>JALPQD010000003.1:15402992-15997992 GCA_023101885.1 Typhlomys cinereus
ACCCTTTGACTTTTTATAAACAAGGAACTTGTTGGAGAGGGGATCTATGCTTCTGGTGGGCATTTACTTGTAAGTGCCATATGTTTCCTCTTATTCCTTTTATGAGTAGATGATGGGACACGTGAAGTGAGCTGAGGCTGGCACAGCTGACCACCTACGCTGCTTTCCCAGAAAGAAGCCCCCCCCCCCCCCCCCCCCCCCTTTTTTTCTTTTTTTTTCTTCTTGTGGGCCCTTGTCTTTTAGCAGCCAATGGCTTCTTTGCTCCTGCTCCACATTTGCATGATGTGCTGTCCATATGGTTCTGTTTTATTTACCTATTCAAGGAGGATGACTACTTTAGCCAAAACCCCTGAAACTTTGACTTTCAGAAGTCTTTTTGCTATCTCTCTTCCCTCACCCTCCTTCCCTTCTTCCCTCCCTCTTTCCCTTCCCCCTTTTTTCTCTCCTCTCCTTTCCTCATTCCCTCCTTCCTGGTATTCTTCCTATCTTTCTTCCTCCCCTCTCTCGTCTCTGTGAGTACTTCTCCCTCTTGACTTTTTTAAAAAAATTTATTCAATTGAGTGTGCGCGTGCATGTGTGTGTGTTGTATGTGTGTATGTGTGTGTGTGTGTGTGTAGAACCATGGGCGAATTTGGGAACCACCATGGACATCTCCACCTCCTTCTTGTTTACTCTGCCCCGGGATTCACAGGCTTCGCCCTACCAGGACCAGAAGCACAGGCCGCCCTCACTTTCACGTGGCGTCTATACGTGGGGTCTAGGATCCGAACTCAGGACCTTCCACCTGCAAGACAGAGGCTTAACTCCTGAGCCACCTCTCCAGCCCCCCTCTTGACTTTTTATAAACAAGGAACTTGTTGGAGAGGTGGGATCTATTGCTTCTGGTGGGCATTTACTTGTAAGTGCCACTAGTTTCCTCTATTCCTTTTATGATGGAAGGATGATGGGACACGTGAGAAGTGAGCTGAGGCTGGCACAGCTGACAGCCTACGCTGCTTTCCCAGAAAGAAGCCAGTCCATGGAGTCACTTTAGGGTTTACTTTTACATTTTAAGCAGGGTACCCACCCATTTAAGAATAGCCAAGTGTAGGATTATAGGTTTCCTTTCAAGAATAGCCAAGTGAGATAAAGAATGTGACAACACACACCACACACACACACACACACACACACACACACACACACACACAGTACTCAGCCATAAAGAACAGGCTGCATGTGGGAAAGTAGGCAGGACTGGACATCATCGTGTTAAGTCCAGATTAACGATAGTTCTGCAGACATGCAGGCCACATTCCACCTTCACAGGCATTATAAACATGAAAAGATGGAGGCTTGTACCAAAGCTTGGGAAAAGGGAAGGCTCATCACTATCATGTCCATTTAAAGGGAGGACCGCAGACTCTGAGGGAGGGACACCAGTTCTCTAGGGTAACTTCCTGGTCCTCTATACAGGATACAATTCCTTACTACCTTGTTCTTCAGTTCAAGCAAACCTCACTGCCCCGTAATTTTTAATTTTCCCTCTTCCTTTGTTTCTTCTTATCCACCTTCTATTTCCTTTACCCATAATTTCCCCTTTCCCTCTCTCCCTTTCTCTCTCATTTCTTCCCTCCCTCTTCCCTTCCTCCCCCCTTTTCCTTCCTCCCCGCCCCTTTCACTCTTTAAAACCGTGATGAAACTGCTTGTGAAATGAACATGTTGATACTGCTTTATGGCATGAAGGTCAGTTGGGTTCCTTATGCATTAGATTCAGTACCCAGGACATTGGGCTGTCCTCTGTAGTGTTCCCTCCCTTGATTCCTCCCTCCCCCCTCTCTCCCCTTCTCTCTCCCTCTATACTCCATAACGTTCTATCTCACCATAGCGTTCGTCTCTCCATAGCTGTATCTCTCCATAGCTTTCTATCTCCATAGATTGCTTTGTTCGTTCTTTTGTATTTTTCTTTCGTTCTTTCTTTTTCTTTCTTTATTTATTTGTTCTTTCTTAGTTTCTTTCTTATTCTTTCTTTTCTTTCTTCCTTTCTCTCTCTCTATTTCTCTTTCTCTCTCTCTCGTTCTCTCTTTCTTCTTCTTCTACTTTCTTCTCTCTCTCTCTCTCTTTCTTGCTTTCTTGGGAGGGAGGGAGGGACGAGGGAGGGGAGGGAGGGGGGAGGATGGTAGGGAAGGAGGTTGGGCAGGGGAGGGAGGGAGGGCAGGGAGGGAGGGAAAATTGTGGCTGAAGCTGGCTGGACACTTCGTTGTTGAAACAAGCTTGTCCAGTGCAGAGTAGTCAGGAAAACCAAAGAAGCCCCATAGTTTGCGTTTGGCAGCAAGCTGGGCACCCACCACTTGAAAGAAAATTTTGTAGGCAACCTATCCATAGACCATCTGTGCAGGTTTAAAACCCTGATCCGGCCTCTAAGAGAACCAGTGAGCATGAGAACTCACTGCGTGGTCTTTCGCCACGCGTCCTGAACTCTGTTCTCTCCAACACCTCTGGTTGGCCACTTGCATTTCTCAAAAGAAGAAAATAAGAGCAGAAGTCTCTTGGTGTTTGATCCTCAGGCCAAAGCGAGGTCACTTGCATCTATGAACCAAGCCTGTGCATGTCTCACCAGGCGTTTCCCTGACAGGTGAATCAGGGGAGACCTTGAGCAGCTTCTGCGAGTGTAAACCCCCTCACCTGAGATCTTTCGGGAAAAACATCAAATATTGTTATTACTGTAGCGTTTACATTACATCTTAAGTAATCATTGTGACAGTCAATACTTTCTATTTTTCTTCTGCAATGTTTCTATTTAGGATTTTACAAAGAGCAGTAAAGAAGGTATGAAAAGAGTGATAGTACAGATTCCAAGTGCATAAAAAGAACTTGACTTTGAGGCTCAGAAGGTGGCTTGGTGGGTAAGAGTGTCTGCTGCACAGGCATGAGGACCCAAGTTCAGATCCCCACGTTCCATTTAAAAGTCAGCTGTGACCTCAGTGACTGCAAGCCAAGTACTGGTGGTTAGGGGAAGCCAGACCTGAGAAGCCCTAGACACCAGCCAGGTTAGCAGAAACACAGAGACCTTCGGGTTTAGTGAGAGGCCCTGTCTCAAGGGGATAAGGGGGAGCATGATAAAGCAGGACACCCACCCTCTTCTTCAGGCCTCTGTGCATGTATTAGTATATACACCTGTCCACGTGAACACGTGGGCACACCACACATGCATATGTACAGACACCACACAACTCTTGGCTTGGTGCTCAATGATGATCCAAGAACAAATAAGGAAAACGTGTGAAGGAAAAAACAAAGTGTCTGGGTTCTGGTCCCAATCTCGCTGTTTTCCTATAAAAATGCAAGCACTTTGTATTTCTATTTCATTGACAGCTTTCCAAGAAAAGGGAGGTGACGCTGCATGATGAAGCAATGTCTTCTCTCCACCCTCTGCTCCTGCAATGCAACCCACTCTGCAAGGCTTGCTCTAACGCACCCACATCCCTCTCTGCTGGAATGTTCTCCTTTCCTTCCTAGATAGTGTGGTCAGAGTTAACCTCTCTGCCCTGAGCTGTGGATAGGGCTCTGTATTTGGAAGTGACAGAAGACCCATTTTGAGTTCTTCATTTCTCTCTTTCTGTTTCTCCTTGTGTGTCTGTGTGCATGTGTCTGTCTCTCTTTCTCTCTCCTACATCCACCAGAGAAAGACTTATCCAAGTGGCTACTGCTGCTTCCCACTCCGCCCCCTCCCTGCAGAATCTAGGAACGAGAGATAACAAGAGTAAACGGAACCAATTGGTCCATGCAACCAATCTCACCAGCAAACCCTATGCAGGAAACAAACTTGATAGTTAAGCCATGGACATCTGATCATTGTACTACAGTAAATCTCACTGATACAATTTGCTTCCTCATTTGCCAATGGCTGAAGAAAAAACTGCGGGATTATTGTCAGACTTGCAAGTTAAATGAAAGCTATCGAATTGTGAAACTTTCAGTATTGCTTCGATGCCCTTTATTTTATTTCACACTTGAGGAAGCTCAGGTTCAGAGTGAGCTGCCCACGCGACCTGGCTAGTGAGGGTCAGAGAGAATGCACAAGGGACCTTGCAATCAGTAATCCCTACCCAATCACTTGGAAACCGAGTGTTCTAACCCGATGCATCCTTGGGACTATGAAAAAAAATCCCGGAAGCCGTTATCAAGAGACGCCAGTTGCATTCCGTTTAGATGATAGGGATAAATGCAGACCAAAGCGGGTCTCAGGAGCACTGTGTGAGGTCACAGGAAGATGAGCGCCAGCACTCGGAACAACCACATTTGGTTTCTCAGCCAAGGAGCCGACACTCGAAGGTGTTTTAGATTAGCTTCCCGGCGAGCAGTGCTGTCTGTCTGTCTGGCCAGTAGCAATGCTGCTCTCCAGATGACTCAGGCCTGTGTGCAAATTAAGCAACGGGAGGCTTGATCCTTATCAGATGATTTGACACCAGACAGCCGACTCTTTAAATATTCCTAGAATCTCAAATTAGAACAACTTTCGAGGTTGGGTGGTCTAGCCTTTGAACTATTGACCCTGAACTCTGAGGGCCTGAAGGGTCTGGCTGAAAACCTCTGTACACAGCTGGTGTGTGGCCTTGAAGAAACTCTGACCGATCCCTCGGGCTTGGGTTTCCCATCTGTAGTGTGGAGACCTCTGCTTTAAAGACAGCTGCAGAGTTAAATTAGCAGTGGCACCTAAATCACCCTGCCCAGGGCCTAGTACCATGTCCTGAACATGGTATTGGCACATGGGACCAATAAACATTGGTGGCATTATGTGATTGCTGTATCGCAAAAGGATGGCCACTTGGGGTGTGTGTGTGTGTGTGTGTGTGTGTGTGTGTGTGTGTATTAATATTCCTGTGTGTGCAGATATATATACGTATAAACTTACAGAGGGGGTACTCCTGCATGTGTGTGCACATGCCTAGGCAGTCCAACATCAGGTGTTATTCTCAGGCTCCATCCACATTGGGTGTTGAAACATCAGCTCTCACTGGGACCAGGCCCTTATTCATGGGTTAAACTGATTAGCCAGTGAGTCCCAGGGACAGGTCAGCCTCCAGTTCCCTACCACTGGGATTACAGGTACGTACAATCACACCTGGATTTTTGTAGTCTATTTTTTTTATTGATTTGAGACAGGGAGAGGGAAAGAGAGCATGCATGCATGAGAAGGTCAGAAGTTAGCTGTCTCTTCCCACCACACGAACTCCAGATGGCTTGTCAGGTTTGCCTACGTGCCCCTTTACCAGTTAAGACAACTGCCCAACCTGTGGTTTTTTTATTTATTAAATGGGATCCAAACTCTCACCCTGTGCTTGCTTTGCACTAGCTAATCAATTTTACCACATCGCGCACGTGAAAAAAAAAAACCCATGTGGAAAAAATGTGCCCATATTAAGTAGTGACACAGTTTTCAGAGTTTTTGCAAGTGCATATAGTCATCTAACAATTCCACAAACATTTCCTTGACATTAAGAGATTTCCCCAAGGCCTTTTAACAGCAACCCATTCCAACCCTACTTCTTTAGCACAGTCACTAAACTGTTCTCCATAATCTGGCAGGTCATTAGAGGTCAGTTTTCTCTGCTCTAGAGTTTCATATCTATGAATATGACTGTGCATTTGTGCCTGACTTCTTTTTCTCAACATGTTGCAAGATTATTTCCTACTGTAGTGCTAATTACTTTCTTCCTTACTGAATAATATTCCATTTAATAAATCTATCTATGTATAAAATGTCCACTCAATAGAGATATATATGTGTCATGGTTAGACACAGGTGTCAAATTTATTGTTGAGGGTTTGAGCTCTGGGCACATTTGTAGAGAATTAGTAGTTGAGTTAAGCCCAGAGCAAACCTGAAGGAGATTGTCTAACTAATGGGGAAGACCCAGCCTATGGTGGGTGGGATTAGGCCCTGGATAAATCACAGAGAGCTGGTTGAGAGAGTTGGCATCCTTCTGTTCACTTGGCCCGACATGCTGGTCTGGCAAGTAAGGATTGTCCGTTATGCAGTGATGGTATCGCCAATTCTCTCGACCTTGGTGTTGGTGCATGCTCTCTCATCAAGCTGGACTAAGAACTGTAACCAGACCAGTCATAAGAAAGTAAACTCCTTGTTCCCTTAAGCTGTGTGGTGGTCATATATAAGCAACCATGCAGGCAGACTGCAACAATATGTGTGTATACAAACTCATATACTTACCTACCACAGCATGCTAATCTATTATCTGTTAGCAGTCATTTGGATTCTTCGAATTCTCACAAATTGAAGCTGCTATGTTAGTGTGCAAGTCCTTTTGTGAATAAACATTTTCATTTCACTTGAGTAAAAAACCAGAGGGAAGAGTGGCAGATTGCTGCAAAGGGGAGGTTTAACCTAACACCTGTCAAAAGAGACCTCTCAGTGGCCTGGTGTTTTACACTCTTCTAGCAATTCGAAGACTTCCAGTTGCTCATCAACACTTGAGTTATCAGTCTTTTTCATTCCCATCATCTGAATGAGCAACTGATGGTGCTTCAAACTTGCCTTTCTCTGATGAAAACTGACAAGTGCACCTTGTATGATGTTCATGTTGGAGTTCTGTGTCTTCTTTTGTGTAGGGTCTATTCAAAGATTTCACCCCTTTTGGGGGATGTCTTACTTATACTGAGCTATAAGTACTTTTTTCTCTTCACATGTTACCAGAAACACTTGCCAGGCATATGTATAGAGACTATCCTATCCCACTCTGGTCTATCAAAGCTATTTCAAGGATGCTAAGGCTATTTCAGTCACCCCCACAGGCATTTCTGAAATCGCATGTCTTTATTTATTAAGATTGTTAGTTTGTCTTATCTATTGGCAGCCATGGCCTACAGCCTATTTTATGAATAAACTTTCATTGACTCGTAGTCACACTCATTCATTTGCATATGGATCATGGCTGCTTTGTGCTGCAAAAGGAAAGCAGATCAGCTGGAGCAGAGATCATACAGCCTCCACGGTCTAGGCTGTTTATTATCTACCCCTTGCAAAAGAAGGGCACGACTATTGCTTTGTGACATTGGTTTTTTGTTTTTTTTTTCATCTTGTCCAGCTTCTAAATGAAGGAAACAGGGCCTGTCGCCCCTTTAAAGGATCTAAAATGACTTGTTCACCTCTCCCATTTGCTCTCCAGGCTAAATAAATGTCTTGTGACTTTTCCTGGGATACATGTTAAAGGCTGAGTGCCATCTTGGCTGGCCTTTCCTCTCACGGGGCCAAGGTTTCCTGCAATCGAATGATTTAGAACCTGAGAAGACCACTTCTCGCATACTTTTTTCCCTGTCAGTGCAAACCGAATGCCTGGACCCTCACTTCGTGCTTTCAGATTGTCACAACTTGGGCCAGCAAAGTGGTTCAGCGGATAAAGACAACGGTGCATACACTTGATGACCAGAGTTCAACCCCGAGAACCCTCACAGTGTAAATACGGAACAAACTTCTGAAAGTCGTCCTCTAACACCCATATAAGCACCATAGCACTCATGTGCCCGTGCTCTCTCTCCTTCTCTCTCTCTCTCTAATAAGTAAATAAATACATGTCGTTGATGGCAAAGATAGCTCTCAAGCCAGGAATAAGAGAAGCTCTGATAGTTCAGGCTCCGAGCTGAGGTTTTCCCTCTGTATAAACAGAAATCCAGCATGCATTCTCTTAATCCATTTTCTCGTGTTTGAAATGAAGGCAGCGTCTTTGTGATGCCCATAACTCCAGGAAGATGGGATGATGAAATGAGAGGTTTGCGTGAAAGCACCATAAACCCTAGTAGCCTCTGAGTTGGTCAATGGATGTGCAAAATACAGGTTTGGGGTGCTAGCACTGAGACACCAGCAAGAGGAGGCAAGAGTATGCCCTCACCTGAACTTCCCCCTCTCAGCTGAATCGCTGAGACAGAAAAGATTTGAACAGGTACCGGGGCATCTGGCTGAGTGATGACTGGATACAAGCTCTAAATGACAGTGATATCGCAAGGATAAAGCGGAGGGGTAAGTGATGTTCAGTGAGGACCTGTTAACAGATGGGTAGAGGTTTCAAGTTTGAATTCAGCTGCCCATCCCGCTACTGAATACCAGCACTTCTTAGCCACTTCAAAACAACCAAACTCTCTCCTTGCCTTACTTTACACCAGGATAAACAATGAAGATTTTATTAGTTTACACAAGTGCATAGAACTTGCACACAGCCTATGTGTATTATATTTAGTCATTTATTTATTTCAATCAATTAACAAATATTCGTTAAGTCTACTCTTGCCAAGCCTTGCTCTAGGAACCAGACATATCAAATCCATGTCTTCAAGGGGTCTGGACACAGCTCCAAGGCAGGCCTAAGAAGAAAGGAATAGAAAGTGTATCCATTCATGATTAGTGTGTTGGTGATTACAGAGTGGAGACCACATGAGATGAACCAATTTTAGCTTTAGATGACTTGGCTAAGGCAACATCCTCATTCCACGGACTTGCTGAGTCTACAAGGAAACAGAGAGTGGGCTATCCTGGTTCCCCAGCATGCAGGGCACTCTTTCCACCTGCCACCAGGGGTAATCCTGAAGGGTCTGCCTAAGGGGTCTCTGTGGAGCTTCGATTACAAAGTTACAATTTCAACCCAATCCTGCTTCCCTCCCCATCACAGGTGTGTTCTGAGCTTACAGCCCACGTGATCTCTACTATACAAAGCTCACAGTTATATTCCTCCAGGAAAGGGTCCACAATCTTTGAGTGGAAACCTAGGGAGGTGGAGCTTGTCCCGGGACTCCCTGACTTGGGGGCTTTGCACTTAATTTTTACCTATTACCAGCAGCACTGCATTCTAGACTGGTCTAGTCACCATGGAAGCAAGAAACGTTCAACATTTCTAAATAATATAAAACAAGGCAATGGAGAAAAAAAAGACTATGTTAAGTTCAATAGCAGATTGTTTCTTCTACAACCCAACCATGATGACAAGGAATCTTACATTTGAAAAGACAGTTGTAGTACTCTATATTTTGAACTTTTTTTACTCGATGGAAAATTGTATCACCTTTGCATTTCACTAGTGATAGTTCATTGCTTAAAAATATAAAAAATGTTCTCCAGATAAGTTCTAAATTTGGTTTACTATTAAGTCTACTTTATATGTGCTTCAGGATGATATTTACATCTTGGGATACAAAATGGCATTTATGTCTTGGCATACAAAATTGGGGGAAGGTTCAATATTTATCTTCCTCTAATCTCAATATCTTTACTTTTATGCCTGGATGTTTACTTTTATACCTGGATCTGATTTTGGCTTTAGGTTATACCCAGCATGTAGAAGTCTAAGAAGCAACCCCAGCAGGGGACAGAGACACAGAAATGCTGCAAAGGCTAAGAAAAATCTTCCTGTGTCATAAATAGAGTGGAATCTGGGAGCTAAACATGAGTTAACATTACTACAGCAGAATCTTATGAGAAGCAAGATTTCAGATTCAACATCCAGAACTAAAAGGATTCTTCCCAGCTCCACATAAGTTTTAATAAACACCTACTCTGGTCTGGATCAGTCAGCTCTAATCTGCATGCCAGGTTGCTTTGGCACAGTGTCTTCACCAAGGAAGATGGTTGGACTCACCTTGAAGATGTGAAAAGTGAGATTCCACACAGACAACCTTTTGAATCTACACAAGTGCATTTTACAGCGAGCACTTCAACTTAGATTGGCTAACTCTCAGTGTTAGGCCCCAAAAGTAGCAATTCATTTTTTTCATGAATGTGCATGTATACGTGTATGTGCACACGTGTGTGTGTGTGTGTGTGTGTGTGTGTGTGTGTGTGTGTGAGAGAGAGAGAGAGTGCATAGAAGAGAACACTTAAGTGTGTGTGCCCTGGAGGCCCAAGGATGACTTCAGAAATCATCCTGGATTGCTCTATCTCCTCATTGTTTTGCTCTGGGGTTTCTCAGGTTCTACCTTCTAGGATTAGAAGTACAGCCACAACCATTTCCACCCAGCACTTTTTTTTACATGGGATCTGGGATCTGAACTCAGGTCCTTCTGCTTGTAAGGCAAAGGTTTTAACCTCTGAGTCATCTCTCCAGCCCCAACAATTTGTTTTAATAATCTTTGAAAATGCAGCTTGGGAAATGAACACTCAGTTCTTATCCAGTTCTACTCTTGCCTGTAAAGAAATGTGATACTGGTAACCTCTGCAAAGCAGGCGAGATGAGGAGGTTCTTCAGGCCCAGCTCTAGATCTGAAAACAGATATCATACCAGTTCTGATGGTGTTTTCTTTTTTTTTAATCATGCCAGGTCTAGGTAACTTTATTCAAGATTGGCAGTGTTTTTAAAAACTGGCACTTCTTTTGTTCCTCAAAGATCCATCTCCACTCCACTGTGGTCTCTGCCAACTCCATCACTCTGAATTTTATAAAGGCAGCGTTCGTCTTCTTTTAGATTTACACAAACTTCCAAACCAGAGACAGAAACCTTTATAAGTCCTCAGAACAAGTGTTTGTCAGTGACTAAATGAAGTCTTGTAAGAGTTCCTGAATTCAATAGCATCCTACCAAACAGACATGCAAGACACTGGCATTAGAACTTTTGACTCTTGAATCATTTGAATAATGTGTCCTTGAGCATTAATCTCTCCAAGACTCAACTTCTTCACCTGCCCGGTGAGAAGGTGTGTGGTAGGTCTCAGAGACCCAGGGCTGACAGTGGCAGCACAGGATCCCTGTGCCTTGCTGCTGTAACACTTGCTGAGCTGCCCTGAAAACCTAATATTGGATATGGACTGTGTAATGAAATGGCTTCATTATACGTCTTCCTCGGATCA
Source organism: Typhlomys cinereus (assembly GCA_023101885.1). Lineage (NCBI taxonomy): Eukaryota > Metazoa > Chordata > Mammalia > Rodentia > Platacanthomyidae > Typhlomys > Typhlomys cinereus. The sequence goes on from JALPQD010000003.1 coordinate 15,413,820, forward strand.
GCCACTCTGGAGGCGGCTCATTGGCCGGTGCGCACACTCAGCATGTGCCTTGACACCTTTCGTGACCTGGTCATACACTTTAACACATATCTTTCCCACTTCAGCCCCGAGGTCACATTGTCTGAGACCAGTTTTGGACATACATTCTGCCCTGCTCTGCTAAGTCAGCCTCCTTGGGTGAAGAATGACCCTTTCTCTCTCTCTCGATTCTGTAGGTCTGGTGAGATCAAGTTCATGCCTGAAAGACCACTGAAATGACACTCTGCAGAATCCTCCTCTACCTCTGGTCCTTTCTAGGCCCTGGCCCATGGCTCTTGACCCCTATACTTAGCCAACAGCAAAGGCTCTGGCTCTACTCTCAGTATTACTAATCCCCTAGGATTAGTAGTGTCAGGGCTCAGCAACCTAGCTCTCCTGATTTCTCATTCTATGCTCTTTCCGCAGACTCTTCCATTAGATAGCATTAAAAAAAAAAAAAAAACAAACAGGAACTCTAGGAGACTCTGATGAATGCCCACGATAGCCAGCCATGTTTAGGAAAGCTAATTTACCCAGATGTCCTAATAAAATTGTAGAAATGCAATTGACTGAACCACATGGCTCACTCGCGCTGGCTCTGTCTCCTCAGATAAGGCAAAGTGAGCTGAGTAGAGCACACGTTCTGATAATAAACAGGAGCAAAAATGAAAGACGGGGCTGTAATTCCATCAAGGATCCCTGACAGCGACAGAAATTGCCAAAGTGGACCTCTGTGTTCACAGAACTGGCTATCTCTGTGAATCCCTTAGTCCCCAGGATATTTGACTTTGATCCTGACGGTACAGGAGTAGGTTTGTGTGCCAGGACTGTCTGCAGATGAAGAATTCACATTCAATGAAAGCAAATAAATCTCTCTGGAGTGCTGCGTGAGTTCACAGTAACAAAATATAGCTACACCTACTCCAAAAGGGAAAGACTTTGAGATGCAAACAATGGGAATACTTCTAGGATGCATGTTAAGATGTAGGAAGAAAGCTTTTGTCATTGGACCAATCGGTCATAAATGCTCATCAACGTCAGGAAATCAAGATGGTATGTGGGGTTGGGGTGCGCAAACAAAAGGACTGAGTTCAGGTCCCCAGGTCCCATGGGAAAGGCCGACTGGGTGGGCAGTTTGCTAGTATTTCCAGCTTTAGAAGATAGAGACTGAGAAGCCCCAGAGAAAGCTGGCTAGCCAAACTAGCTCTTTATAGGCAGGCTCTGGATTTGATCAGAGACCCCATCTCAAAAGAGTAGGGTGGGAAAGTGATTGAAGATGACTTCCAATATCAATCTGGGGCCTCCACATGTACACTGAAAATGGGAGGGGGAAAAACGATGGCTGGAAAGAGGCAAATGTTAATTCTGCCTCAACCTCATGGGTACCTTAGCATGACCTTGCACAGCAGTTATCTCAAGGGATCCCCTCAAGATGCACAAATGTAAGCACAAAATTGGCACCATTGCTCCCCTTTCACCCACAAGGAAAAATGAGGCTCGTGGCCTTGCATGCATGACTTGTCATGTCCAGTGCAAACTCAGGCTAAGAAACAGTTCCCAGCCCATGCTTTCTCTGTTCTACCACCATCCTCCCAACCTAGGGACTTTCACACACCACCACACAGAGAAAGAGAAAATCAGAAAATGAGCTTCTATGGAAAGGAGATGGGAAATTCTGCATCCTGGTGGAGACTCTGGCTACTTCTGAACTCGTTTGGCAGCAATAACACAATAATACTAATATTCACAATATCGATGGCCTATTTGTGCCTATAATGTTTGCTCCCCGGGAAATGTGCTTTACTAGCAACTGAACATAATGCATTTTGCAGAACATGAAATTTAGTTTCAGACATACTTGGGTTTGAACACCAGCATGATCAGTGGGAAATGATGATGTAATTCTTTTGACCTGAGCTTTGTTTTCTATTTTATTTCAAAAACATAAGGTTTATAATAAATTCGGCCACAAAATCGTGCAAGGAATAAACAACACAGCAAGTGAAAATGGTCAGGCCTAGCATGCCACAGGTACTCAAGGTACGTGTCAGAGTATGAAATAAAAACCCATAAAATGTGTGTTGCTAATGGTGATCCAGACGCCCTTGAGTTGTTTCACAGAAAGGTTTCATTCAGTCTCTGGTTGCCCTTGATTACTACGCCTTGCAAAAAAGGAACACTTTCATGATAGGGACTCCAAACACTGTCTTCAGGTCTCTTCTTTTGGAACAAGAACTAAATCAACATCCTTATGCAAGCTACAGGACTCCCAGGCTCTCCAGCAGAGCTGCTGACTTGTCAGTTTGAATGTAGCATATCCAAGGATCTGAAACTGCCACAGTACTTGAGTCTGTTGAAAGTTCCCTGGCTGAAAGATTTCAAGAGGCTCTGCACCCCCCTGAGAGACTGTTGAGGATTGATGCTGGATGGTGGGGGAGAGAAGGGAAGAAAAGCTGCTTTCCTCAGTGGCATACCTGCTGACACATGATCCATGCTCCAGCAAGTCCTTAGGATGAAACTCAGCAGGTCACACATGCAGAAAGATCTGAATGTAGGAAGGAGACCCAAAGGGAAGAGGTATAAGCTTGTAGTGGGAAAAAGACAGAGGATGGGATTGTATCATAAAGGGTGAATATTGCATAAATTCATTCTATTCATGCATGAAACTCTAAAAGAATAGAAATAAATTAAACACACACATATTCACAAAGGAAATTTCCCCTGCCAAGTGCCAGTCTCTCTCCTCTCTCTCTCTCTCTCTCTCCTTTTCTCTCTCTCTCTCTCTCCCATTTAAATCCATCCACATCAGCACATTTGAGTCTTGAAAGAAGGTATGAGTAAATTCTAGAAAGATAGTATCCTCTCTATTTTGCAGCAGACAACCCCTCAGGCTTGAAGTTTCCCCAAGCTGCTTAGTTACTAAAGCAGAGGACTGAAATTCTGAGTCTACTACGCACTGTCCCTGCTCTGAGGCACAAGTACTCCCTTCCTCTCGAGCCACCATCATGTCAGCCCCCAGAAAGTGCCCAGCTGTGTAGGGACCTCAGGTGGCCCAGCACTGACTCACCAACCAGGGGAATCTGCCCCATCTCACACTCTGATGTTATACTTGTGAAAGGGGCCAGCACCTTACATGGTTTAGATTTAAGTCAGGATCCAATTACTAAGTGGTCTGATTCATTTCAGAAATTCGCATGTCTACGGCATTTTCCAGAAAGCCATTTGAAAAAGAAAAAAGCCTTTCTTTAAGGCTTCTATTTTTAAAAAAAAATCATTTTTGCAAAAAGCAAAACCTTTGCTTTAAATTCACTCACTGTTGAGGACACTGCACGTGAAAGTCTCTGGGTAGATGTAGCCATCAGATTTCATCCACGCGTTTGAGGAGCAGACAAGCTATTGGACCAAACAAGGACATGCTGAGCTGCACAAAGGACTGCACAGAATTCAGGTGACTGCAGCGAAGGAGAAGTCCAGACTGCAGTAATAGGGTGGATCGGTGCTGTATACGCCAATAGAGATAGCAACTGAATGGATGGGTAATGCTTTGACCCAAGGGAGGAACCAATGTTTGCAAAATCCCCAAGGGTAGGAAGGAACATGACACATTCATTTCAGGAACTGAAAGAAGGCCCATGTGGCTGAAGCGCAGAGACCAGAAGTGGAAGGAACATGAGCAGCAGGGCAAGGAGAGGACAGCGGGGCATTGAAAAGCAGGAACCTGAGACAGTTCATCACCCACTGTACATGGCTAGCCCAAGACACACGCTGTTGACTGAGACTGACCAACTCAAACTCAAACCAAGAAAAGTTTGGTTTATTGACTCCTCCCTCTTTCTCGCCCTCTGATATCTTTTCTCTTTGCCACCATCATTTTACGTTCTAAGTACGAGAAGCAGAAAGAAAGAATTTCCTAAGAAACTGTATGGATTGCTCAGCCAGCCAGGTGCAATTGGGTCAAGAGGAAACAAAGAATTTTTTTTTTTTTTGGCTACTGCTGCTGCATCACAAGAGCATTGGAAACTCCCAGAACAGCCATAGGAGCAACAAAAGCAACGTGCCGGGTACTAATGGTCATCTGCTAAACTTCACCACCCACTTTCCTCTCTAGAGGAGGTGGGAAACAGGAAGGGTCTGTCTGTAACTCAGCCCAGGCTGGCTGCTGGAATGAGAAACCCTGCACAGAGTGGTGCTCTCACGGTAGAAGCTCACTGTGGTTGCCATGTCTACAACGTCTGTTCTTAACTGGTGGCCAGTTCTCGTCCACATGATGAGCCAAGACTCTCTCTCCCTCTCAAGTCTGTGCTGTGCTATGCTGTATCAGGCCGGCAGAAAAGATAAGTCACGCCCAAGTTAAGTCACGTGGAAGTGTGGTGAGTCTGGGCCCGAAGATGGAAAGATCATTTCCCTTGCTAGGACTTGAGCAGGACTTACGTGCAGGGAAGTAGGAAATCCTAGGAGTGGAGCCCCTTAAGCAGTAGGAGAAACAGGCTGCAGCTACTCGTCAGGCATCTTGGCCTCGACCCAAAGCTGACTTAGAAAAATCTTTGTTACTAAGTCAGCTTAAATAAATTCGTTTATCTTTTTCTCTGCAATGACGATGAAAAAGACAGCAGATGCCACCTAATCTGGAAATTCTTGTAAGCATAACGGCAACCTGCCTTTTTCTCTCATTACCACCAAGTCATTGGGGTTTCTTTCTGCAAGAAAATATGTAAAAATCCACCCACTCCTGTGATTTCGGTGGCCGTCCTTCCTCTTCTCTCACTTGAGCCATACAAGCTTCCTTACATTGCCTGCCACCGTACTGACTCCCAAACACCCATCCTCGTGTCCTTCCTCATTTTCACCCCGGGGGCACCTTCCCCAATGCTCTCCAGAGCTACAGTTAAAATCTCAAATGCAGTGGACATCGACCTCCCTCAAATGCTACTCAACACTCTGCAGAACCAAATCCAAAGTCGTTCATGGACATCGGGCACAACCCGCCATTGGCTCCTGCTGTGCAGCCTCGCCCTTCTCCATGCTGCTGTCTTTACCTTGTGCTTCAGGGACACAAAATTCCTCCTGGTGTCCTGTACTTCTGGTCACCACGCTCCCAAGACAGCCTGGCTCCTGCTTGTTTTCTAATAACAGATACATAACAACTCTGTCTTAGACAGATCCAGGTCCCAGAAGCCTCTCTCATCCTAAGCTTGATCCACTATATTCCAAAGATACTTTTCTTTTTTATTATTATTATTTATTCAATTGTGCGTGTATGCATGTGTATGTATGTGTGTGTGTGCATGTGTATGCATGTGTATGTATGTGTGTGTGTGTGTGTGTATGTGTGTGTAGAACCATGGACGAATTCGGGAACCACCATGGACCGCCTCCACCTCCTCCTTGTTTACTCTACCCCAGGATTCACAGGCTCTGCCCTACCAGGACCAGAAACGCAGGCCGCCCCCACTCCCGCTTGGGCATCTATACGTGGGGTCTAGGATCCAAACTCAGGACCTTCTATCTGCAAGGCAGAGGCTTAACCCCTGAGCCACCTCTCCAGCCCTCCAAAGATACTTTTCATAGAAATTTATTTCATCATACAGTGTTCTTTGTATTTCATCTATCCACCTCAGTCTCTCAGAAACTTCTGGAAGATAGGAGTGTTGAAACACTAAGTGGCAATCTATAAATATGGAGAGTTAGCCTGAGATCTAGATAGAATGACTGGGGATTTTTGATACGGGGAATGACATGTTGTAGTCATTGCATCATGAACACAAACTTCAGGAATGTCTATGAGTTCAATTCTGGAAAGGACTGGAGAGGCGAATTCAGGAAAATTAGAATAGAAAAGACATCATGGTGGAAGCTGATCAATATCCAGGGCATCTGTATTTGTGTTGCACTTCTGTGAGATGTTAGGCATCACAGGCACACTACCTCACTGAGCTACGCTTTGTGAACAAAATGGAAATAATGTCATTCGGGGTCATCCTTTCCAGTAGTCATTCTAAGGTCCTTACAAAACAATGAATGCTAATGTGATTGCTAAATTCCAGTGAAATTAGTAAGACTAGGAGTTAGAGTCTAAATTAACCTATAGAGAAGCTGTATCCTTTGTGTCAAGCCAAGGATCTCCTAGAGTCGGGAAGAGTCCCATAAGTCCCCAGTGTCATATACAATGCGACCCTAAGGTTATCTTTGCTCACATATCACCTGAATGCTGACTTACAGAATTGAGAGGGTTGTCAGGTAGAAGACTGAGATTAACACCTTGGACTGCATGGCCGTTACCAGGAGAAAAATCCTAGCCTGAAATAAGGAAGACCTGTCAGGACTGTCCAAAGGCTTCTTGGGACTGAGAATGGAATTATGCTGTGAACTCCATGAGGCTGGAGACGATGAGCCTGTGTCTGTAGAGTCCATATATAAGGATGGATGGCAGCCAGGAAAGAGGGCTCAGGGGTTAAAGTCTTTGCCTTGCAATCCAAAGGAACTGAGTTCAGATCCACAGATCCCATGTAAAAGTGCTAGGCAGAAGAAGGTGCCCTGAAATTCCAACCCTGAAAAGTAAAAACCTGGGAAACCCCAAAGCAAAGCAATAAAGAGGCGGCAGAATGATTCCTGATGTTACCCTTGGGACCTTTATCAACACACACACTCAAGTACATTTGTACATGTGTATCCATGCACACCCTCATGTACACACACATACATACATACATACATACATATATACATATATATATACATACACACACATGCACACATACAGAAAAGGAGAGAATGAGTGGAAAATACACATTGTACATTTAAAGAGTCATGTATGGTCATGTATGCTTATAAACTCAATGCTGAAAAAGCAGAGACTGGAGGATTCCCTGGGGTTTACAGGCCAGCCATCTGGTGCAGTTAGTTTTAGGTGTCAACTTTGACACTTGAGAAATGAGCCTTTAGGCACACCTAGTTACAGCAAACCTGTAGGAGATTGTCTTTGCATGGCCGATGTAGAAAGACCTAGTCTATAGTATAGAACTCTTCCCTGGGAAGATAGAGAAAGATGGCTCAGTAACTGGGAAGCAGGTGTGTCTGAAAGCCAGAAAGCTGTATCGCTCCATGTCCCATGGCTCTTACTGTGACCAGTTACCTCTGCTTCTGTTGGTAACTCTCACGCCATCATGATCAGATCTGACACCATGAGCCTGAATGTGGTTCCTCCCATTTGTTTAAATATTTTGGGTCACATATTCATTTCAGCAATGGAATAAGAAGCTGAGACTGATATCAGCATAGTCAATTGGCAAGTTCCAGTCCAATGATAGACCCTGTCTCCATCTCCCCAAGAAGGTGAAAAGATACGAATACACCATCTATTGTCCTTTGATGTCTGCATGCATATGCACAAGCATGTGTGTGTATGCACACGCATACACGCACACACACACATACACACACACACACACACACACACACACACACACACATTGCTCTTAAAAAATCAGGCATCTATCTATGCTACAAGTGGCTCAAGTTTCAAAAACAGCTGGTCTTGAACTCAATGTGATCATTGTTTCATACGATCAATCATAACTCTGCATCATCCCAGTTAATCTTTACAAAAATCTCATGTGTGAAGCTCACTATGTCCTTAATAGACAGATAAGCAGACTGGAGGATCCGAGAGACTCTGACCTGAAGTTTGATGTCAGGGATGGAATTCCACTGCACGGGCACTCGCCGCCTTTCAGATCCTGTCACAGGAGGCTTGCAATGGGGACTTGTGTGACCATTGGCAGTTTTGATCCTTTAAGGAACCAGTCAAGCGTTAAAAAAAAAGGAGAGTGCTACCCAGAAAACCACCTGCACACTTGCATTTCCAAAGCCCTCGCTTTATTGAAAAGGTAAGTGCATTAACCAGCAAGTGCACCTGACCACATACATTCACCAGCCTCCCTTCCCAACCAGCTACCTTCTCTTCACGAAGCTCTCTTTCTTATCCCCAGATATATCCTATAATAGAGCATCAGAAAATCTCCTGGACCTTCTCTCCTAGACTTTATATTCTTCTGGTGTTGACAACTTAACACACATCCTCACTTCCTTTTATGGGGAAAGATAAGACCCTGATGGTAATCAGATCACCAGGGTAGGAAATGCTACATTCTTCCATGTAAATATTTGACTAAGCTTTCTCTAGGCCATGCATCATTGTGCTGAGCCCCCAGGAAGGCTTCGGGTCCACAGATCAGCAAACACGATAGCCTGGTAATGAATTATGAGAAGGCTTGTTTAAAAACCAAGGCCAGAATAACACATTCCAGAGGTGGCCCTTGTACTGTGAATGGAGGCTGTTTAGAAGGCAAGGACAGGAGCCGAGTCTCATCAGACTGGCCTTCTGTCTTTTGGTCAACTCTATAGAAGGACACTTGCCCAAAAGGTGTTACCAAATAGATGATTACCACTATGCAGATCATTTTTGTATCTTTTATTTCCTCTTTTTTCAATTTTTATGTATACTAGGAAGGGAATATGTGCATATGTGCATGCACATGTATGTTCATGCGTGTGAGGGCACACATGTGTAGAAGCCCAAAATGGATATCAAAAATCATCCTTGATCACATCCTTGATCTACCTTATTTGTTTCAGACAGGGTCTCTAATCAAATTCAGATCTCATCAATACAGCTGGGCTGGCTAGTCAGTTTGCTCTGGAGATTCTCAATCTCTGCTTTCTGATGATGGGATTAGAGGTAGACAGATCACCACACCCACTAGGCATTTAACGTGGGAGCTGGAGATCTGATCTTTGCCTGTGGAGCAAGCACTTTAACCACTAAGCCGTCTCCCAGTACTAATTATTAGTATATCTGTTTTTACAAAGTGAAAGATCAGGAACAATCTCAAGATCACTAAGACATGACTGAGAACCACAAATGCAGTGGGTAAACAACAATACAAACATTGGTAATAGTTACTAACACGTGGCCAGCCCAGCCCATGGGCTGGTAACTGCTGCTGGTCTGTTTCTCATATCATCTCATTGTTTAATTATTTTTTTTTATCCCTGAAAACTTACACATACAATTACAGTGAATTTATGTGTCTTCACCTCCCTGCTGCCCACCTGCATCCTCCATCTCACCCTTCTCATTCTCTGTTCTAAGCAGTCTGCCTCCCACTCACCCATTCCCCTGGATGTGCGTCCACTGAGCCCCAGCCCGGATGCCTGCACTGGCAAGTGCCCAAACACCTGCTAGGGCATGAGGGACTCACCTGCACACAGCTAGTCTAAAGAAGCTCCTCTCTTCCCCCTCTCCTGTCTGGCTTCAGTCCCAATTTCTCAGGATAGGACAATATCTCCTGAGATCCTTCCTCCTCCAACATGACAAGTCAGTTACTGTGGAGATCTTGTAGAAATAGACAGCGCTGCACTGAGCTCTTGGGTAAGGCAGCCTTGACATGAACAGAGGACACTGTCAGGCACTGCCACTCCCCACCCTCTGGTTTTTACACACCTGTCTCTTAATGTATTTATTGATTGTGTTTTGTAAATGGAGAACCTGGGGCAGGCAGAGTTTGCACAACTGTCCTACAGTTTCACAGTCAGCAAGTGTCTCTGCAGCCACGAGAAATGATGCCACAAATGAGTATTTGTTAACTGAGAAATATGTGCCAGAATGCCATTGAGTAGAGACTGCAGCTTCTCAGCGTGATTCCGTCTTTGTTGCAGTTGAAAGAGAAGGAGAGCCGGCTCCCACACAGGAGGATAGCAACTTTGAATCGACAATGAAATAAGTTGGAGAGAAGGTGGAGAAATCTTGGTGGGAATGTGACATGCTGTTGATCCCAAGGAAGACAATGTTTTCTACTTTTTCAGAAAATACAAAAAAAAAAAACAACTATATGTTATTTCGCTCTTAAAAAAAAGAGAGAGAGCAATACAGGATTTGTAGTACACATACAGATCCCAGTCCTTAGGAAGCAGGAACAGGTTAGTGGGGTAAGTTCAAGACAAGTTGGTCTGCACGGTGAGTTCTAGGTCAAACAAGGAGACCATGCCTCAAACAACTGAAAAATTGAATAAGTACAAAAATTGCCAGAAAGATATTTGTACAATTTGTGCCCACACACAATTTTTCATGACAGGTAAAAATATGGAAGCAGCCCAGCTGGCTCTGGATTGACTTCCAGCCGTGCATAATCAAATTTTGGTCTATACTTTTAGTGTAATATTCAGCCTTAAAAGGAGAAGGAATTCTGATATAAAATACAGCATGGATAAACCTCGAGGATAGTATGAGAACTGAAAAAAGATGATCTCAAGAAGACAAAGACGCATGACTTTGCCTGTGTAAGATTACCTAGAATTGTCAAACTCACAGAGACCAGGAGAGTGGTGGAGGTCAGGTGTGGCAGGAGGGAGCAGAGGAGATCACTGTGCAATGCGTGCGAAGATGCAGTTTTGTAAGAAAAAAATAGTTCCAGGAATGAGCTGCCCAACACTGTGAATGTGAAGAAGACTATCAACTGGGCACTGAATGGATTAAAATAAGGAGGGAAGGAGCGGAGGGAGGGAGGGAGAGAGGGAGAAGGATCCCAAATATATTTTTTAAAAAAATACAATTACAGTACTACTATGTTTGGATATGAAATATTCTCCACGGTGTCACATACTGAATCAATGGCAATACTTTGATAGGTACTAGAAACTTCAGGAGGCAGTGCAAGGTAAAAGAGAAAGGTCACTGAGTGCATGACTTGGAACTATCTCTCTCTCTCTCTCTCTCTCTCTCTCTCTCTCTCTCTCTCTCTCTCTCTATGAAGTGAGCAGGCTGCTGCTGCCATGATTTTCTGCCTTTTCTCAAGCACAGGATCCAGTTGACTCTGACTTGGACTGAACTTCGAATGTCATGAGCAAAACAAATGTTTTGAGCCAACAAGATGACTCCATAGGTAAAAATACTTGCCATACAGGCCTTAGGATCTGAGTTTGATTCCCCAGAAATCACAAAAAGTCCTATGTGGTAGCTCACATTGGAATATGTAGAAATAGCAAAAGATACTGCCTCTACAAGCTGAAGGAAAGAATCCAGTCCTGAAAGCTGTCCTCTGACTTCCAGACATGCATTGTATCATAAGCATACCTGTATTTACAGGCAAGCACACACACACACACACATACTCATACATGCACACATAAATGCAACATACACACCATACACTAAAGAAAAATAAAAGTATGAAGAAAACAAATAATGCTTTATTTCAAATTGTTCTTGTGGGTATGTGTCAGTTCAAAAATATAACATGCATATACTCAAGAAAAGGTCACAAAAGGTATGTACCAGTGAGTTCATAGACATGCATATTAAGCCATATATATATAAATGAATGCATCTGCTTTTTGGTTATCTAAATTTTTCATTATTTCCATGAGAAGCTTGTGCTACACTAGTGGTAAGATATTTTAAATAGTCTGGAAGAGAAGAAATGCCAGCAAGAATAAAAGCTGAAGCAGCAGAAAAGGAGGCTTTACAACTGGACAGAAAGATGGTATGAGCTTCCAGCACCTCAAATTGTGAGAGATGCCAGTCATCACTGCTTAGCCACTGAGAAAGGTTTACAGATATCCTGGACAAGCAGAAACAGAGAGTTCTATCCACATTAAAGACAGGATGTAGACAATGTAAATTCAGAACGGTAACTCCATGTGTACATGTGGAATTACAATTCATCTGCATAAGTGCTGTGGTAGCTACTGGTGTCAACTTGGCAATTGAAGGCTTTGGGTCTGGGCACATTTGTAAAGCATTTGTAGTTAAATCCTTAGCAAGTCTTCAAGAGGTTTTGTAATGATGGAGAAGACCAGCCCATGATGGGTGGGACCATCCCCTGGATAGGTGGATAAAATGAAGGGAATTGGTGAAGGAAGTTGGTTGGCATTCTTCAGCATACTTGAACAGACATGCTGTCTGGCAAAAGAAGTCTGTCCCTCTCTCAGCTACTCCTGTAGATAAGTCATGGACAGTCCCTTGGGCCCATGGTATTGGCATGGACTACTCTGCCAAGCTGGATTAAGAACTGTAATTAGACAATGAAAAGCCAAAATAAATCCTCCTTGGTCAAGAATTTATCAGCAGCCTCACAGAGTAATTGTGACAAGTGCTAATCCTCAAAGGAGCAACAAGAAGTGGGAAGAAGAAATGGCGGGTGAGAGGACACCACTTCTGACCCAATTAAGAAGCAGAACTCGGGGCTGGAGAGGTGGCTCAGGGGTTAAGCCTCTGCCTTGCAGGTGGAAGGTCCTGAGTTCAGATCTTAGACCCTACGTATAGACGCCAGGTGGAAGCGGGGGCGGCCTGCGTTTCTGGTCCTGGTAGGGCGGAGCCTGTGAATCCTGGGACAGAGTATACAAGGAGGAGGTGGAGGCGGTCCATGGTGGTTCCCAAATTTGTCCGTGGTTCTACACACACACACATACATGCACACACACGCACACCATACATACATAATTGAATAAATAATAATAAAATTTTAAAAAAAGAAGCAGAACTCAAGCTTTAGAACTTAAAAGGACCTTTAGAAATACCTGTCCTAAATGACTCTCTCCATAGAAACCCATGGATGCTCATGCAGATGACACAGCTTGCTTAGGGTAACATAGCATGTTCTATAGCAGGTTGTAAACCATCTATTCCAATATCTATCTGTTCCAATATGCATGGACAAATATATTCATCCATACATCCTAATCCATGGACAGCTCTTACCACAGAACCTACAGCAGCATCAGAATTTGAATGAATTCTGGCATCTCCTTCATCCACATAATTTGTTCAATAAAAGGATGTTTAAATCCTTACATCATCTAGAAATGGATGGCACTGGAAAACATAAAATTGAGTGACTCAGAAAGACAATGCCCCAATGTTCTCTCTAATATGTGGACGCCAGCATTGAAGTCCTGACTGAAGTATGTGACTTGCAATACTGTGAGGGTCAAAAAATTTTGAAAGAGACCAATGGGAAGAAAAGGTTAGGGTGAGAACTTTGGAGAAAGATATAGAATACCATAGGTGGCTGGAAGAGGGAGAAAATAATGAGAGAAAATACCTAAGGAGAATGAGGGGAGGGAATGGGATGTAAGAAGAACTGAGGGACTAAAAGGAAAGCCTTAATATTGAAGAATGGAACCATATAAAAAAACTCCTATGCTATTAATCTGTCAAAAACACTTTTTAGAAAAAAATGAACAATAATGGACAATCCCCACGCAGAGGAGCACAGAAAGAAGAAAACAGGGCAAAGAAGAAAAATGCCTTGGGATGCTTTACCTGGAACCCAGAAAATTAAAACAATGCTAGAAGTAACAGTATGTGACACTTCTTGATAAGTTTTTGGGCAGAGAGGTCTCGAAGACCCTCAAAACAGTACAGGCCTCTGCCATTGCTCTTGCTTGCCTCCAGAAAATGACAATAAAATACATGCAATATACATGGATCACACAACATGGACAAAAATCACCAGCTGAAACTGGTCTGGAAGCTTCCCCTTTGCTGGATAGTTTACATAGTACCATAGAATACCATGGAAACTACTGGGAAGTAAAACAGCCAAAGGTCTCATCAATCCATGAAATTCGAAGGTTGCAATAACAATCACCATGGTAACAGGTGATAATCAGTATAATAGTGGCATGAATATCAGAGGAGCAACCAACAGTTTTCTGATCAGATATGACATGCTTATTAGAATGGACCACCTTCCTGTTACTATAAACTAGAATGAGAACCTATGAAAAGGAAAGACATAGATCCCAGGGAAGAGCAAGCTATAAATGTTTAGCTAGGATGACAATACACCAAACTGCTTCATAAATACCTATTATTATACCCGTAGATTGGAAGAGCACTCAGCACTCAATCTAGAAATCTTCTTCTATAACAGATGTTTATTACTGAAAATCACAACTTGCCAAAATGCAGAAAATAAGTGACTGCAGACTGCTTGTCTCTAAACAGGACCTATATGCTTCACCTACTCCCACCCCAAGGCCCAGGGAACATCAAGAAAGAAGGGGAAGTAAGAGTGTAAGAGTCTGAAGTAGGACAGTGGTGAACCAGACTTTATCATCTGGACGTGACAGGGCTGTGATATACAAGATTTCATGGCATATACGTGTAAGTTCACAAGAATTGTATAGGAACTGCCTTATCAACATCTTACCCTGAAAGCAGAAAGATCTCAAGAAGCTCCACACCTTTTGAGAGACTGAAGAGGACTAATGTTGATGGGGAAAAAAAGAAGGATGCTTTCCTCAATAGTATATCCACTGATCTAGGATACTTGCTGGAGCATGAATCATGTCGGGCATATGTCATCAAAGACAAAGTAAATGAAACACAGTAGCCTGCACAGGCAATAAGATTTGAAAATAGGAGGAAGTCTGGCAGAGGAAATAAAGGGTTGTGAGGGGAAAAGGAGATGGGATGGTACTGGGGACTAAGGGATGAAAATATTATAAATTCATTATATTCATGTATGCAACATTTAAAAAAAGAGAGAGAGAAAGAAAAAAGCCCTTTATATCAACAGGGTCTTTTTCCTTTTCTGCAAGATCAACTTCTGAGGTCGAGGAACAAAGATAAATCTGCTTTAGATTCAGATACGGAATGAAATTTAATCTAGCCAACTTGAGCTATACCCTGTGAATTGTAAATAAAGTTTTATGTAATAAAAAATTAATAAATAAAGTTCCACAACTTTAAACTGATCTTGTTTACACAAAAAAAAGCAAACAAATAAACACGTAAAAGTCTTTTATGTGCTCTATTGGTGCAAATAAAGTTTTATTGGAACAGTATCACACTGTCATTTGCTTTGACTTTCTGTACAAGGGCAGAACACAATAGTTAGAACACAGAATATATGGCCACAGTTAAAAATACTTACTAGCTACCACCTTGAGGATAAACTTTGGCAACACCTGGTTTAAAGAATATGTGGAATTATACCTAAAGAAAATGGATCATGCCATCTTCCTATGAAGATTCCCAAGACCTCATTCCCTCAGTTGCTAGGGCCACTGGAAGAAGGCGGCCCACATGCCATGCATCTCCTGTACCTTTGATTCAAGTTCTTCCGCCTTCCTTTTTACTAGTGATTGTTGGCAAGTTTTACAAAACCAGACTGTGGTTGTCAAGTGGCAGGGGGTGGGAAACTTAATCGGTTTTCCACTGGTTAATAAATGTTAAATCATAAACAAAGAGAAAAGACCAGCGACTCTCAGAGTCGCTGTAGAGCCGAGCGGTTAACCCTGTGGTACTGCAATGACTCATCAGAGAACCTGACTTTACTACTAATGGTTTTGTTAGTTTCCGTCCCCATTTACTATGGTCCCGCCAGGATGCTCTTGCTAAGAAGCAGCTCCTGGTGTGTGTCTGGGCCAGCTCCACAGTTCTCGGGGGTCTGGGGGCTGCTTTCTTTTTTCTTTTTTCTTCTTTGCAATGCTGAAGATCCAGCTCAACATTACGCCAGCACTCTGTCACTGAGATATTTCCTCAGCCCTTGTACATACAAGGTTTTGCTATGTCGCCCAGGCTGAGCTAAAATTCATTTTGTAGGCCAGCCTTGCCTTGAACTTGTAATCCTATACAGATATAAAGAAGTAGCACATCTAACCAGCAATGGAGTCTCTCTCTCTCTCTCTCTCTCTCTCTCTCTCTCTCTCTCTCTCTCTCTCTCTCTCTCTCTCTTTCTTCCTTTCTTTCTAGAGCTTTTGGCTTTACTCAGCAGCTGAAGAAACTGAAAGTTTCTACTTTGTTTATCGTCTATGGACTCAGCTTTTAAGTAATTGATTGGGACAATAAAAGAATCAAGGGCGTAAGAAGCTGTCCAAGAACAGAGCTCTCAACTCAGCCTGCTGTTCAGTCTTGAGTAGGAGGACACCAGGTTTTCTGAACATGTCCAGACAAAAAGACCTTATTAACAAGAAATGAAAAACACAGCCGTGGGGTGGGGTCATACTGGTGGGGAAATTTAGGAAGGCTGGACCCCAAAAAGCAGTGCTGACATGGATAAGTCTCAAGAACATGGATAAAAATTATGCCAGAAGCATGATTCCACAGCTCCTGCACGTACTCGGAAGCCCTTTCTGGGAACAGGGACTGCTTGTCCTTCAGGTGAATGTCCAGGAAAGCAGGTGCCCAAGTGCCCTTCTCATGTGCAGGGGAGAAGGAAGAAAGAAGGAAGGGAGGCTGTCGAGTTGCTTACCCATGCAACTCCAAGAAGATGTCCTCAAGAATGTAAGGCTGGAGTCTGGATTTTTGAAAATTCAAGGTCATTTAAGCCCTGCTAGGTTAATGACTCATCCGAGGAGTTTCCCTTTCTAGACTGTGAGGGGCCAAGTAGGGAAGTGCACCCTTCCCAAGAAGAACCACTCTTACACAACCAAGCGAAGGAGCCACTAATAGCCCGATGTGCTTCCTTCCTGGGGAAAGAAAGCAGGAAGCTCAACTTCTTGAAGCAAAAAGCAATGACTTTTCTGACTGTAAAATGTGAGGATGGAAAGGGTTTTTTCTCCTGATGTATTTCACAGGTAGTTGGGAATGTTGTAGCAACAGGCTACTTAAGAGTAAAATATGACGGCTGCAGGAAAATACACGAAGCTGAGATGCTAGCATTTGCACTGCACTGTTACCCTCCCTCCCCTTCTACACCAGCTCCATTCCTTCTAAAGGCACATCAGGAACCTTCCAGAGAACTCTTCCATTGATAATCTTCTCAAGCAGATTTCCTTCAAAGCTAAATGGACAGATCTAAGGGTGCTTGGGAGACAAAGAGGGAACATTGAATCAACCACCTACTCTCCCCTCATTAGTTTATTTCTGTAAGAGGGAGAGAGGAGGAATGCATGCTGCTGCACAGAGTAGAGGTCAGAGGACAACTTCCAGGAGTCAGTTCTATTCTTCTGCCACGTGGGCTTCTGGATATTGAACTCAGGCTGCCAAGTTTGCAAACAGCCACCTTACCTGCTGAACAATCTCACTGCCCCCTCTCTTCCCTTGTTATGCTATAAGCTCTGTGCACTTGATGTCATTGAATTCTCCAAGAGAGCTTTGAGATAAGTCTAATGTCACACACTTTCCAGGTGAGAAATCATAGGCCAAAAATGTAGACTAATATATGCCTAAAGTTTTAGCACTAGAAAATAATGGAGAGACACTGCCAATCACTTTCCTATTATAGCAGCCCTGAACTCTGCAGGGGTGTTCCTGAGCTACTGCTTTATAGAACCATGAAGAGTCGCCTTCTTGGTACTTTCTTTCCTCCCAGTAATACCTTCAAATGTGAGATGACAGTGTCTCACCATTGCCAGAATAACCGACACTTAAGAGATTCTAAACCTCTTTCCAGTTTACTCCTGAGCCATTTTATCACACGTTTTAAAAATAGAGCAGGATCCTTACAGACTACATTTCATGTAGCTTTTTTAAATTATGCAAATTCACCACGGTTTATATAAGCTTTCAGTCTTCTTCACATTCACCATTTATTAGCCAAGAAAATACTTATTCATGTTAGCAAAACAGAACATGTAGGTACATCTTTAAAATAAAATGGTAAGTATATTACAAATGAAATTCATGCTTCCTCTACAGACAGTAAATCTGCTACATTCTTTTCCTTTTCCAAGTCCTATTTCATTGTCCTCCTGCTTTTGTTTATAATTCCCTGAAATTTTGGGTCCGGATCAGCATTCTTCATATTATTATTACTACTCTTATTTTGCAGTGTTGGAAATTGAAGTGAGGACCATATATACACTAGGTAAGCACTCTACCACTGAGCCATGTATACAGCCCAACATTATTTTGTGTGTCACAAACACTATTGCCAGATGAAGCTGGGGCTTAAATTCAGTGTTATAATTGTAGTAGTGATCTTTAAAATCTGTCTCTTCTTCTTCAACAGATGTTCCTGCTCCTTGGTCCAGCTCTATGGGACTCTCTAGTTCTTTATGCATGTGCTTTGTTGTTTCTTTGATAATATGTCTTCATCAAGCATAAGTTGATTATGTGTGTTTGTGTATGTGTGTGTGTGTGTGTGTAGTGCAAGTGTAGATGTATGTATGTGTATTTGCATGTGTATGGACAATATGTGTATGTGTGGATATGAATGTTAATATGGAGGCCCTAAGTCAACATTCTTCTTCAATTACCCTTCCTCTATTTTCTGGCACAGAGTCTTTCAATCGAACTCAGAGCTCACTGATCAACTAAACTATCCAATCAGCTTGCCCCAAGGGTGCCTCCTATGTGCTGCCAGTTGTCACATTGGTCCTGGGCATCTGGACTCTAGTTGTCAAGTAAGCACCACTGACCCATCACTTCAGCTTCTAAACAAGCACTATTCTCTTCTCTGCTCATGTGAATGTTAACTGAAAAGCGTATGGACTATTCCTAGGGCATATCTTTTCTCTTCTTCAAACTCTATAGATGATGCCAATTCCAGCACTTAGTGTACCAGGAGAAAGAAGCCTCCATCTAGGTTAGTTTTCATCTTCAAAAAAATAGTCATTTTAAAATATCTGGATATTGATACCCTTTTACTTTTACCTCAGTTGGCTGAAATTTTCACTAGTGTACATACACAGTTGCAAGACTCTGGTCCTTGAATTTCCATTAACTGGTGTCAGATTTTCCCGTCTACCATCAGTGTTTTTTCCCTCTGTCTCAGGAATATTTGCTCGTGTCACGTGGCTCCACACCTTCCATGACTATTATTCCTTAGTTCCTTCCCCCAAGTTCAGGGAAGTTTCAGAAGCTATGTTCTGAGTCACATGAGTCACAACAATGTTGTGTAGTGACAAGGGATTATGGGCACGTATTATTCCTGATCTCATCAAATTCCCATCTTGTAATCCTTTTTCCTTCCCAGATTCTATCTTCAAACATTTAAATCAATATCATGACACTGGTTCTTTTTTTTTTTTTTTTTTGCATGTGAATGTAGTATGTGTGTCTGGAGTGCTTACATTAGTGTACATGTGCAAGGTGCATATACTTGCGTCTGTTGTCTTCCTCAGTCACTCCCTATTTCATTGATCGAGGCAAGGCCTTTCCATGATCAGCTAATCTAGCTAGCCATCTTGCCCAGAGATCCACTCTTAGCCTCCTGAGTGCTGGGATTACAGATGGTAGCCATGATGTCTGGCTTTCTCATGAGGTCTGGAGAACCAGACTTCAATCCTCATACTTGTGTGATTTTCTCTACAGAGTCAGCTCCCCAGCTTCAGAGAGACCAATTCAGGTTGCTTGTGAGAATGCCACATCATTCTCTTAAATAACCATCTAAAATCATTTCCAGGATTGCTGTGCCTTATTGAAATTATTCCTTTTGTTGCAGAATTTTTTTACCAGCCTTCTGCTGCTGCTGCTGCTGCTGCTGCTGCTGCTGCTGCTGCTGCTGCTGCGGCTGCTGCTGCTACTCATGATTTTTATGTGTTGTTTTCCTCCTCAGACAGGACAAGGTCACTTTGTCAGCATTTGTTAACTCCAGGAAGAGCGATTTGTAGCCAGCTCAGCCTCCAGGGTCAAATTTTCTCCTTTAATTCACAATTCGTGGCCACAGGCTACAGCTCAGATCTGACTCAATAACCAGCTCTCAGCTGGGATGCACCTGCGTCCTCTTCATGCGTCTCAGCCCCACTTCTGGTACTTAAGAGATATTGCGAGATGGAGCATCCCAAGCCTTCAAGCCTTGACATCAACCTTCACAGGTCTGTCGGGGTCACTTTAGTCTCTTCCTACTGTCTGCATGGAAATTTGCTGCAGATCCAGGCTTCTCCCTGGATTGCAGAAAATGTTATAAGCAGGATCCAGACGAATGAGCAAGAGTGCTTAAGAGAAAAGCACACAAGAAGAGAGAAGTGACTCTTCCATTTCCAGTGGCACAAGTGTGGTTACAGACAGAGACAGGAAGAAGCTATCCTGCCTTTTAGGGCGAGAGCTCTGTGCATGCAGTGTGTGCCCTGGATCCCAGACAGTAGTGGTTCCTCTGCTCAGATCCCTCTGTCCCACCACTCCTGTGAATCATGCTGGATTCAGTCATGAGACTGCATCATTGGTTGTCCTATCCTATCCTGCTAATTTTGGCAAAAATCACTAAGTGTCTGGTTTGGGGAAGTGCCGGTCCATTGCCATCATGATCTAGAAGTCAGTAGGCAGCTTTCATTGAAACTTCTCCAAGTACTAAATAGCTATTATCTCAAAACCTTTAAAAAAAAAAAAAGCTACCTAAAGTGGTTGGAAATTTATTCACAAAAGTCATAGAAGTGGCTACTCTTTATGATGTTGGTTCAGTTTTCAATTAACATCTCAGGGAAAGCAATCACTCTAGATTACTCTTCTGGTCCCCCACCACCCCCCTGCTCAGCAAAACCAGGGCTGTGACGTCCCATTTCTCAGCAAAGTCATAAGCTTATAGAATTGGCCTCCACCTTTCCTAGTTGGAGGTTGGTGGCTGATCTACTGGCAAAGTGGCTAATTGGAAGCCTCAGCTCAAAATCTGAGGAGTAAGTCCACCTCATACTCTTTTTGACCTTCAGTCAAATCCAAACTTCAGATTTCTCTGTCTTTCTCTATAACTTTCAAGATAAACTTCAGGACTGTGGAGTTGGCTGAGATTAAAGCCTTTGTCTCACAAGCAAAAGGACCTGAGTTTGGATCCCCACAACCCATGCAAAAATGCCAGATGGAAATAGTGGCAGCCTACGCTTCAAGTTCTGGAAGGCAGAATCTAGAAGAGCAATCCAGGATGATTCCTGATGTCACCCTTGGGCCTCCACTAGCACACGCCCTCCCGCACATATATATGTCCACCCCCACATACTTATGCTAAATAAATAAATAAAATCAAAAAAGAAGAAAATTTTCACTAAATCTACCTCCTATCTGATTATCCAAAACTTGAACCAAAATAAAAACAAATTTGAAAACAGACCAACGTACATGATCTTGATTCCTATTATGAGCAGCATGACAGGTGAGTTTTAAGGTTTAGAACTTTCCAGATTCAAACTCCAGTGCTATCATTTAGCCTCTCCACAAGCTTAGGCAAGTTATTTAACCCCTCAGTGATCTGTTTCCTCCTCTGTGAAATAGGATACTAAGAGGACCTGCCCAATAGGGCTGTTTGGAAGACTGTGAACGAGCACACTAAGGGGCTTTGGGAGTCAATACTCAATGACTGTTAGCTATTAATATGCCTGCTATAGGGCAACTTATTTTAGACATATGTCATCAGGCAGCCCCTCCCCTTCACTTCTCCTTTCCAGGAATCTTTGAGCAGCTTGCTGTGCCCATAGAAATAATAATAATCCATGGTGGAGCTTAATGCTAGGTGGCACGTCATTGGTATTATCACCCCTCCCCCACACTGCGAGACAGCAGAAGGACTCAGCCAAATCTAGTCACCACATGTGGTTCAGCTAAATGGAGTCTGCCTTGAATGACAGATTCTCTGTGGCAGCTATTTAGTTTTTGTTTTATTTTGTTTTGTATGTGTGCATGTGTACATGTATTCATGTACAGAAGCCATAGGACAATCTCATCTATTCTTCCTTATATGTTGTCCACCTTGTTCTTGATACAGGGTCTTTTACTTGCTTAGAACTTTGTCAGTGAGCCTCAGGGATCCATCCATTTCCACCTTCCACATGGATTGTTAAACATAGGTCACCACATTCAACTTTTTTAATATGTATTCTAGGGACTGAACTTGGGCCCTAATACTTTATCAATGGAACAATCTACCCCGTTTCCTTCTGTGGACTATGTCTTCAGCCTCCTCATCCATGTTTCTACAGATACAAGTATGGCCAACTTTATTCTCTCACTCAGAGATGCTGAGAATTGCTGACAATGTGACTAGCCAGAAGATGAAGATCTGGTCTGCTCGCCCAAGGTGCCAGATGTAGTGGAGAATGTAGAAAAGAGCATTCACCCCACACGGGCCATCTTCTGTAAGTTACAGTGCCTTCTAGAGAGCTCACTAAAGACATTTCCTCAAATCCCATCTTGTCAGAAGAGCAATGAGCATGCTTTCCCTTCCCCCAACACAGCTCCTCACAGCTCTGCCAGGTAGACATGTTTGTTTATGTATGTGAGCTGAGGAAGCTCCGGGGGATAGGCAGTCTCTAGGTGATGACTAGGTGGGTCATATGCTACTCCCACTGGACCCCACAGGGAGTCACAGTAAGTCTCTTCTTTCTGTCACTGAGCCACTCACAGGAGATGAAGTTATCAAGAGCTTGGATCTGTTATGGGCACTTCATGTAGTAGCCACCATGGCGTGTCTGTCAGGACACCTGTGGGTCCGAGGCCCAAGTTCACCTCTCTCATGCTTTCTCCTATAGTATCAAAGAAAATTTTTTCATTCACTCTGTAAAGAGAGTTCTTGGCTCTCATTAGGACCCAGGCTACCAAATGGGAGGAAAAGTATTGATTTTGTAGGATGCTAATAAGAACACATATAAAGCACAAGGTTTGCAGTGTGTATTAGATATTCGCTTGCAAGATAAAGTTTGCATGTATTGGTCAATGCAGTCTTTCTTGGTGTTTCCTAATCTCTCCCCTATTCCAGGAGCAGAAACATTAGCACTAAGTGCTCCAGGGAAAAGAAATAATGGCAAAAATAAGGTCTTTTAGCATCCAAAAATTGAAATACCCATCCAAGATGTGCAGAAACATGATATTGGGCTAGAGAGAAGGCTCAGGGATTAAGACTCTGCCTCACAAGCAGAAGAACCTGAGTTTGGATCTCAGAAGTAACAGGCAGAAATGATGGTGACCTGCACTTCCTGCCCTGGAAGAGTCTGGGAAATCCCAGAGCAAAGCAAAAATTAGGTAAAGCATTCCAGGATGATTCCTAAAGTCTTGGGCCTCCACAGACACACACAGTGACTTTTTGTACACACACACACACACACACACACATGATACTTCACAGAGAAGCACTCTGTCTCCAAAAACTAAGTAACTTCTAGGAAGTGTGACAATTTAATTCTTTATAAGAGTTCCTGCATTTTGTCACCTAGTGTCAAAGTGAAGCAGAGGTGGAAATAAAGTGCTTGTGTTAATAAGAGGGGGACCAGTGATTAATATCCTCCTTTTCCAAAAGAGGCTGAAAAAGAAGTGGCAAGTCTTAGACATTTGGCCTGAATGAGAAACACAAGTGACTGATGCTAGAATTGATAAGAAATACTTAGTAGTATTAAAGCTACACGAGTTAGGACAGAGTCTGGTTGACACCAAGGTCTGTCCCCTCAAACTCCAAAGTGTTCAGAAGCAAGCAGCCCAATGCGTCCACAAAGAGTGACAAGATTGGATTACCCTACCACAGTTAAAGCAGAAATGAAGGCCAATATGTCTTCCATGCTGGGTGGGAAGCAAGGCAACACCTAGCTAAGCAGAAGAAGAACAAAAGTTCATAGCATTACAACATTTCAACTACGCAAATCTCCTGGAACACACAAAGAAAGGAAACTCCCTGTGGAAAGGAGCAATTAAAAGAAAATCAGCATGAAGCCATTCGTAAAAGACTCCAAAACAAGAAGACGAAGCAGTATACTGTGATGAAAAGGAAGAACGCAGAGGTAAGGAAGCAGCTGAAGTCAGAGTAACACCCGTGCACATCAGACGCTAAGCACAGACCAACCATGACTAATATCAAACAATAGAGTGGAGGAAAGGCGCGGGAAGAGCACAGTGACTGTGGAAAAGTAATCAACTGCAGATGATAACTACAGGATGAGGAGCTTATTTCCATAGCGGCCACTTCCCAAGGCAGCACCCATGGAGTGGACACATGTGCAGAGACCGATGTAACTTCATATTCTCTTCCTGATAAGAAAAGAACACTAAATCTGCAAATCGTAAGAAAGTTATCAAGGTAGAAAAATGCAACTTATACAAATATCCTTGATGTGTATTAACTGAAGAGAATGCTTCCATTCAGATGAAAAAGGGAACAGATTGGCATATTCCCCTAGCAACCCTGCTTCCGATGGCATTGTAGCAGTGTCTATAAAGCCACCCATAAAAAAATAGTAAACCACGAATATCAAAACTTGAAGACATTCTCAACATGAGAGGATTCAGGGAATATATGAGTCATCTTAGAAAACGTCTAGGAAAACTCACTCCATTCACAAAAAAAAAAACTTGCTAAAATAATAAAAAGCATGTCTCTAGAATGATTAAGAGAAGTCCCCATTGAAACTAAATCCTTTTAGCATGAGTATAGAAAACATTCTTCATTGCTGAGAAGAACATGTGACTGCTGATTTCAAGATGAAAACCACAAAAACAACAAGAGTCAGGAGGCACAAGCAGGGAGGTGGCAGAGAACATCCAAAGTGTGGACAACTGCACCACTCAGCAGAAGGCACCCAGCAACAGAAGCCTTGAAGGTGGAGGAGACAGATGGCACCTCACTATTGAGTTGCCTCGAGTTCTGGTCTGGACTTAAAAGGATATATGAAGAAATAATATTGCCAGGGATCGAGGAGCAATGATACACATTTCTCTACTACATCCCAATGACTGAAGTACTGTCCCCTTGGATGAACTCAGTTAGCATGAGCTCTGCTCACCTATTCCCCTAGGGAAACAGCCTTTCACTCTTCCATGTTACACATGTATAAGCATGTGTCCTTCATCCAGAGTTTGCATTGTTATGTCTGGTTGGTGGAATTTGGGGCAATATGCTGCTTTCTTCTTTGTACTTTAAAAATGGTATTTTTAGGACATAAGGAAATATATATGAAAATCCTCTACTTTGTATGCTAATGTGTGCACATGTTCATGCATTTAAGTGTGCTAATGTGGATGTGTTTGTGTGTGTTAATGTGCTAATGTGATGTGTGCACATGTTCATGCATGTAAGTGTGCTAATATGGATGGGTGTACATGTCATGTGTGTAAGTGTGGGAATGTATGTGGCACAGCACACGTGTGGAGATCAGAGGATGACGACAGGTATTGGTCCTCACTTTTATCTTGCTGAAAAAGAGTTCCTTTGCTATTTGCTGCTGTCATGGTTTGAAATGTGTCCCCCACAGTCTCATGTGTTTGGCAAGGTCATGTCACCTTGAGAGGTGGAGCCTTGCTGGAGGAAGGCAGTCACAAAGGGTGGGCCTCGAGGTGGATGAGTCCCACCCTACCTCCAGGAGAAGTCAGCCTTTGCTCCAAGCCGTCTGCAGCTCTCAGCTTCCAAGATGTCTGCAGTGACTTAGCCTCCTCCAGCTTTGGCCAGCCAGCTATGCCACCTCTGCCATGAGAAACTGCCTCCCCTCTGGAACCGTAAGCTGAATAAACCTCCCTTTCTCCCTTAAGTTGCTTGACTTTGGGTGTTCTCTCACAGCAATAGTTAAGAGTAACCATTACAGCTGCTATGTATGCCAGGCTAACTTTCCCATAAGCTTCCAGAGGCTCTGCTTCCCACCTTAGAATAGGAGCTCAGGGAATGCACTACCCCGTTCAGCTATCTTTTGGTTCTTGGATCTGAATTCAGATCCTCAAGATTGCGTGGTAAGCACTTTATCCATCAAGCACCTTATATGCTAATTTAAAAATCAATTAGTTTTTTAATTTGTGTGTGTGTTTGTGTGTGTGTGTATGGGTGTTTGCATGTATGGGGATATATAGGTGCATACATGTGTATATGTGCCTTTGCATGTATGGAGAGGGATGACTATGTGAAGATGCACATATGTACATGTGCACATAGAGACTTAAAGTTGACATGGGTATCTTCATCAATCACATTTCATTTTACTTACTGAATCAGAGTCTCTCAATTGGACCCAGAGATCACCACTGACTAGCCAGCTTGTCCTGCAAATTCCTCCTCCCTGTCTCCTGAGTGCTGAGTGCTGATTGCCATGCCTGTCCAACTTCCTGGTGAGTTCTGGGGAACGGAACTCATGCATGCAAAAATTATCTATTGAGTCATTAAAAATCAATTTTAAAAAAGTGGCTGGCCAAGTATCTCATTGAGTGAAGGTGCTTGCAATCCACTTTTATGACCTGAGTTCAATCCCCTGAACCCATATGGTAGAAGGAGAGAAATGGCCCCCACAAGTTGTCTTCTGACCTCCACATGTATACTGTGGCACGTGGGTGCTCAACAACACAGTAAGACACCACCTCGCATCTGTTAGAACGAAACCTCTTAAAAAGAACAAGAGAAAGTGACAGAAGTTACCAGGATGTGTAGAAATTGAATGTCTAGGCGCTCCTGGTGGGAAGGTACAATGACAGAGGTCCCTTGGAAAAAACAAATAATGACAGTTCCTCAAAAGAATCCAAAGCCCAAGGCTAAAGCGCAGCTCAGCTGGATGCTCCCCAAGCAGAGCTGAAGCACCGCAAAACTGGGCGTGGTGACACATGACTGAGGTCCCAGCATTCAGGAAGTGGAAGCAGGAGGGTCAGGAGGTCAAGATCTGCCTCTGCTACATATTAAGCTCAAGGCCAACCTAGGACTCATAAGATCTTATCTCAAAAAAATTTTAAAAACCATAGAATTCATATAATTTGGGTATATGTTCAAAAGAATAGGAAGCACAGACACAGTTGTGTACCCATTTTTATTAATAATTTTCTTTTTTATATAAACATAATGAGTGGTTGCCCTCCCTCCTTACTCTGTTCCTCTCCCATCCTCCTCTCCCTTCACCAATCCATCCCTCTCCTTCCCACCCTTGTGTCTGTCTGCTTGTATGGACCACACACAGGATTCCCTTCAAGTTCCCAGCTCTAGTAGGGGTTCAGGCCTCTGTGGCTGTTTAAGTTGCCCTTCCTTGTGTACCCATGTTCTTGGCACCATTGTTCAAAATGGTAAATAGGAAACAGGAAAAGATGGAAGCAACCATTTGTGTTAGCAGTGAACACAAATGAATATTCAAAACCTGATACAGACACGTGGTACTGAATATCACCCAAACTTTAAAAGGCAGTAAATTCTGACATAGGCAGCCACATGGATGAACCATGGGCATGGTGTCCTAGCAGAAAGACATGCACACTGAATGACTCCACTTAGCCTGATTGACTAAAAGTAGTCAAATTCACAGAGTGCTCAAGTTCATAGACCAGTCCAACTCGCAGAGATGGAAAGCAGAATGGCAGTGTCCCAGGACTGGGGAAGAGGGACATGGGGAGCTGGTGTTAAATGTCCAGTTTTTTTAGGGTGAAGAGTGCCAGGAGATGAAGGCAGTGACAGTTTCAACAGTACTAACACCCCTGGTGCCAGAAGACTTAAAAATTACTGTCATGACAAAGGGAAGATGGTAAGACTGTTACCAAAAACTTAAGCAGTAGTTTCATAATATACTTAATTTTAGGAAATAGATAAGTCACTTTTGGATGGTACCTGGAAACCATAATTATTACCTTCTCACCGTCCTGTTACTGAGGTGTTAAAGACTTGCTATGTCCTGTACAGGGTTTTGTCTGAACAGTACCATTTCCTTTCAGTCTCACAGCTTACAGAGTATGTTTCCAGTTTAATGACGAGGAAAGTACGGCTCAGATGTACTAAGTAACAAATACAATAACTGCTTATTCCCAACCACTGCAAAGGAACTTGACCTCATGTTTTGAATTCCAGGCCTATTCATCCATTCACTCATTTGGTCTAAGGCTCCGCTCTGTCCCATGCATTACATATGCCTGACTGTGGCATAGTTTCTAGACTTCCTCCTCATGAGTAATGTTGACTGAGAATTTCCTCTTTAGTTGGTTAAAGGAAAGCACACAACAATATTTCATGCAAATTTAAAGACTAATTCATAAACACTCCCAAAATGGAGCATGTTTGCCCCCTCTTTTCATCTTCTCTTTGAAGACGAAATAGTTCCTGCTGTTACAAATACGCACTGCAGCTTCATTTCATTTAATAAAAAAAAATAAAGCCAATGAAATGAGAACCTTGGGTGTGCTTATTTTCTTTCAGCTGTACACTTGTGCTTGGTAACCATCTTATATATGGCTCTTCATGATTTTAAACAAGGATTTTAAAAAAGACTGCTCAACACAATCATGATTCATCACTTTTCTCCATTCAATAAATCCAGTTCTGATCAGTGAGAAATAAGTAACACACTAGTAACTAAGCACTTGCATCAATGTGTATAAGGTCATATATTATTTACATACAGCCACACATTCAGTCATCCCTAACATTAGCATCTTAGCACATCAAACCCTTATTTTCTCGAAGGTTCCCTGTAAGAACTCCAGGCAGTGCTCAGCCAGCATCTTTGGCTTGCCCTCTCAATCAATGTGTGGCCTGGGCCAGTGACTGGAATGTTCCACAGGGAGCCACCCCTGCGGCTGCAGGCAGGTCTGTATATTGACTTGTTCATGAGACATAAGTGCTTTGTCCAGTGACTTTCTCAGTAGAAACAGGACAAGGAGGCAGCTTGTGTCTCAGGGCTGAGGGATCCTGGGGAGTGAGAAAGAAAGTCCAGCATACTCTTTTTTTAGTCATCTAAACTCAGAAGCTGCACCAGAGATTCAGCAAGGTAACACACCCATCTAATCCCAGTTCAGAACCAGCTGCTGCTACATGAGACCCTGTCTCAAAAAGAAATGCATCCATTTTGCTTTATTCCATCAGCTATAAGTGAAGCACTGAATCCAGAGGAAGTGGAAACAAAGGTTGGTACAGCAAGAGGTGGGGTTGCTGGGAGACTCTGGAGGGGCTGCTGCCAGACTGCAAGGCCTAAGCCCCCAAATTTCAGTGGGAGCTGCCTTGAGATAGCTAATCAGAATGGCAGGTGGGGTTTGTATTTCAGTACTTCTCTGCTTTACTGCAGTGCAGAGGCGGAAATGGTTGGACATAT
Organism: Typhlomys cinereus; assembly: GCA_023101885.1. NCBI lineage: Eukaryota > Metazoa > Chordata > Mammalia > Rodentia > Platacanthomyidae > Typhlomys > Typhlomys cinereus. Next base: position 15,442,734 of record JALPQD010000003.1, read on the forward strand.
TCAGCTCCTGTCACTCACCTCCTGGTTAAGACGTTAGGCAAAGCTTTTAGTTTTACAAGCCTCAGTTTCCCCAAGATCTACTTCTTATAGATGTTGGAAAGACCAGTGTGGTTTATATGTAAGGTACCCTCAAGAGTCTACTAAACATGGAAACTAGAGAGATGGCTCAGGGGTTAAGCCTCTGCCTGGTAAGCAGAAGGACCTGAGTTCTGATCCCAGATCAGAACAAAATAGAAAATATGCAGGAAAGGCAGTGGTCTGCACTTCTAGCCCTGGAAAGTAGTGTCTGGGAAACCCAAAGCAGAGCAGTAAAGAGGCAGAGCAACACAGGATGATTCCTGAAGTCACCCTTGGGCCTCCACAAGCACACACACACTCACACACACACACACAAAAGAAAAAAAAGTTTCCTAAACTCAGATGCTTGTCAATGATGTCATCAATAAATATGTCAGTTTTAAAATTCCTAAGAGTAGTGGAAATCCTCCTTTATGCTGATACATTTTCATTCATGAGAAAAAGCCGACATCTTAGGAAACCTGAGAGTAAGTAATGTAAACAAATGCTAAGATGTGAGCACAAACCATGTGAAACACACTGGACATCAAGAGAGAACAAAGGGTGCAGTGATGGAGAAAGAAGCATTTCAGAGGCAGAATTGGAAGGCTTAGAGGGAAAAATCAGTTCTATTCACAGTGTGTCTAATGTATTCCAGATATGGAGGATACAGTGTGGAATAAGATAAAATGTCTATACCAAAAAGTATATAAATAAGTTAACTTCATTGGGATGTCACTAAAGAAAGTCCTTGGTGGCTTCAGGGATATAGAAACAACCATTTTATCAATAGCTACACATGGAGCACCTACTCCAAGTTGACTTCAGCATGCATACTGGAAGCCACGAAGAGCTTTCTTATAGCATAGTCAAGAGATGGATAACTAAACAGGCAATCACTAAAAATCCATCAGACGATGTAATAGACAATGTGTTGGGGGAAAGAAGAGATTAGATGTGATGGAAGAACAGATGTGAAGATGGAAATGGTGTGTGGAAGGCTGGGTGAGGAAGGCCACATCTGAGCTGACTGCATCAGCTAAGGTCAGAGATAAGAGAGAGAGTTCTGGCTGAGCAAACACTTAAGGAAAGGATGCTGTGATGACAGAAGCAATGACATAACTGAGGGACCACGGGCTGAAGAATCAAGTCAGGTGAGTAAAGGACAGGGGCAGAACACACAGAACTACAGAGATCATGAAACGAAGACATGTGGTTACAATCTGTAGAGAGCAGGGACATGGTGGATGCTCTAAAAGTGACCATGTATTTCCTCCAGAGAAAGTGTCATTAAGGTGAGCTTAGCACATGGGGAGAGGGTGAGCCTGACATGATGAGCTGAGTTCACCTGAGAGACATGTCCTCCCAGATTAACTTCCTCAAAGGCCAGAGCCATTTGAACTGAAAGCACACCATAACTCGTTCTCAACTCACAGAGCCACATGGTACCGGAGGAAATATACAGCATGGTGCATCCTGGATGGAGTGTTGCAAGGAACCACAGAAGAGAAAGAGCTCTCGAAACAACTTCCAGTGCGCCACGGAAAGGTCCTCCATGGATGACTTCTTCAGTGGGATGTGTCAAGGAATGTTGTGTGATGCCTGAAGCAGGGCAGGAGAACTTTCCAGTCAGCACCATCTCAAGACTATAAGGTCTGAATTTACTATTCTGGAGCATGGTGACTTGGGGCAAATCTCTTAATCTTTTTGACCTAAGTTTCACATCTGTAAAATAAGAACAATGACTTCTGTTTCCCAGGGCTGCTGCGGGGATGAAATGAGGTCATCATTCTGAAAGAAACAAAACACTATGTGGCTGCAGTCACAACTAGCTTCCCGCCCCACCACAAAAGAGGGACTGGATATTGCAGTTAATGCTTGGACTCTAAGGACCATACTTGGGTTCAAATCCCAGGTCTTTTGATGCCTGGTCTTCTGATCTTATGCTATTTAACTTGTCTGGGTAGCTGAGTCTTTATCTACAAAATGTGGCAAAGTAAAATTGCTGTACCACCAGGGTTTTATGATGTACAAATGCTTCATACATATGCAATGATAAAATAATTCACACATGGAATAGACTTTCAGTAAATAACATCATTACATTACTTTTTATTATTTTTATATAATTATTATTATTACTGATTGTAGTCATTGCAACAAAAACACCAATAGTAGTAGTATTGGTAGTAGTATTGTTGGGCTCAAAAATCTTTATTTTTAAAAGCTGCCTCAGTGGAGTGGAAGAGGATATATTAATACAACTGAGATTTATTTCACGCCTCAAAGCATTTTCATAAATTTTGTGGTTTTTCAACCCAATAGCAAGATTGCTGCATTATTCACAGATTAAGTATAAGAAAAGAGAGACTTGGAGACAGTCACATGAATGTCTTGTCATGTAACTAGAACAGACTATTAGAGGAATAGAACATACTTCCCAATGCCAAATGCAATGCTTTTTCTCATAAGCTGAGCTATCTGTCTGTTCTTAGTAGTGTTGTAAAATGTGTTGTGAAAAGAATAATTTTGAAGCATCCTACTGGAATTTCCTTGAGATTGAGCTAAAAATCAAACTGTGAATTGCTGGTTTGTCTTCCTGTTCACTTAAAAAGCTTTTGCCTACTCCCAATATTGTCTTTCTGCTTTCTCCTCCAAGAAGAAATTTTCAATTAACCATTAGCTTATGTTGCAAACATTTGTTCTTAAATGCACTCATTCATTCTTGCAGGTGATTAAGGATGATGGGTATATAAATATACAAGTACATAAATGACAAGTCAAACCATGTACATATGGTAATTTAATTCTGAGATGAGTACCATGTTTATGCACTTCTACCAGGCTGTCTACTTTTGATGAATGTGCAATTTCTTACCCACCCTTTTATCACTGCCAATATTTAAGTAAATATCCTAAGTGCAGTACTAGAGAAAACCATCTACGCCATCCAGATAATTTGCAGCTGGGTAGGATAAGCAATGAGATTCTTTCTAAGCAAAATGATATTCTGTAGTCTATTAATGCTGCATGTTTAGTAGGTGTCTGGGACTTTGAAATGTGCCACCAGATGAAATAACTTGGGTCTCTGAAGGAAGTACAAAACTTAAGTTGAAGGTCAATCATCTAACAGAAAATGTAAGCACATTTTAGAAGTGTTCACAGATTACAGTCGCCCCCTTGATAGTAGTAGGAAGCTAGCTCCCAGACACATGCTGTGGCAGTTACTCTGTATGCTGCCCATAAATTCTCGACCTAAGGCTTAAGAGAACAAAGGGTGTTATTTTGGCTTACAATTGTCCATTTACAGTTCCTTGTACAATATGGCAAGAGAGTCCACACTAATACCAAGAGTCAAAGAAATGGACCACATTAAATTCACAGAACTGGTGAAAGGGACAATCCTCATTTGCCATATCAGCATGTCTGGCCAAGTTTGCAGAAGGTTGCCAAATTCTCTAACCAGCTCCCTCCATCTTACTCACCTGCCCAGGAATTTGTCACACCCACCAGGGGCTAGGGTCTTCCCCCTCTACTAGACAGTCTCCTATAAGCTTGCTGAAGCCTGTTGATTCTTTACAAATGTTCCCAGACTTCGAATCCTCAGCCATCAGGTTGGCATCTCTATCTGTGACCCACACCTCACCCTGATTCCCTCCACACGTACAAAAATGATCACTGATGATCATACAGACTGTCAGGCCATTCCCAGGTGTCATGAGGCTGGATAGTGCAGACTGACCACAGGCCTTCCTTCCTGAGACTCCAGGGGGCCGTGTGCACTTCTAGGCGTTGTCACACCCCTCAGGGTGCAGAGCTGAGCTGTTAGTCAATGTGGGTTTTTGCAAACCTGAGCTCTGAAGTTCCTTTCCCAAAGCTGCCCCCTTCCCATACCGCATCCTGTAACCTCACCCCTCTCTGAAACTCCGGGGTCCCAGGGTCTAAAGTAAAATTGAAAGTTTTAAAAAAAATTAGACGAATGCCCACAAAGATCTCTGTTATCATGCCTTTTGGAAATACCCCCTAACAGCACATGCCCCTCTTCTTACTGCAGGTGTAGTTCAGAGATGTTGCACGGATTCACAGTCCGGATGCTGTAGTCGAGGAACATACTGCTTATGATCTTGATTCTTGCTTTGGATTCTTGGTCTGTTGCTTTCACCCAAGTAACCTATTAAACCCTCTAAGCCGCACATATCCTGCTCCCAAAACAGATAGTCAACTAGATGATACCCAAGGGCTTTGTGCTTTTTAATGCTCTGGGATTACAAGAGCATCCGCTCTGGAAGCTGAAAGCAGATAAAAAGGAGCCAAGTTCCAGTTGCACCTGCATAGGACACCCATAATGGAGCTGGGGAGATGGCTCAGCAGTGAAGAGACTTGCTGCAAGAGCAGAAGGACCTTAGTTCAGATCCCACATCAAATGGTAGGTGGGCATGGTGGCCCACCTAGAATTCTTGCCCAGAGGGCCCACCTGCGAGCTCTGGTTTAATTACAGATCCAGCCTCAAAACAATAAAGGAGATGAGGAATCAAAGATAATCCCCAATGTCAACCTTGGACCCTCCCCCCACACGCACTTACACACATATGTACCCACCCACATGAAAACACAGATATGCATATAAGGCACCCCAAACACACATATATATGAAAATAGAAAAAAATCATTTTTTAAAAAAAATTTATTTTATTTATTCGTGTGTGTGTGTGTGTGTGTGTGTGTGTGTGTGTGTGTGTGTGTATCACAGGGCACTGTGAATCCCTGTGGAGGACCAAGGGTGACTTCTGAGGATCATTCTAGATTACTTCTCCCTCCTTCTTGCTTCACTCTGGAGTTTCCCAAGCTCTGCCTACCAGGGCCAAAAGTGTAGGCCACCTCCAATTCCACCTGGAGCTGGGATCTGAACTCAGGACCTTCTGCTTGCGAGACAGAGTCTCAACCCTTGGGCAATATCTCCAGTTCAGAAAAAAATATAGTTATGATTGCAATAATAAGTAGATTCTCAAAGTATGCTGTAGACAGTACCTAAAAGCATGAAAAATTCCTCAACTCTATTGTCAAAAGAGAAAGGAACTTGCAAAGAAGTACATATACCCTCACATTTTATGAAATACACAGAAAAATATCCAAAAGACATCTCAAGATCATCTTGGGCTATGGAAGTCTGTTTGGGGGTTATTTTTTTATTTTCCAATTGATTTACAAAAAGACCACTATTTTACAGTAATAAAATAAACCTTACTTGTTGTGTGAATCAGTGGTGACTTTACAAATAGTGTGGTATTCAATCTAGAGCACAACAGAGAAATAGGAGAAAAACTACATTATACCTTCATTCTTCCTGAGGATATCTCATGGTTTCTCATGAATAAACAATGACTTTCCACACCAACATGTTCACTTCTGGAAAACAGAAAATAAATTTCTCTGGGACTCCAACGCACATTCTTTAAAAAGCAGCGAGCATTTGGCCCTCCAGAAGCACTGAGTGAATTAACTTGTGCTCATGATGGGGGCATTGACACTTGAACTGGCCAGCAGTTGTGCAAGAGTCCTGTCTCTGGCTCTCAACAGTGGCTGTACCAGTCCCCCACGAGCCGGAGTCATGAGTTCACTTCTTACATCTCTCAGCTTCGTGGCTTTCTTTGTGGCTTGCATCAAATTCACAACAAAGCGAGGTAGTTTCCACACTGGAGAAACTGAGTCGAAGCAAAGAAATGAACTAGAAATAAAACGAAATAGAGGATGAGATGTAAATTGATCGCCCTTTGCACAAGTGAAGGGTGTTAGAGCAGGGCAGAGAGAAGAAAAGGACCAAGGGAGAAGGGAAGGGAGAGTCTCAACTTCGTGGACCTGTGTGAGGCAAAATAAGCTTAGGAAAAGTTCTCAAGGTGCCCTTGTTACCTGCAGTGCCATTTCTCTGCATGCCATCTGGACACATACCAACGGCTCCCAAATTCTGTATTTCTTGCTCAGCCCTGTCTCCCAAGTTCTCCAATAAGATGCTCAGTTCACTACTTGAAAGTCTGTTTGGATATGTAGCCAGTCTCTCAACCCTAACATGCTCTAAAATGAACATGTCTTCTTCCTTGTCAAACCTGTGTCCCTGCGGCCAGCATGTCACAGAGGACAGCAACCTACCCTTGCTGTGCTCAGACACACTAGGAGCAGGTGTCTTATGTGATTCCCTCCTTCTATCGTATCCCACGCTCCATCTGTCGGGAAACTCCACAAGCCGTCTTCTCTCACCAGCCCCACCAGCGCTGTTCTGACCTGAGCTGCTGCCATCATCCCCTGCGACACTCACTGAAAATGTTCCTGCTTCTCCCTGTTTTCGTAGCTCTCGGTGCATCCTAAGCCACATCCTGAAACAAACAGAACGGTCAATGTTAAAACATACTGACTGAAGACTGGCCCAAAGGATAAAGTGCTTGCTGTAGAAGTGTGAAGACTGGCATTCGGATCTCTGGAATCCATGTGAAAGCTGGGCAGCTGTGGCGGCATCTGTAATCCCAGTATTTAAGCTACAGGCGCAAACTGGGGAACCAGACAAGCTCAGATTGGTGAGCTCCCGGTTTGGTAAGAGACTCTACTTCATAAGCTGAGAATGATCAAGGCAGACAACCAACATCAACATCTAGTTTCTATGTACACCACACACACGCACACAACCAAAAAGAAAAGCCAAAAAAAAAAAAGGGAAAAAGAAACACATTGGGCTGGGAAGATGGCTCAGTGGGTAAAGCGCTTGTGCTGCAAACATTAAGGACCTGAATTTGAATCCCAAGAACCCACATAGAGCTGGGCATGGTGGTGCACATCTGTAATCCCAGTGTGTCTATAGCAATAGAAGAGGTAGATACAGGGACTAGAGAGGTGGCTCAGGGGTTAAGCCTCTGCCTTGCAGGCGGAAGGTCCTGAGTTCGGATCCTAGACGTATAGACGCCGGGCGGAAGTGGAGGGTGGCCTGCATTTCTGGTCCTGGTAGGGCAGAGCCTGTGAATCCCAGGGCAGAGTAAACAAGGAAGAGGTGGAAGCGTCCACGGTGGTTCCCGAATTCACCCGTGGTTCTACACATACACACACATACTTACATACACACGCACACACACGCATACACGCACAATTGAATAAAATAAATAAAAATTTAAAAAAAAAGAAGAGGTAGATACAGAAGAAACCCTGAATCTCAAGGCCACTTAGACTGAAACATACAGGGCAACATTAAACAATGAAAAGACTCTGCTGAAACAAGGTGGAAGGTAACCTTGAGTTGTCCTCTAACTTGCAAACATGTGTTCTGGCACATACATATACACACATGCATACACCTACATTGTAGATCGTACCCACTCATACACACATCATACACATACATACATGCACATACACCTTAAACACACACTACACGTGTTCATCATACATTTTAAGAAGAATATTGAACACAAAAATGTATGCTGGGTGATGACTCTGCAGTTACAGAACTTATATGACTCTGCAGTTACAGAACTTATATGACTCTGCAGTTACAGAACTTATCATGCAAGGCAAAAAGAAAAGGCCCCAGATCCCATGTAAAATGCTAAGCAAGTATGGTGACCCACCTTCATTCCAGCCTTGAAAGATGGAGCCTGGTTAGCCACACTAGCCCTATAGGCAAGCTTTAGGTTTGGAGGACCAATCTAAAGCAGTAATGTGGAGAACGATTGAGGATGATTCCTGATATCAACAACTTCCCATTCATGTACACTCCCATTCATGTGCACACATGCCCCCATCCACATGCAAGCACACATGTATACATCCCATATATGCACACAAATGAAGATGGAAAAACAGCTCTTGCTAATCCTCTATTCACAACATTACATTGGCTTCTATTTCACTGAGTGAACAGTCATACATTCTAAGATAGTGACTCACAAATCCCCAAGCGATCCTGCCCCCATTACTTCTCTTTTCTCATCTGCTCACTGGGCAGAGCACAAGCATCTCCTTACCACGCCTACAGTTTGTCTCCTGCTATTCATAGCTGTGTACCTATGATTGATTATCTAATTACTGATAGCATAATAGCTAACATTTGAAGTCTCATATTCCTAAAATATGAACATCTGAGTTTGAAAGTACCTGAGACATCAATTAGTTTCCATTTTACAGGCATTCAAACTGAGTCACACAATTTTAAGGCCATTTCCAGTTTTTCGTTCCAATTATTTTATCCTAACAGGTTCTAAGTTTCAAAAAAAGTGTGCACTCGCTTTTAAAAACCTACTTTTTTAAAAAAGCAATTCCAACATTTCCCAGATCTGTCCATTGAAGATGCCAATTAGTTCTTTTAAGCAACATGAGGCAAAGCTGCTACGTTAAATTGATTTTATTTCATCAAAATTAGAATAAGCTGACATTCTGCTGAGGCTGTGCTTTGCTGGAAAGGCTAAACGTATTTTCTTCATTGTAATTTGCATAACTTTTTGTGGGTGCCTAGGGACTCAGGGAACACATGCAGGAAAATTTGCTAAGATGAGAGAATAATAATGCCAAGCTGGAAGAGAGAGTCCTGGTCCCATGATCTAACACAGCTCTTCATAACTCATTCACTCAGCAGACATTGAGTCCCAGCTGTACTGCATCCACAGATAACAGATGGTCCTCAACTCGTAACAAAGCCACTGAAGGTATTTTCAACTCATGATATAGTGCAAATCAACATGCATTAAGTAGAAATCATACTTGGAAGCCTGGATTTTGACCTTTTTCTAGGTAGAAAATGTGTGGTGTAATCTTTCTCATGATGCTCAGATAGCTACATGCTTGTATGAGAAACCACTGGCACACTACAGGGTACTGTTTTTGACAAATTACATGAGATCCTGAATACTTTTTGAATATAAAAGACTTGCGGTAGATGATCTAGGCTAATAATGTTAATATTATGAGCATGTTTCAAGGAATCTCTCTTAGCTTAGAATGCCCAGTGATGTACTAAGTCCATTTTTAACCTGGGATGTTTTGAACTTATGAATTCATCTGGATGAAACCAAGATAAGTCCATATGCTGGAATATACTAGAAGATTAGGTTTAGAGCCACAGAGACTCAGGGCTAAAGGCCATGTTGAAGTCTAAATAGAAGGACAAACTTGCACCTGGGCTGAATGTTGGACACAACTAATACAGAAGAGAAAAGATGAAAGACTACCTAGAAGAAGAATGAGGGAAAAAGGGATTAGAAAGAAAATGAAATTAGTAAAGGATCATAGTCTTTGAATTGCAAGAAAATGAATTGTGAATTATCACTGTTCCAGAGAAACAACATGCTACCAAGAAAAAAAGTTGCATTTCCCTTTGGATAAATTCCACAAGACAGGAAAGAAAACGATTCAAGAAAACCTTGGGAAGCATCATGCCCCCATTGTCACGAGACCAAATATGGCTAAAGGAAGTGATGACAGGGAGTGCTTTATGAATGTGTCAAGTTAAATGTTCACTCGATTTTAAGAAAGAAAGCCTTCTGCAGGAAGAGTTGGGTAACCACAGACATTATATTTACACATTTCTTTAGTAGCAGTAAATTGCAATGCCAATTTTGGGGTTTGGGGCTTTTCTAAAGAATGTTTGTGGTAAAGAGTAACAAAAGCTCTCACTGAAGAAAAATGTGCATGCGTATGGGGCAGCCATTGCACCACATGAGCACAAAGACACACGGGAGCATGACGCTAACTGTGAGAATGGATGCCTGAGCGAAAGCTCTAGGAGCCACAATGGGATGCTTGCATGAGGCGAGGAAACAGGGAGAATTATCTTCCTTAGAGAAGACATCTGTGAATGACAAGATAAGTAGATCTCTTTAGCAATAGCTGCATTTTGCTCTCTGCATTTTCTTTAGGCCTGCTCTCAATTTTTTTTATCAAACTTCACAGCTTATGTCTCTTTTTGCCTGATTCCTTGCTCTTCATAATTCTGAACAAGAGAGCTAAAAAGTACCCATGCCACATTATCAAGACTGCATGGCCTTGAAACTGTTTCTTGCTAAATACTCAGATTTAACTTTAGGCAAACTTTCAAGACAAGAGCAAAACTTGATCTCTGCCAAGGAATCACTCCATTTGCCCCTCATCCTTGACCTCTGCCAAGGAATCATTCCATATGCCCCTCATCCAATTCAACATAGTCTCTTTTCCCCTCTGGACCATCACAAGCTAAGTTTCCACTATGCAAATCTCTAACATCAATCTCTTCCAAGTTTTCACTAGAATGGCCCTTTCAGTCCTGTCTCCAAGACACAAAGGCTTTCCCAGCACAAAATCCCAAAGTTCTCCATATTTTCCCCCAACAAACAGTTCCAAAGGTTTATAAGCCACATCACAGCAATGGTCATACTTCTTTACTTCTCAATTCCAACTTCTCTCTGCTTCACAAAAACATTCTGGCACTCAGTTCACAGTCTCACAGCAGCACCCCACTTCCCTGGTACCAATTTCTGTACCAGTTACCCTTCTCTGTTGCTGTGAGACATCACTCAAAATCAAAAAAACTTAAAGGACAAAGATTCATTCAGTTTAAAGTTACAGAGGGGAAATTAGTCTTTCATGTCAGAAAAGCTGGAGACAGTCTAGGTCTCACCCTTCATGGAGGCAGAGACCTTTGTTGCAAGCTCAAGAGCAGACTAACTCAAGCAGGGCAGGGCTATCAACCTCAAGCCTCACCCTCTGTGACTGCCTTCTTTCAGCAAGGCTCCCTCCTAAAGTTGCCATGACCTTCCCAAATACTGGCAGTGGCAGCTAAGAAGTCAAACGTGAGTGTAGGGGACAATTTGCATTTCAAACCATGACATTTACAGAAACAAAACATCTATCACCTCACCTCTCCAAAACATCCTTCTGATTTTTATTCCCCCAAGCCTGCATTCTTAAGATAGGTAAAATTCTATTCCACCCACATTTTAATTTTATGTTCAGCTTTTTTCCCTATATATTACTTACAGACATTTTCTAGTTTCATTTTTGGTCAAAAGTCTAGAATTAGTAGAACTGGCCAGGTAGGTTCATTGTAGACTTAGTATCTGCAGCCACCTCTATTTTGGTTTCATGAGTACCATGGCTTTGTCTTGTTTTGGAGAATGCCATTTCACATTCCCTGACCAATAGCCAACTATGAATTGAGGCAAAGTCCATAGAGTCGCACAAAGTACTGATGAAAAACGGAGAGCTAATAGCTTAGGATATGATAAAAATAACCAGTTGTATATTCACTTAAAGTGCATACTAGGCTTTAAGAGAAAGTCCCAAGCCTAGAATCTCACAAATGTCCCTGGTTACACCCAGTGAGACACAAAACAAAACATAAGGGAATGAATTTCAGAAATAGATGAAGAGAAAGGGAGCCAATGAAAGAAAGGAGATAATAAAAGGAAAAAAGGAGAGAGGGGGTCATGCTTCAGTAAAAAAAATAGGTCACCGTCAAGTATTGCATGTAAGTAGAGAGACATCTGGTGAAGTTCGCTCTTCCCTTTCTGCTTACCTGCAATTGATGAGGTTTGATCTCAAAAATCAGGGAGGGTATAGGGACTGACAGACAGATGGAAACCATTTGGCAAATGAGACACTGAAACACCCCTCCCCCCACACACACACACACTGCTGTGTCCTACTCCTATTCAATCTACCTTTGAATCACCTCTTATATTAAGATCTTCATTTAAACAGTTTTTTTATCTTTGGTTAAGAGGTGACCTTCAATACAAATCAGGATGGAGCCAAGGGCAGTGCAGGAAAACAAAACTGAAAACAACAACAAACCATAATTCAAAATACCAAAGATCCTACATTAATCACCTGGGACCAGACCAGTCAAATCGCTCCCCATCCTAAAGCTCAGGGAACCTTACGGAAGAGGGGGCAGCAAGATTGTAAGAGCCTAAAGATGGGGAGGACAAATGATATGCAAGATACTCCATACAAATTAGGGCCGTAGTAGCCATAATCAGACTTGGCATGACCTGTACAATGGCTGACATGTCAACAACTCCCCAAAGTCTAGCATGGATCACAGGGGAGAAGACTCCAGGCAGTAGGATCCTTAGAGGCAAGTGATTAACAGACATAATAGAGTTTTCATGCTACTGGGGAGCCCAAGAAAGGGCTCTGGGCTATGCCACTGAGTCCTTACCCCTTGCTAGGGTGGAAGACTCAGAAGGAGGTTTGGACTTTGACTTCAACAAAAGGATGCTTGAGGGGATGGGAGGGAGAAAGGGGGAGGCACTGGGCAAAGGGGAGGGAAAGGGGTAAAAGGAAAAGAAAAAGGGGGAGAGTGCAAGGGGGGACTGAGGAGGGGAGGAGGTAGAGAGAGGACAGGGGTAACTATTGAGCTTGTATGATAGAGAAAAAATAAAACGTGGGAGATAAAAGAGAGAAAAGGTAGAAGGAGGCTGGAGAGATGGCTCAGAGGTTAAGACTCTCTCTCCCAAGCAGAAGGTCTTGAGTTCAGATGCCAGGTCCCATGTAAAAATGACAGGCAGAAATGGGGGCACCCTGCACTTCCAGTCCTGGTGGGTAGAGCCTGAGAAATCCCAGAGAGAAGTAAGTAGGTAGAAGCAATCCAGAATGATTTCCAAGATCAACCTTGGCCCTCCACAGAGACACATAATGCCCTCTGATACACACACACACACACACACACACACACACACACACACACACACACACTGAATAAAAAATCAAAAAAGAAAGAAAAAGTAGAGGGGCAAGTAATCAGAATGTTCTATATACATGTATGAAATTCTCCAAGAGCAAAGTTCACCAATAAAGTGATAAAAAGAATTCGTATGAATACTTATTTTTCACTACTATATTACTTTCCTTTTCCATGATAATTTCTTGATCTCTTTTAAGCACAATCATGCTTCTGTCATGTAAAATTACAAGCTGATTCACATAGAGGTTCTCTGCTTGAATCGTTTCAAGTCAGATAGACTGGAGTAGCTAGGAAAACAGGCAGACAAAAACATACAGTGAAAAAAATTACTTGGAGAGAAGTCTAGTGACACTGAGAATTAGTGACTTTTCTTTGGCTGCAGGTCAAGGTTTGTATAGTAGACAAGAGACAAACTGTGTAAGAATAATTAGTAAGGAACATGGTGGAAGACTTTAGATTCTGAGTTAGACAGTCGGCATTGCTGCCTGTGCATGACAGGCAAACAGGGAAGACACTACTGAATAAGAACTAAAGAAGTATAGATTCAGTGGTACATGGTTTATTAGTGAAGTTGTGATATTTACTAATATATGCTAATAAAGAATTACCATGGAGCTGTTAAAATAAGCAACAGTGAGATACTTACCAGCTAGGAAATAATGTGTAATGTTATTGACACAGAAAAATCAGGTCACAAAGCAATATATCCAGTGCAACCCCATGACTGTATCAGAGTTGGAAAGACACATACTGTCTTTTTCTGAAAATGGGGATTCTGGGTGGTTTCCATTTTTCCTTGTTGGACTTTGCCTGAGTTTTCCCATTTTTAAATTGAGACTGAGGACATCTCTTGTGTCCAGTATACATATGGTCTCCAGTTTCTACTGCTATAGCCAATGCTTCATAAAATCCTTGTGAGTAAATATCTGTTTGTCTTTCTGTCAATTGAGGGAAGCAGAATTGGGAGACCAAGAAGTATGCCCATTGGAAGTCATGCATTTTGGTTTTTAAAATTTTAAACATAAAAACAAAACAAAAACCCAGGGTCCAAAGCCAGACCACATGTGCAAGATGATGAACTCTATAATGTTCTAAAAAGTAATGGTGAAATCACATTAGTTTTCTGTGGCCCACTTCATGTCTGTTTTTTATCTGTTTTTCTTTTTTCAAACAGTTATACTATGAAGCCTCAACTGGCCTAGAACTCCGAGTCTTCCTGTCTCTACCCTAAATGCTGAGGTTATAGGTTCATTTCACTCACAAAGTGGGGTTACTAGCGAACCTTCCTCAATGGGATTGTGAATGTTAGATGCATTTGCAGCAGTGCCCAGCATACGAGGAGCACTTAAGAAATGTTAGAAGTCATGAATTTTTATCATTAATAATACAATCAAAAGCTTTCATATTTGTTTTGCCCCAGAGCTTCTGGTTGGTGGAGCTGTTCTTTCTACCTCGAAAGTATCTTACGCCTTCCAGTTAATCCTTCTACTCTCATAATTTCTTGCTATCTCTACTTTCAATATAGTCCTTAAGGATTGTTCCTAGGTCACAGGATATGAACCATTTTTCCTCCCTTGATATGAAAACCTATTTTTAAAACATTTTTAAGCTATCTGACCATTCTTCATAAATGTATTTTGGCATGAAAGTTGGTTAGAATGTAATTCTACAGGGTCAAAATCAATTCTGAAAGAACACGGGGATTCCTGAAGGATTTCAAGCTTCACTTTTCAAGGGAATATTACAGTTCGAATAAGCATTTGTTCCCCACACGTCCCTCTGGGGCCTCTCAGAGATATCAGATGAAAGAAGGAGAAGGAGTCTTTCTTTATAGGCAGAAACACATACCCGCCAGAAGCAATTACGCAGAATTGAAGAAAGCATCCTTTAAAATTTGGGGTTTGTAGAACATAATCCTATCACATAAAATAGCCTGTTAAACAAAGCCCTTACTTTTACATGTGGCTTCTTTAGAATCTAAACACATTCTGTCTGCTAGCAAGAAGAAAGAAGTCCTTTGCACAACCTCACCTACCTCCCCATGTTTACCCTCCTTAACTGAGAGAAGAATACCTATGGCTCACAGGAAGGAACTCCAGATACCTGCTACTAATTACGTGGAGGCTCCTGTGCTCAAAGTTAACAGGTAACTTTTTAAACTTCCGTTTTCTATCAGTGGAACGAGGCATGAATCAGCTGATGTCCAAGGTTCCATGCAGTCCAAACATTCCACTGTGTTTTTCTTGATTTGGTTGTTTTTTTCAAGAATTAGTTCAGAGTTAGGAATGCAGGAGGCAGCAGGCAGCCATTAAAAGTTACAGCCTTCCTGTTACACTTACGGGAAGAGGGTAGAAGTTCATGTGTTAGGAGTTTTCTTCCCTTACGAGCAACAAGGTGCCTATATGCGTGTCACACATCGTTCCACGGTACAGACACATGGGGAGAGAAATAGAAACGCCCCTTTCCTTCAAAGCTTAGAGAGAGATCAGGTAATTAAACAAGAGAGGACAACTAAGTTTCACAGGTGAAGTGAAGTCAGAGGGTGCCAGTTTTGATAGACTGTGACTCCAAAGTTGAACCAGGGGAAAAAAGAAACTAAGATCTGATGGGTAAGCTCCTGTAGTTGATCTTTGTTGACCCTTCCCAGCACCCTTAGGCCAGGCTGCATGCTCCTCTGAACTTTAGGGTGCCCAGCCTCTATTTCTAACTGTCCCTTTAACATACAGCATTACAATGTGTACTTGTGTCTACCCTGCTAAACACATAGTCCTCAATATAAGTGCCTTTAAGCCTTTACCACATCTGTGCACCACTTCTCTCTCAACAAATAGCAGAATTACTTTTATTAACAGTAATAAGTGTGCAAAATAGTGGGTTTCACTGTGACATTCTCATATACATACAAAAAGCACATTTGCCTTCGTCATTCACCCTTATCCCCCTTTTCTTCTCTCCTCCTGCTAATCTTCCTCTAGCCAAATACAAATACCCTCCTTCTTTCATCTCTCTGCTTTATTTTTAGATTCCTCACATGGGAAAGCAGGATACCTATCATCTTCAGTCTGGCCTGTTTGGCTTAATCCAGGTAATATCTGAAAGTACAACTCTGTTCTTCTTAATGACTGAATGCTATTCCATTGTGAACATATGCCATCATTTCTTCTCCTATCCATCCACCGGTGGGCACCTGGACTTCTGGATTCCACCACTTGGCTGTTGTGAACAAAAAACTGAAACACAGTGAAAAGTGACTGGAGGTAGTTGGGGAAACTAGCAAGAGAAAGCCTGTTGCAATTCATTGACTGCACAATTTCTTTTGATTTACCTTGAGGTATAAGGAGGAGAAGCAGAAAATGTAATAAGAGGCAAACACCTTTTTCATAATAAAAAGAAGAAAAGAGATGTGTGAAAAGCGAATGTGCTCACTGTACTCAGAAGTCTTATAACACCAACGCAGCACACAGATGTATAGATGTAGGAGGTGTCTCCTCAGGCTACAGGAAGGGAACTGCTTCACCTTAAGTAACTGTTTCTTGGTTTGCATATTTATTCATTTCATTTACACGGTGATTCACACCTGTTTTTACGTGAATGTTCTTCCTTCTGCAGAAAGCCAGAAGGATACCAAGCTTGCAGAGCCAAGGGAATGAATAGGGAGCATCCTGGCTCTTTTCACTTTCTATGCTTGCATGACTCTGAGTAAAACTCAAATCATTCTTGTCTTGCGTTAGAGGCAGAACCCATGGTAGCAACTAGTACTCTGCGAAGAAGGTATTCCCCTGATCTCGGTTCCCCTTTTCTTGTTTTGGGTCTTCTGTCTTGCTGTAGCTATCATTTTGAGAGCTCTAAAAATAATACGTGAAGAAAGAGGTGTTCCAAGGTGAGAAATCTGAAGCCAAGAAAGGACCCAGCGTCTGTGCCTACATGGTTGGAACTCTGCCCTTTGGATGGGGCAAAACCACAGACGAAGAACCACACAGCGCATCTTCCTTCCTGGAATCTGGTCTGAATTCTTTGGACTTCACTTTCCCCACCTACCTCATGAGTGGAGGTTGTGGTTTGAATGTGAAATATCCCCCACAGGGCTCCTGTGTGTGAACCCTTCATCTCCAGCTGGTGGTGTCTTTTGGGCAGGTTGTGAATCGGGGAGGCAGAGCCATGATGAAAGAGACGGGTCACTAGAGTTGGCCTTGAGGGTTCACAGCCTTATGCTACATCTCCTCCCTCTTGGCTTGCTGACTGTGATTGCCATGTCACCAGCATCTGCCATCTCCCACAGCATGTCTTCCCCGTCACGATGAACTGTATCTCCTTGTATTAGTTAGGGTTCTCTAGAGTCACAGAATTCACAGAATGAATATATATATATATATATATATATATATATATATATATATATCTGTAAGCCAACTCAAATATATATACATATAAATTTATTGAGTTGGCTTACAGATAAGGCCAAGGTAATCCAGCGAAGGCTGCCAGTAGCCGAGGTAGTTCCAACGATGGCTGCCAATAGCTAGCTGCTCAGTTTGGTAGTCAAGTGGGTGATGGCTGAAGGCTGGAGAACTCCTAGAGTCTTAGTCTAGTCTAAGGCTAGAAGGTTGAAGAAACCAGGCGGCTGGAAGGAAGAACGATTCCTAGCACAGCTGCAAGAAGGCATCGGTTCTCCTTGGTGGCTCCTTCTTGTATGATGCAGTATTAGGAGAATCCTTTGAGAGCTTTGGAGGTACTGATAGAATCTGGGGCATGTATAATCCTTTCCAGAGGTGGTCTCAGCCCAGCTTAGTCAATACCGGGTGTGTCAAGTTGACACCCAGGATTAACTATCACACTCCTCAAACTGTAAACTAAAATAAACCCCTCTACCCTTGACTAGCTTCTGCTCAGGAATTTTATAATAATTGTAAGAAAAGTAATGGTAGATAATTAAGACAATTTTGCACATTGCTCTTATAACTAGTCTCTATGACTTGTGAACTGAATCCAACATGCCATCTGACTTTGTATATAACCAGAGAGCCTTATTCTTAAATGGTTTTTAAACTTGGAGAATGATTGAAACAAATCGGGATATTTCATGACAAACATCAAAGCATGTTTTGATATCTGCAAGTTTGCTGCAGTGAATCCCCTCACAGACATGCTGCCTGCACCTCTGTCTGCCGCAGTGGCAGAGCTGAACAGCTGAGACACATAGACCGCAAGGCCTCCAACACCTCACATACTTACCACCTGACCTTCTACAGAAAAGTTTCTGTCCCCTATTTTGGTGTCCCTGGAACCCCACGTATAAGTTCCTGCCAGTGAGTAGACAGGAACACTGAGTGACTTGCTCCACAGAGCTCAGAAGGGCTGGAGAGATGGCTCAGGGATTAAGACTCTGCCTCGAAAACATAAGGTCCTGAGTTCAGATCCTAAGTCACATGTTGAAAACACCAGATAGAATCAGCAGCAACCTACACTTCTGGCCCTGGTGAACAGAGCCTGGGAAATTCCAGAACAAAGCAAAAAGGAGGTAGAAGCAATCCAGGATGATTCCCAAAATCACCCTTGGTCCTCCACAGGGATACACAGTTCTCTCTCTCTCTCTGTCTCTCTCTCTGTCTCTCTCTCTCTCTCTCTCCTCTCTCTCTCCTCAGTGTCACCATGAAAACCTCTGAGAAGTCTTTCTCCACAGCTTTCTTCTGTTGTTCTATTTATCCTGCCTAATACCTGGGTCACTTAGTTCCATTCTTGCCGGCTGTTGGCTGTGCACTACGGCGTATGTTGGCATTCCTCCCAGGAGAAGATAAGGCCTGCTAAGAGAAGGTGATGTGCTTATATCCTTACACCTCAACCATTAATCTGGCACCTGCATTAGCACAGCAACTGATGCATGGTGGATGCTCAGAAAACATAGGTTTATTGAGCAACTGGGAATTAGAGTAAGCTCACGTATGACATGGATCAGAGCAACCATTTCTTTTTTTTTTTTACTTACTTTCTTTGGTGTGTGTGTGTGTGTGTGTGTGTTTGTGTGTGTATGTGTGTGTGCACATGTATCAGGGGGGTACTATATGTGGAGAACCAAGGGTGACTTCGGGAATCATCCTGGATTGCTTCTACCTCCTTTTTTACTTCTTTCTGGGATTTCCCAGACACCGCCCTCCCAGACCTAAAGTACAGGCCACTGTCTTCCACCTGACATTTTTTTTACATGGAGCCTGGGATCTGAACTTAAAACCTTCTGCTTATGAGGCAGAATCTTAACCCTTGAGCCATCTCTCCAGCCTTAGAGCAAACATTTCATGAGAAAGCATCATGTTAATCTCCAGTGGTCTAAGATCAGAGATTTTCCACAACAGAAACCTTATTGACATAGGTGTCTGTGACTCGGTGATCTCACAACACTATCCAGCCATCTTGTCGAGTCTGTTGCTTCACGTCCCAGTCTCTCCATCCTCATCCAGTGTCTGGCCTTCCTCTATAACCATGGCTCTGACTATGCCCCCTCCCCACTGTCTCATCATCAAGACCTTCAAATGCCTGATGCTCCTGGTTTGAGCACAGGGATTGTGACTGTGGCATCTGACTCCTTTAGCAGTGTTTACCAGAATAGTTGTCCATAGTGAATGTGCATGGACGGCCTATTTGTTTCCATGGATACATCTTTTATCATGTACCTTCTTTAACCTGGATTTTTGACTGCCAGAGGGCAGCGGTACCTCCAGCAAACATGGAAAGGAACAAAGACCAATGTGTTTTTATTCCTCAGACCAATTCATTTGTCCAGCATGTGTTATACTCCTATAATATGACAGTCCTATGCCCAGGACTTTACATTCATTGTCTCTCTTATTATTTCCAACCGCTCAGCCAGGCAGACTATTATTAGCTTCATTAAATTCCAGGAGAAACCTAGGCTCAGTTCACCCAAGGTCACATGGCTGTTCGTGTCTGACCATGGAACGAAATCTATCTTTTCATTACATTATCATCAGTCGGAGGTAAAGAAACTGCTGACAAGGAACTCACAGACTCGGAGGACTTTGCTTTTATTTCTGTGCATGTGTATATACAGGTGTGTGTATATACACGTGCATGTATGTGTGTGTGCTTGTGCGCACACGTGGGTGAGCTTGTACATATGTAGGCCTGAGGAGGAACTTGACACCATTCTTCAATAATATCTACTTTGCTTTGGAGACCAAGTCTCTCTCACTGAGCCTTGGGCCTCACCAAGTACACTAAGCTGACTGGCCAGCAATCCCCAGGGACTCTACTGTCTACACAACAATGGGGATTGGATTACAAATGTGCACCACTGTACCTAGCTTTCTTTGTATGTGTTCCGTGGATCAGTCCTCAAGCACTTTACTGCCTAAACCATCTCGCCGGCCCAGAATTTTACAGCAGCTTAATTTCTATATTTATCCATCGCTTCCACAATACCGTATTCAGTATCAAAAGAACACTGGAGGAAAGCAGAAATTTCCTTTCACGTTGGGCATTATACTAAATGGCCAGACTTAATAAACAAACAAACCAAGAAATAAAATAAGCATACTTCGGCAAAGCTATAATGAAGATAAATGAAGCAGTGTGGTGAGAGACCACTGTTTGGGGCAGAGGTGGCGCAGAGTCCTTTAAGCAACAGAGATTAAGCTGAAATATGAAGAACGAGAATGAGACAATCACGGCAAGCCAGGAGAAAAGCTTTCCAGACAGAAAGAGCAGCTAATGCAATAGTTTTGAAGCATGCCACAAAATGAGCAGACGAGGGATAGCAGTGTGACCGGGCCATGGGGCGAAGTGAGGTCAGGCTGGCGAACTGAAGCCCTGACTCCACTCCAGGTCGTACTGCTGAGAAAAGCAGTCCATCTCCCCCCAGTGTGTGCCCTCAGTCAGGTCTAAGCCTCCCGACGCAAAGCATCGGTGACTTTTTGGTAGTTCCTAGAAATGCAAGAATGCAAACCAAAAAATCGTAAACAGTCCTGGCAGGGATGACCACACAGATCACCGTAATCAAACATGTTGGTGCTTATGACATTCACATGAAATACAAAAATCTAAGTTGGATGAGTAGAGAGTACAGGGAACGTCAAGTTAGTTCAGGACAGGTGTTGCAGTCCATTAATGGTCCAGGGGTGGGTTACCCAAATGAGCTGCAAAACTGGGCTTTTCAGAGCTCAGTGGAAGTCAGTGTAAACTGATGTCAGATCCCTCCCTGTTCCTATTCTCCTCCCCTGTTAGACTCCTGCCATCTTCAACCCCAGGTCTCTAAGAAACAACTTTGAATGCTTTCGCTCTACATCCCCAAGGGAGCTAACTGTCCAACCTCTCAGCCTCCCGTGTGCCTTATTGTGACGAGTGCTGTTCTGGGGTTATATCATAAGTCTCTGTCTATAGAGCAATCTGTCCTCCCGTGTTTTGAGCCCTTGAGGGTGTCAGACATCTCTCACTCCTCCTGATAGTCTCAAGATTTAGCACAGGGCTTGATTCAAAGGGTCACTGAGGAGGCATTTGTCAAATTCAATTGCGCTGACCTTCCACTCAGACCTCCTTCACACAGCACGATTCCTTCCAGAGCTTCCCAAAGCGTTTTCTTTCCTGGAAAAGGCGCCTGTCACCATCTACTTAAAACTTCAGTGGTATATCTGCTCTCCACTAAAAGCTCTTTTCTCATTTGATTTCCAGCCCTGCATGAACCCTCAGAGCATCCCCCAACCCCAGTTATTTAAAAATAAGGTTACCCCCTTGATGGCTTCTCTCCCCCTGCCACATGATTTGGACTCCTTTGCCTCCGCATTCTATCTCCAGCCAGGAGGCAAAAAGAATGGCTGGAAACCTGAGAAATTCCTGCCAGGGATATGTAGAGTCTGGAAGTGACATTCACCACTTCTGCCACTTGTTACTGACTTGAGTCACACTGCACCTAAACAGGACAGGGAAATTCCAGCCAAGTGTGTGGTCAGAAAGGAGGGGAAGTGGTTCAGTGAGTATCCGGCCCATCCTGGCACCATTCCCCATCAACGCAACTTAGTTTTCCATGGGAAAAGCAATGTATGTCCTCTTGAAGGAATCCAGGCACTGTTCGAGCCTCTTCTAAACAGCCGTATTCAGTGATTAAAACCCCCAAACCCCATAAAGGCCCTCAGTGAATCTCCAAGTCATGCCCTGGGCTAGAGAAAAAAGTTGCAAGAATGCTTTCCATTTAGCAAACCCTGAGATACTTTCTCAACCTCTGAAAATACTTCCTTAGACTATTTTCCCTATATAGATGAGACGCTCTTTTTGCTAAAAACCCTTTGGATAACTAGATTTGTTTTCTGGTAAGGGTTGAAAGCAGAGACAAGTTGGGATGGCTTCTTCCACCCCAGAGAATTGAATGTGTGAAACTGTGAAACACAAGCAGGTAAATCAGAGTTCATTGAAATGAGAAGATAAAAGGTGGTTGTCATATTTAGATACAGGTGTCAACTTGACAGTTGAGAGTTTGAACTCTGGGCGCATGGTAGAGAATTGGTAGTTGAGTTAAGCCCAGAGAAAATCTGCAGGAGATTGCTTAGTGGATGAGGAAAGCCCAGCCAATAGTGGATGGGACTAATCCCCAGGCAGGTGAATAGAATGGAGGGAACATTGTGTATACTTGGCCAGACATGCTGGTCTGGTAAGTAAGGATCGTCCCTCTCTCGGCTGTTATGTGGATATGATGTGGCCAATTCCCTCAGTCCTTTGATGATAGTGCATTCTCTCCCGCCAAGATGGACAAACAACGGTAACCAGGAATCATAAAAGAAAATAAACCCTTCGTTCCCCTAAGTCATTTGATGTTGATTTTATCAGAAACTATGCAGGCTAACTGCAACAGAGTTCTTGTGGCTTATTCACACACATAATTGTGGTGTGTGTGTGTGTGTGTGTGTGTGTGTGTGTGTGAAATGAGGAACTGTATTAGGGTTCTCTGAAGAAACAGAATCTATAGAATGTAACATATATAAATAAGTTTATTAAAAAATAACTCACAATAAAAATAGTTTCTTTCAAGGTAGCCGCCCACAGCAGCCTCTTTCCTGGCTGGAATGTTCCACAAAGCCAAAAGATCCCAAGAAGGTCTCAAGCCTTTGCTCCTCCGGATTGTTGAAGATGCCGGGCTCTGATGTCGGTGATGAACAGCGAACAGCAACAAGGCCTAGAGACCAGATTCCAAAAGCAGCAGGAACAGCGACAACATGATAGAAAAGATGAAGCTCCAAGTCAGCCAAGGACAGAGGCAGCAGCAGCAGCCAAGAAGGCCAGACGCTCTATAGGCGAACAACGTGCACGCAGAGTGGACTGCACAGCAAGTCCACACCGGATAAGGGAAAAAAGAGCAAGTCCCTCCTCTTTGCACCTCCTATTATCTGGTCCACCACTGGAAAGTACCACCCACTATGGGCTGGATTCTCCACAGCAATCAGTCAAGTACCTGCAGACTTGTTCAGGGGTCATTCTAACCATTAACCTTCCACAGCTGCCCCCAAACAGTCTGCAACTGTCAAGTTGATATCAAAATGCAACCATAACAGGAACTCTACCAACTTGGGAGGGGTTTTCAACGTGATTGGTCTGGCTAAAACAGAGGAGGAAGTGAAAGTCGGAGGAAGGAAGGGAACATTGATTTGGGGTGTGAAACCTACACAAGTCACAAATGTTCTGGGGTTTTGTTGTTTGTTTGCTTTCAAACTTACTACGATCTGTGATTTAGAAATCTCTTTCAATTCAGCAAGTGGCCATGAAAAGGTACTGCTGAGGTCTCCTGATACAGAAGTAGGTGGCAGTATGTCCCAGCTGCTGGATCCCTGCGGTGTCCAGTGATCAGCCCGAGGCCAGGGACAGAGTGGGACCAGGCGGCTTGTAGCCCAGGCTTGCCTGCACCTTGGAGCTTCTTGATGAGTAATCCCAACCCTAGAGACCCACTAGCTCTGGCAAATGCTAACAACAGTCTGAACCTAATTTCCTCTCTTCCCCTTCTCTTTTCACAGGTGTGACCACTTGTGTGGGGCCTGCAGACTCTCCCTGACTCGTCTTCCTTACTCTTCTTTACAGGTTTGTTTCAAGTACCCTCTCTTGTCCTATCTGTGTGCTTCTCAGTGGATTCAAACTTAGACCTCCATCTCTTCAGATTTTCAGGTGATTCTGGGGATCTTTTTGCACTTCTCTTAATGTCCGATCTTGGTTTTATTCAGAAAGTTGGAGAAAGCTGATCAGAGAAGAGCAATTGTTCTCTGACTCCTTGCCCATGAAACATTCAGCTTTGGAAAAATTTCAACTCACACACCAGAGGAGCTGTAATCATTGCTACAAGAAACCCATTTCATCTTTAACTGTCAGAGAATCAGTTGAATGTTCCAGGTGGTCGTTTGCTCAGAACTTGAAGCCCACACTGATGAGGGGACTTGCTTGGAAGACCTAAATAATAGTAAGAAGGTATGACCCACATTGAAGAGCCCAACTCCTAGGCTCTCCACACTGCCTCCTCATATAATTCCATACTTCTCACCCCAAATAAGACAGTTCAGGCTATCTGAAGTCAGCATTTCAGTCACTGCAACCCAAAGAAACGCATTCCTACAAAGTAAAGAAATGTCTATTCTATGGGAGTTTCTCATTCTCAACTTGACCATCAAAGTCATTTTTATCAGCACGAGACCCAACAGGTACTCAGTATGATCCCAGTGCCCAGGATCAAGCCGAAAATCAGGACGGCTTCTTGAAAATATTGCCTGATTGTTGTTAGAGGGTCTGACCTTGGAGTATAATGTGCCATAATCTACTTTTCCAAGATAACAACTACATCTGTCTTTGCAAAGCAAGTAATGTAACATGTCAGCAGAGATGCAAGCATTTTTGTCAGTCCTCACTGTGTGCCAGAAACCAAGCAAGAACTCCCCTCTGTCATCACCCCTCTTGGCAGATGAAGAAATCGAGGTTAGGGAGACATTTGGCAACTGTCCAATGTGTCACATTAATAATAAAAGAGATAAGATTCAACCTGTGTCAGACATAACCTGACATGCTGTCTTCATTTCATGGGAATTCCCACTATGAGCACAAAAATCCCATATTGTATTAGCAGTGGTGGCTAGTAAGACTGAACTTGACAAGAAGACTGATTGCTCAATAAGAACAGTGACTGATTGCTCAGTAAGAACAGTGCCTTCCTTATAAATATGAAAACTCGCATAAAATAAAAGCAGAAAACAGTGGTATGCCGGGACAGTGGAGACAGGTGGATTCCTGAGTCTCACTAGCATAGCCTACTTAGCAAGTTTCGGGCCAACAAGAGAACCTGATTCAAAAAAACAAGATGACAGTGTTTGAGGAACAATGGCCCAAGTTATCCTCTGCCTCCACATGTACATGTGTACACATGCATAAACACACATGCATATGCACCATGCACACCTGCATACACATACACACATACACACACACACACACACACACACACACAACCAAAGTCATTGATCCACTTATTTAAAGAAATATTTTCTTGTGCTTTATTCAGATGAAATTGATGATCTGTCTTGCAAAGGTCTCTAGACACTTTGAGCAAAGAGTTGAGTAGAGGAAGCTTGTAATCATCTCATTAAATGCTTGACAACAAGTGCTTCCAAGGGCTTGGGGCATTTCAAACCATTTCTCTGAACAATTTTCTACAGATCCCTGTTATTTTGTTGACATTCTAATAGGAGGCCAAGGAAAACCATAGGAAATTGCACAGAGAGAGGATTAAAGGGACAAGCTTATCTTGATTTCCGATCATACTGGGAGAGGGTTTGGCCATGTCTGTATGTGCTGCCTTTGAGCACACCATTAGCCTTGTTCTTGCTATCTGCCCCCTGTAAACCATGGCCATTCCACACACAAGGCTGTGTAGGACAGTGTGATAGTCTATGCCTGTCCTTACCGTCTCACCATGTTTAGGAAGATTCATCTTCACACAAGAACAGTTCCATGTCTTCCCATACCACACTCAGAAAAAGGCAGAAGGCAACAGATGAAGGAAATTATCTGCCCATTATTTATTCTTCCTTCACTTAATTTTTCCCCTACACTGGTTTCAATGTCCCTGATAACACTTTATTCAGGGGCTAAGGAGATGACACACTGATTAAGGACTTTGTCTTGCAAGTAAAAAGACCTGAGTTTGGATCCCCAAATCCTATGGGAAAAAAAAAAGAAAAACAGTTGGACAGATATGGTGGCAGCTGATAATTCTAGCCCTGGAAGGCAGAGCCTGAGATCCAGAGCAAGCAATAAAGTAGAAGAGCAATCCAATATGATTCCCAATATCATTCTTAGGCCTCCACAGGCACAAAAACTTAAGTGCACTCTCACACATGCCCAAACATACATGCATACCCACCCATATGCAAACATTCTCACACACGTACACATTCATGTACCTTATATATACATATATGAAAAAATAAATAAATTGGCAATGTAATTAATCCCCATTGTGAAATATCAGGAGGGAGAAGCTTCAGGAACTGATTATCCAATCTGCCTCCGTCCTACATGGTTTCTTGGGAAACTCATTCTACTCCATACTTCCTATGAGGTGTCTAGATTTTTTTCCTAGACACTAACCAGTCTATGTCATCTACCGAGCACAACATAAAATTCACCAAGACACAGAGCAAGTGCTTATTCTAGTCACTGCATGAGGAACGGGTGAACCAAATGTGTTTCTCAAGAAGGAAGACTGGGGTGAGAAAGAAATCATGAGATTCATCATTTCCCTCAACCGATCATGGCAGCCCTTCTGTGGTCATCATGAAACACGCGCCTTGTCAGTGAT
The DNA here is from genome assembly GCA_023101885.1 of Typhlomys cinereus. Lineage (NCBI taxonomy): Eukaryota > Metazoa > Chordata > Mammalia > Rodentia > Platacanthomyidae > Typhlomys > Typhlomys cinereus. Next base: position 15,469,319 of record JALPQD010000003.1, read on the forward strand.
ATGGCAAGGTGCCTTCTTGGAAGGGTTGCCATTCCAGTAGAGAGAAAAGCTTGTAAGAAAGAGGCCTTGTTGTCACCTTCCTCCTTGTCTGAGATGCTATCCTAAGTGACTGTGATTCCTACAGTGGAGGTCAAAAATCTGAAGTGATGGCCAGTAAAGCAAGCAAAGTCATCGGGGGCTGGAGAGGTGGCTCAGGGCTTAAGTCTCTACCTCACAGCACAAGGACTTGAGGTCGGACCCCAGGGCCCATGTAAAAACAACAAGTGGAAACAGCGGCAGCTGCACTTCTGACCTGAGAAACTCAAGAGCAAAGCAAAAAGGAGGCAGAGCAATCCGGGATGGTTACTGAAATCACCCTTGGGCCTCCATAGGTATACATAGTGCTCTCTGACACACACACATATACATAGGAGAGCCCCATAGCAGGGGGGACGGGGGTGGGGGAGGAAGCGAGGGAACGGAAATGTGGCATCCAGTTCCTGGAAACAGTGAGAGTATCCCACAGTCTCCTTCAGCTACCTCAATCAGGGGTTTCCTTATCAGTCATTTAAGTCACCATTTGATAGAGGAGTAAAGCTGGAATAGATACAGATCCAGATTCAATAATCAATGACTGCTTTTTCCTCACATGTAGACTGAGAATAATTGCACTAATTCTACATATGACACTGCAGCTCTTGAGTGAAATAACATTCCTTGAAGCGTCTCATGATGCTTGGTGTATTTTAGGTGATCAATACAAATTGGTGCGGTTTACACAGATAAAAGATGTAAAAACCCAGCAAGCTTGCTTTGTTGATCTTGTTTGTACATGTGTGTGCACATGCTAGGAAGCCAATAAGAAGGAATTTCCAGCTGAGAACCTTTGAAGGCGTTCCTCTGTATCCTCACACTCTACTTCTCGGAAACTGGTGGGAGGGTTGGTCAGGCAGATGTTCTGGATCCTGGATGTAATGTTGGGTCACACAGTGAAATGAATGAGTTGTGTGTGTGAGCTCTCCAGATCTAAGGGATTGATCAATCTTTTCATAAAAACAAGATCCCTGCAGAGTGAGCAACTTAGGAGATGAAGGTAGAACAAGGGGGGAAGGGAAGATAAGACGTGTTGGCTGGCAGTCTATGGCAGATCTATGAAGCAGCACAGAGCTGAGCAACTTGCTCCTTTGCAGAGGCTTCTGTTATATCCATGGCTCCCATATCAAAGAATCGCTGGGTGGAATGATATTAGCAAGACAATGAATGTTTGTAGGGCCTTTTCTTGCAGCCAGACAAGCTAGGAATTTTACATTCATTCTCTACTTTCAAACTTCACTCAGATCCTGCAAGATCAGAACCCTGCTGATCCTTATTTTGTAGGCAAGAAGCCAATCTCAGTTTAAACAATCTGGTTGGAGTCATTGGCAAGACTGGGAATCAGACTCAAAGTCACCCCTCCTATTTTTTATAGACCATATTATGCTAGAACACTTATAGGACAATAAATGGTGATGATGGTGATGGTGGTGGTGGTGTTGGTGGTGATGATGGTGAAGATGAGGAGATGATTCAATAACCATACCTGATGACATTACTAGCTCATTCCTGCCTTTCTGAGTTCCCCCTCTTTATCTTCCCTCCTTCCTAGAGACATCAGTATGTTTATTCTTCCTCTAATTCTGTATCATCTGATCAGATGTGCGGATCTCTACAGAGAATCACAGGATCCACAGACCTCTGGGACCTGCTTGAAACACTCTAGGACTAATCAACACACTTCATTCATATGGACTCACTGGACAAGTCTTGAGCCAGTCACTTGTCAGTAATTACAGAGCTTAGCCAAATCCTGTGACCTCATAAAGCCTCATTAGACAACGTCCTGTCAACACATTACCTTCTCCTTCCATCACAATCTTTCTGAGAAGGAGTTGCCTCCTCTCTCTTCTCTCAAGTATGGTCTAAGCCCAAAACAACAACACACCTGAAAAGTACCTTCCCAAGACTGAAAGTTCACCTGGTTCCCTTACATCTGTGGGCCAGTCTTTTCTTCCCCTAAAGTACAGCAGATCAGCTTAGATTGGAAGGCCCTACCCTTGACTATGCATCTGCACATGTGAGAAACCTGCCGAAACCCAGCCAGCTGGGCCCACACCTACTTTCTGATTCAGTGGTCTTGAGTAGAACACAGAGTTTGCATCTCAAACAAGTGCCAGTGCTGGGAGTTCTTGCACCACAGTGAGATGTGACATTGCTAAACAAGTACCCACACAGGCAGGATTAAATGGCAGCCAAGCTCATGCCCAGGTTTTGCTCCTCTACCTCCTACCGATGGTGGGAAAACCCAGCAAGATAACTTGGGTAAGTGAGCCACTCTAAGACTGGGCTTCACTATTAACTGGAGGTAATGATGATGTGTGTCCCAAAGAGACAACACAGCTCCGACCTGAATAAGCCTTTGTCATTCTTCCTGGCACTGAGTAAATGCTTGGTGCGTGTCAGTTGTTGGGATCCAAGAGGTCATGTACCTCCAGGATCACCTCACCTGAGTGCCCTCCAAAAAGATGCACGCCCCACCCCAGGAGCTCTCCAGGAATTAAGACACACTTCACAGCAAATTGTTCATGCGACAGTGGCAATGAATCAGATATTTCCAATCCCTGATTCCACTTGGATCTTTACTATAAGAGCTTGGGATGTGGCATCAAAATTGGGCTCTAAGTTCTGCCAGCTCCTGGCTGAGTGTCACAAGTCGGTTTTCTCATCTATTCCCTGGGGACCATCATGGTCACTTCAAAGCAAATGAGGGGTCAGCCTGCCTCATGGACTATGGTCCTCCTAACTGTGAGGACACCAGCAGCTACCCAAGGATTTGCATCCTTTTCTGATCCAGACCTTGAAGGCACTGCCGCTGCTGATAACCTGAGGCCAGCCAATGCTCCGTCCCTTAACTGTGCCGCCAACTGGATTCCGTTGCATAATGAGCACTCGCTTCTGAGAAAGGCTAGGTCACTCCACTCACCCCACATTCCCCAGCAAGGCCCACCCTTGCTTCCAGGAATGCCATTGGCCTGTGTAGCCAATTGCACACCATTCCAACAAAGTCATGTTTACCAAAAGTGGGTTGGCTCGTCGGAGTCACAAAGCTCATGGGAGACAAAGTCCATACTCAGGGAAATGCATTTTTCTTTCTCCTCCTGCTCCAAGAAATCAACTGAATCGGTTATTGGTTACATCTTGAAAAAAGTCAGGAAAAATCCCACAGGAAAGCACCACAGATTGTTTTTATCATGCTATTCCATTTCTCCTGTTTGCCTTGTAATCCTGGTAAATATCCTTGTGCAAACAGAAACCTTTTAATTCGATTGAGTTCTGAGGTGGAACTTTTAAGTTGTGAGGATAAAGTGAAAAAAAAAGTGCCTTGGATTTAAACTTTTAAAGTTTCCCTAACTGCTATTATAATAATAACATGAAAATTATTACAACTTTTATTACAATGAATAAAAACGAAAGAATGCCTAGTGGCCATTTATATGTTCACTCAACAAATATTGACTGAGCGTTCAGTAGATCTGAATGTATAACAGAGAACAAAGTGGCGTCTCTGCCCTATGTATCAATACCCAAACAGGGAACATTCAGATAACACAAACACCTGACTGCTGAGTATTGCTCAGCGAACACTGGGTCAGGCTGAGTACTCCCAGAGGCTTCGGTGGATGCATGATTGCTGAAAGAACAAACACCCACCGGTTTGCTTTTTGACTGTGTTGAAAGGACTCTTCTTATGATCAGGAAGCAAGAGATGACAACTGGTTTGTTTAAGCCTTTGAACCATCTACATTACATAAGCCCTCCGTGTGTTTATTCCCTCACTTGTTCAATCAACAGCTGTTCTTTGGAACTTAAGATGTATCAAGTACTAGAGATGCAGCAGTGCTAAAGCCTTGTTCTCTGCCCTTCCGGACTTCTCAGTCTCTCAGGGACAAGTAATTGCTACTGAAATTGATGAGTCCTAGAAAGTGAGAACAATAAGTGTGAGGGAAGTACAAACCTTAAACCCCGAGTCTTCCTGACGTAGCAGGAAGGTTCCAGGCATGACACCCATGTTCATACAACCTCACGACAGCCCTGCCAGATGGGCAAACACAATGAACACCAACCTTCATATGGGAAATGGAGACACTGACCCAAGCCATACACTTGGTAAGTGCCAGGTGCAAAAGTGAAAAATGTTGGGGGGGGGTTGATCTGAGGGTATTTTGCTTTGCTGTGTAAATTCTCTGCCAGTTACATACTTAGAGTGGTAATGACAGATTAGCTTTGCTATGGCTTCCGATTGTCTTGATCCACAATGTTCTACCCACTCAGAACTTTCTATGTAAAAGGGGAGAGTCAGCTGAGGGTTTCCCAGATTACAGCATTCTTTACATTCATTTATACATATGTCTTATGTGTGCATATGACTATGTGAATGTGTGCATATATGTCTGTGTGTGTGTGTGTGATATATGCCATGGGAGTATATTTGTGTGCATGTGATCTGTCTGTGTATGTATTTCTGTGTGTGTATACACCATAGCATATGAGTGGAGATCAGAGGACAACTTGCAGCCAGAGTTTTCCAGATCTAGATTTCCAAAAGGGTTATTGCTTCTCCCTTAGAGTGGTGAGCCGAGACGATCCATCATCACATAAAACAAAGGATAAAGGGACAGCAGATCTGGGTCCTGTTCCAGCTCTGTATTCCTTGACCCATATGATGTCCAGTGAGCTGTTGAACTTTCAGTTTCCTGTTACATTCAAAGCAGATTTCAACACCAACCTCAAGTCGTATTTTGAGGAGCTTATCGATATGATCTGTAGATCACCATGCGGAAACTATCTTTTCATTATGATCATTGCTTCTGTTAGCAGCTTGGCCCAGCATACATTCAAATGTATTTCTTGAATACGTATTAGTCTAGGGCATCAGAGTTCTGGGCCCGAGGTTACCTAATCAGTCAGAACCAAAAGCCCTAGAGAAAAAGAACATGGCAGCATCTGAGTCAGAAAGGGAAATCTTCATTGTATCAGCAGAGCTGCTTCTTGCTGACCTGACGTGACAGGTCTCTGAACAGCACTTCACAGAAAGGTTCACAGAACTTTGCCGACTTGAGTTTCACACTGACCCACTGACCCACTCTGAATCACCACACCTGGTATCTTTCAGTGACTCAGTGCTGGCCACTGGCTATCTGCTAAGGCAGTAATAAATTGCTTATCTGCATTCATTGCAAGTTTTAAAGCTTTCTCCTCATAGGCATTTCAGACTATCTTGCCTCTCCAGCCTTTTATACATTTTTTCTTTTACTTTTCCTCTACTTACTTGTTCATGTAACTGACCAGTACGCTATAGTCTTAGCTCCCAACCAACTGGTACATTTGATTGGCCAGCAGCAAGCAGTTCCTTGGTTTTCACTCCCAGATGCTAGATAAACCAACTATTAATTTATTGCTCAAATATTAGGTGCAGAGATGGTACAACCAGACATACTAATGATTTACCAGAGTTGGCTTTCCTTTGGGTTTGGTTAAGTGAGCAGAAGGGAAAGTTCTTTTGTGAACATAACTTACATCCTGTGATTTTCCCAGTACCCTGAGAATCTGGAAAAGTGAGAATTATCATCAACATTTCACAGACCATACCAAGAGAAAGAAAATTGTTTGGCCAAGACCACTGAGTCTAGCAGAAGATGCCCATAGTTAAAATTCCTAAACCTACTATAAATAACTCCATTTTCCCTCCTGTGGTATAATGCCAATCCTTTATATGATACATTTTCCTAAACATTTTCTGGGATTTCTATAGAACAGCAACTGTGTAAGATGTACTTTAGGAAGTCTGCTGTTCACAATATTGAAATCATAAACTCACAGCAGCTTCAAATGTCGGAACTGGTTATGTGCAAGAATGGGCCCATCAAGAGTCAGATGTGGATGAAGGAGGTCAGTCTAACCATCTGGGACTCTAATCATACCCCTGAATGATTTGCTACTGATAGATCCAGGGAAAGGTAGAGGTATCGCCTTCAGTTGTGCATACACAGGAAAACTCACCAGCATCCATAAAGAGATTCAGCCCACTAGTCACACAGATGGCCCTGGTTGGAACAAATGAGTTATAGAGCAAAACCAAATGTCCTGAATCTCAGAAGGGGCTGGTAGGAAGGAAGGGTGGTAGATAGGGTAAATAGAAGATGAAAAAATTAGAGGGGATAAGTAATCACGGTGTGTTATAGAAGTATATGATCTTGCCAAAGACCAAAATATTTCTGTGAGGTGTTGCACTTTGTATCCCCCTTCTGAAAGGTCACTAAGCTGATTGAAACACTCCCAAAAGCCTCCCAGTTCAAGTCTAAGGACGTCTTTGTTTGGTCATACCCTTGTGCAAATAGGAAAGACCACAAGGAGGCGAGGATAAGGAAGAAGACTCCATATCCTTATGCAGGTAGAGCCGGGCACGTTTCTGGCACAGCCTAGAGGGTATCAGTGGTGGTTAGAAGATACTAAATGTCTGTCAGATATAGAGTCAGTAAGATGTGCTAGAGGACAAACTATGTAAGGCATAAGAAATTAAAGGAAGTAAGGATGACTCTGAGATTTCATCCTCCCCATAAGACAAGTAGCATCTCTAGGGAACTTTGCATAGACTAACAAACCCATCGCTGTCATCACGACATGATCCAAAGCAGAGATCCCATAGTTTTCGTTTTGTTTGTCTGTTTTTCTTTTGGAGGGACTGAAAGGGATGAGATTTTTGTTTGTTGAGGCAGAGTTTCACATAGCTCAAACCAGCCTTTACGAACTATGTAGCCCAGAGCTATGCAGCCTCTGTCCTCCTGAGTGTCGGGACTGCAGGTGTGCACCACCACGCCTGGCCTCAAAGGCTGCTGGGAACAGAAAGCAGGGCATCTGAGTGCTGGGTGCACCCCCAGCCCGCACTCTAATCTTCGCTGATGAAATTTTTAATGCAACAACTAAACCAATTATGGTGATTAATTTTCATTAAGTTAGCTCTTTGACAGCTTAGTACATGTATCTAAGGTAGTCAGATTGCTCTCTCCCTCAACCATCATTCATTCCTCTCTCATGCCTATCAATCTCCTCACCCCCACCACTCCCTGCCAGATTTGACCAGATGGAGAAGGGCTGAGGAGCTGAAGAAAACACATTTCCGGCAATGCTCGTGACTGACAGTGTCATCGGAGAAGTAAAAAAAGAAATGCCACTGTGAAGGTGAGCAGCACCGTTACATAGGCTGGGTGCCCAGATGGAATAAAGAGAGAGTTTAGTATCACTGATCTCTTTCTCTCTCTCTCTTCCTCTGTCTGTCTCTGTCTTTCTCTATCCTCCCTTCTTTTCCTGACCAAAGGTATGTGAGCTATTCTGCCACGCCATCTCTCCTTGTCACAATATGATGAGGCTTCTGAACCTGTGAGCCAACATAAAGCTTCTCTCAACTGTCTATATTTGTCACCAGGATGGAAAGTTCGATGAGCCCTGGACCAGTTCTAAAACATTCTCCCCAAAGGAAGGGTCTCAGGTTCTTGGGTTGGGCCTTTTGTGTGAAGCCCAGAGCCTTACCTCTCAAGCACAGTCAAGCACAAGAGTTTCATTAGCTTTATGAGGCTGTTTCCATTCATTGGTTTTTGTTTTCTACCTGGCTGCCCGAGGCAGCATCTCCCCCTGGGGACCATCCTCCTCATATTCTGTGGCCCTGGTGCAGGTGGTGCGCCTTTCTGTTAACATGGAGGCCCTGCTAGCCTCTTTCTTTCCCCACAAGAGGTCACCACCTGAGTAAGAAAAACAGTAGACTTGTTCCAACCCTTGGCCTTCATTTCTCTCCCCAAGCCTTCTCAATGGCACATAACCAAACCCCAGAAACGCCACCCATCCTTCCTACTTCTCTTGCCATTGTTTTTCTTATCATCGCCATTGTGGACATGACTTAAGGCATCATGTGTGTATCACTCCATGAGCCTTATTTTGTAAAGATCTCATCATGGCAATCATTTTACTTCTTCCTTAAAATAATGTTCTGCTGTTGCTTCATCTAGTTGATAAGTGGGTTGACTAAAGGACAGAGAGATAACTGACAAATGAAATGATTCAAGTTCAACAAGGGTCCATTTTCCTGATAACAAGTTTGTGTTGGAGTGATGAAAGGAGTGATAAATTCCAGAGACAAAGTTGCTAGTCAAGATTAAATTTCTAGAAACAAGGTAGAAGGATTGAATGGGCCAAGCCCTGGGCATTTTCTCATTCTGTCGATCTCAAGGAGAAAAGAATCAGATTCACTCATTTCCAAGGTGGGTAGACTACACAAAGGAATCTCTGGGCCCAACTAGCAGTGCTGGCCTGTACCACTGGACCAACTACTTGGGAGGTTGAGCTGGGAGAATCCAAATTTCAGGGTCATTCAAGGCTATAGAACAAATTTGAGACCAATGTTGGCAACTCAGTGGGACTCTGTTTAAAAGTACGAAAGAGGGTTGGGGGTATAGATTTGTAGTAGAGCACTTGCCTGGTACACAGGCAGCCCCTGGCTCAATTTCCAGTAAAAGATGTCTCTGTCCCATCAGCAAAAGTGAGTCGATACTGGATGGCTCCCTGCTCTGTAAGATTCACTGTGTAGCAGGCTGGCGTGCATCCTGGAAATCCTATGGTTCTTCCAAGACTACTACTACTACGATGACACTCTCTCGTCCACTTCAGTATCTATAAAAATGTTCATGGCAGGTGCAACTTCATAAGCATCTCTATGAATTGAGCAAGACAGTGAGTCCTGCACACATATGCTGTCACATTTCACTTTCACATCAGCCATCAGTGGGCTGCTGCCGAGGAGGGTTCCAAAGCTCAGAGAGGCAAGACATATTCACTGCTAGATTAGAATCTGGATCTAGCTGCTTATGCAAAGCCACAATACTTTACCTGCAACCATACTCTCCAGACTAGACAAGATGACTCTCTTTACACATAGCAAGGATGAGGGTGGTCAGAAGCCTCTACAATAACAAGCTGGAAAGGCCATCAATAATACTTGTTGGAACGAAACTGGCCTCTGAAATCCTCCTGCAAAATAACCACAGTGATAAGCACATCCGTCCTGATTGTCATGCTCTACTGTGTATCTCAAATAATAACTAGACAAGTACTTGTTGGCCAAGACATGTCGGAGGTCATTTACAATGTGAATGGTACTAAATGGGAAGACTCTGGGAAAGTGGTACCCAAGAGAGTTCCATAAAAGAATTAACGCCTAAGGTATTAAGTTAGAATGAGTAAGTAGAGGCAGGCGGGTATACCTGGAAGAGGATTAATATGCCAAAGGCAAAGGCAGTAAAGAGACTAGTGTAGCTACAGTGGATATCATGTTGTGAGAAAGAATTTCAAAGCAGGTTGAAAGGAGTACATGCAGGGATGTTGAATCCTCAATGGGAAGTCTGGGCATTTATATTACAAGTGATGAAGGTTGGCAGGGGGTGTTTGAACTCATTAGGAAGATGCTCAGCACCTACCATGGTGTTTGAAGTCTGGCTGTTTTCTGACATACGTCAGCTAAGGGAGTGAGGGATGGTGTGTGCAAACACCTTGGCATGGAAGGAAGTTAATGATTTCTTGCAATGACAGTCTCAGTGGTGACAGGGATAGTGTTAGCAGATGTAGAAAAGCTACAGGAATCTTTGATTCAATGAAAGAAAAAAGAGAGTGTAATAATTATACCTTTTCCTCCCCCCCAAGAAACAGGAGGAAATTTTCTATTAATGCTTAATTTCAAGAATGCGTAGTTCTGCTAGCAGAGTCAAACATGCTAATGCACGTCCCTAGCAGGCCAAAGACCTAACCTGGGAAAGAAATGGAAAAAAGAAATTTTGAAAGCAGAAAGTTAAAGTGTAAAAATCTAACACACGTTAAACTCTGGTGTCAATGATTCACCTTTTCTCTAAATGGATAATGGAAACTCGATTTACTTGAGTTAAAGAAATGCAGAACATCTTATACCTGGTTAGTAGCTAGGAAAAAAAAATTCTGAAGCTCAGAAGAGCCTCCTATCTCACTGTGACTTCGCTCTAGGTTAAACTGATAACAAATCCTTTGATATTTTTCCATTATCTCATTTTTTAGAGATGATTCAGAAGGAAAGAGAAAGGAAGATGAAAAAATTCAAAAAGATGGTTGTCTCAGAAAATCTTAAGAAACGTGTGGCGAGGCTGGAGACAGCAAGGTCCACCAAACTTCTCTCTCTGCCACGCATGGAGCATATGAGCGCTCTTGGAAGATACCAGAGATGAGAATCCACTTGGTGTCCTGCGGATTGGTGATTTGTTTGTTTTGTCCTGATTATCTTTTGAAAACAGAAACTGTGCATCTGAAACTGCTATATTTTTTAACAAGGCTCATTCAGTCCATAAGCATCCACTTTTTCCACGTCTCCTCCCTCAGTCACTCAGTCATCAAATTCCAGCAGATGCTAAGAAGCCCTCACCCAAGCCAATAAGCCTCAGAATTACACAGAACCACAGTCATTCCCATCAAACAAGATCTTGCAGTTGACAACAAGTCTCAAACCAGTTAAAAAAAATGTATAGCTCCCCTCCCTAGAAGGACCAGAAGCCTAGGACCCACCACAGGTCCTTATCTTCTTAGCATCCTTCTCTAAGACACAGGATTTGCCACAAGCTTTCTTTCATTACTGTTGTACACACCGCAGTGGCATGCAAAGGCTCCAAGCCGCAGTGCCCTCCACAAAGCCCAGCTGCTTCCACGGGCTCCCCAATAAAGGTGGAACAGAAGGGTTGGCCACATTCCTTTCTGGGTCTGCCAGATCGTGGGAAACCACAAGTCATGCTTTTTGGTGATGATTCATTCAGACCTACTGGGTTCTTTCTGATGGCGAGCTGAGAATATCTGAGAGTCAGCCCAGTTCTAAAACTAGCTATTTCCTGGAAAGGATCATCAGAGAAATGTGCTGGTCTCTGGAACCACGACAGCTAGCTATACCACTGCAGGCTCACAGTGTTGACATCTCTCCACCTATAGCACATCTGCCTTTTCTCCATCTCCCTGCTAATGCCACTGTCCACTTTGCCCTAATAATAATAATAATAATAATAATAATAATAATAAATTAAAAAAATAAAAGAAGAAAAATGGCTTCCTTTTGAAACCAGAGCCCAGTGCTATGAGGGTACATGACAGCTAGCACCTCCATGCACCAGTCACAGCTGCTCAAGATAGGGGTATACACGCGCTGGAGCAGATGTGTCCAAACTTCTGGCAGTGCAGCACAATGCTGTCATGTGCTGAGCTGATGACTGAAAACCACTCAGTAGAGTTACAAGACAATGGCAAACACATATTTCATAATGACTTACGCTTACAATCTTTTACTGGGCTATATTCATAGCTATCTGACTACAGGTTGAACGGGGCCGAAGGAATAGGAAACTGCCTCAGTTTTGCTTTCTTCCCGCTTCTGACAGACGGAATATGGAGAATGTCAGGTTTTTTTTTTTTAATCCACATTCGATTTGCCATACAAACATTGTCCCTTCTTGGGTGTGACCAGAAGTTAAAAGCCAAAATGAAGAAGTGTGATGTGAAAACTGAGGGATGAATTTGAACTTTGTGAATGAAGCCATTGTGAGGACAAGAAGTCGTTAAAGCCCTCAGAAGTGACACCCACAGTCGGGCACCCAGGAAGGACCTTTCAGTCAACAAGGGACCACATTTACGGATGTGGTCCTATAAGATGTAAGGTCATACTACCTCCCGATGTTGGAGCTCTCTCAATTTGTGTAAGTATACTCTGTCAAGGTCACGGGATGACCAAAAGGACTAATATAGATTTCCCACTTTTATTGGTTGCTAGTTTCTAGTTTTCTTAGGTTCAGAAGGGCTGGCTGGGTGTGTATTCCACTGGCTGAAAAATGGCAACCGAAAGGCGCTGTTGATTTATTATATCCATCAACCTGTTTTAGATACACGGCAGTATGAGACTGTCTCCCATCTTAGATGTTCTGTTTTATGGCATTTTACTAGGTCTCATTGTGAAATGGCATATCTCTATATCTACAAATAGGGTTTTGATTAAGAACACCATGATACAGTTACATGATGCTTCGTAATATCTAACAGTCATTCATTATGATGTAGATGTCCTTTTCTGGGCTAATATTCAGGATATTTTTTACCCCAATATGCTCTGAAAATATTTTCATTGATCTAGCAAAAATTTTATAGAATTAGGGAAGAAATAAGCTCAAAAATAATTGGAAGTATGTGACTTTTTCTCCTATGTTAAACTATTATGTTTATAAATGTACACAATACTATAACTTATATAAAATAGCCTGCTATATAATTCCTACTGCAACAATCATCAGATATCCTTAGACCTGGCATCTTGAAGGAAGGTAAAGTCAACCCCAAAACACAATGGAGAAGCTCTTCTCTGAAGCTGGAAAATCTTCCTATGATATGAAAACAAGTCTTACAAATTGATCTTTAGTAAGAGAGACTTTCTTCCTGGGCCTTCCATCCATTGAGATGCTTTCAAGAGTAAATGAGGATTTCAACCATCAACAGTAGTCAGGGTGTTGTCAAAACTGAATTTTACAAGCTGGAGAGATGACTCAGGGGGTTAAGATTTTGCCTCGCAAGCAGAAGGACCTGAGTTTGGATCCTAGGTCCAGGTAAAAAACACCAGGTGGAAATAGCTCTGATGGGCGGAGCCTGGGACATTCCAGAGCAAAGTAAAGAGGAGGTAGAAGCAATCCAAAATGATTTCCAAAGTCACCTTGACCCTCCCCAGGAATACACAGTGCCCTCCGATACACACACACACACACACACACACACACATACACACACGCACACGCACATGCACACTCACATACACATATTAATAGTTTAAAAAAGAATTCTTTAAATTTATTTTTCTAAATAAGTCACCATCAAGTACTGCAAGTAAGTAGTGAGACATCTGGTTAAGCTCTCTCACTTTCCTTCCTGGTCACTTGCAACTGAGGGGGTTTGATCTCACCAGTCAGGGAGGGCATAGAGTCTGGCAGATAGAAGGTAACCATCCTGCAAATGGGAGACTGATGCCCCCTCACCGCAGTCTCCTACTCTTATTCCATCTACCTTTGAATCTACTCTTATAGTAAGACCCTATTTTAACAGCCTTTTATCTCTGGCTAGGAGGTGACATCCAATACCAATCAGGATGGAGCCAAGGGCAGTGCAGGAACAGCAAAACTGAAAAAAACAACAAACCATAATTCAGAACACCAGCGACCCTACATTAATCACCTGGAACCAGACCAGCCAAATCTCTCCCCATCTTAAAGCTCAGGGAAATTTGTGGAAGAGGGGGCGGTAAGATTACAAGAGCCTAAGGATGGGGAGGAGCAATGATACGCAACGTACTCCACACAAATTAGGACTGAAGTACCATAATAGGACTTTGCATGACCTACGCAATGGCTGACATATTAATGACCCCCCCAAAGTCTAGCATGGATCACAGACAGTAGGATCCTTAAAGGCAAAGGATTAACAGTCACAATAGTGTTCCCATACTAAAGGAGAGCACAAGAAAGGGCTCTAGGCAATGCTACTGAGTCCTTACACCTCATCAGAGTGGAAGGTCCAGAGGGAAGTTTGACATTCACACTAAAGGATGCTCCAGGGATTGGGGAGGTAAGAGGGGGACACTGGGAGAAAGGAGGGAGGAGTGAAAGTAAGGGGAAATGGGGGGAGGGAGCAAGGAGGTCCGGGGAGGGGTAGAGGGAGGAAGGGGACCTGGGTACCTATTAAGTTTGTATGAGTAGAAAAAAATAATAAAAATAAATAAATAAATTTATTTATTTTTCTACTTTTACAAGCATATTGAGTATTCATCCCAGCTTCCCTGGCTCCTCCTAAGAACTGAATTTTATATCATCTTCATGGAATATTATAGGAAGTCCCATAGTCATTCTGCGCGTCAGTTTGCACTGAGGATTCACTGAGAACGACAGCTCTGACTCACGGACCAGGCCTAGCACTCGCACTGGTCGTTTCTGTCTTGTGTTCCACACGGCAGCTGGAGACAGCAGGGATCATGACACACTTGGGAGAGGAGCAGCCAGCATTCCTGAGCACCAGGGCTGAGCCGGATGCCACACTAGAGGCCTCTCTGAGGCATTTGCCACCTACCTCCTTAAGTACTGCCACCATGTCCACTGCTTGACTGAACAAACCGATTAGGTAATACAGAAAGGAAAGCGAAGTCACCCCTCTAGGAGCACATGTCTTATTCACGGTAAAGGTTGGAGTCATCTGTAGGCAGTTCAGCCATGCGCGCTGTAACCACTGAGCTCTATTCCCGTCTCCAGAAGCAAAGGGAGGTTTTTATGGGTGGCAGCACAACATCTTGAACAGTGGCAGGGCAATGACGAGGAGGTAAAAGGCAAAACTATCCTCTTCAAATGCAAAGTCAGACTTGGCCAGGACAGATGGATCCTGTCATTGTCAGTACCCTTATCATTGGGTGTCTTCAAGATTCTGAGTCTAATGGCATCCTGTCCATTTCATTGAAAGAAGCTGTGTTCTAGAACCATCGGTGGGGAGCTAGTTCTTCCATGGGTTGTGTCCATTTGATCCTTTCATATACAGAGCTGAGCACTGAGCTAGACAAGATGAAAAGTCATGCAGCAAACGTAAAAGACACTGTGGTCTGTGGGCGAAGGCGGACCTGTGAGCAAGTGCGCATAGCAGCACAGAGTAGAACACTCTAGACTAACCGTCCCCAAAACAGCAGACATATGCCAAGCAAAGCCCATGGTTGTATCCCTTCGTGACTTGAGGTGTCCCAGAGGGGCCCTATACCACTGCTCTAGAAAGAGAAAATGCTTGGGCTTGCTGTTGGAGCAAGAAACAGGCATTAAAGTTAGGATCAGTAGGAAGGTCCCCTGGACCATCCCACATTCTACAGGACTATGATCAGCTCTTTCTCTCATGTTCTGCCAGACCAGTGACAGTATCAGATACAAGACAACTAACAGAAACTGAGCTATAAGTTGAAGGTGTCCAAAGACCCAAGACAAAAAAAAAAAAAAAAGGTCTAGGATACTTTTAACTCTTTTAAAAGCTGTTACAACTGAGATATGCACGCAAACACACATACCCCATTCATACACACACACATACACATATACATGTATGATGCAATGCCTAGATTCTTCTGCAGCAAATGTCATCTTAATATAGTTAAAAGCAAGTCAGCTGAGATCTGTCGAACTTGGCAATACCACAGAAGCACTTTGATTTAGAAGTCAAAATCATATTCAATGGCCTATGTGGAGTGTCGCTGAGAAAATTCTTACAGTGATGTCAAACTGAATGCAGGGCTGATCCTTCATCTTACTCACTAAGAGCATTCAGCTTTCCCGCTCCAGCCACTCCTAATGTCTTAAGACAGAATCTGAAGCTAATGGTAAGGAAGGGAGCAGCGTGTAATTCAGCTTAATTTGGCAATTATTAGAACTTCCTCCAATAAAGAAAGCAAGCAGGGGAAACTACAGCTGACCTCCCTGGGGCTGTTTAGGGACCTTGGGCCCAGGGAGTGCTTCACACAGGATAAATAGATCTAAAGTTGCCCAACTTCCCAGTAGGATCTAATTAGTAAACACCTTCAAAGGGATCAAGCTGACTTCTGAGACAAAGTCTGCCCCATACAGCCAAGGTGGGCAAATAAATATTTAAAGGGCAGGTCTGTGTAGGTGGAAGGAGGAAGAGGGAAAGATTAGGAACAGATAGGAGCTAACTTTGGAAGCTCTGTTGTGTAAATGCCCTTGACCTAGCCACTTCCACTGGACAAACAGGGCTTCCATGGAATTTGGCTGGTTGGGCACTCCACCATCCATTCCAAAGAGAACGGTCCCAAGACACAGACTTAATTTCCTAACTGTGGTCAGTGTCACAACTGTTCAGGATACTAAGGTTGTACAATTTCTACTTAAGGGTCTAAAGTGGGCTTCTGTCATTTGCCTTGTTCATGTACTAATGGCAACTAAGGTGATTTTCTTGCTCCGGCCATGAGGTAATGTCAGGGATTCCCTGGAGGTGACATTTCAGGCGACACCAGGCGTTCTCACCTGCATCTCTGCCTGAAGGCCAGCCGCGGCTACAGGCTTTCCTGAGTCTTCTTACTTTTGTAGTGACTTGTGGCCAATTAGCACACAGATCCCCTTCATACTCTGCTGGAACAGCAACAAGCAAGACCTCATGGGTCCCACGCAGGTGCTGAAAGAATGAAGGTACATGCCACATACCTGACCTGCACTCAATTACACCTCCACTGTTGGTACTTGGGCAGACCTGGGAGAGACACAGCTTTATCACTGGACTGAAAAACAACCTCGGAATCACACTTGGATTGAAGATTGATCCTCTGTGGGGATTCCAAGGAGAGATCAATGAAAGCTTCTCTTAAATATTTTATGTAGTCATATGAGAGAGACGGTCAGACAGACAGAGCGTGAGTGCCATAAAATGCATGGATGTGACTGTCAGAGGACCTTTGGGAGTTGGTTCTCATCTTCCTCCATGTGTGTTCCACCAATCTTAAGTGTTCCCGTAGCTCTTCTGCTCCTGAGATAACATACTGACTCAAGAATGTAAGGAAGAAAGTATGTTTATCATTTTGGCTTATGGTTCCCAAGGAGACAGAGTCCCTGATAGAAGCACATAGTGGAAGATGGGGTGGCAGAAGCAGGCAAAACCAAAGGCTGACTCACGTTACAGTGACCATCAGGAGGCAGGCAGAACAAGACAGAAGAAGTTGGGCTGGCCAAATTATCAAATGTCAAGTCCCCTTCCCCCTTCTAACCCTCTGCCTGTACTACTTCTACAAGGCTCTGCCTCCTGGAATTTTCCATAACCTTCCCCAATAGTGCCACCAGTCAGAGGCCAAGTATTCCAGCACGTGAGCCTGTGGGAGACAATTCACATTCAAAGCGTGACATGGGATCACCAGACTGAGGTGCCGCCTGAGCCATCTTGCCTGCCCAGTTCTGTTTCACACAGCAGTAACAAGGGAGTAGGGAATCCCACACTGCTGCCTGCCAGGCCCGATGCTGTCCATCTAGCCTCTCACTTAGCATCTACCCCGCATCACCCTGAATGTGCCTGATCTCATATCATCTCCTTTGACCTTCATAAGAAGCCTACAAACCATTTCACACGTAAGCTAAGGGACCAGGGACAACTGATAGACCCCACACAATCCAGTCTCTTCCATTTTGCTTCCCTTGCCTCATTGGTTGGTTTGGGTTTCTGTGCTGTGCTATGCCTGTGCTGATTCTCGACTGGGCAAAAGTTGGAGAATATTTGAAGGCAAGGATTGCTCCACCTCTTTCCTACTGTACTGCCAGCAGTTGAACACTGAATCCAAATATGTTCGTTCATTCACCCGAAACATATTTACCAAATGCCAGGCACAAGGGTGTGAATGAAACCAAAAGGCACCTGTTGTAATGAAGATTACATTTTAGCAGAAAGGCAATTAATACTTAAGCAAATTTTAAAAGACAGGGAGGTCAGGAAGGAAGGAGAAAAAAAAGAAGCAAGGGAAGGAAGAAATGAGGAAGAAAAGAGAGAGAGAGGAAGGGAAACAGCAAATTAACAGACAGAAAATACTGTCGTAGAGAGAACTGAGATCATAATCCATGAACGTAGGAAGCAGGGTGGCTTCTCAGATTACACACTTGGGATGTTCTCAAAGGTGACTTAGTAAAACCGAGACTTGAGTAACAAGAAGGAGAAATGCAGTGAAGCTCAGTGGGAAGAAATCATAGCCAAAGTGATTCTAAGACTAGGGAATGAGCTTTAAAGATTGAAAAGGCCAATATGGTAGAGCACATCAGTGAGTAAAAGAGTCACGCAGGATGACATCAAAGAGATGGGCAACACACGGGGCTTTGTAAGCTGGAGAAGGTTACCACATGATTCTTGGATACATAATGGCGTGCTGTGAGAATAGCAGCAGTGCACGCCTCACGGGAGTTTGCATTTTGCAGCATTTGAAAAGTGTTTCCTGCCAGTCACTGGGGTAGACAGAAGCTGAATGCACCATGCATTTGGCCTTCTCTCAGCTCATAGCTTGAGAGACAACACCCTGCTCAGAGGAGCAAGCTCAAGTTTAGGAAGTGACGGGAACAAATGGAAAACATCGAATTCCACCTGGGAAAAGTCAAGGAAATGTTAAGCTTGGCATACAAAGTATATCCAAGATAGAGAACTTAGAGGCAGGTTCATCCCTATAGACTGTAAAGGACAGGGAACTAGAAGACAACACTGGACTTGAGCTGGATCTTCAAGGGCAAGGAGTTAGAGGTAAGAGGGAGGGTATGAGGCAGAATACCCAACATGCACCAGTTTGACTCAAAGGTCGGCACTTTGGAGAGGACATCAGAGTTCCCTACAGCCTCTGTTCTGACACTTTTTCTGCATACTCATGCAGAACCGCATGCTCGCTCTCTCTCTCTCTCTCTCTCTCTCTCTCTCTCTTCTTAAACACAACTGAAAACCTGGAAACCTTAGTAGAGCATCAGTCTGAATGATGGTGTGATTCTCCATCAGGAAAACCATGGGCACCTTTTCAGTGGTTGGACATCTTCTCGGCAGTTGAACATCTCCACACCTGAGGCGAATTTCCCCATTTCACATATTCATCTTTCTTGGCAAAACGAGTTCTCCTTCCATTCAATGGGTGTCCCTTCCTTGGTGCAGACAGTCGATAGGGTAATATTGCTCTCAGAAGGGTGTTGCTCAGCTATTTGCTATTAGAACTCTTCATCACATCCTTGGGGACGTTTAGCAAGAAACATTCATTTCTCAGATATAGATAACTTCAGGGGTTGCTGTGAAGGTTCTGCTTTCTGCAGGTGACCTAAGTGACTCTGCCATGTTCCTCATTTTGCTTGGTACCAGTCGATCAACTAGGATGTGGTGCTATCACGCTGATGGAAGTTGAAGGGAGTAAATGGAAACATGACACATCATTTAAAGTGTCAAATCTGGGTCTCTGAAACGTCTACATATGCACTGGCCCAAATAAGTCACGTGTCCAAGGAAAAGATGAAGTCAAGGTCCAAGAAGAACAATGCACAGTGCCTCCCCAAAGACTTCAGCCAGAATGAATCGATAATGCAAGGGAGAATTGCTTGATCCTCCAGCGAGTTACCAACTATGCATCCCTCTTCTCTCATTATGGTCTGTCTTGAGTAGGCGGCAGCCATGTTCCTACAAGCATCCTCCACTTTTCAAGTTAAGCTTCCTTAGCATATTTTTGATAATTTACATTTTTTAACTTTTATTTATTTGCGTACTTATTTTGGCTCTCGTTTCACAGAGAGGTGTGGTAGAATAAGCAGAGCTTGAGGCAAAGTGTCTGAAATACATCTGCCATGGTTTGAATTGTGAGTTGTCTCCCACACCTCGTGGGTGTGTACCCTCTGCTGATGCTAATGTTTGAGAAGGTCGTGGCATCTTTAGGAGGTGAATTTTGCTGGAGGAAGACGTGTCATGGGGTGGGCGGGAGGACCTTGAGAAACAGACTTTTTTTTCCAGCATTTTGCTTCTTGCTCTGTCTGTCTCCATGATGAGCCCTGCGACCCAAGCCAGCCTCCAGCTTCTGCTACCCTCCACATCCCATCCACGTATCTATTCTACGATAATAGACTTCATCTCCCCTCTGGAACCATAAGCCAAATAAACCCCCTCTTCTCCCTGAAATTGTATATGAATATTGCCTCACAGCTGCAGAAAGAATAACTACAATACCATCCTGTTTTCTCATTTCCTGGAAGAGTCACTCAGCTATATGCCAGGACAGATATGCCTGGTTTCATGTGAAAATCACTCAGATTCCCCAATCCCAGTAGGAATGCATCAATCATGTTGTACCACATCTCCTCCCATCGTCCTGGCTATTGTCAAAGACAAAGTATGGGCCAAATGAAACCAACAAGTAAAACCGTCCCTTGCCCTGTGTGATCTGTGAGCAATGCCACCCTGGGCATCCTAAGGCAAGCACCAGGCAAATGCCTGGGATCTTGTCACTCATTCAGGGGACCATTCCAGGTGAGGCTAGGTTAGCCACGACTTACTCAAACAGCCGTCATTAAGCCAGGTGGCCTGGTGAAGAAGTCTTTCAAATTCTTTGAAATTCCAGGGACAGGTGATTCTAGAGCTCTGCAACTCTGGTTCTTTCCCTACCCCAGGGCCAAGGAAGGAAAGGATGCATATCACCAAAGGAGTGGGTGGGGCTCAAGATAAGCTGTTGGAAAGCTGCTCATCAATAGAGATCACAAGAACGTGGGGGCCCCGACCAGTGGATCACACTTGGTAGTCATGTTTGCTCTGGAGAAGGGCTATCGATGTTGGAATTTTCAAGCTCCCTTAACCTTTTATCCAGCAGGTTTCCTTACCCTGACCTGAACACATTATAGTTTATAAACATTCCCAGTGAATGATTGTGAACTCTTCTTGTTACTCTTCTTGTTGAAGCTTTTAGTAGGCACTGTGCACTTCTGGCACTTAGATGCAAGTGTGACATTGGATTCTAGTGGCTTTCCCAGTACAGGTCTGTGGTTACACTTGGGAAGATCTGATGCCTACCAAATAGTCCAAAAATGAGCTATGAATTCTGAAAGGGAATCAGGCAATTCGGGTCGGAGATGCAGGTGGTTGATTTCAGCTGGATTCCAGTAACTAACAGGTGAGTTACATCAGTTGATACGAGATGGTTTTGGCTGGTATAGGTAAGCTATCACAACACTACCTTCTTCCAGAAGGTTAACCAAGATTTATTCACACATCCATGTTAGATTTATAAATGTTTAAGAATAATAGAGGCTATGTGCTTAAGAAATAAGCTCAAATGACAATCTGACGATCAATGCAAAGTCATGACACCAAACAAAAATAATCAGGAAACAGACTTTCCTTATATGGAATAAGCTCCAAAGTATACTGACCATTTTTTTATCTTTGGTATTTTCATACATAAATACAATGGATCTACGTGTTTTCACCTCCCTCCTCTTATTCCACTTCTTACATTCTCCATTCCAGCCAGTCTTCTGGCTTTCATGTCTTTTCATGTATGACCCACGGTTTTATCTGGGATATTTTCACTGGCAATTGACTGAGCACATTCTGGGTAATGATGACCCATTAGTGGGTAAATCATTGAATAAGGAAGCTCCCCTTCTCCTGTTTGGTATTCACCTTCAATGGTCTCTCAGGATGGTTTGGTATTTCTTGAGATCTTCCTTCATCTACAGTGAATCAGAAAACTATTGTGTAAGTCCACCGACTGTTCTTGTAAACTGTTTCCTACATGTGTACAGACGTTCTCCCATGCCTTCCATCCATGAGAAGATTGAATGTAGAGGTCTCCCTTGGATTTGGGTTCTTGCCAATGGTGACTCACAGACAAGTTAATTATCAACTCTGGACTTTGAGTCATGAAATGGTGTCATGATATGTGTGCTTGTGATGTCGATCTGAGTCAAAGTAGAGCTCTTCTATTGCTTTGTCTCGCTTTTATTCTCCCATGTGCATCTTATAATAATCCCTTATAAATCTCTTTAAATAGCTTGCCAAATTCTGAATATCATTATTAATTTCCTTGCAACATGTGGCCTTCTGTAAATTGCTGTCACATTGATCCTTACCAAAAATGTAAGGCTATAGACAATAACATTTCCTAGTCCTCCATACTGTCTGTGTGCTGGGCACACAGCTGGTCCTTAGTTACCCACAGCAAGTCACACAAGAATGAACCCTTATCCAATGCAACCCAATTACAGTGGGTTAATCGATTGTTCTTCCACTCTTTTCTCAAGGCATGGTATGATGGGGATTCAATTCTTGCTCACTCAGCAAGCACTCTTCCAGCCCTTTTCAAAAAGATGAAATGTTACATGAAAAGCAGACAGTACAATGTTAGCCGTGAGAAGGACTTTTCTAAAGTTCATCTTATTCCACAGCTTCTTTCTCCTCCTCTCCAGGCACATAACAACTCTTCATATGCCATAAAATACAATGGAAAGCAAGTAGATGCTTTGCATACTTTGGTTAAGTGTGACCCTCAATAAGAAAGCACTTTTACATAGTGACTGAGAACATAACGCATATTGATAACGTGATTTTACCCATACTGCATTTTCCCAAGTATGTCTCCCTCTAAGGGTGAGTGTTTTCCAGTCTACCCATTTCACTTTTGGAAGTTGGTCAAGAACTACTAATTTATTTGCAATTCAGTGAACAAGTCATGTCCCCACGGTGGAAGTTTGTAGATAAGATTACCTTGTGAAGAAGTCTCGAATTCCAGTGGCAGATAGTTGGTTCTTTGCTTCTGTACCAAGACCAGGAAAGGGCGATGTGCACCACGAGGAAGAATGAACTGGGTTCACATAAACCATAAGAAGGCTGCTCAATAACAAGGAGCACAAGACTTTGGGGACACTAACCACTCAGCATAGCATGCTTACCAGCAGTTTGCTCAGGAGTAGTGCTATCTAAGTCAAAATTTCCATTATAGCTTAGTTCATTAGTTAATTTCTCTGCATGTCAGTAACTATATCCTCTGAAATTGAGGTCTAAAGGCTAGAACCCACTCTTCAAGGTCATTCACAGCATTAAATAAGAATATCAAGATTTAGCACTCAGCCAAGAACACCAGAAATGTTCAAGGCTCCCTGGTGTTGATAAGGGACCAGAGTCCATTTTTTATCCAAAGCAGTGGGCTCAGTCGACAAGATAAAAAGAACTGTTGTTCTCTCCCATGAGCCAATTTTTTTAATAGAAAGTATCTCACACAGTCCAAGTCTGCCTTGAACTTACTATGTAGTCAAGGATGATTCTGAACTCCTGATCCTCCTCCTGCCTCCACCTCCAATGCTGGGGTTGAAGGCATGTGCCAATCTCCAGTTCACACTCTGTTCTGACAGGGAAATGCAACTTCTGGTTCTTGATGTGGCCCCTATCACTCGTGTTGTCTCTTGTCACTCACACTCTCTGAGCCTCCAGGGGAACAGCAGGACCCACGTAGAAAAGCTGAACAGAAGCACCTAGGTTAGAACACCTAGGAAGGAAAGTGAAATCCCCAACTCAGCACTCACTCCATAAGGGATGAATGAAAAGAAGAAAGGCAGAGAGAAAGACAGAATGTTCTGACATTATCTGACCAAAACTGAGGGGAGGACTGGCGAGGGAATCAGAGTATTTGCAAAGCAAGGATTCATATTTCATCTTTTTTTTATTTTTTAATCATGCTGGATTGCTCCAACCGACTTGCTTCACTCTGGGATTTCCCAGACTCTGCCCACCAGGGCCAAAAGTGCAGGCTGCAGCCATTTCCATCTAGCATTTTTACACGGGACCTGGGATCTGAACTCAGAACCTTCTGCTTGTGAGACAAAGTTTTAACCCTGAGCCATCTCTCCAGCCCACATTTTCTTTTTTTGAATGATTGAAGAGGAACATTAGGTTTCATAAAAAGCAGTCAACCATGGTCAGATGACACTGGTTATCTTAGCTGCGAGGTATTGTTTAATAATGATGCAGGGCCCTCATTAAAATTGCCAGCAAAATGGGGTCATAAAATTCTCCACTTTTTAGAGGTATGTGTGTGCACACAAAAATGTGTGCATCCATGTGTGACCATGTGCACATGAGTGTGTGTATGGCCATAAGTGTGAGTTGCACTCTTTTGGCTCAACAAATGAAACAGGTGTCTGTATGTCACACAGAGTGCTAAGGTTATGGGTTAATTAAGACATGTCCCAGCCACGCTGGAACACATAATCTACTCATACCTCCATCTTTCTCTGTTGCTATCAACCACTCTTCCCTGAGTTGTATACACATCATTTTATCCAACCCTGGTCCTCTGAGCAGCAACTGCCCAAAGAGGCTCATTATTTACCTCTTAGTGGGGGATTCTGAGTCTGCCTGCTGCTTAAGGCAGAGCAAGAATGTAGACATAAGTCTCTGTTAAATAACCTCCTAGTTCTTTTGCCATTAGGTTAAGAGCTGTGGACATTTAACACACACACACACACCCGTGTCACATGGAGTATTGGCTGTGAAGTTGCTATATGTAAATATCATAATTGCACCAGGTAGTAGTTGAAGGCATGAGCTTTGGCTTTGGACTTGACCAGACCTGGCTTTGAATTCTTACTGTAGCACATATTGACTCTCTCTCTCTCTCTCTCTCTCTCTCTCTCTCTCTCTCTCTCTCTCTCTCTCTCTCCATGTGTGTATGCATGCAGCGTGAAGGTGAGCATAGAAAGAGACAGGCAGAAAGACAGAGAGAGAGAGAGAGAGAGAGGAGAGTAGAAAGATCCAGGACACAATCAGCTATCTAGAAGTTTATGTAAATCCAGGTATACAAACACCCCCCCCAAAAAAAACTCCTATTTCAGTCTCCTTGCTTTGCAACACAGGGGTTCCCTTCCTGTGCTCCCTCAAGGGAAAAAGATGCTGTCACTTGTGGGACCCCTGCCTCCTGATTCCCCCCCTTGCCCCCGACCGCACCTCAGGCCACCAGCCCAAGCTGTCAAATAAATGTTCGCTCCCCAAACCAGAAGCCACTGGGCTCTCCCTGAGCAGGCAAATTCTTGTGAAGGAAGCCAGCTCCTCTCCTGTGTTTCCTCTCTCTGCTCATGGATGGAGGTCAAACAGAGGGTAGGGAATGACTGGCCTCCTGGGTCTCCACACCCAAGAATGCAGCCAAGGTTCAAATAAATCAGGCTGCCGGCAAGAACTCAGACAGGCTCCCCCTGCTCTGTGGTACTTTTTCCTGGAGGATCCCATCAGCTGTCCTGTTGCTAGGAGACCCGAATGAGTGGGAAAGGGCAATGGCCATATTTTCCAAGTTATCTGAAAAACTGGTTTTGCCTTCAGTTCCCCAGGGAGCGGTCTGACTTTCTTTAGAACACCATATCACAGCCAAGCAGAGGCAAAGCGAGACCAAGAGGGGTGTGTGTGTGGGGGGGTGCTGCTGTTGTTGTTGTGAAATGGATCTGACTTTTCCTGGGCATGGAGTGTCCTCCAGCAGAGACTTGGGAGCTGCCAATTACAGGTCTGATGCAATGTTTGGGAAAGAGCTGCTGAGTACACATGACTCAACAAAATGTGACGATTCGAATTCCTATCTCTTGGGAAGTTGCACTTATCAGAACCAATAAGAGCCCTTGCGGTCAGCCAGGGCACTGGGCCGAATTTGTCATCTGGATAATTAAGAAGGAATTAAAACCCCAAGAAGCAGTGTGGGGAGGTGAGGATTTGAGTCACTATCTTTCTGGGACTTTCCTTTTCTTCAGTTGCATTCCGATCCCACAGACCTCACCTTGGCAGAACTGGAGAATTGCTCAACACCAGAAGCATTCACGAGGAATGTGGGACATGTGCATTTGGACACCCCCTGCAGCTCCACTGTGTGCTCCAGCGAGGTGGGTCCACTGTAAACACACCCTTCAGGAGAACAGGGGCAGAGCCCACACAGCAGGGCCGTCGTGACGGTGGCACATGTCACATGCAGAAAGCCAGAGAGGATGGCAAGACGACTGTGGGCAGTCGTCCTTCCCCCAAACTTTCCACGGCCTCCGGCTCCACACTGATGAGCCCACCAGAGATTGGAAAATGAGCATTTGGGAGCAAGCCAACGCATTTCATTTGCCCTTAGAAGAAAGGAGGAATGTGAATCCACTTTCTCCTTGTTTGGACTTGGACTTGGGACAGAACAAAGGAAAGCAAGCCACAGTCATTTACTTCCAAAGAATTCTAAGCGTGGACCTATCCAGACATCTAACGTCTCATGCTGTCCCTGTCCAGAGACCTCATCCCGCGTCAGCTGGGCCAATGAGCATAGCAAATCTTGTCACAGACATGGGTGAGAACATAAGGGAACATTCCATTTAACCCGTGCAGCGACTGAGAGCTGAGAGGTCCCACCAGCAAAGAACTGCTGATGGGCAGAACATTCTGACCCGCCATATGTAAATCACAACCCACCCCTCTCCCTGCCTCAGTCAGTACAGAAGAAACTCTGCTCACACCAAGCCAGTTGCCCAGAGCAGCCATCAGATGTGATGGCCGCTTTCATGAAGGACAACAATCAGCTGAAATCTCTCCTGCTGTCACCAAGAATCCCTAATTGCCCATCTGAATCTGCAGTTTTCTCTACCGAAAGGTCACACAGAGGGGCAAGTGGGAAGATTGTCCAGTGAAGAGTCTGGAGTGCGCACAGCTGAGCATGCATTTCTGGAAGACGGGAGCGGGCTTGAGAACAGGTGGCCAGACTCAGAGAGGGCAAGGATGGCGCTGATGGAGGGAGCCGGGCGACCTCAAACTCTGGGGAGGAGGCAGAAGAAAGTAGTGGGGTCTTAAGGCAGGGTCACAAGCCACCCTGACATAGGACGATCTCAGACCAGTTTGGGTTATGGGCTGAGAGTGAGATTCTGGTCACACTGTATTGAAGGAGGCATCAGAATGGAGCAGCGTGCAGCATCGGCCCATCAGGTTGCCCGCCATATAAATGCATCCTACACCCTTGGGCAAGACAGTTCTCCCTCCTCCAAAACAGCTGATGGCAGAGAAAGCTGTGGAAATGATTTCTATCAGGCGTTTGCAGGTTAGCTCTCACAAATCAGGATCTGGTCAAGCCTGTATCAGTGGATAAAAAAATAAGTCGTGTTTATTTCTGCTTTCAAATGTTGAACCATGGTGAAAGAGCACTCCTGAGCCTTCCTTGAACTGTATAGACCATAACAAATGCCATCCTCATAGTAGATGGAAGAGGTCGCCATCAAGTTAATGTCTAATGGTGATTTCCAAGTCTCTAGGAAAATTGCCAAGACACATCCATCAGTCAGCCCAAACACTTGGGAATTGTTGAGGAAATGTATGTCATGTAAATCAGTGGCTCAGTGAAGCTTAATTTGTGTTGAACTAAAGGATATCTTTCAATAATGAATGTTTAAAAAACACATGACTATATGAACAGGTCAATCGGTAAGACCCGTGTCTTTCTCTCAATTCAGTGTTCTTCCCTTCCCTTACATCTTCTGTTGGTCAATGCTGTTTCTTCTCCATGAAATGGCCTCATATTTTTGCCTCAACAACTGCTCTCCCTACTTTGAACCTGTCATAGTTAGGCACAGGTGTCAACTTGATGGCTGAGGGTTTGCACTCTGGACACATTTGTGGAGAATTAGTGGTTGGGTTAAGCCCAGAGCAAACCTGCAGGAGATTGTCTGGCTGATGGGGAAGGCCCAGGTGGGTGGGATTAGGCCCTGGAATAAAATACAGAGAGCTGGTTGAGAGAATCAACATCCTTGTGTATACTCGGCCAGACATGCTGGCCCTCTCTCAGCCATTATGTAGAGATGGTATGGCCAGTTCCCTCAGCCCTGGTGTTGGTGCATGCTCTCCCATCAAGCTGGATTATAAACTGTAACTGGGAATCATAAGAGAAAATAAACCCCTTAAGCCATTGATGGTCACTTATCAGCAGCCAGGCAGGTGAACTGCAACAGAACTCTTTCTCAAATATCTCCTACTCTGAAAGCCAGTCCCCCCTGACACAGTCTTAAAAGACCACTGATCACTTCCTCCCATGTGCACCCACTGATACACAGAGCAGAGTGACTCCCACTCATCTTGATCCAGAAAGAATGCTGACAATATTGAAAGGTGGGTGGGATGGCCCATGCCTACAATCCCAAGGATACAGTGGCTGAAAAAGGAAGGTTGTGAGTTCGAGGTACCCTACCTGGCACACCGAGTCCTTCCCCCACTTCATCTCAAGAACATAGAGACTATGATACTATTGACAAATTGTTATTTGATCAGTAGCAATTGGGTGCTTACTAAGTATAAAGTGGTGCGGCACTTCTTGACCTCTTGCTAGAATCACATACTACAGTGAAAGCTCTCAGAGCAACATCGAGGCCCATGGGCACCAAGTTTTTCATTCTATCTTATGAGTTGCTTTCTGCATTTGCACAACACACAAAGACTTGGTGTCATAGTTATCTTTTCAAATCAATAATGGTTCTTCCCAGAGACGCTCTCCATGCCTGCCTAAGATTGTCCAGATGGATGTATTAAAATCTATTCACATAATTATTGCTTAGAGGTAAGAGAAGGCCACACCACAAGTTAAGAAAGCGGGTGACAACCCAGATCACCAGCTCCCTGTCTCTTCTTCCTGCATGTGATCCACTTTCCATCCAAAGACGTTTTGGTATCTTCTGGCTTCTTCTAGCCTCCCAGGTGATGAGACCCTTACTGACTTGGTCTCTCTGCTGACCCCTTATCTCATCAGGAGCAGCGACCGTCTCCAGATGAGCAGGAGAGAAAAATGGCAAAGCTCGCGCCTGTGACTCTGTGGTGTGAAGGAGGGGTGTGATGCCGAAGGATGAGGCATATTCTTAGACTTCCTCATAACCAATGGGATGATTTGAATGATCAGGTTTCTCACCCACCTGCTTGTTCAACAATTAGTTCACTCAAGTCCAAAAAAATATATATATGCATAAGGTAAAGCACAACTGAGGGACGGAAGAGTCATGTCAGTACGGGTATGGAAATGTTGGGGTTTTTAGTCAAAGTGAGTCAGCAGGGAGGAGATGTGGGTGAAGGACAGATTCACCGCTCACCATTATCAATGAACCTGAGCCCCCACAAGGGGGGAAGCATCGGCCCGTTAGTAAGGGGCCAGGGAAACCTCCCGGCCTCTCTGAGAGTTCACATCTTTCTTTGGAGAACTGGAATGTGGGTGGGGAAGACACATAGAAAGGGCTCGGCAGCACCCTACCACACAGCTAACACCCCCAAAACAAAGCCAGTTGGCACTCTGCCAGTGAGCACAATCATTCTTGTCTTACAAATTCCGAAACTCAGGTGACAAAGTTCTCACCTCTCACGTGGCAGAAAATAGACTAAAACAGAGTCGGCCTGACCCTGAAGCCATTTTCATAACCACTAACTTACACTTCTTCCCCCCGGTAGAAAATTTAGAACCAGGAAACCCCCAGACTCTTGTGACCCCAAGATGAACACTTTTACCCTTCTGAACACTTAAAGATTGTCTTCCACATATAGATGAATTCTGTCATGTTCTGGCTCACTCCTTGCTCTTTACACTCACTGCTCCTTCCCAATTCTCTCTCACATCGATCCACGTTCATTTCCACAGTCATCCTTGAGGTTGCTTGTTGGCATGGACATGGTATATCTTTCTACTCGATTCCTCTACAATGAAAATTTGATATAGAAAGATGGAGCTGTGTTTAGGCTTCATCATAGATTGATGATGGGACTTGAACGCTAATTCCATGAAAAATAAGCAAAGGAATCAGTTTTCATCTTGGACAACTGAGAGGCCAGAGGCCAAAGTGCAGATATGGCATGAGAGCTGGCTTCCGGGGACCAGGAAGGTGCCAAGGGCATGACCGAGCCACCCCCTCCCTATCTCTGCAAAGGATCTAAGCAAGTAGACTCCAGGACAGCAGATTCCGGATGAATAGCGACTGGACTGTCAACGAATAGATGAATATGCCCCAAGGAATAAACCAGTTCCTCTCGATGTGAGAAGCACAGCTGGGGTTGGCAATATGGCTCAGTGGGCAAAGGTGACTTCACTCCAGCCTTTCTACTTGGGTTCAGTCCCTAGAGTTCACATGATAGCAGGAGAGAACTGAAGTGACTTCTGAAAGTCAGTTTGTCCTCTGACCTCTACATGCTCATCTCTCTCTCTTTCTCTCTCATAAACAAATGAAGTAATTTTTTTAAGCAAAACAACTCCAGCAGACATGTTGGCACATATTTCTAATTCTATCACTTGGGAGACTGAGACAGGAGTGTCATAAATTTGAATCTTCTCTCAGTTATACAATGAATCTCAATCTCTCTCTGCCTCTCTCTCTGTCTCTCTCTCTCTCTCAAAAGAGAGAAGAAAAGAAATTCAGCTATACACTAATATCCCACTGTTCTGAAAGGATAGCAAAAGAAAATAAGCAATCAATTCTACTTGTTAAAATTGCCTGAATTTTCTAAAACTCAAAAGCCTGGAGTTAGGGAGATAATCAGTAAACTGTTTGCTGCATGAGTTTGGATCTCCATCACACAGGTTGAAAACCAGGTGCCTAGGATCTATAACCTAGTGTTGGGGGCCAGAGACAAAGATCCCTGGAATTCGCTGGTCAGCTAGTCTAACCAAAAAGACTGCCCCGGGCTCTCTGAGAAATCGTTTCAAAAACTAAGGTGGAAAGAAACTAAGGAAGACACCCAACATTAACTTCTGACCTCCACAGGCATATGTACATATGTACATAGATGCATGTATGTGGCGTGCACGCGCGTGCGCGCGCGCACACACACACACACAAACACAGTCTAAGGCCTATCGATATCTTATTGGCTTATGATGAAAGTTGTGAGATCTTATTAGAAATCAAGCATTTCACTCTTATTGTTTTGTTAACTTTCAGGCAAGAAACAAACCTGGTTTTTCATTTAGCATAGCAGATGAGCTCAGGAATTCAGACCAGAGACCATGCAGTATCACCCAGTGAACAAAACACAGCTTAGCTTAGGAAACGGGTCTAGTTCTAGAGGAATCCTTCATCTGTTCGCTGGGTGACCTTGGGTAAGTGACTCAAAGTCTCTGGCCACAGGCCCCAGGGGTCACAGCAGGACGCCATGGGACTTACTTCTGAGTGGGGTTAGGAAGTCTGAAGTTGTGTAAAGTGCTCAGCCCAGATTAAACACTCAATAAAAACTTAAGCAGCAATATCTGATTGGTGTTGGTTTAAAAAAAAAATCTAAGAAAGAAAATTTAAGAATTGCATACTTTGTTTATTCTACTCTGAAATAAACCCACCTGTGTTTATCCACAAGGTCTTAGTGTATCATCACTTTCGAGGCCAAGTCATGAATCCTGACTCTTTTTATTACGTTCATGAGTTCATTTCTGGGCCCTGGCTGGAGGCGGCAACTCTCAGCACTCAGCAAGTCAGCAGCAGCGCCCATGGAGACTTGGTTTCCTGGAGAAGACAGCTGCTGAGGTAGGCATTTGAAGGTGGGTGACCACTGCAGACCGTGGACGCATGCTGTCGAAGCAATCGGGGCAGCTTCATCTGAGGGTGATGTCCAAGCGGAACCATACAGGAAGAAATAAGGTGCCGGGACAACACAGTCCTCGGGCAGGAGGAGGTAGGAGGTCCTGGCAGGAGGTTGAAAGGCTCAGCCATGATGCAGGCATTTCCATTAGCCTGTACCCTAAGTGGTCCATGGGGACTGTGGGGGGGGGGCGGTTAGCATCTAGGTGACGTGACGATACTGGGATTCCAAGAGCAGATCTGAGTACAGAGCCAGATAAAGTGGGGCAAGCATGGAGGCAGAGACTTCCAGAAGAAGATGGTGGACCCCAAAAGAGAATGACATGGAAAGAAACTGATGCGCTGGATATAACACCTGCCCAGTGCACCACGCCACAAGCTGCCTTGCTGCCTATGCAGGACTTGCTGCTTGGGTTCTATAGGGGCTCCCCACCTCACCACTGCTGCCTCTACTGGGATTCTCAACAGCCTAACCAAGAACCCTCAGACATCAGACACCTTCCATTCTTGGCGTCCACCCATGAGCGGGACTAAGACTTCCTTGGTAGGCCAAGCAGAATTCTTTCTAAGCACCGAATCTGCCCCCCCCCATGGAGCCTCAGCCTCCAGTCAGCTCAGGGAATGGAGAGGGAGGGAGAGTTGGAAGAATCGGGAAAACCAGTTTTTAATAATAACAGGCCACTGCTGTATATAATAACAGCTTCGGGTTTACAGAGCACTTCCACAGACATTATCTCATTTGACTCTCACAGTAAATGGGGGTGGAGGGGAGAACGGAGCAATTAGCATGATCCCCTCCCTTTCAAATATGAACACTTGTGGCTCAGAAAGGTTAAGCCATTTGCGTGTGTGTAAAACTGGTGAGTCGTAGAACTAGGAATGTGAATGTCCCCATTCTCGCTTCAGTGCCTCGCCTTCGTCCATTAGAGCTATTTTAAGAGTGGCTCTTTAAGCTGAGTGGGAAGGACAGGTTTGCATGCCTATTAACCCCTAACAGAGATATCAAGGCTCAAAGAGGACCAAATGGGGTACTGAAGAGGGCAGCTTCACCCACTGTGGGCAGAGGACATGGATGAAAGAGACCACAACAATCTGTGTGCCAGGTGCGGGCAGGACAGCTGAGTAGGCATTGGAAAGTGCCAGCACTTGTCTGCATCCCAACAGATAGCATTCCAGAGAGCAATGGAGAGACAGGAGGGCAGGAACACCTTGCGAGTGTCTGGAGGGGCTCAGAATGAATAAAGTCCACCACAGAGATAGAGACCCCATCTGAGTCGGCAGGCATGCGCACGCCCCTCGAGCATCCCTTCCCAAAAGCATCCAAGGGACCTTGCTTGAAGAGTTGATGAGACGGATCATAAGGTTCTGCCTATTAGAGTAGGCAGTGAGGTCACAGAATAGAGACCAGCTCACTGGCCCTGTGGCCTCTGGGTTTTCAGCTGCCCAGTGGCTAGGAACTGTTGGCCTCAGAGTATGTTGCAGGGGTCCACAGCCCTAACCAGGAAGGAAGGACAGAAATGCTCCCAGGATCCCTCTGGAAACCCACGTCAAAATGGTTCTGTGGCTTACACGCTGAAGAGTGAAAACAGGGTACATGAACCTCAAACCAAGGCACTCTGGTTATTTCTTTCCTGCCTGTTGTATCCTAGATTCTATACAGAGCCCTTGTGCTCCCTCAAGTCCTCACAGCAATCCTACATCATGCTAAAGAAACAGACCTGGAACAGACTAGCTGTGATCTGCAGAACGAAGACTTCCCTGCAGGTCTGGGGGCTCAGTTTTGTGAGTGTGTGTGCTCAAAATAGTGTGGTGGAGAGAGAAGAGGAAGGAAGCTTGGAGCAGGGTGGAAACTGTGTCTTAAGCCACCACCCTGACTCACTCCCCTTCAGAAGCATTGAGTGACAGCTCAAGTGTCTGCCTTGGGGAGTGAAGTCTTCTAGAACAGCACAGCGAAGGGGAATCCAGGCTGCCAGTGACTGAGGCATGAGTCAGCAGGGTCACTTCCAAAAGGAAGAGGAAGCCATATGTGTGTGGTACGGATACAACCAACTGCTTTCCGATCCAATTCAAGGCCCGCTTTTGGGCAGGGAGCATATGCCTGGTACTGTAAACGAAAGCCAAAAACCTGTGGAAGGGGAGAACACAGACCCCAGGTGGGAATGAGCTACTTAGTTTTAACTATAAGTACCTGATAGTAAACTGTCATCTAAACACTTATCATTATACTCATAGATTAGAGAAACTCTGACATTTAACCAACCAGTACCTTTTTGCAATGGAAGGTGTTTAATGCAGAGAACCACAACTGACCTAAGGTGCTAAGAATAAGTGAGTGTGGAGTGCTCGTTTCTAAACAAGATATTGAAACAATCACACACACACACACACACACACACACACACACACACACCTCAAAAACAAGGTTCATAGAATCTTGCAGAAGAAGGGGCAGTAAGAGTATAAAAGCCTGAGGGAGGGGGGCTGCCAGACAGTATCCTCTGGTCAGGACAGGGTTATTGAATCCAAGAACTCACTGCGGCAATGTTCACTTCCACCAGACCTGCACAATAGTTGACTTATTGACATTTCACCATGGATGTGGGAAGATCTCAAGAAACACTACACCTTCCTGACTATTTAAAGTTAATGCCAGACAGAAGAAGGGGGAGCTTCTTGCCTAGAGATTTATCCACTGATAAGTCATCCATGCCCCCAGCAAGTACTCAGGCCCTTGCTAGTTAATACAAACATCCCAGATGGACCCCAGTGGACCACACACACGAAAAGATGCAAAAATAGGAGAGAGACAGACTGGAAAGAAGGAAGTATGAAGTGGGACAGGAGAGGTATGGGATTGGGTAGTGAAGAACAAAACTCATAGATTCATTATATTAATGTTATGAGAGTGTCAAAGAATAAAAAAATTAATAAAAAAAGAAGATATAATGGGCAGTGACCCCAGATATAAGAAGAGCAGCTTCCAGGCCATCTGAACACACTGGGGTCCAAATGGGACATGTATACATGCCATGCTTCCATCTCCAGTGTTACTACAAATGGCTCCCTGAGATGCAGACACATGCCCAAGCCTTGCTGTGGATTTTGTTATGTAGAGAAATCTGGTCCTTCAGGTAGTCTCTATTGAGAGCATTCCTGTGCCCATTTCTGTTTCTCTAAGCTCCATCTCTCCACCATTTTTCTGTGGTTTGGTCTGCTCATTCATGGACTCATGAAATCATTCATTTAACTAGCACCCATAAGTCCCTGGGCACTGTGGGAAATGCTGATATACCGTGATAAAGGGCGGCTCTTGTTTGTACTATCGAAAGGATAGTGAGGGCAACAAGATCTTGCAGGATACTTTGGAGTGACCAAAATACTTAACGTCCAGATATGGATATGTCAGGAATGTGTCCAGAGAGGGTGATGATCTGAACATATTTTGAGTGCTGAGGGAGATGAATTTAAAGTCATGTATGCGTGGAGAGACCTGGGCTCTAACACTCCTGTTCTCTCTATCCACTGACCTGGAGCAACTGATCCCACTCATGAGGGAACTGGAATGGCCAAGTCCTCTTGCCTGGAATTTCATCTCCATATTAAGTGGTCATCAAGTTCCTACCCTTCCTGTATCTCTAGATCTCTAGTTCCTTGCCAGTAAGGTAGAGATGCTAATCACTAAACCTGGGGATTCTGGATAATTCTGCAGGAGAATGCATGGGAAAGTGTTTAGGAAGCGTGATGTCGCTGAGCACTAGGAAGAAGGTGAGCTGTTGCATGGCCTGCTTCCCTGAGGGAGCCACTCTGCTTCCTCCAAAGCACTGGCACGATGTGAGCATCAGACATGCTTCCTGGGCTGGGATGAGCTTTTCTTTACACACACACACACACACATTCATATACATGTGCACACACATGTACACATACACTCATACATCCATAAGCACACATACACACATGTACATACTCACAAACATATACACACATGCATATGTATGCACATATACATCCACAGACACACACGCACAAACACACACAGACACATAGACAATCAGTTTCTCCTCATCTCAGAATATTATCCTTTGTCCCGTCAAAAGCACAGAGCTCTGTCCAAATCCCACGCCACCATGACCCACAGAAACAGCACTTCTGTCTTTTTGATCTCTTTTCCGAGCTCCTAAATAAATACAGTCCAAGCCCCAGACTCTGGGAAAGGGCAAAAGTGAAATGAAATCCTTTCTAGCACCCTGACTTTAAGTGGGTCATTCCACCTCAATGAGCCTCAGCTATCTCAATTATAAAGCAGTAGAAATAATGCAGCTAATTACTTTGAGAAGAAGCCACCTGACAGAGTGTCTGCCTTGTAGAAAGTGTCCAGTATATGTGAGTACACTGCTCACTATGTGTTCTATGCCTGGTGTTCAGCGAGTGTTCAGGACATGTTAGTTGCAGCTGTTCCTACCATGTAATCATCACTAGTAGTGAGATCCTGGGAAAATCACTCTGTCCATGCCTCTGGCCCTTTGCTAAAGGATGGTACTATGACACTTGAGTGGATTAAATTTATAAAGCGTACATAGAATTCCCTGCACATCTATATCCTAAATGTTGTTTATCGTGGTCATTATTTTTGTTTATCATTGCTTCTTCGATGTATCATGTACATTTTTCTGACATTTATTTGTCTTGTATGTGTGGTGTGAATGTGTAGTACACGTGCATGTTTGTGTAAGTATATGTATGTGTAAGGACCTACATGCACCAGAGCATGCATGTAAACAACTTGAGAGAGTGATTCTGCCCTTCCACCATGTAGGTTCCAGGGGTTGAATTCATGCTGTCAGGCTGAGTAGCAATCACCTTTGCTCATTGAGCCATCTTATCTGAATGTTGTATCCTTACTACTTCAAGACTTTCTAAGCGCTGTGGTTATTCTAAAGCATGGTGACTGGTTCTCAAATGCTCCTGCCTCTTGAAAAGTGGAGTCTATGCCCCTTCACTTTGAATGTGGGGAGGCTACGATGGCTTCAGTTAGGTGCAGCATAATGACATGATGTGGCTTTTGTGACTACATAACAAAAGGTCATGTCGTTCTCCCTGGTTGGCTGGATGGAAGGCTTCTTCTAAAACCTTGATTGGCCAGGTAGGAGGTGTGACCACACTGCAGGATGCTCACTCTGTATCTCACAGCTACCTGTACACACATGATTGGCAGTCCCCAGGGATCACAGCCCTCAAATCACCCTAGCTAAGGAGATTTCATTCCATTCCTGAGCCATCTCCAGTCCGTCCAGTCTCCCTAGCTGAGGTCTTGGGCATCACACAGCAGAGGCAAGACATCCTGGCAACACCCGAAAACCAGCACACAGCCACTGCATAAGGCTACTAAGGCTAGCCTAAAGGTTTTTGCAGTAATAGACCAAGAATTCACTTGTGTGACGACCTCAGGGTTATGCAGAGGCTTCACCCATGTCTGCAGAGACCAGCTTACTATCTCTCCATGTTCCAAACTCACACGAGGATTTTCATGGCCTTTTCATAAATTTTATATATATACATATATATGTGCACACATATAGTGAGTTTCTGATATTTTCACTCCTTAATCCCAATCCCATTCCCCCTCTTTTTCTCCTTATAACCCCTTGTCTCCCATACAGACTTCCTCCTGTTTTCAAATCTTTTCACTTACAGGAGCCCCAGGCCCACCCTTATCACGTCACCTCTAAATAGTCTGTGGGCACCCTCCATGGGCCCCATGCCTTTGCCTTTATGCAGAGAACATTTTCTCAGGTTTGTAAGACTAGATGCCAAAGTCGAGAGTAAGAAATTTTAAATAACTTATTTAATGTCACCCAGCTGTTTTGTGGTGTGTCTGGCCGCCATGCTGATGCCTTTTCTCCTACAGTCTCTCATGACCACAGGATTACAGCATGTCCAGCCGCTCTCTTCTGGGTCCGAAATGGAAACACCTCATGAAGCCAGAGAGACCAGCAAGTCCTTGAGGATCTCTGAGCTTCTTTTTGTCACAGTCCTAGAGAAGAATCGCTGAGCATGCTCTGCAGACAGCCTCTTAAGGACTTCATCTTTAATGACACCAAGCAGAACTCTGCAATTGTGCTGGGGAGGACGTGACTTACATAAGCATGTGCATAAAGGAGCTTTACAGATGCTGCCTGTCACCCTGGAGCCTGGAAATCCCGAGTCCTAATCCTGCTTGGCTGTGTCCATTCCCATCCCCTGGGCCCCAAAACTCAATTAAGATCTATAGTGTTAGTAAAATGGTTCTCTGAACATTTTCTTAAAGATTTCAGTTTTAAGATTTGTGGCACTCCCTGTCAGTGGCACAGCAGAAGGAGGGGCCAGTTGGTATGCCACAGAGGTATGAACCCCAACAAGAGTAGATAATCCAAAGGGAACCCTGGGGCCCGTAGAAACAAACAGATAAGAAGGTGGTAAGAGTTAGGGTGGATTGATGGAGGGAGGGAACAGAGAGAGAGGGGGAAGAGGGAAGGAAAAGAAGGAAGCAGGGATAAGTATTCAATATGCTTGTAAAACTTGGAAAAAATAAGATTATTTAAAAAAAGGATTTGTAGCACTGCCCAAGTCCATGGTGTAAGTGTGTTCCCTCAAGTCCATTTCAAGCCATCTCGACAAGGAATTGGGAAACCACGAACATCCTCGTGTCCAGGGAACTGATGTGTGACTCAGCCCCAGTGTGGCCATGACTCTCCTTCTCCTTCTGCTGATCCCAGCACACTGCCACACCAGCCCTTCACTAGCTTGCTTTCTGCAGATTCTCCCAGGAGACCAATATCCAGGGAAACATTTATCTTCCACATACTCAAGAGTTATCTTCTGCCAGGATGACCCCGTACTCAAACAGCAATTCATATTATATTAGCAGGGCTCAGAACTCTGACTTCCATCCTAGAAGTCTGCCATCAATGCAGACTCTCATCCCCCAGAACATCCAGCTCTTCCTCAACGAAGAGGAACATAGGTTGATCAGGAAAGTGTGCATAGTAATTTAATATTTATTGAGTATTTGCTGTATGTTAGGCGTATGCTAGACACTCATGGTAATGCCACAATGAGTAAAATAAAGTTTTTCCCATCATGAACTTTGATTCAAGAGGGAGAGACAGGTAATAAATAAGTTAGCAGGTAAATAAACAAAATCAAATCATATAGTATCAATTTAAAAAAATAGAAGACATAGAATATGTCTTCAGTTTGGGTCCTAAGAAGCCACCTTTCTGAGGAAGTGACATCTAAGCTGAGACCTGAATGACAGAAGGGATCCAGACACACCAACAGCACCAAAGATAAGGAACTGGTAACATTGGAGGAACTACAGGAAACTGGTGACTGGTGAGAAGAGAACGGAGACCAGTGCTCAGCTCTGTAAGAAATGGCAGAACGTCTGGACATCATCGTGAGCGTGATGTGTTGACACTGAAGCTGTCAATGCAAGAAAGATCTGCTATGTATTTATAAAAATGAATTTCTTCTGGCTGATACAGAGGAAAGAGGTGATGGCACATCGATTAATGGAAATGCAGTAGAAGAAAGAAGCAGTGAGAACCCATGGGCTGGAATTTGAAGGGAAGCAGAAGTTCACATTCACAGGACATTGGATGATTGATACTGGTTCACTCTCTCTTAATTTCTGGTTCAGTGCTTACTTGTCACAAATGTATTTACCAAAGCATACAGAGCATTTAATTCCCCAAATATACTGAACTACCATTAGAAGTTCGGATATCTAAGTGACAGGGTCACAATCTAGTTGGGAGCAGCAGCATGTAAATCAGTAATTCTAATTTAACATGGTAAGATTCATGATGTGGTCATGTCTAAGTCACCGTGGGCAGCTCTACAGCTTATACCTTCAGGAGTACCCAGGAGAGCATCTGAACTAAATGTGGATGGATGAGGATAGGCTTTCAATAAAGAATCCAAAGTCAAGAATACAGACCAGAGGATAGGTGAATTGTGGTGCTAATAAAAATAGAAAGTTGGGGATAGGGTAAGCAAAAGAGACAGAGAGCAATATAAGAAAATGAAGAAGGCCCAGTGCACTAATCATTGTGAATACAACATAAAAATACAGATAACTTAGTAACTGTGACCATGGAAATGGTGAGTGCGAGTCTAGGCCTCCTGGGACCCCCATCTATTAGTAGTTACTATAGGAAGACACTTGGTTTGTCCTTCCTTTTGGTACTGAACCATGCTCAGCTTCCTTGCTCCTCACAAGACTAACTCAGCCATTCACACTGCATGTATAGACACCATCTGAAGGCGTTGCCTTTGGCCTGATCCTTTGGTATCTTGGACCTTCCCTTCTTGTTCGCAGATATGACTGGCAATCAGACTCTGTTCTTTATACACACTGGTCCTCATAGCATCTTTCTCAGATGAAAATATGGTTTCCTAAAAATTTCTAGTGTAAAGATGTGGGCTATGTTCTGGGCACTGTACCAATTATTTAAGTACAAATTCATTTAGTCCAATGAGCAGGCATCACATGAGCTCTATTTCAAAGATAAAGATGCAAGACATAGAGGCTTAAGGAAACTGCTTATGTGAGTCCAGCATTTGTGGATCTGGGACTGAAATCTGTGTCCATCTAACGCCAATATGCTTTGATAACCTCGTCAGTTACACAAGACCAAGAATGACCTCAAGTCAGGGTTTGAAGTAACGGAAGAACCCCTCTCCCCTCACACTGGAGGACAGGTCTGACTCAGGGACCACTCTCTTTCTGTTTGTGTTGTGTCTCTTTCTTGTTGCAATTTCCAACCGCCTCGCTGAGGGGGTCTTATGTTCCTTTCTGGCAATCTGCTAATCACAGACCATCGTGAAAAGTGGGAAGCAGGTGTGCCCACACAAGCCTGTCTACAGCCCAGCTGGGCACCACTTTATACTGCTCTGGCTCCTTTCCCTCTGCCCGTAATTGTACAGCAGCCACGGGCCGTCATCAATTACACATGACAGCCCGCCCAATCCTGCGCCTCCATCACATGCGCCCTAAGAATCACCATAACTAGTCACTTAAGGAAAAACACAAGCTAATATTAGAAGAATCCGTGATCCATAAACTCTTAACCGTTTCCATACTCTGTTTCTTCTCTTCCTGAACATACGGGTTGACTCCTTTTCCTCACAGTAGGATGTGGCCAGGTGGCTGTGTTCTGGCCAAGGGAAGTGAAGCTGAGCACCCATGACAGACACCACTTCCTGGTCTGGCCGCTAAGATGTCCCCTTCTGAGACAACAGACAGTTGTTCCAGTGATCGTGGGAGCCGCGGGACAGGGTTGACATACATCAGTTGGGATCTCAGATGACTGCACCGAGCAGCACACGTAGGTCCTCTCCACTGACAGAAGCAATCACGGCATCTCCTCAGACCCTCACACTTACATGTATGCTGACATCCTGTCCACGACAGGAGACTACAAGCTCCCTGGAGGCAGGCAGCCATTATTCATATTGAGACCAATCTTGATTAACACAGCATCTTCCTCAACCCCCAGTCACTGAATCGTCAACACTAGCTCTTAGCTTCCTATTCCGCTTGTCGGTCTGCTTGGTTCTCGTATCACAGAGAAGTGATGGCCACATACACAGGTGGACACCTCAAGTTTATTCTTGGGACAAGTTTATGCATAAAAGTTTGAGGTCTTGTTGCACACAGGTGCTTTAGGCCACTGAGTCCTTGACGCCTCTAGATGATGGAGAACCTGGTATCACTTCTGTGACAGTTACTCTTTATGCAGCTGGGGACAGCACTCAGGTGCAAGCTTAAGATAGAATAGGAGATTTATTTGGCTTACAGGTCCATCACGGTGGGAAGGGCATGATAGGTGGCAGAAACTGAAGGTGACTGAGGTCACCACAGACATCATGGAGGCAGGGAGAGCTAGCAGGGTGAGGCTAACCAACCTCAAGGCCCACCCTTCCAACAAGACTCCACCTCCCAAAGGTGCCCTGAACCTCGCAAATATCAACTAAGGAGTCAAACACATGAGCCTGTGGGGGACACTTCATGTTCAAACCATGACAGCTTTAATAGAGGACCTGAAAGAATTCAAAACCCGGAAGCAAAGAAACTTCTACTCTGGACAAACTGAACTATCAGAAATGAAATTTACCCTTCTGCAAAAGCAAAAACAGACAAAATATAGTGCAAACATTTACAAAATACCCAACAACAGACACAGACACAGGGCTGCGCTGTCTACCAGACAGCTGCTGTGGGAGTGAAAGGAGACAAAGGACCGGGGTTAAAGATCTGATGAGCCCACCAAGGACCCCAGCTGACTGCCTGAAGGCATTTTGTAGTCTTCAGTTAACAGACCAGCAGACAGACTCAAGTCCAAGTAGGAAGAGTCAGTAAAGCCCAGACCCACACAGCCGATAGTCATGGGCAGATAGCACACTGGACCAACAAGGTGACTTCGAGTGGAACAAATGCTTGCCAGCAAGCCTGTGATCTGCTCTTCATCCTGGAACCCACATGGTGGACTGACTTCTGTAAGTTGTCCTCTGATCTCTACAGGCATGCCGCATCCCCTCTTCCTGCAAGATTAAATTTAAAGATGAAAAAAAATACACTTCATGAAATGAGGTAGGCGTGGAGGAGCTGTAATCTCATAAATTCAATACAGAATGACCACACTGGTCAATAGCATGGTGGCTTTTTAAAAAGTTGCCAAAGGGCTAGGAAAATAGCTCAGGGGCTAAAGCTTTTGCCTCCCAAGCGGAAGGACCGGAGTTTGGATCCCAAGATTCCATGTAAAAATACCAGGTAGAAATGGCAATAGCCTGTATTTCTGACCCTGGAAGGCAGAGTCTGGGAAACCTCAAAGCAAAGAAGCAAGGAGGTTGATTATTCAAGCAGTTTTTCCGATACCACCCTTGAACTTCCACAGGCATACACATATTCAAGTGCTCTCTGGTACACACATACCACAAAAAAATTTTTTAAAAATGTTGCGCATACCATGTGACCCAGCTGTTCCATGCTGAGTGTTGTGTCCAGTAAGACTTGTGCACACACCATAAGCCCATCATAGGCTCACATTACACTCAAAGACACCAATTGTGCACAGCAGGACTCATTACA
Source organism: Typhlomys cinereus (assembly GCA_023101885.1). Taxonomy (NCBI): domain Eukaryota; kingdom Metazoa; phylum Chordata; class Mammalia; order Rodentia; family Platacanthomyidae; genus Typhlomys; species Typhlomys cinereus. The sequence goes on from JALPQD010000003.1 coordinate 15,511,661, forward strand.
GTTCAGTTATTTCTGAAATTGTTTTCCATCTGTAATCTGAACTATTATACCTCAAACGTATTTCCTTCCCAAAAATCATCTAAATTCTGCAGAATGAACTATTGGATTTGACTGCTGGTAATATATAAATTCTGAACATGGAGCACCAATTGTTTCATTTTGGATAAAAGTTAGAAGTGAATTCCCTGGCTGCTGTAATCACATTAACATCTTGTGCGCTGCCCATCAATGGAGCTCTGTGAGACTGCTTCTCTACTGGATTGTTATTAAAAATAAAAGAAGATGAGACAAGTAAACAGGTGAGAAAAAGCTGGTTGGTCTCATTACAAATGGTGTGCAGCTTAAACTATGAGTAGTGTTTACACTGGGAAAATGCTTCTTTCTCATTGTGGCTTAGCTATAATAATGAAAAGATGAAAAGTTTCAAGTAGTTATTTTCTGTATTATTTGTCTTTGCTAATAGTCTCTTTTGTTTATATTGCTAATTTTTCAGTTTTATACTTCTCTCTGTGGTATTAAATGAGTCCATTGAAGCAATAAAACAAACTGAATTCAGAAAAGAGATTTATGAACACATATATTATCTTATCTGAGATAATCAAGGATGAAGGACCCATGCACATATAACCATTGATGGATCTACAAAGTGTGCAACTATCAGATGAAAGCAATATCACACAGCACTAAGAACGAACAAATGATTGGAATATGCTATTGCATAATTTTGAGTCTCAAAGTGATTATGAGAAGTACAGGGCTTAAGAGATGGTTCAGGTGTTAAGACTGCCTTGCAAGCAGAAAGTCCTGAGTTTGGAGCCCAGGTCCCACATAAAAATGTCAGGGAGAAAGGGCAGCAGCTTGCACTTACAGCTTTGATGGGCAGAGTCTGGGAAACTCCAGAGGGAAGCAAAAAGGAGGTAGAAGGAATCAAGGATGATTCTGAAGATACCCTTGGTCCTCCACAGAGACACACTGTGCCTTCTGATACACACACACACACACACACACACACACACACACACACACATACACACACACATACACACATACACACACACACACCTGCATATACATACACATGTGCACATAAAACAAATAAATAAAAAATTTTAAAAATGATTATGAGAAGTAAAGGAATATGGAATATGTAATGACCAGCTCCATTCCCACAGCATACTAAGAATTTAAACGGTTATATATCAACCAAAAGCAAATCAGAGGTACCTGAAGAGTACAAGGGGTGGATATGGAGAGGCCAAGGGAATGTACAAAGACATCTTTTGTAGCAGTTGATGTGACATGCATGGGCATATCCAAAAGTCTAAAGCTATCCAACTATATTTATGAAATACCTGCAATTTAATCTGTGGCAGTTGTGTATGTATAAAGCTTTTAAAAAAAATGTGTGTGTGTGTGTGTGTGTGTGTGTGTGTGTGTGTGTGTGTCAAAGGGCACTGTATGCCCCTGTGGAGGACCAAGAGTGACTTCAGGAATCATCCTGGATTGCTTCCACCTCCTTTTTGCTTCCCTCTGGAGTTTCCCAGACTCTGCCCACCAGGGCCAGAAGTACAGGCCACAACTATTTCCACCTGGTGTTTTTTACGTGGGACCTAGGATACAAACTCAGCACTTTCTGCTTGTGTGAGACAGTCTTAACCCCTGAGCCATCTCTCCAGCCCTGTATAAAGCTTCTAGGAAAACTATGCAAATACAGATATCAGTGATGACAAAAGCTCTTCAGTCTTGTGTAAAATGAGCTTATGTGATCTGCCATCCCAAAAGTATTCAAACCCAGGTATCTGGTTAGGCCTTCCCAAGTAAAGCTGGAAAAAAGGAATGGTTGAGGAAAAAAGAAAACACACACACACATACACACACACACACACACACACACACACGCACACACGCACACACGCATACACACACACACGCATACACACACACATATCCTGGTTTGATGATTTAGTATTTAATTGTTGACACGACACCTAAAGTCTCCAGGCACACCTGGATTAAGACATTCTCTGGATTAAGATTGGTGACTGTCTTGATTGCATAATTGATGTGGGACGATCCAGCCCAATGTGAATGGCACCATTCCCTAGGCAGGTGGTCCAGAACAGTACAATGATGGAGAGAGCTAGCTGAGCACAGGCAGGAAGGCCAGCATGCATGCATCTGTTGCTTTCTGCTCCTGACCGTGGATGTATTGTGGTCCATTCCCTTGGCTCCTGATGTTATGTCTTCCCTGCTGTGATGGAATATACCTGAAACCAGGAGCTGGAGGTAAACACTTTCCCTCGGCAAGTTGCTTAGGTCAGGTATTTTGTTGTGGCAAGGTATGGTAAAACTAAAATATCTGAGCCCCAGGTTATCCTCCTTTTATATTCTGTGTAACTGGGAGATAGAAATTTCCCAAAAGTTGGTTTTAAGGAGCCAAGTTTTCATGCTGGCACACAGCAGGATCCAACAGACATGTATGGGTTTACAACGCAGCCCTACCTGCTCACTAGAGAGGTGCACACATCCACGTGGGCAAGAAGTCTGAGTGTGTGATAATGTGTCTTCCTACACTGTATTCTCCCCCAGCACCTCCTGGGGACCCCTTTTAGTCACAACATCCAAGTACGCCTTGTTCAGTGACCCCTCCCCATACCTGCATCTGTCCCATGATCTTCAGTGTACTTTCTCTTCTATAAAGCAGAGCTAATGATGCCAATTTAACAAGTTTTATTCAATAAAGCATAAAATGAAATAGCATGCTTAAGTCATCCAACGCAAGGTCTGACATGTCCAAAGTATTTCATACTTGGGAGCTCCCTTCTCAAGAGGCAGCTTGGGAAGTCCAGACACCAAGAGGCAGGGAGACAGCGTGGGGACTCTGGTGACCCTGCCTTGCATCAACAGCTCATCCATCTGTGAGTCATTCATCTTTCCTAGGTCCCCATTTCTAGTCTTATAAAACAAAGGGCTTCATAAATGCTGGACTCAACACTGTACACTGTCCTTTGCCAAGGACACAGGAACAAATGAGACCTAGCCTTTGTCCTTTGGAAGCTCAGAATTCAGAGCTCTCCAGTTGTGATCAGTTCTGAGTGAGAGTCCTAATTCCTTTTTGATTAATATATTTTTATTCCTTGAAAGTTCCCTATGTGAACACAATGAATTTAGAATATGTTTAATCCACAATCCCATCCCATCCCCTCTCTTTCTCCCATTGAATATCTTCTTCTTCCTAATTCCTTGTTTGTGAGTGTGTGTGTGTGTGTGTGTGTGTGTGTGTGTGTGTGTGTGTCCTACTGGGTTTCACCTGGATTGCCTGTGCTAACATGTGCCTGAACACCAGCTATAGAAAAGACGATTGAAGGCAATGTCTCACTTTCTTTCCAAAAGTCAACCTTCAGTGGTCCCTCAGGGAGAGGTGGGGCCTCATTAGTTATTCCCAATTTCATTATGAAAAGTTGATAGGCCAAATCTTGTGCAGGCCAGGCCAGAGAGATGGTTTCGGAATTAAACCTCTCCTCACAAGCAGAAGGTCATGAGTTCAGATCCCGAATTCTACATAAAAACACCAGGTTAGATTTCGTATGTACTCCCTAATAAGTGTATTCTAGTTCCAAACCCACTTAATGAAATATTCAAAGGTAAAATCTTTGTGATATCCACAGGTAATCACAAAGGATATGAACAGGAGGGAAGGGGAAGAAGGACTTCAAAAAAAAAGGAGATAGGGGAACATGCTTCAGTAGAAAAAATAGGCCACAGTCAAGTATTGCATATAAGTAGCAAGACATCTGGTGCAGCTCACTCTCACTTCCCTTCCTGATCACTTGCGACTTATCAGGTTTGATCTCACCAGCCAGGGAAGGTATAGGGACCGGCAGATAGATGGTAACTATCCAGCAAGTGGGACACTGACACCCCCTTCACTGCTGTGTCCTATTCTTATTCTTCCATCTACTTCGAGTCTCTTCTTCTACTACGATATTCGTTTAAATGGTCTTTTATTGGTAAGGAGGTGACCTTTGAAACCAATCAGGATGCAGCCAAAGGCAGTGCAGGAACAGCAAAACTGAAAACAACAACAAGCCATAATTCAGAACATCAAAGACCCTACATTATTTATCTGGAACCAGACCAGCCAAATCTCTCCCCATCCTAAAGCTCAGGGAAGAGGGGGAAGCAAGATCATGAGAACCTAAAGATGGGGACGACCAATGATATGCAAAACACTCCATACAAATTAAGGCTGCAGCAACCAGGACAGGACTTTGCACAATGATTGTCATGTCAATGACACCACTCCCCCCCACCCCAAAGTCTAGCACAGATCACCAGGGAGAAGGCTTCAAGCAGTAGGATCCTTAGAGGCAAGGGATTAACAGTCATAATAGAGTTCCCCATGCTAACAGGGAGCCCAAGAAGGGGCTCTGGGCTGTGCCACTGAGTTCTGAATCCTCACTAGAGTGGAGAACTCAGAGAGAGGTTTGGTACCCACATAAAAGGATGTTCCAAGGGATGGGAGGAAGGAAGTGGGAGACACTGGGAGAGGGGAAAGGAGGGGGGTGAAGAGAAGGAGGTAAGGGGAAAGAGTGTAATGGGGGATGATGGTGGAGGGGAAGGAGAAGGGAGAGGAGGGAGGTACCTTTTGAGCTTGTATGATTAGGAAAAAAATAAAATGTGGGAAAAATAAAATTTAAAAAAATAAAAAAAAAAAACACCAGGCAGAAATGAAGGCGACCTGTACCTCAGGTCCGTGGGAGGCGGAGCCTGGGAAACTCCAAAATAAAGCAAAGAGGAGGTAGAAGCAATCCAGGGTGATCCTGAAGTCACCCTTGGACCTCCACAGGCACACATAGTGCCTTCTGACACACATGGACACTCACAGAGAGACACACGCAGAAAGAGACACACATGCCAAAAAAATTTTTTAAATGTCGTTCAGGTCTTAGGGAAAGGAGACACAGCAGTGAGTTGGGGGGGGGCAGCATTCCTGTCACATCCACCATCTGGCGTACCTCTCCCCACCTTCTGGCTTTTACATTCTTACTATCCCCTCATCTGCCACAGAACTCCGATTTGATACAATTTTGCAAATGTGTGTGAAATGTATGTGAAGTGAAACGAGAGATGGGTGCCACCTTCACAGGACGATTTGGCATAAGTACCAGCCTGTGCGTGAAACAAGAATTTCCTGTTTGACTCTCCCAACTCAGGACCTATGAGCAACAGAACCAGAAATGTGTCCATGCTGCTCATTTCTCGGGTGATCTTGATGCAGGTGCTTCTCAAACAAGGAGACAGATTGAAAGGGGTGAGTCCAGGAGGTCTGTGCAAGTAAACCACTAAATTTACAAGTTAAGTCTCCAAGGGTTAGTTTGCTCCTTTTGATTTGTCTCCCTCTCCTAAAACGAGCTACAACTATTGGCTAAGAGAGCGTTAGTGCAGCTTTAGTGCTGCGCTCTAGTGCAGCAAATCACGCCTTCTTTCAAGCCAGGTGGGAGTTCCCCATTTCTACTGAACATGGCTCATCAGGAAGAATTAACTGCCCAGAACTACAAGTGATCATGACATGACAGGCCTGTAGGAGAAGAGGGTTCCTCTGAGCAAACTGCCCCCAGCACGGAGGACAACCTGCTCTGTCTCCAGGGCAAGCAGCTACAGACAATGACCCCCTGAACCTGATGTCACTCGTCCTGTTGAAAATGGCACCTCCTGCCCAGGATGTGTAGACAGCGTCCCACAAAGAATAAATAGTTACATCCAGTATTGTCACAATTTGCCTGCAGGTTGCTGATAAGTTCACAGCCAAATGGCTGATGGGACCAAGGGGTTTTATCCTGGTTTACGGTAGTCTGACCACATCTCTTTCTCAAGCTTGGCAGGATTGCTCATGACAACACTGGGAGCCAAAGGAACTGACCACACTGTATGCACAGGACCGCTGAGAGAGGTACCGTCCTCATTTGCCAGACCAACACGGCTGCCCAAGGACACCAGAGAATGCCAACTTCCTCCATCTTATCTATCTGCCCAGAGAAAAGTCCCCCCCACCATGGACTTGGGTCTCTCCTCATCAATTAGACAATCTCCTGTGGGACTTTTCAGGGCTTAACTCAACTACTAATTTTTCACAACTGTGCCCAGAGCTTGAGCCTGGCAAAGGGTTGGCTAAGTGCCTGAACCAAGTGCCTGAAGGAGGAGGAGAAGCATCAGGGGGAAGGCTTCCCATGGAGTAGCTGTCCGTCAATCAAAACAGGAAGAAGATGGATAGGAGGGCTCCTGGGGAGGCGGCACCTGAAGCCAATTTCGAAGGGTGGAAATTAATATGCAGTTCACCAGACAGCAATGAGAGCTCAGGGTTTTAAGCAACTCGGTTGAGACCACATTCAAAAATGTGGCAGAGCAGGACCAAAGTACAGATCTGAGTGGCTTTGGAAGTGCCGCTAATGCACTTCACTGCTGCCCGTCATATGCATTGGAACCTTTCTGTCCCTGTGCATGACAGATCCCAGGAACGCTGGCCCATACTCTAGTCTCATCTCGTGCACCAATTTAATCATGCTTGCAAAGTACGTGTCCCATAAAACTGCTGTTGCTAAACTGCTGTTGGAGGTAATTGACTCTTGGTTTGATTCAAAAGGCACATGAGGACCTTCAAGTGCATCTCAAAGCTACCCATAACCACAGTGGCCTCCAGCATATTCCAGGTATGTCAAGGTTCTCATTTATCTTTCTTGTGGTTTTCAAGCTATTTTGTATGGAAAGAGGCAAGCAGACATCATTTACCTATGGCAGAAGTGTCTCGCACCCCCCTGGCGCAGGATGCTTGCTTGAAAAATCAAACCAAATCCAATCAAGCATCTAAGTACCATTTACAGGCAATACGGAAAACCACAGGGAGGAAATCTGAAAAATGCAGACAGAACAAACAGCTCAGTGCAGACCAAATGGCTCCACTTCTCCAATGAATAGACTGTGAGGCAGAGAGACTGTTATAGGCTAAGTTGTATCCCTTCAAAGTGTATACCCCAAAACACTTACCCACAGAGTGACTGTATTTGAAGACAGCACCTTGAAAGAGGCAAATAAGTTAAATAAAGACAGGAGGATAGGCTCTATCAATGACTAATGTCCTTCTGAGAAGAGATTTGGAAGCAGATGTGCTTAGAGACACATGGGGAGATATTAGGAGGACACCATGAGCCACAAGCCAAGGACACAGGTCTCAGAAGAAATCAATCTTGCAATACCTGGACCTTGGATTTTGAGACTCCAGAATTACAAGAAAATAAGTTTCTTCTATTTAAACCACCCAAGCTGTGTTGCTTTACGATGGTGACCCCAGTAAACTAACACTCGGTGAGGAACCAAGAGGGAAAGAAACATGAGTCTAGCGATCCATTGCAATGGGCCAATATTATTTAAATAATGGTTCAGGCTTAAAAGGTTGGCTGGAGAGACGGCTCAAGGGTTAAGACTCTGCCTCATAAGCAGAAAGTCCTGAGTTCAGATTCGAGGTCCCATGCAAAAATGCCAGGCAAAAAGGGCAGCAGTCTGCACTGCCAGTCACGGTGGGCAGAGCCTGGGAAATCCCAGCATGAAGCAAAAAGGAGGTAGAAGCAATCCAGGATGGTTTCCAGTCACCTTTGGTCCTCCACAGGAACACACAGTGCCCTCTGATACACACACACACACACACACACACACACACACACACACACACACACACCTATTTATTGAACCCAGAGGAAGTCCCCAGAGATACATCTAAATGAATTCACTAGCATTGTGCTTTATCTTCAGAGCTGATTCTCTTGCATTTGTTAAAAAGGGAATTGAAATCAACCCCCAGTTGCCTCTCTGGTGGCATTTTGTTCCAGTCTCTGGTGTCACTTGGGGTAAATCTTGATCCCTTTTCCAGTGGGAGTCCTTCATGGGAGGAATACTGCATGGTTTCTCAGGGCTGAGCACGCCAACTTCCTCACCTGATTCCACAAATGCAGCTCCCAGATTCTCCCCAGGAACCAGGTCCCCACATAGCTCAGACACCCGAAGTCATGCTCCCTTTTCATAGCTTCTGAGCTTGCTGTATCCTTTACCAACAAGGCTCTGGCCTCAGATACCTACCCAGGCTGCTCCTTTGCTTTGCATACTCTCTGTTAGAGGGATGTACTCTCTGGCCTTCACGTTCTCTCGTCTCTTTACCCCGATGCACATCACATGTTATACACTTGTGGAAGTCTTTTGAGAGAAGGAACTGCTAACTCCCAAGACTTGGGATGCAAAGTCTAGCATGGATCACAGGCACTAGGATTCTTAGAGGCAAGAGATTAACAGTCACAATAGTGTTCCTATACTAAAGGAGAACACAAGAAAGAGCTCTAGGCAATGCTACTGAGTCCTTACACCTCATCAGAGAGGAGGACCCAGAGGGAAGTTTGACATGCACACTAAAGGATGCTCCAGGGATGGGGGACCCCCACTGGGAGAAAGGAAGGGAGGGGGATTAAGGAAGGGGGAAAAGGGGGGAGGGAGCAAGGGGATCCAGGGAGGAGTGAAGGGAGAGAGGGAATGGGGTACCTATTAAGTTTGTATGAGTGGAAAAAATTTTTAAAAATTAAAATTAAAAAAAGACTTGGGATGGAGTCTGTTGCAAGAAAAGGGCACGTGTGAATGAGCTTTATCATCCGAGAGAACAACTACTTGACAGAAACAACTGCAGTAGCATACTGGGGCTGCAGAGATATGACCTGAAGTCAGCTGATGGAACTATAGAAGATGAAGGACTAAGTCATACCCATCATATCCGTGCAGAGAAGATAAAGCCCAGCACATAGTGTCTAGATGCTTCGGGAATGAATACAGAAAGGCAAGAGCAGGGATGAATCAGCAGCCAGCCAGAGGGAGGAGGAGAAGACAAAGGATTAAGGAAGGGTTTGCAGGAGCCTGTACTGCAAGGGAGGCTGGGGTATGGGCAGCTGAGGCAGACAGAGAAGTCAGAGCACAAACGTTGGCCACGGTCAGAGGAGACTATGTCCAAGTACTCCTTCGGGCAAGATGCAATGTCCCAAGCCCCCTGGTCCATGACCATTTCAGTCGCTGCCTGTCTCTTGAGGGAAGCCAGTTAAAGAGTCTTCCAAGAATCCTGCCATTCATCATCAGGCTGCAGAGGCTCATGAATCAGTCCCCACATCACCGGGTTTATACAGACAGCCTTCCAGTCGCCGTAAGTATGAACGGGGTCTTTCATCTCATACCGTCCTGTGGCCTTGTAGCCAGACAGGGCAAGGCTTTGCGGGAAGCCCCAAGACATAAGATTAAAAACAGTGAGGTCCCCTGGGCTTCCCTAGTGGGGCAATGTGAACCACAGCCAAGCTTGGGGTGTGTTGGGGGGGAGACACCCACGTCTCTCCATACCCGTGTGGGGCTGGATAACTGCAATGTTGCGTCCTGGTCTTCAGATGGCAAGAAGGTCATGGAGCTCAATAAATTGATGCCCTCGTGTCCCTCAGTCTGCATAGGTTCCCCCCACACACACTCACCAGCCACACATTACAGAAGGGCTATTACTGGAGAAGCCAGCAAGCAAATGGAGGGTGTGGGGGGGATCATCTCCTGAGAGAGAGGCTGTCAGCTGTCCCGTGGAGGTGACCCACTGTGGTGCAGGGTGTGTCTAGAGGCTGAGACTGACCAACAGTAGTGCTGCCCCAGGTTTGGCCATCTCTCAATTATGTAAAAGGTTATATTATGCGGGCCACTCAGTAGCTCTTTTAAAAACATGTTCTAAATAGTTTCAGCATCCAGTTTCTCCTGGGCTTCATCTGGAACGCAACCACAAGAGTGTTCTTTCCAAGTCACAAATCAGATCAGGTCATTTTTTCCTGCTCAGCCTCATCCTTGGCTCTGGTGCAGTGGTAGAATCAAAACCTCCACTGGCAGCTGCCACGGCTCACCTTTTTTCTCCTTTCTCTCAGTGTCGTGGGCCTCACGAATTCATGTTACAGTGCCCAACACTTACTGTACTTGTTTCTGTAGATCATTTCATTCATGCGATGATTCTCTATTCATTAGCAGATCTTTATTATCCACTCTACACACTGTATCAGTTCCCGAGATATACTGATAAATAAGCAAGCTTGACCTGTCATCGAAGCTTATGTCACTGAATAACAGAGTTGCTCCTAAAAGCACATTACAACTGCCTTGAAACTTTACTCCAATAGATAGATGGGAAGGGAGGAGAAGGAAACAAATAATGTCACTAGAGAAGGGTAGCAGAGGTGGGGTGAGGTGGGGTGTTGAATGGAAATTCCTCCCTACATTCTCTTGGGAGCCAATGTGTAACTGAAACACAGTTTGGCAGCCAACCCCAAACTCTTGCTCAAAATCATGCACCTGTGTTTTCTGACTTGCTAGGACTGTCTGTCCTCCCATCTAATGTCCTGGAAGAACTGTGAACCATTCCTCTTGCTACACTCAAGTGTCCTGGTTTGGGTGTTAAATAACAGCCACCTTACTCTGTTCTAGGGTTTGATCTCTTTCTACTCCTAAGACCCTGGTATCATGGCTTCAACTCCCCAAGCCTCCGTTTCTCAAGTTGTGCATGTCAGGCTGACACATCCCCAACTCAGGCACAGCCCTCTTCCCCTGAGAAAGAAAGAACAGGCCCCCCACTGTTTAGTACAGTAGGTGCTCACCCCTCATCACCTGCTGTGATTTTGACTTTGTCCACAGTAGCCTTGCTCTGCTCTTCACTGTCTGCTATCACAGGAAACAAGACCCTTCCAGTGAGAAGTCATTCAGGTGGGAAACGGAATAGTGATGCTACGAAGAAGCAAGACTCTGCTGAAGTCTGTTGCATCTATTACAGTGGTGATATTCAGCTCTACCAGCTCCAGAGCAGGTCTGCTACTACCTTCAGTGATTGATATTGTCCATAGCGTAAGCAAGAGTCTGCTCTGATGCCTGGGGTCAGGCCGAGAAGGGTCACTGTCACATTATCTGTCCGGGTGACTCTCCACTCCCTTTCCCAAGCAGTGACTCATCAGTCTGTCTGAACACAGATTTACTTAATGACTCATTGATACCCACCAAAAAGCCCCCTTCTGAGGTCCTCTTTCCAACTTCTCCAGTTCACCCAAGAAGACTTAAAGGAGGGGAGGGTGGAAAGACCCACCAGCTGGATCTGACATGCTTTGACTAAGCGGCAGAGGCAGGCATGGAGACAGAGAGAAGGAAGTGCTAGATGTAGTGGCTTTCTGGATGGAAACTTGAAAACAGCCAGGGAAGAGTTTTAACAACTGGCGGTACAAGGCAGGGGATGCGTGCAACAATGGGTGGTCCTCAGGGTGAGACCACTATCATGGACAAAGAGAAAAATCCAAAAACTTAGAGAAGTCAGGGATCACTCTAGACAAGGGTTCAAGAAACTCCCCACATGAATGGATTGCTAAAGATCAGGTGCATTCAGCTAGAAATAAAGCAAACTAGAAGCACACAAATTGGAGAGACTACTCATCCATTAAAAATGTGCTTTCCACAAGAGCAAGAAAGTCAGTTTGGATCCCCAGATCCCAGGGAAAATTTTGGGTGGGTATGATAGCCCATCTGTAATTCCAGCCTTGGAAGGTGGAGAGTGAAATTCCTCAGAGCAAACTGGCTAGACAGATTAGAGGTATCAACAAGCTCTGGGTTTGATTAGAGACCCTTCCTGACTCAAAAAGAAGGATGTGCAAAGGAAATTGAAGATGATTTTTGATATCAACCTTGGGTCTCCACACACACATGTGCACATGCACCTGCACATGTGCATGTACCTACATACATATGAACAGATAGATAGATAGATAGATAGATAGATAGATAGATAGATAGATAGATAGATAGATAGATACATGGAAATGGGAAAAGGAAAATAAGATATGTGTAGCAAATAAAAGGGAGGCTAACACAGGAATTAGGCAGTTCTGGACACTAAAGCTGATAGATATCCAGTTCTCTGGAACTATCCCTCAGTTCTCTAGTAAGACCCTAGAAATACATGAATACATTTACACTGCTTGTACACCAAGCCCATAATGTCATGGCATTTTCTTCAAGCATATTTAAGTAATATATTCAAACTCATTTTCCCAGATATGACATAAACCAGGACCCATGAAGTTCCTTCAGTCTGTCATATACTGTCTGTCCTTCCTTTGGTCATGAATTCCTCAGGTCAAAGGTGGCTTTCCTAACAGAGCCTGAAGCAAAAGCTTTAATCTTCTGTATGACAAAAATACCACAAAAGATGTGCAGTCCCTGACTCATCCTCAAAAAACTAAAATGGAATATATCATATTTCAAAGGATACTAGTTACTGAACTATTTTACACACACACACACACACACACACACACACACACACACACACACACACACCTGTTTAATTGTCTATTGTTGAGTAACTGTGCAAACATATAAAATAACAGACACATATCCCAGACTCTGCTTGGAGAAGACACAAGTTCTTGGAAGGAAAATTTGAGAACAATGAATATCCAAAAACCACATCTTTGGAAACAACATCACTGCCTTTGGAAGCAGGAAAGAGAAGGAAATCGGAAATGTGATATGACAGCATGTCTCAGGACCCTGAGCATGGGTCAGTAGATTCATATCCAACCAAAGCAAAATAGAAGGAGAGAAGAGAGCCAATATGACAGGTCTGGCCACTGTCTGGATAAAGACAGCAATGTGGCAGAAAGAAGAGCCATAGACAGAGCCAGAGTGTCAGGCCTTGTGAGAATAGAGTTGTCCTGAGCTGCAGCATGCTGGCCCTGAAAAACGCTGCATCCTGTGGTTTGACCTATTGCAATGAAAGGCCAAGGCCAGCAAAGGAGTGTAATTCCATCCCTACCACAGAGTAGAAATCCAGCTCTGTGGGGTATTCAGTAATGGCCTGCTTCCCATGTTAACTACTAAAGCTCTTGCCCATCTGTACCTAGTGTCTTAGGATGGGACCCATGTGACCTTTTGTTTTGTATGTGTCCTAGAAATAGAGCACAACATACATGATCAGAAATCAACTCTTGGCTAAGTGCTAGGCAAGTGGTTCCGTCTCTGCTGCAAGTGGGACCTAGTCTAAAAAAGAGCCAAATGAGTGCTGGAGAGATGGCTCCATGAGTTGAATGTCTTCTGAGCAAGCAGGAGGACCAGGGTTCAGATTCTCAATACCCATGTAAAAATCCAGGCATAGGCATATACACCTGTAATCTCAGCACCAGGGAGACAGAGTCAGAAAGATCCCTGGAGCTCATTGGCCAGCCATTAAGCTCCATGTTCGGTGAGAGACCTATTCTCAAAAACCAAGGTGGATTAAGGGGAACAACTGGTGAGTAAATATAATTATTGCAATTACAGTCAAGCGTCATTTGAGGTAGGGCTGCATTCTAAGAGCTATGTCTTTAGGCAAGCTCATCATTATGTGAATACCTGGTATACAGTTAACACACACCTAGATGTGTAGTCCACCGGTATGGATGGCATTTTGACAAGGAGAAAGACACTGATGAGATCTGTGAGGCTGAGACTATCAGGAGACAAGGTTTACAAGCTTGTTGGCAGGTGGGATTCCTCATAAATAACAATGATAACCAGGCCTATTACCCTTTCCCTCGGGAGATAGAGGCAGACCTTCACAAGCACATGCGTTCACATGTAAATGTGCAAACATGCACACCCACAAACACCACCTTACACACCTTATACATACACACAAAGAACCAGACTAAATAAAAACTGACACAAGTTCAAATATGAACTACACTTTTGACCAAGCATGGTAAACTCCAAGCCTTAATTTTGCATTTGTTAAAGGAAGGCAGTAGCACTCAGCTCACTGGTTAGTGGAACAAGAAATGAGATGACCTATTTAAGGAGCTTCACAGGAGGCCTAAGATGTTCCAAGCACATCTACCATATTTTCTATTCTTACAACATTTAAGGTGTTCTGTTCATAGGGCCCTACTTGTTAATGCGAGATGTGATTCCTAGGCGAAGGCTGAGGGAGACTTCTAAAAGAAAGTAAGATAGCCCCTCCCACCAAGCTTTCTATCTCACCACAAAATAACACTTTCCACATGCTGCGTTCCATGAGATCTTGGAGGCAGAAACTATGCAGAGCTTATATTTGCGAGATCAGCATGTCAACTCAAGTGAGGGCTGGTTGACACAAGTGTAATGACTAAGAGAACACATAATAACTCGCAGAACACCCCCCCCCCCGAAACTGAGTGTTACAGGAAGGTCTGCTCTGCTGCATGCATGGAGTCCTTTGAGTCAGGAGAAGGGAACGCGAGGTGGTGGAAGAGACAGAAGACTTAGTCATCTTCAGGAAGAAAGGAAGGGATGGATGGGGATATTCTTGAAAGAAGCATCCATGGATTCTGTCAAGTTTCACTTAAGGAAAGTTTAGGAATGATTGTGGCAGAATGCCAACAGTGACTGCAGTTGAGTGAGAGCTGCAAAGCCAATGGCTGTGTTCTCTACCTCTTTGCTGTGCTAGAATTCTGTCCAGTAAGAATGTGCAGTGGGAAGAATGAATGGCATAAGTAGGTGCCCATAGCTTGGGAGAGTTGTGGTGTGTGCAGAACAAAGAAGCCCCCCAGGATGAGGCTGTGGTTTTCAGACCCACAGGCAGGCACAGTGGGGGAAGGGAGCAAATTGAGTACTGTCCTTGGTCCTGAATCAAAATCACCCCTTAGTGGTGCTGTTTCTGGTTTTCCTAAAAACACTGAGTCCTGTCCAATTCTCCCAGAACCTACAGGTTTTGTTGATATTCCCCCAACACATTGGTGAGTCTGGTTTTTACTCTACTGCTACAATGAATGAAGCATCAGGAAATGGATATTTTTCTATCTAATAATGACATCTATTATTTACCAAACTCTGTGATGTGCTAAGCATCGCGATGAGCAGTGTTTGCATACTGTCTGGTATTGATGCTATTATCCACAGTTTATAGATGATGAAGGAGATAGGGCGAGTTCAGGTCCCAGAGCTCATAAATGGCAGAACCAAGATTAAGTCACATACATGCATAGCCAGGATTAGCATTAGCCAACTATGCAGATAAACTTTTCCCCATGAAGTCACATGCTTGATACTTCCTATAATTTTCCTTCTACAAAAGCAGGATTGTGGACTTAAAAAGAGACGATGAAAGACAGTGAACCTCATGTCATCCTCTACAAATGCTCGAAACTCTTCTTCACTCAAAACTCTTCTTCAGACGTGTTACCTGATAGAAGTGACAATGAAAGAATATGTCTCCTACCATAGCCAACAACACACTCTCCTTTCGTTGCTTATGGAAGCAAAAAGACAAAATACAAGATTAGTTGGAACAGACAAGATCTCTGGGACTGTGTACTCTTTCTTCAAAGTAAGCATTCCAAATTTGAGTTCTACCTCAACTCTTTTATTCAATGATTCCTATCTCTCTCCATCAACACAGTATGCAAGGACAAGTGCACTAGTGTCTCCATGACTAGAGATTATTGACTGGTACGGCATCAAGAACATAGAAGATGCACAATCAACACAAGGGGAGGGGAATTCAGATTGAACAAAGTGAAGAGAGCTCATCTATACAGGGAAAGAAGGAGCTAGGAGTGTGTCTTAGTTCCTCTTCTGTAGCTGAGCTAAAATACCCTGACCAGAAAAACTTAAAGAAGAAAAGAGTTATCTTGACTGGCATCTCAGAGGCATACTGTCCATCACAGTGAAGAAGACAGGGAGGCAGAAGATGGCTGAAAACATTGCATTGTATTTGAGGGGGGGAGAGAGAGAGAGAGAGAGAGTAGAGTCTGGCTATGAAACCTCTAGCCCTACCTTCAATGATGTACTTCCTCTAGCAAGGATCAACCTTCTAAAGTTCCTCAATCTCTCAAAAATAGTGCCAACATCTGGAGACAAAGTGATGAAGCACATGAACCTGTGGGGTTTGCTTCATATGCAAACTGCAATAGGATATGGAAATGGGTATTCTCATCATGAGACCGTAGGGATGGAGACCATGGAGTTATTTGTTGGCCTCTCAGACCCAGTTTCCCCAGCTAAGAAATACCCAAGTCGATATAACTGCTCTCTGTTGATTACAAGCTCTCTCAAGCCAGCTACGTGTTAACTCCCATCCCTAATGGCCCTAGAGAGTTTCTGTTATTATCTCCATTTTAAATATGTGACAACTGAGGTAGGTCTTAGTAATTGTCCACTAAATCAGAAGCTAATTTGAGTAGACCATAGTGAGGTGACA
This sequence comes from Typhlomys cinereus, assembly GCA_023101885.1. Lineage (NCBI taxonomy): Eukaryota > Metazoa > Chordata > Mammalia > Rodentia > Platacanthomyidae > Typhlomys > Typhlomys cinereus. Next base: position 15,527,961 of record JALPQD010000003.1, read on the forward strand.
CGTGGAAGTCTGGATGGCAAGAGCTGGGAGACAGAAAGGGACCCCGCTCTGAGTTCCTTACAACCTAGACACTTCCCCATGTGACAGCACCCACCCAAGACTGAGCCAGGACACGAGGAGAGAAAACCCAATGCATAGCTATTAACCAAATCTACAAGCTTCCAGCATGATACTCCCAAGAACACGCTTCATCCCTCCTTTCCTCAAACCTCTGTGTCTAAGAGGAACCTGCTAGCAGCATCCAGAGCAACTGGCTTCCTCTTCTGTGCTTTGTGAGCAGAGGAGAAGGCAGAAGGAAACTGTGCCAAAGGTCACTGTGTTCTGGTCAGTGTGCTCCAGCTTTGAAACCTTGAGAGTTGCCAGGGTCCAGGCAAGAAAAAAAAAATGCTAGGGGCGACTCCACCTGCCAGCTCCAGACAAGCTCCAGCTGCGCCTCGGCCTTTATAGCAGCTGAATCCTGCAAGCAGAACGCTCAATGTCCAAAAGAGTCCTAATCCAGCCCCAACATCAACCTGGGAACCTGGAACTGCAGAAACGGCCAAGCTCAAATGCACACCCATCTTCAGAGGTATGTCCAGAGACCCCTATTCTTATTGCCTCTCTAAGTCCACCGTTTGCACCTTCATCCCAAAGTCCCATGAGAGAACAAGCATTCTGCACTGCCTCCTCTCCTCTTCCCAAGGCCCCTCCCTGACTCTGTTCAAGGTTGGAGTCTCCGTGGTTGGTATTTATCCCACACCCTCCAAGTACCTGACAGGGCTGGGCAGGGGTGCTCTCGTCATGGAAACACTGTTGAGCTTATCCAGTGTATTGGTGGAGACAGACAGGGATCACTGAGTAAAGGAATCAGGTTAAGCTTGACCGTGAGGAAAGAGCACAGGGTCATAGGGTGAACTCTATCTATGCAGGAGGGGAGGCACGGTTTCTTTAAGCAGAAAACACTGGTTCAAGACAGAAACAGCAGCAGATGGTTGTGGTGTGAGACCAGCAGGAATGTGAGGCTTGTTGAGGAGATGCGTGTAAAGGTCCCGAGACAGGAAAAAGAGTGAAATATGTGAGAAACTTAAGCAATGCTGCATGCATGGAGGATGCACAGTATTGCAGATGAAGCTGCAGATTGTACAGGGTATATATGGTGTGTGTGTGTGTGTGTGTGTGTGTGTGTGTGTGTGTATGTATGTGTGTGTGTATGTGTGTGTGTCTATGTGTGTGTCTGTGTGTGTGTGTACATACAGTTGTGCTTATCCATGCTTGCAAGTGTGGAGGTCGATGTCTCATGTCTCCCTCTGTCACTGTCTCGGTTTGAAATGTGAGTTGTCCCCCACGGAATCATGGGAAGTATTTGGGAAGGTCCTGGCACCTTTAGGAGGTAGAGCCTGGCTAGAAGAAGGCAGTCACAAGGGTTGGGCCCAGCTGAAGTAAATGAGTCTGCTCTTAAGGTAGCAGCAGCAGCTCTCACTGTTCACGATAGATGTAACTTCTGCTGCCAGCCATGCCCTTTCCACCATAAAGGACAGTATCTATATCCTCTGGAACTGTAAACTAAATAAATCTTCTACCCCTTAACTTGTTTGAACCTCAATGGTGTCTCACAGCAGCACAAAGAGTAATGATACAGTCTTCCTGCACCTCATCTTTCTTTGAGCCAGGGTCTCTCAGTGAGCCTGGAGCTGACTGGTTCAGCTAGGCTGGTAAGCCAATGAGCCCCTGGTATTATCCTGAGTCAGCCCTACCAGTACTGAGATTACAGGCATGTACCACCACTGCCCAACTTTTAAGTGGGTGCTGGAAATGTGTAGGTGCAAAGCACACTTTACCCACTGAGCCATCCCCAAGTCCTGCCTGACCTCTTGACCTTGAGTTCCTTGGATGAGACTGCTGAGGATTCTAGGAGGGTAAAGTCTTCTAGCTGGAAGAAATGGGGATGCAACTCAAGCCAACAGTTGCCCTGAACAGGGGGCATGTTTTTCTAATTTTCATCATTCATACCTTCTTCAAATTAGTCTAGAGGAAAAGTAATCAAAAAAATTGGAAGGAAAACTAGGAGAAAGTAGGGAGGGGTCACATCCAAGCCCCTGCCTCATTCTCCCCTCCCCACCACTGGCTTAACTGATCTATCACAAGGAGCCTGGGACAGAAGTGCCACCATCTTGTCCCAGGGCCTCTTCACACCTGGAGCTCAACCACCTGGACCAGGCCAACACGCTCAGGAAGTGGGAAGTCCTGATGGTAACCAAGTTCAGGAAGTGGGAAGTACTAAGGACCACCAAGCTCAGGAGGGGGAAAGTACTGAGGAACACCACATTCTGTCCCCAGAGCCTGCTACTGCTCCCTCTGAAGCTGCATTTGCTCTTCCCACAGGATATCAGGAATGTTGCCATGGTGAAAATGGAGAGTCCCTTGAAGGTCAAAGAGGAAACACCTGAGAACATGGAGTAATGGCAGAGCATGAAACCCAGTACGGGGCTGCCCTGGGCATGAAGCCAGCTGTAAGAAGGATGCTCCTGTCACCAGAAATTTTGCCATTCTGCACCTGACTTCATCTCCTAGAGCTTTTTGCTTTAAGTTGGCAGACAAGGAGTCTGATATGCACAGCCCCAAGGTTTGAGAAGGTCTTGAAGAAGAGCCCACATAGGCTGAGAGATTAAGCAAAGCTCCACCTCATGAGAGGGGCTTAGGAATCCTGAGAAAGTGGCATGTCTCTTCTCTGAAAGTCGAGGGCATGGCTGCCATCTCTTACAGCAGCTGTTAGAAATCAACACAATTTACGGGGGCAAAAGCCCCACACACAGCCAGCATGGAAGTAAATACCATGGGTGCCTTCATTCATAAAGTTTTGCAGTCCATGGCTGATAGCAGCTATCAACTGATAAGAAATCCACTAGGTCCAATAAAGTTATGATAAACCATGGACCACCCACAGGTTCAGAAAGTAGAAATACATAGCATATATATATGTATATATATATATATATGGAACAATCCACTAGGCCCGAAGATCCTAACCTCAGAATTATGCAGGAGGTCTTTGATTGAGCACAGTCCATGCAAAAACAGAACAAAGAACTTGAATGTGGAAGGAAGACTATACAACGGAGAACAGAGGCCAAAAGACAGGAGAGTAAATGGAAGATTCTGCACATACATATGATGATGTCAAAGAGAATATTAATCAATAGACAAAAGAGGAAGAAAAAATAAGAAAGTCCAGTGAGCCTCTGAGCTTCAAGCATGCTGCTCATTCTCCACACCTTTTCTTATTCCCCGATACCTCTGGTAGAAGAAACAGGTTTATGACTTTAGCTGACACAGTTCAGAAGGCTTCAAGGGCAAGTGGATATAGTTTCAGGGCCAACTCGTGCCACAGATGACCATGAACTGACTTGTCCTAAGGTCAGGTATGACATGACAGAAACATCATGAGAGTCAGTCTGAAACCAAGAAGGATCATATAGTCCCTGTTTCACAGCACTGAAGGAACAATGACATGACTCTACATGCCACGTAGCATGTGGTTTGGCACAGAATAAGACTCAGAATCATCCTCTGTCTCTGTTACCTGCCTACCAAAGAAGAATAATATCCATCTCCACTGTATGGCCGGTATTGTGGAATAAGTGGTAATATCCAGATAGCGCTTGATAGGGTGAGAGCACATTCTTACACCATAAGGAATGTGAGATGTCAGTGATATAATGACTGATTATCATGCAACTGATGGGACCTCCTCACCCCAGCATTCCTCTCTGTCCTCCCTCTAACGTTCATGAGACACCCCAACAGTATCCACAAGCAACTTTGGCTCAGTCTACTTTCAGTAGTGACTGGTGGCCTCATGGTAGCCCTTCCCCACCCAGGGAGCAGTTCGCTCAAGGACTACAGCAATTTCTATTTGAAGAAGGAAAACAAACCCAAGTGGCGAAGCACTTCAAAATAAGGTAGGCTCCAGACAAGGCCATGTCCTGGCTCTGAGGGGCTGGGGAGACAAGTATGATTTCTGATAGCCTCATCAAAGAAAAATCATAATTGCATCTGTCACCCTGCAGTGGTAGGTCAAGGCCTACCCTAATCCTACAAAGGATTATGTGACCCCGTGTGAAGCTGGGAGATTATCTTACTTCAAACACCATCACTCCAGTCAGCCTTCATCTCTCTCCTTCATCTCGTTCACCCTTATAACAAAGAGCATGCTCCATGATCTCTTTGACACCACCATCTGAGCCATACATAAGCCACCACCTCTGTGAGCATCTCAGACAAGTCAGACCCTCTCATTAGCTCATTCTGTCATCACTTCCAGAGTACTCATTGTAAGAAAGGCAGAGTACTAGATGCTGAGACCCAGACACATTGAATAAGACACAATCTGTTTTCTGTACCTCAGCAGACCACAAATAGAACATTTCAATATAATGTGTTAAATGCAGTGCTAAAGAAAGGGAGTGTTGTGAAAATGTAGACAAATACAAGAGAGGGATTGAATCTTAGTGCAAGATTCAAACAACTGCAAAAGAGACAATAAACCTAATTAATAAAAAATATAGCCATTTCTCACCCTGTACTAGTTACTCTTGTGTTACCATGAGCGAGAATATCCAAAGTCAAGCAACTTAAAGGAGAAAGGAAGATTTATTCAGCTTACAATTTCAGAAGGGAAATACAGTCTTTCATGGTAGAAGCAGCATGGTTTGTGGCAAAAGCTGGAGGGGGCCCTAGGTCACAATGATCCAGAAGACTGAGAGATCCTAGACTGCCTACAGCAAGAACAGACCTCTGCCAGAAATCTAGTGGGACAAATCCACTTCAAGATCCCACTTCCTATGACTGCCTTCTTTTAGCAAGGTTCTACCTCTTTGTGGCACTATCAATTCAGGGAGGCCCTAACCTGGGCTCCCAAATCCAGGAGGTTTAGCTACAGACAAGCTTGAACAAATTCAGACATGCCCCAGACATGTCCCAATAGAGGAACCATACAGGCTGAGGGATAGACAACCGACGGGAAGGAGGGATGAACAACTAATGGGAAGGAGGGATGAACAACTAATGAGAAGGAGGGATGAACAACCAATAGGAAGCAGCTATCTAACCTAGATACTAAGTAAACAGCTAAATGATTGGTGGCTGCTCTCCCCCTCCCCCTGAGCAGAGGGATGGCCACACCTGATTGGACCCACGACCCTATATAAGCCCAAACACTTCCTGAATAAAGCTGAGTCTGCAGCCAACTCGTCTTCTGCCTGCTGCTTCTTGCCTGACTCCTGGGGTCTAGGTGGTGACCTCGTCGCTGGCTCACCCATTCCCCTCAAACCCACAAGGCCCCTGCCATTTCCCTTCCCCCCACCCCCAGCTGGCCCGGTGGAGATTTGGCAACACCTCTTAAAGGTGCCATGATCTTTCCAAATACATGAGCCTATGGGGGACGCATTCCAATCATGACATTCCATCCCTGGCCACCACAGATTTATTGCCATCTAAGACAAACCGTACTCAGTCCAGCCTTTAAAGTTCTTATAGACTATATCAGTAGTCCCAACATAGTCCAAAAGCCCAAAATTCAAAGCCTCCTGTAAAATCAAAAGACAAATTATATACTTCCAGCATACAATGGAAAGAATAAACATTCTCATTCACAAAGGAAGAATGGGGGCATATCCAGGAAAGATCAGTCTATAACAACATCAAAAACTATTAGAACAAACTCCAAATCCTATAGTTTCACATATAATAGATTAACTTCTTGTTGAAATCATCTCAGTTCCAAAGGGCCTCAGTTCCACCCTTCTAACACAGCTCCCTGTAAAGTTCATCACTTTCTTGGGCTGGCTCCTCCCAGGGTATACAGCTCTCCTTGGCACATGTCCACTTTGGCTCTGACATCTCTAACATCATCTTAATGGCAAGCCATGGCACCATGAAGTATTCTTGGGTCTCTCAACTGCAGGATTCCCACAATTTCCACCATTCTCTGAAACGTTGGAGGAAGTATCTACCTCTTCTTCCTTGAATCTTTGATGCCTCTACATCCACCATGTGGATGAGGTTGCCAATTTCTGCTACAGCTTTGAGTTAGAGACTGACTCCCTCAACTCATAGCCGGTTCAGCTTCCCCATTCTAGCAGGAATCTCTATTTTTCTTGGCCAGTTGCTTCACTGGAGAAACAAACCTGTCTTTTGGAACTTTACCTTTTAGCTCACTCATTCCAAAAAGATTAGTATTCTTATGGGTGGGATTCTTCCCTGATCTTATTGTGCAAATTGAGAGTAGGCTCTGATTCATTAAAGTGGATAATCTCTTTAACAATAGCAGACATTTTGTTCTCTGCTTCTTCCTGGTTCAACTATAAGTTTGCTATCACATTTTTTTCATCAGACTTCACAATTTTGTTTCTTTCCTCTTTTTTCATAACTCTGAACAAAAGCACTAAAAAAAAGTCATGTCACATTGTCAAGACTATATTGAAGTTTCCTCCACCAAGTACTCAAGTCAGGTACTCAGCTTTCAAGATGAGGGCAAAACTTCCCTAAACTCTCTGCCAAAACATCCAAACGCAGTCTTTGTTCCCCTCTGATCTATCACAAACTGGGCTTCCACTGCCTGCATCTCTAACAGCTTTAATTTCTTTTATTATTATTATTATTATTATTATTATTTCCACTCATACAAACTTAAGAGGTACACCGGTCCCCTCCTGCCCTCCACTACCCCCCCACTCCCCTGCTCCCCTCTCCCCTCCCCCATCCCTCCCCATTTCCCAGTGCCTTCCCCCCCCCAATCCCCAGAGCATCCTTTAATGTGCATGCCAAACTCACCTCTGGGTCCTCCTCTCCGATGAGGTGCAAGGACCCAGGGACATTTCCCAGAACCCTTTCCTGTGTTCCCCTTAAGCTTAAGAACACTACTGTGACTCTCAGTCCCTAGCCTCCCAGGATCCTAGTGCCTTTAGCCCATACTAGACTTTGTGGGGTTAATAATGTGTTGGACATAGCGCAGGTCATGCAAAGTCCTATTATGATTGCTTTAGCCCTAACTTGTGTGGAGTATCGTGCATATCATTCCTCCTCCCATCCTTGTGCTCTTACAATCTTACCGCCCCCTCTTCCGCAAATTTCCCTGAGCTTCAGGATAGGGAGAGATTAGGCTGACCCAGTTCCAGGTCGTTGATATAGAGTCTCTGATGTTCTGAATTATGGTTTGTTGATTTTTTTCTTCAGTTTTGCTGCTCCTGCAATGCCTTTGGCTCCATCCTGATGGGTATTGGATGTCACCCCCTGGCCAGAGATAAAAACCTGTTAAATTAGAGTCTTGTTATAAGAGTATATTCAAATCAAAGGCAGGTGGAATAAAAGTAGGAGACCGACTGCAGTGAGGGAGGGGTCAATCACCCATTTGCAAAATGGTTACTTTCGCTCTGCCAGACTATATGCCCTCCCCTTCTGTTGAGATCCTACCCCATTAGTTCCAAATAATCAGGAAGGAAAGTCTGTGAACTTAACCAGATATTTAATTACTTACTTGCAGTCCTTGATGGTGGCCTATTTGCTCTGCTGTAATATGGTCCCCTCTGTCCTTGTTTCTGACGGGGCCCTCCTTCCCCATCCCTCCTGTTTATAATCTTTACAATTACTGTACGTATTACAGAGATTTGTCTTTGAGTGTCTCTAAGTGGGTTTAGTACTAGGATCCACCTATTAGGGAGTACATATGGTGCTTAATTTTCTGTGTCTGGGATACTTCACTCAATATAATTATTTCTAATTCCATCCATTCCCAGCAAATTGCATTAGTTCATCATTTTTGATGGCTGAGTAGTATTCCATTGTATAAATGTAACACATTTTCCTTATCCACTCATCAACTGTTGGAGATTTGGGCTGATTCTATGACTTTGCTATTGTAAACAGTGCTGCTATGAACATGGTCGTGCTTGTGCTATCGAGGTGAATTTTTACTGTATGGGGGGAATAGCAGGGTCATATGGCATTTCAATCTTTAACTTCTTTAAGAATCGCCAGAGTGGTTTTATGAGCCTGCATTCCCACCAGCAATATAGGAGAGTTCCCCTCTCTCCACATCCTCTCCAGCACTTGGTGTTGTTTGTATTGTGGATTTTTGCCATCCTGACTGGGGTGAGATGATATCTCATGGAAGTTTTGATTTGCATTTCCCTGATGGCTAAGGATGTGGAGCATTTTTTAAGATATTTGTTAGACATTTTAATTTCATTCTTGGTAAAGTTTCTCTTAAGTTCCAAGGCCCATTTTTTAATTGGGCCATTTGTTTCCTTAGTGTTTAGTTTTCTAAGTTCTTTGTGCACTCTGGATAACACAGCTGTATCAGATATGTGGTTAGTGAAGATTTTCTCCCATTCTGTGGGTTGCCTTTGTGCTCAAGTTGCAATCTCTTTATCTGAACAGAAGCTCTTTAATTTCACAAGATCCCATCTGTTGAGTGTTGGTTGTAGTGACTGTGCTATTGGATGTCCGTTCAGGAACTGTTGGCCTGGCCCAATCAACTCGATGGAATTCCCTACCCTTTCAACTAGGGTTTTTATAGTCTCTGACCTTATATTGAGGTCCTTGATCCATTTGGAATTAAGTCTTGTACATGGTGACAAGTACGGATCCAGTTTTAGTCTTCTGCATGTGGATATCCAGTTTTGCCAGCACCATTTGTTGAAGATGCTGTTCTTTTTCCATTGGATTCTTTGGGCCCCTTTGTCAAAGACCAAATGGCTGTAGTTGTGTGGGCTTATATCTGGGTCTTCAACGCTTATCCATTGATTTCTGTGTCTATTTTGGAGCCAATACCAGGCTGTTTTTACAACTATGGATTTGTAGTATAGACTAAGGTTTGGTATGGTGATACCTCCACTCATGTTTTTGTTACTCAGGATTGTTTTTGCTATCCTGGGTCTTTTGTGCCTCCATATAAATTTTGAGATTGTTTGGTCAACTTCTTTAAAGAATTGCTTTGGGATTTTAATTGGAATAGCATTGAATCTGTATATTGCCTTTGGTAGGATGGTCATTTTTACAATGTTGCCAATCCAGGAACATGGGAGGTCTTTCCACCATCTGGTGTCTTCTGTAATTTATTTCTTTAGGGTTTTAAAGTTTTCATTATAAAGATCTCTTACTTCCTTGGTTAGGTTTATACCAAGGTATTTCATTTTTTTAGGGTCGATAGTATATGGGATTGTTTCTCTCAGGGCTTTTTCACTTCTTTCATTCTGGACATATAGGAAGGCCACTGACTTTTGTATATTTATTTTGTATGCTGCCACCCTGCTGAACTTCTCAATTAGTTCCAGGAGCTTCCTGGTGGAGTTTTTGGGATCCCTCAGGTATAAGATCATGTCATCTGCAAATAGAGATAACTTGACTTCTTCCTTGCTGATTTGAATCCCTGTTGTGGCCCTTTCTTGTCTTATAGCTTCAGCTAAGATTTCAGGTACAATATTGAATAGAAGTAGTGAGAGTAGACAGCCTTGTCTAGTTCCTGATTGAAGTGGGAATGCTTCAAGTTTTTCCCCATTGAGTATAATCCTTGCTGTTGGCTTGTTGTATACAGCTTTTAGTATACTGATAAAGGTTCCTTCCATTCCAACCTTCTCTAGGGTTTTGATCATAAAGGGCTGGTGGATCTTGTCAAAAGCTTTTTCTGCATCTATCAAGAGTATCATGTGGTCTTGGACTTTGGACTGGTTTATATGGTGAATTACATTTATTGATTTGCGTATATTGAACCAACCTATGTGCCTGGGATAAAGCCTACTTGATCCCTGTGGATGATCTTTTTGATGTGTTTTTGAATCTGATTTGCTAAGACTTTGTTGAGAATCTTTGCATCTGTGTTCATCAGAGAGATTGAGCTATAGTTTTCTTTTTTAAGTGTATCTTTATTAGGTTTTGGGATTAAGACGATATTAGCTTAATAGAAGGAATTTGGTAGTGTTCCTTCCTTTGTTATTTGATGGAACAGTTTAAGGAGTATTGGTATTATTAACTCCTTAAATGTCTGGTAGAACGTGCTGAATCCATCTGGTCCAGAACATTTTTTGGTGGGAAAATTCGAGATTACTTCCTCGATTTCCTCATATGTTATAGGACTATTTAAATAATTCACAACTTCCTGATTCAATTTAGGTAAGTTCTGTTTACTTAGGAATTCATCCATCTCTTTCATGTTGTCAAATTTCACAGAATATAAGTTTTTGAAATATGATGTTATAATTCTCTGGATTTCTTGGGTATCAGTAGTGATAACTCCATTTTCATTTCTAGTTTTGTTAGTTTGGGCTTTCTCTCTCTCTCTCTTGCTTTTGGTTAATTTAGCTAAGGGTGTACCAATCTTATTGATTTTTTTCAAAAAATCAGCTTTTTGTTTGGTTGATTTTCTATATTATTTTCCCAATCTCGATTTCGGATATTTCTCCCCTTACTTTGCTAATCTCCTCCCTTCTACTGCTTTTGGGATCAAATTACTCTAGTGTCTCTAAAGCTTTAAGCTGTGTTGTTAGGTTATTTATTTCTAATGTTTCCATTTTTTCGATGTAGGCAGTAAGAGCTATGAACTTACCTCTTAGGATAACTTTCATTGTGTCCCAGAGATTTTGGTAAGGTATATTTTCATTATCGTTCACTGTCAGGAAATCTTGAATTTCCTTTGTAATTTCTTCCTGAATCCAATTCTCATTCACCATCATAGTGTTAAGTTTCTAGGAGTTAGTGTATATTCTGTTGTTTGTTGTGTTGTGGATGTCAAGCTTTAGGCTGTGGTGGTCTAATAAGGTACAGGCTAGAATATACTAGTTACTCTTATGTTGCTGTGAGAGAGAACACTCAAAGTCAAGCAACTTAAAGGAGAGAGGAAGATTTATTCAGCTTATTATTCCAGAAGGGAAATACAGTTTTTCATAGTAGAAGCAGCATGGTTGGTGGCAGAAACTGGGGGAGGCTCTAGGTCACATCTTTCCAGAAGACTGAAAGATTCTGGACTGTGTACTGCGAGAGCAGACATCTCCTGGAAATCTAATGGAACTGATCAACTTCAAGATCCACTCCCTGTGACTGTCTTCTTTTAGTAAGACTCCACCTTTTAAAGGTACATGACCTTTCCAAACACATATGCCTGTGGGGGATGCATGTCAAATCATAAAGCATCCCTACCTCCCTTGTTCATGCACCCTATGAATAATTATTGGGTAATCTTTTCCCAGTGCATCACGCTCTCTAGAAACTCCCCTCAAATCTGAAGCCTCATTATTAAACCTTGCTATGCATATTTCACAGTCTAACTCTCAGATCACAGGAGAACCCCAAGCATTCAGAGCCTAGCCACTCTCTGTTCCTATTGTGATATGTGACAGTACCCAGTATGAAGAAAGAAGACAATCAATATATGTCACATTTCATAAAATATCATTGGACAACCTTATACTAAGAAAGTCCCATGCTAATGTGATACAGGTGCCAATTAGGTCCAGATGCAGAAAGAGACAATCAGTTACAAAAGACTAAATGAGAGATTCAGCTCAAAGTTAGGTGGCGTGGTGTGATCAGCTCAGCGCAATTAAAATCAATCCAACAAGTATTCATTGTGTCTTCTTAGGTGAAAAGGAGATGTTGTGAACAAGAGAGAATACAAAATTAATCAAAAGAAAAGAAGACCTCGTGTTCCACAGTAGTAACCTAGAGATCTACATAAATTATAGGCTATGAATATGCAAGGGCACACTGAAGAGATTTTAGAAGGTATTTGGGAAGCATCTAGAATAAAGCCCTTCTGTGTGGGTTCTGATGAAGCCAATAGAAGAAATTACTCCAGGCAAAGGAAATACCACCGCCAAACAAGGAAGATGGAAAGTGAGTTGCTTTTCCCAAAAGTCCTCTTTGTCTGTAATTTAAGTAAAATACTCAGGATGAGACAGAGGCTCTCCTGACAATTCAGGAAGTCCGTGGGCTCTTCTAGCAGCATCCTCCCCAAGGGCACTACAGTGTCCTGAACCCCATCTTGTTGCCATGTTAAGGTGTTTTTGAGAAAACAAAGAAGCTAAAGAGAAAGCTCAACTTGAGTTTGCTCCCCAGAACCTATATTTAAATAATTGTTTTTAAATTTTTATTTATTTACGTGTGTGTGTGTGTGTGTGTGTGTGTGTGTGTGTGTGTGTGTGTGTATGTGTAAGAGGGCACTGTGTGTCCCTGTGGAGGACCAAGGGTGACTTCCAGAATCATCCTGAGTCACTTTTACCTCCTTCTTGCTTTGCTCTGGGATTTCCTAGGTGAAAGTATAAGCCGCTGCCCATTTCTGCTTTGTGTTTTTATATGTGGGACCAAGGATCAGAACTCAGGATCTTCTGCTTGCAAAGCAGCCTTAATCCCTGACCATATTCCCAAGCCTCAGAACCTATATTTAATTAAAAACAAAAAAAAGCAGACATGGGCCAACAAGATGTTTCAACAAGTAAAGGCACTTGCTGCTAAGCCTGATAAATAACCTGAGTTCATTTCCTGGAACCTACATAGTAGAAGGAGAAAACTGATTCCTGTAAGTAGTTCTCTAATCTCAACCCATAGGTTATGATGTATACACACACACACACACACACACACACACACACACATGTTTCTCAGAGCCATTTACAGAGAAACCACCATTATCCAGTTCTAGTGGGCTTTGGTCAGGGCAACTCACCTCAAGTCCCAGTCTTTTAAGTGGGTAAATGGTCTTAGAAAAAGACTACCTGGGCTGGAGAGATTTCTCAGGGGTTATGACTCTGCCTTGCAAGCAGAAGCTCCTGAGTTCGGAGCCCAAGTCCCATCCATGTAAAAACTCCAGGTAAAAATGACAGCAGCCTGCACTTCAGTCCCTGGTGGGTGGAGCCTGGGAAATCCCAGCATGGAGCAAAAAGGAAGTAGAAGCAATACAGGATGATTTCCCAAACACACACACACACACACACACACACACACACACACACACACACACAATTAATTATAAAAAATAAAAACAGAAGAGGACTATCCTAAACAGTCATTTATAACCCATCCAGTGATGGTCTTTTGCCTCCAAGACAGTCACGCAGAAACTTTCCCTGGGTAGATATTTAGACACTGGGACAGAGAGCTCTCTTTCAGCTGATGTTTTAACCCCGGAAGCAATGAAATTAGATATATCTGTCACCATCTTCTCTGTGCCCCTTCCCAAGACATCCTTCTGGTAGGCATGATGCTATCAAGCAAGGAAGCTAAGATGAAGGATGCAGAGGCTCAGCCAGCACAGCTCAACTCTCGACTCTCAGCAGATGGTAAGCCCTAAAACCTGAGGAACTGAAAGCATGGTCGATCTGTCCACAGAGATGCAGAAATCCAGGGGATAGGCAATTTTTCAGAAAGAGATGGTTTCACCTTGGATCACAAAACCTTAACTCCACTTCCTGGAGGCTCAAATTATTCTATCTTTTGTTCAGGACTTCCTCATAATGAGTTTTCTTTTGCTGGCAATCTCATTTGGTTAGCTGATATTGGGAGGGCAGTTGATCTATTTGGTGAATAAAGCATTAGCAGTCCTTTTGTTAACACATTTTGTTTGCATTTAGCGGAAGAGAAAGGCAATGAACAATGAATATGTAATATATTGCCTGGGTTTGAATGCAGACTTCTAGGAAGAAATGAAACAGGGCCTCATTATGTCTTTGGGTGTGTTGAATTATTAGAAAGCCAGGAAGGACTTGGAAGGGCATCTTATCTAGGCAGAAGTATGAATGACAAGAGAGCATAATTACATAAGCATCCAAACACAGGAAGGGCATTCCAGGCAGAGGCCATTGAGGAAGAAGAGTGTATGATATGCCACAGGACACCCAAGAAATCAGATGTGCCTAGATCTAGGTGAGCATGAAAGAGACTAGCAGAGAAAGAAGTCATGGACATTAAAAAAAAAAAAAAGGACAGAGGCCAAAGAGCTTTATAAGTCATAGTGAGAAAATTGTCATAGTTTGAAATGTGTGCTGTCTCCCACAGGCTTATAGGTTTGAATATTGGGTTGTTTAGGCAGGTGATGGCACCTTTAAGAGTTAGAGCCTTGCTGGAGGAAAGCAGTCACAGGGGATGGGCCTTGAGATTGACTAGCTCTACCTACTTCCAGGAGAAATCTGCTCCGGCAGTTGGTAGTTTTTGCAGCTCTCAGTCTCTGATAGATATGACGCTCGCTGCCACCCAGCCATGCCCTTCCTGCTACGAAGGTCTACATCTCCCCTCTGAAACTGTAAACTGAATAATCTCCATTTCTCCATTAAGTTGATTGAATTTGAGTAGTGTCTTGGCAACAGAGAAGAGTAACCAGTATAGAAATTAAAGACGCGAAGAGACAGCCCTGCAGAGAGGTGATGAGACATAGACAAGGGGGACGGTGACCAGCAGGAAACACAGAGGAGAATCAAAAATATCACCATTGGGTGAAATGGATAGGAAGCTACATATAAGAGCAGGAAATACAGAGAGAAGAGAGACAGAGAGAAACAGAGTGCTAGAGAGAGAAGGAGACGGAGAAAGAAACAGTATGAAAGAGGGAGAAAGAAAGGAAAGGGAGAGAGAGAAGAGGGGAGAGAGAGAGAACAGAGGGAGGGAGGGACGGAGGGAGGGATGGAGGGAGGGACAGAGGGAGGGACGGAAGGAGGGACGGAGGGAGGGACGGAGGGAGGGACAGAGGGAGGGACGAAGGGAGGGAGAGAAGCTAGAGGTCCTCTGTGGGTTTTTCGCAGCATGTTTATGTCTTCAACACACATAAAGAGCATCTCTGGTGTAATGTCACAAAGCCATTTCATCACTTCAGCCCTTTCCAAGATGGAAAATCGGAATGTATTGACCCAAGAGCACCTGAGTTGACAGTACCAAGACTGAGATCAATACGAAGTTTTGATGGCCGCGTTTGCAGAATGTTGAGGTGAACAGTACATTTCCCCGCAGGCTTCGATCACAAATGTCTGTTCCACGTTCACAGGCTTCTCTGCCTGTCTCCTTTGCACTTATAAGCATGCCTTTAGAAGATGCCTCATTCCTCACCACCAACAACAAAAACATCTCGGGAAGGATCTGTTATCCTAGGAAACAGACTCAGGCCAGCCTTCAGAAAGCCACAGTGTCTCATCAGACTGTGCTCCATTCCCTGAGATGAGAGGCAAGTAACAGAAGAGGAACCAAAGCCTGGCAGAACCCTAACAGGGAGCAGGGAACGAATGAAGACACAGAGGTGGAAATAGGGCTGTATCTGTCATCCACCACATTTGTTCTGAATGGGTAACAGCACTAACCATGTATACCGGCAAACCAGGAATTCTAAATCTGACCCATGGGAGCTGGTGAGGCGTGAACAAAGTCCTTCCTCAACTCCCTTACCCTGAGGTGCACATGCAGAACTACAAGTCGTTTCCTGTAGTTGGAGTCCCAGTTCAGGGGGTACAAGGCAAGCGATTGCAATGGGGGTCACAGTAATGTGGGCACTGAGGAGAATGAATTGCTAAGTTTTACTAAGGGTTTCCTAGGTTGCACCTCATAAAATAAAATAGTTCCAACTGGTTTTGGTGTAGAAGGAATTTAGGGGAACAGGTGGCTGAAAGAGTTGGGCATAAACTTCATGCTCTACAGGTGTCAGAGATGACTGCTTGTCATTTCCCAAATCTGATTGAACTGGATTTAGTTTAACTAAGGAAGACTTCTCCCAAGAGATGTCAAGATACCTGCCCTTGCTCATGAATAAGATTAAACGAACAAATGGCCAGGCACATGTTACTTTTTATTCATTTTTTAAGCTATTATAAGAAGAGGTCAAAAGGGATATATTCATCTTTTCAAAAATCCCCAGTGAAGGAAAACTTTAAAGTTCCAGGCAAGCATTATGAATACATGTCACTGTGGCAATCTTTGCCTGTGGCTTCCTCCAGTCACCACTGATAATCCAACGAGCCTGGATATGGGCTTTTTGGCCCTGGAACTCATTCATCTGGGTGAGATGAGGTGAGCTACCCAAGGAGAAGCTAAGATGTGGCACCAGAAGAGTATTTCATTGTTGGGCAAGCAAAAACCAATCCATGGCAATGTCAGAGTGACCAGGACACATAAAACTGGATTTAGGAGGAAGCTTTCAGCTATCACTACATTAGAACCAACCTCTCTAAATCAGTGCGTTAAATAACAAACACAGGGCTGAGTGCAGCAAGTATTCACTCCCCTCACTGTGGGAGGAGCCAGCTGATTTTCTTTTCACCACAGTTGCTGACAGTAGGAACCCAGCATACCTAACTCTACATACTAGACAATTCTAGCTATAGGGAGGAAGATTTCGTTTGAAGACACCGCCTCTGTGACTTAAATAGGAGATAGACAAGAAATAAACGGGAGTGAAGTACAAAGTGTTTGAGGCAAAAGACCCTTTCGTTATGGCTGGAATACCTTACATGTGGTGTTTCTCCACAGTCTGGCTTAATGAGAAGCAAGGAACAAGACTGAAGTAGCTATGTGAATACTCCTATGGAAAGCGGTCAGAAAAATTAGATCAAAATGTCTTAAACTCCAAAGACAATGGAAAGCATCCCAAAGCAGACTGAGTCCAGAAAAGAGTTTAATCTTGAAAAGCTACAACTGTGCAAGTGAAAGGTTGGAACAATATGGCTTTCTAACTTGAGAGTGCTCTGTAACCCATGGTTACAGCTGTGAAAACCAAGAGCTTCTGTGACTCTTCTGCGCCAGAGATCAGAGCAAGGGCGAAAAAAGCATGATGCCTCCTTTAAAGCGGGTTTCTGACAATGAGAGAGCCATAAAAGTAGTGAGACATAGATAGTATCCCTAAACTGATCGGTTCCTAGGCTGACTGTAAGATTACATGTGCTTGGGAAATAATCACAGAGACCAGTAGGCAGCGTGGGGAGAGCATCAATCTACTTCAAGGATAAGAGCAGCTGTGGGTAGATCAACGCCTTCTGTTTTAACTGGGTGCTTCCCTGCTGTCTTACACAGCCCAAGGGGCAGACCACTGAATCAGTCTTATGATCCCAAAAGGTCAAAATAGATCATACTACTTTGGCAGACACAATGGAAGCTAGGGAAGATTTATCAAAAATAAACCTGAAATATGAACTTGAAACTATCCAAACTTTTTTGTAAATAACCAAGTTGTCCAGGTGCCTATGAGATCTCCCAGAGATTTTAGATAAAAGAGTCATAGAGAGAAACCAGAAGAGAAAAGAAAAGCTGTCTGGTCCTACATACCCAAGAAAGTTATAGTCATAGTTTGAGCCTGTGAAGAAAATGCAATAATCCTTAAAAGAACAAAAACATAATTGAGAAGCCCTATAATGTGTGATTTGCATTATGTAGTTTTCTACTGAAAATTATAACACTGCCAAAGAAACAGAAAAGAATGACTCATTGGCAGGGAAAGTGTCAGCTAATATAAAATAATTCTGGGGCTGGAGAGGTGGCTCAGGGGTTAAACCTCTGCTTCACAAGCAGAAGGTCATAAGTTCAAATCCAGAGTCCCACATAAAAACGCTAGGCAAAAATGGTAACAGCTTACACTTCTGGCTCTGGAAGGTGAAGTCTGGGAAAGTACAGAGAAAGCAAAGAGGAGCAAGCCAGGGTGATTCCCAAAGTCATCCTTGGGCCTCCCAGGCACACAGTATCCTCTGATACACACAGACACATTTGCAAAGTTTTTTTTTTATTTCCACTCATACAAACTTAACAGGTACATCGGTCCCCCCTCCCTCCAACCCCCTGTCCCCCTGTGCCTCCCTCCCCTCCCCCTTCCCTCTCCATCTCCCAGTGCCTCCCCCTCCCATCCCCGGAGCATCCTTTAATGTGCATGCCAGACTCTCCTCTGGGTCCTCCTCTCCGATGAGGTGCAAGGACCCAGTGGCATTTCCCAGAATCCTTTCCTGTGTTCCCCTTAAGCATAGGAACACTACTGTGGCTGTCAATCCCTTGCCTCCCAGGATCCTAGTGCCTTTAGCAAATGCTAGACTTTGTGAGGTCAATAGTGTGTTGGACATTGCGCAGGGCATGTAAAGTCCAAATATGATTGCTTCGGCCCTAACTTGTGTGAAGTATCTACATTTGCAAAGTTTTTTAAAAATTAAAAAACTTAAAAATATATTCTGTAGTTAGTCAATAAATTTTTTAATGTTCTGTAAATATTAGGTCATCAAACAGGAATAAAAATGGAAATAGAGCTACTAAAATGAAACATGAAAAGCTGAAGGAAGAGTGAAATGATTATGTGAGTTAGAATCCAACATTGTGATCAAAGGGGCCAAAACTGTATCTGAGTAAATAATGATGTAAATTAACTTTCACAACTAGTTATAGAACATGAATAGAAAACCCTCACCAGAATAAGCATGAGGAAACTCACTCCTAAACATATCGAAGCCAAGGTGCAGAAAGCCAAAAATAACTCTAAAGTCTTGAAAGTAGCCCAAGCAAAAGCATTATATGCTGGGCCCACAGATAAAATTGATGGCTAGCATCTCATCAGGACCTAGGGAAATCATGAAACACTGGAAGAACACATTTAAGGTACTGCTAAAGGCAAAAAAAAAAAAAAAAAAAAAACAGAACAAAAGCTATCACAAAAGAATTATTGGACTGATATTCTATAGTTCACTGGAAGATTGACTGGCTACTGTTCACAAGGCCTGGATCCCAAAATCAACACAATAATAAAATGGGGGAGGCGGGCAAGGGTAGGAGAGAAAGAAAGAATATCAGGGAGAGACTAGGAGAGAGAAAACAATAACAGGATTATGTAATCAATTGTTCTTTTTTAAAATGAAAGTGGAACGAATATAAAAACATTTTACTAGTTCAATATAAACTTAATAGGTATGTTATAATCCCAAGAAAGATTACTTAGAAAATATTCAAAGAAATGCAAATACAAAGCAAGTGAAAAAAATTAAAATGAGTACTAAAACACATCTGATGAACAAGAAGGAAGAAAAGAAGAAAAATGCGTGAGGAGCACAATAACAGAGAAGAGTGTGATTGACAACCTGAATCCAAACTCACCAGTAATCACATGTAAAAGCCTAAGAGGGCAAAATGATCAAGATGACAAGCCAAGGAACAGCTGCATCCCACCTGCAAGAGACATGAACAGATTAAATATGAAAGAATAGGAAGATACCATGCAAATAACAAGCATTAGAAAGCTGGAATGGTTCCTTTGCTCTTCAGCTGATAGACTTCAATATAAGTAGAGACATGGAAAGACATGGTGGAAGGAAAGAACTGACTTCAAAAGGTTTTCCTCTGACTCACCCTGTGCACCATGGCTTGCCTCTCTCTCTCTCTCTCTGTCTCTCTGTCTCTCTCTGTCTGTCTCTGTCTCTGTCTTTTTCTCTCTCTTTCTCTCTCCATAATAACTTTTTAAACATTTTCTTTTTTTTTAATTTTTTTATTATTATTTCTTATTTATTCAATTGTGTGTGTGTGTGTGTGTGTGTGTGTGTGTGTGTGCGCGCGCGGTGTATATGTGTGTGTGTGTAGAACCACGGACGAATTCGGGAACCACCATGGACTGCCTCTGACTCCTCCTTGTTCTCTCTGCCTCGGGATTCACAGGCTCCGCCAGGACTGCCCCGGCTTCCGCCCGGCGTCTATATGTGGGGTCTAGGATCCGAACTCAGGACCTTCTGCCTGCAAGGCAGAGGCTTAACCCTTGTGCCACCTCTCCAGCCCCAACATTTTCTTTTTTTGCATGTGTGTGTGCACGTGCGTGTGTTGCATGTGGGTGATTGTATTACAAAAGGGCACTTGAGTATGTGTGCCTATGGAGGTCCAAGGGTGACATCAGGAACCGTCCTGGATTGCTCTAGCTCTTTTTTACTTTGCTGTGGGTTTTCCCAGTTTCCACCTTCTAAGACCAGAAGTACAGGCCACTGCCATTTCTGCCTGGCATTTTGAGGTGGGATCCAGCATCCAGTCTCAGCACCTTCTGCTTGAGAGACAGAAGCTTAAACCATGAGCCATCTCTCAAACCCAAAGCATTTTTTTAGCCAGTACAAATCTGTACTGATTTCTATTTTAGCTTATATTTTCTCCACCAGAATATAATCTCTAGATTATATATTATATCTCTAGAATATATATATATTCTATATATATATATTCTATATATATATATTCTATATATATAATATCTCTAGAATATAATATATATTCTGTCCTCCACCAGAATATAATCTCTAGAAATATGAATAAGTATTTTTATTACAGATGGTATGATAGTTAATCCTGGGTGTCAACTTGACACAGCTGGCATTAATTGAGATCAGCTGAGACCACCTGAAGAGATTATCTGGACAATACAAAGACCAGCCCTAGATCTGACTGGAAACTCCCTAGATCTCATTGGAACTTCCCAGTAGTAGACCAGATAAAAGGAAACACAGAACAGAAAACTGGGAAGAAGAGAGACTCTCCAGTAATCCTCCAGCCTTCAGTCATCACCCATTAGCCTCACGGATGAGAGTGACTTAACCTGAGTCCAGCTTTGGCCAGCCAGCCAGCCATGCCACTCTACCATGAAAGATTGTGTCTCCACTCTGGAACCGTAATGTGAGTAAATCTCCCTTTCTCCCTTAAGTTATATGATTTTGGGTGTTCTGTCACAGCAATAGTTAAGAATAACCATTAGAGATGGATACTGCTATATCACAGCATCAAGGACAGCGGTCAGTATATCAAGATGACCAGGAAATCCTGGCTGGAAAAAGACAGTGCCTACTCATGGGAGAGAATGCCAGCGGACAGCTACCATTGCAGCCAAGCCAGTGGCGGGGGGGGGGGGGGGGTCGGGTCTGTTTCTTCCCATACTGAAGGAAGCGCCTCCACTAAGAGCTGTGAATCCAGGTTTGCAGTTCAGGATCCATTCTCAGGGTAGTCAGAGAATGTAAGCTGGACGAGACAGGAAATGACCAGCAGCCACAGCTCATGAATGACCCAGCTTGGGCTGAGAGGAGAGAATTTCTCCTCTGCAGAGTAAGCAGCGACAAGCCACAGGAATGTGAGGCAGAAACCTTTGTAATGGTTTTTTTTAAATGAAATTATACAGTTTCCCTTCCAGTTATTCTGATAAATCTGACCGTCATTCTACCAGACGCGACTGCTCTTGATTCAGCATGAATCTGCCTCGTCTCTCCACCCCCACCCCACTCCGGGGAAAGTGGTCAGTCATACGCAACTGATCAAAGGATTAGAATGCTTCTTCCTCCAAGATGAGGCTCCTGGCCAGAAAAAAAGAAAATAATAATGACGATGTGTTTTCACAGGACATATTTCAGATGCGTTCAGGGAGTTGAAAGAGCACACTAAATGAGACCATTCAGTGTGAAGCAAAGTGCTCCAAGGCACAAATGCCTGGTGTCCAGAGGAGAAAACATCTCAGTCAAGGTTTGAAGAAACAGCTGTAAGTTGAGTACACCTCTGTACCCAGTCGGCTGCTAGTCTCGCAAGTAGCTTGCTTTTTCCAAGCAGACACAGTATTTGAAGTGATCGCTGGTGAAAAAGGTGTGTGGCTCACGGCTAGACCATATCCACCCTAGAGAGGAAAAGCACTGGTAGAAAGTGGGGAGATTAGGGCTCGTGCACAAGAGGAACGCTGAGTGAAATCTCAACCCTCCCCTGGATGTGCAATTGCTAAATAGTCCTGAACGTCTGCTTCCTATTCGTCTGGAAAGTGGAAATTACCCACCTTACATGGCTTTTGTCAAGATGAGAGGAAGTAATCAGGCAGAGCATCAGCTGTCAACAGTCATAGCAGAATCACCCTTAGGATTTTAAAGCAATGCCCTATGTGTGTGCACACACGATACATACCATATACACTCAAAGAAAGGGGACCACAGGACCAGGGGAGGGAAGAGCCATCAAAGAAGTAGAAGGGTGGCGTTAAGAGAAAGTCGTGGACTACATGCAAGGAAAAAGGGAACAAACTGGTGAAGGAAAGTGACCAAGAAGAGGGGAAAGGGTGTGAGAACGCTGGACTCTGGAGATTGAATAAGACCAGGGTGCAATGATGTGTACATATGAAAACGCCGTGACAAGACTTGCTACTTCATTTGCTGACTTGAAATTCGTTTGAGATTTGCACGTTTAAAAAAATGGAGGAACAGGACTGAGAACATGGTTCAGTGGATACAGCACCAGTCACACGAGCGTGGGGGCCCAAGTTTGAGCCCCCAGAACTAATGTAAAAGTCAGATATAATAGCAAAGTCCATAATCCCGGTGCTTTTACAGCAAAACAGGAGGGTGGCTGGTGATGTTACGGGAACAGTCTCCTCATGGTTGCCAAATGTTGCAGGATAATCTCTTCTGGGTTACCAAATGTTACAGGAACGACTGTCCAATGTTGCAGGATTCTTGTGTTCCGGAGTCAAAGATTGAAACCAGAACACATGTAGAGGATTAAGGTAGAGTTTATTAAAGGAGAGAAAGACTGGAACTCATGGCGTGGAGTGCCATGAGGGGCTAGGGCGCCCCAGAGAACTCATGGAGCCAGAAATGGACTCATAGCAACCTGAGTGCCATAAGGGGCAGTCGCCATGAGGGGCAAGCGCCCCAGGCATGGAATCCATGAGAAGCAAGCAGCTGGAAAGAACTCATAGCACCCCACGTGCCATGAGGAGCTAGGATCCCAAACATGGCTGCTGGGGCCAGGCATATTTGTACACCTAGGCAAGCCCAAGAAATTGGCTTTTTCTCATTGATTAACTCCCACTGGGACCCAACCCAGTTGTTCCTGGGCCCATGTGGGCCTAGAGATCAAGTTATTTGTTGGCTATAGAGAACTCATCTCCATAATCCTTTCATAGGGAAGTTGGCCATCTTATCTCTGGGAGGATTGGAGTCAGTTCCTCAGCAGGGGTGTTCCTTCAGGGTGATCTCAGCAGTGAGGATTGGTCTTCTGGAATTTCAAAGACTTTTAAAGACCTTAGAGACCCATCCCAGCATAGCTGCTCTATTCCTGCCTTAGTGACACACACACACCTGTATACACAGCACACACAAAGTTTAAAAGGAACAATATACTTTGAGTAACAGCAATGACATTAGGATAAGGGTCCGAACACTCACTAGAAGAACCACAGAGGTTCTGTAACCAGCCTTGGGCTTTCAGCAAAACCAGCAATGAGAGCTAATCTCACAAGATGAAGGAGAGAATGAGTATCTCCTGTAGAATAGGTTTAGTCACAGTCCTGTGGCTAACCCTCAAGGTTTATTACAATGCAGATTTATTTCTTCCCTCCATATGCCATTGCCAGCTATCTATGATACCTGCCTTTGACTCCCACCCCAGGACTGGTTGGGGGGGGGCAGATTCTGTCTGCAGCACTAACTTACTCACTGGGGGCAGGAAGGAATGCCAAATATGACAAACCATGTACCAGCCCCACCCAGAGATGACGTCTATCACTTCCATTCATCCCACATTGACTAGAGCAAAATGTGTGGTTGCTATGTGCACTCGTGATATAAGGAAGTGCAATCCTACACCCAAGAGCTGCAGCAACGATTGTACATGACAGTGCCTTGGTTGATCGAAGCTGTGTTTTCATAGAATGGAGCTTTCTGAGTAGTGGGACATGGAGCTGAAACAGTAGAAAAGACTCCTCAGCTGACCAAGGACAATAACTATAGTCAGATCAGAATGGTTATCCACAGAGGGGGACATGAAAATCTAGTAGGTGATAATGGGTCACAGATCATACCAAGACTAGGAATGGAAAACGGGTCAGAAGAAATGAATGCCCTGTCACTTTCCAGCAGAAAGAGGATTCTCACTGCTGAACAAGAGCTTCTTGGCATGACTTGGCAAACATGTTTAGCCTTAGTAGACCCCATGAGATGGTGCTTAGAGTGGTCACAAGGATCATTCATGAAGCAAAAGTCATGATGTGTTTAGAATATGCCACTTGTATTTTATATAGTAAAAGTAGTTGTGGGTTTGGGTATATGTCTGGATATGCATGCATACTATATATATAGTTTATATACATACAAAAGCATATATATATGATTGTGTATGGGATCATATCATATCCAGCGACTGGACTCCACATGGAAACTGAGGCCATCCAACCCCATCTGGACTTGGTCCTGATCTCTATGGTAACAATCTAGAGTCTATGCCTACACACTGTGCTACCACGATCCAGTATATTGCACTTATATTTCCCATTTAATCCCTGTGATCAATCCCAAAAGCAAAGTAGCTCAGAGCATGTTAAGCAGCAAAGCCAAACTCTGTGCCTGATTTTCTCTGAGGTCTTTTGGGATCCAAATCCTTTACTGTTTCCCCACAACCTGTCCAAGGCAAAGCTGTAGCCAACGCTGAGATTCTCTCTCTTTCTGCCTCTTTCCCCACCTCCCTTTTCTCTCTGACTCCCCAATAGCTACTTCAAAGGAACAGTGTGTAAAAATGACGGCCCTTACTTTCCTGTTCTTCATTCAGGATTGGCATTTCCCTCCTAGGTCTCCTGCTGTGTTCAACCCAGGACGTGACTGGCTTTGGGTAGTTTCAGTCCCTGTTCTGGGCTCCATCTGCCCTGGCACAGAAGGCTGGGTCTGCTTTTCATGGTAACAAGGTTACACTAATTAGCTGCATTTGATTTTGCATAGGAGGGAGAATGCAAATGATTGCAAAGCAGTATGCAAATAAGCCACATCTCAGCTCTCCCACAGAACCAGCCTGAAACGCCAAAGTTATTGGCCATGTATATTAATAGCCATCTTAGCAAAGCACACTGTGTTTTTGGGAATGGCAGGTATGGGGTTTTCCTTTCCTCTGGAATGACAATGTCTTTGGATTGAAATCCAATGATCCTTGATAAGAGGCCCTTGATGCTATATTGTCAACAGAAGATTCTTGTTGTGGCAGGATTGATTGGAAAGATGGCACAGACTTGGGAATGGCAGCTCAAATAAATGGTTCGATATCCTGCTTTTAGGGCTGGAGAGATGGCTCAATAAACAGAAGGGCCAGAGTCTGGATCCCCAAAACCCCATATAAATACTGTGTAGGTATATCTAGCTGCCTATACTCCAGCCTCAGAAGGCAGAGACTGGGGATCCCTAAAGAAAGCTGGCTAGTTAGACTAGCCATATCTTTCAAGCTCTTGGTTTGATTGAGAGACCCTGCTTCAAAGTAATAAGGTAGAAAGGCAAATGAGGATAATTCCTGACATAAGCTTCGGATCTCCACATATCTACACAAATACACATGTGCAAATATACTCACACACATGTGAGTACCACATATCTGTGAATGTACTACCCATATGCATGCATACCATATATATATATATATATATATATATATATATATATATATATATATATATATATATGAAAAAGAAGGATAAAAGTCCCATTTAGTGAGTAAGCCCTTTCATCCCAGCACTCAGGAGACTGAGGTAGAGGAATCACAAGTTTGACGCTATCCTAAGTTCGACAGCTGCTTAACCCAACTCCCAAGTCTCCTCAGCTGTAAAATAGGGTTAGGCATGGTATTGCAGTGTTGCAACTGCTTTTCTGCTTGCTGTGAGACAGTACTCAGACACAGGCAGAATGAGGAGAATGCGGCATTTATTTGGCTTATGGTTCTAGAGGTGATATAGTCCATTATGCCAGAAGTCACATAGCAGAAGCATGGCTGGAAGCAAAGCAAGCAGCTGGTTCAAGTCACAGTAGCCATCATCAGGAGACAGAGAACAAGAGTGAGAAGAAGAAGAGGTGAGCTTCCGAACCTCAAGGCCTGCTCTCTGTGACATGCCCTCCTTAACAAGGCTCCACTTCTCTTTCTCTTTCTCTTTCTCTTTCTCTTTCTCTTTCTCTCTTTCTCTTTCTCTCTTTCTCTCTTTCTTTCCATGTGTGTAGGTGCATGTATGTATGTATGTGTGGGGTATATGTTTAGGTGCATGTGGGTGTAAAGGAGGGCACTCTGGGTGCTTATGGAAGCCCAAAGATGACTTTAAGAATCATTCTGAATTGCTCTACCTCCTTATTGCTTTGCTCTGGCATTTCCAAGGCTCTGCCTTCCAAGGTCAGAAGTGCAAACTGCTACCATTTATGCCTGGTGTTTTCACATGGGATCTAGAATCCATACTCATGTCCTTTTGTTTGTGAGGCAAAGGCTTGACCTCTGAGCCATCTCTCCAACACCATAGACTCTGCCTCTTAAGGATGCCACAATCTTCCCTAACATTAATACCAGCTAAGAATTCAAACACATGAGCCCGTGAGAGGCAACTCATGTGTTTAACCCAAGTCTCCTGGACTATAAAATGTGGTTAAGCTTGATAATGCAAAGCTGTGGGTAAACAGAGGAGGACCGAACAAAGCGATGCTTAGAGTCAACTAGTACTTAGAGGTGATTAACAATGCCCACCTGTTCTGCTCATAGCCCTTTCACTGATGGGGGGACTGAATTAGCAAGCAATGCAGTGGAGGGGCCATTTCCTGACCTCCTTGCCCTGCATTGCCTGGCACCCCATTAGCTGTGTCTTTCTAATGCAAAGCTGTAAAGATAACACAGCCCAGCCATTTTGCCCAAGAAGCCCTAGACCCTCATAGGTCCTGCAGGAATGCAAAGAGGATTCTGCCCTACTCTGGGGCACACCCCTGCAGTTTTTATTACAAGGCCTCTTCTATCACCCCAAAATACTTCTCAGTACCCTGAGGCTCCTTCTGTGAACCCCAAATGCCACTTGCCTGGCTGATCTCTCCCCAAACACACTGGAAGTTTCTCATGGACAGAGATGATTTCAGATTCAGTTACATTCTTAATACATAGAGGAAGATCTCAGGGTGTGGGGAAAGAAGTGAAGGGTGGTAGAAATGTGAGGAAAGAACAAGAGGGAGGGAAACTGAAAGAATAAAAGAAAGAAGAAAGGAAAGAGGAGGGAGTGAGGAAGGAAGAAAAGGGGAGATAATGAAAGAGAGGAAGAAGAGAAAGAGGGAAGGAGGACAGGCGGGCAATCTTCCTTAGAGGGAAGAGTACATTCTCCATGGAAACTGCAGTGTCTGTTTGCCTTAGGATGCCAAGAGGAAAATTGTAAATCACTTTCCAGGCAGGAGGCAGGCTGATTGCCCTGGTTTTGACAGCTAAATTTGAAAAACACTCCTATCAATCTCCATAGATTCTGAGCCTCCCACCTACACCAGGTGCTACAGGGGCTATTGAAAGGGGGGAAAAGTCACCTAGACACACTATTTTATCTTAAACATCCCTTGTAGACAAATAGTATGCAGGAATCATAGTGTCTCTCTCCCCCAACTTCCATCTTCAAAGGAGAGAGAGGAGAGAGAGAGAGAGAGAGAGAGAGAGAGAGAGAGAGATAACAAGAAGAGCGATTTGGGCAAAATTTGCTGTACATCATAGACAGCAGGGTCTATGTCCAAATACAGATGCTAAAACTAAGCAGACTTCAGCCTGAAACTCAAGAGCCCCTGTGGCATGCAGAGAGAGTTGGGGAATCTCCTCTGCCACTTGTCTGGGAGAGAGAAGTAATCTACCCATGTCTTCATGGGTGGCTATAGGACTTGAGTAAATACATGGAGATATTGTGTGACACTTTTCCTGGGGAGGTGCCGCACAACCATCTCTGCACCCTAGACAAAAATTGGACAACAGATTAATAACAAGTGCACCAAGGTGACTTGACAAACCAATGAGTTTATTGGGATTGCTTAGGGATGGGAGGCAGCTACATCACCAGAAAGCCCACCCTAGCATAAGTGAGAGTCACAAAATCTGAAACCCAGAAAGCTCTGCTGTATGACTTGCTGCCTTCTAGAGGAGTCCATGACTTCTGATTTTCTCAGTCTCCTCCCTCCAGGAGTTGTTTACTGCTTTTCCTCACCTTGGAGAGAAGCCTGGGAGAATCTTTGTAGCTTCTGAAACCTTCTGAACATCAAGAGCTGTTTGCTTGTGACCCCTTGCTCCAGGATGGGGTGTTTCCAATTACTGCACAGCATCCTCCTTAGGTTAAACTGGGGCAAAGTCAAGACCTTTTAAGATGGAGACAGCCTATTTGAGCTCTTGGTTTCAGATGTTTCTGTGCATCTGCAATCCGCTCCATTGCCCCTGTGCCTGCAGTGAGGTAGAAACATCATGGAGAAAAGACACGGCTGAGGGAGGCTGCTCACCTCAAGACAACCAGAGAGCAGAGAGGAGAAGCAGGGAGAGGCCAGGGCAGGCCCCCCTTCAAAGGCATGTCCCCACCCAGTGATCTACTTTCTCTAAGGAGGCCCCACTTTCCGTGGGTTTTTCACGAACCTTTTCAAGATTTGGATCCTTCAATGGACTAAGTGAGATCTGCTAAGAGCCCTTAACATCAGCCCAATCCTGAAAGCATGTCCTTGGCACAGTCAGAGGTGTGCTCTGTCAGTACCCTAGATGCCTCCAAATCAAATCAATCTGCCCATCGGCTTCACCAGCACAAATATCACACAAACACCCAATTTTACAGATGAGGAAACGGAGGCGTGTAGGTTTCAAAGTGTTTGCAGTTGCATTTTTGTCACTTACTATATATGCCAGGGTCCCCTGGAAACCCAACAGGTATATATTTTTAACTTACAATGTTTTTTAAATCCATTTGAATTGGATACTTTTTCATGGTGCACTGGCCCCTACATGTCCATAGTCCCTTCGGCTCCACCATCTGCTCCAGGCCTGCTTGCCTGACCTGGGGAATCAGGTGAGTTCAGTCAGGGCCCAGCTGGATCTTCCAACAACCCCATGAAATGATCCCTCTCAGACAAAAGCTCAGAGAGGCTCAGTTGCTGTCCAAGATGACAGGGCCCCTAAGTGGCAGCACCAGACGATCCAGCTCAGGTTCGCTTCCAAATCCCATATGGTCCATGAAGCCTCAGGGCAACTCCATGCCAACCCCCACTCCCTGTCCTGGCTGCCATCAGAAGCATTTCCTCAAGTCCCCAGGGGGCCCATCAGCTATAGTCTCGTGGCCATGAGGATATTCTGGAGTGATAACCTTCCAGGAGGGAAATAGTCATTTAATTCTGAAAACCAGCTGCCTGGGTTGCACATACAGAACACAGTTTACCATGTGCTGAACTTATTATTATTTACCATGTGCTGAAACCAATGCTAAGTGATTCACCTGCTTGGAGTCCTAACATGCCGAAGGAGGACTAGAGATAACCCCTTATTGTGAAACAGAAGCTAGAGTTTTAGGAGCTTCCGCTAAGTGGGTGTATCAGTAGCAGGAGGCAGGGGGGAGGGCCTGCTTTTTACCTCATAAAATAGCAGCCACGCACTGCCACTGATGGAAGCCTACAGAGAAAATGACAAGTAGGAATGTAAAGGTGCACTCCTTTCTGGTTCACAAGATCGTAGTGGGCCTCATATGGAGCTATGAATGTGAACGCGCGCACGTGTGTGTGTGTGTGTGTGTGTGTGTGTGTGTGTGTGTGTGTGTGTGTGCATGTGTGTATGTAGATTGCTATGTTGGTGTAGAGGAGGGTTGGGCACAGAGGGGCTGGAAAGAATGAGACTAGATTGCTTTGCATGGAAACAGTAGTTTGCCACAATTGGAGATTGGATTTGTCACTCGCTCTGTCTCTGTCTCTGTCTCTGTCTCTCCCTCTTTAATTCTCTCTACTATTGTGGCTGTTACCTCCTTAAGTATGACACAGCCTCTGTGCTCACACCCTTCTAAGCTGGGCTCTACCATACCCATGTGGCCCCATGAGGGAAACACCATCTCTTCACTATCATCACTTTAATTTGCAGAGAAACTGAGGCTCAGGGAAGTACCATGACATTTTCAAGGTCACTCACTTTGTGTCTCAGTGATGATTTAATTTCTTATCAAGTGTGATTCATTTCATGCATACAAAAATAACATGTATGAGAATATAACTAACACTCCGTGTACAGCGACTCTGTATAAGGTAGAAATCCTTTCTTCCCAGAGGTGCCTTCCAATCTGAAAGCTTCTCTTTCTCAATGTGCACCCAGCCTGCTGTTCTGATTATTTTCTATGTGTGTCCCACATTTTCTATGTCTGATTATGAGTCCTGATTATTTTCTATGTGTGTCCCACATTCATCTCTCCACCGCAGAAGTGTGGATGTAGTTCTAGTCCTGAGTGGGCTCAATCAAAAGAGTGAGGGCAGGAGAAGAGAGACTGAGGTCTTTCTTCTTCACTCCATGCATGCTATGGTTCTGGGTTCTGGAGCCTGCCTGAGGGTTACCCCCTAATGTTCTGCCTCATTGAGTTCCTGTAACCCACTTCCTCCCCTTGCCCCTTCTGGAAACTCCCATCTTGATGGTTTCTGGAGGTCACAGAAACTCTTCTTGACTCCTTAACTTTACTGTGCTGAGTACGTGCTCATAATGTGTCACCCCTAAACTTGCTGTTTTAGTTTCATATCTCCTTGCTGCAATAAAATACTCCACCCAAGCAGCTTAGCACAAGAAGAGTTTTATTCCAACTCGCAAGCCCAGGTTGCAGTTCATCATGGTAGGGGAGGAACAGCAACAGGAGCTTGAGTGAATGGCCACATCACATCCCCTCGAGAGCAGAGAGCTAGGACTGATGTACGTGTACCTGCTTGCTCACCTGCTTGCCAGTTTGCCGGTGTTTTGCTGACAACGGCTGGGTCTTCCTACCTCCACTAACATAATCAAGACAATCTAATGCAATCAAGACAATCTCCTACAGGCTTGTTTCTAGCTGAATTCTCAGTCATGCCTGAAGTTCTATCTCCAAGTATCAAGTTGGCAATACTACCATCGCCGTCTGGTTCATTGCCCAAATCCTCTGCATTGGTTATCTGAGCTGTGCTCGGCTGCCAGTTCTCCTGCTCAGAGTGGTACTGACTGGACCCATTCCATCATTTGCAGCGGATCAGTGTCAGCTGGCACTGGCTGGCTGGCACTGACCATTGGTGGGTCTTTCTCTTCAAGGAGCCCCAATAGGCTGGTGCAGGCTTCATCATTGACATCAGAAACACCCCAGAGAGTGAGAGCAGGAATGCCAAGCCTCTGCATCCTTTCCCGAGTCACGGCACCTACAATCCATTGGTCAGAATAAGGCATAAGGACATGTCAGATTACAAGGAAAAAGGAAAGTCAATTCTCTGGATGGACGAAGCCTTAAGGGGGAGCTTATACAACAGAATGGCAGGATTCTGTGTCCACTGTACAACTCACCACTCCTGAGAGAAAACCCCTTCTTTCTAGAATTCTCCTTGCTTGTCTTGTGATTCTGACAAACACAGCATATAATCATATTGTGATACTGTACTGCAGATCATCTTCTTCAGTTTATTTTTTATCCTAACCACCATATTTTGAGATAAATCCTATTTAGTATGGGACTATTTGTTTACCTTTATTCTTCTAAAACTCTTTGTGTGAGTTTGTGTATCCACGTTCCTCTGCCGGATGGACATTTAACTCAGCAGTTTTTTATTAGTATAAATGCTGCATTTCTCTTTTGCACATGACAGTCCTCTGGGGAGTGTAATTAGGAGTAAAGTTGTTATAGTGTAATGTTGCCAAGTCACTTTCCAAAGTCAATATAGTCTTTCTTAGAACAAATAGAAATGGAGAGCTGAACACAGTTGAAAAACTGAGTTCACCTTTATGTTATGCAACTATGTGTTTTGAAGAACTGTAGTGCTATCTGGGTGGAATGAAGCTCCCACCCAACCTAAGAATCCTCTCAACAGTGTTCCCAGGAGATGGTCAAATAACCCCCTCTTGAACTCCTGAAAGCCCACAGGAAAGTTTGCAGTGTTAACTGTGATTCCCTCTGCCGAGCAAGAATACTTCTGGGAATGGAGTAATCCCTCTCTGCCTGAAGGCTGCCCCAGCCAGCTGAAATGTATGGCAGAGAAGGGAGATGACAGAAGCAGGGTGGGATGGGGCATGCCACAGATAGACCCTGTGCTCTCCTAAGGAGCGTATGTTCTTTGGAAGGCAGGCAGAAGGCGCTGCAGGAGGGTGGGCAAGAGAGAAGTATGCTCAAGCTAAAAAAGTCATTCAGTCTGGTGTGTCTGAAGTGGTGGGGGAGGGTAAAGAGGTAGCAGTTGTGGTGAGCCTGAGTGAAGATGATGATGCCCAAATAAAGGGACATCGAGGGGTTGGGGAAGGCACTCTCACTCCAGTGACTGAGACTGGAATCTGGAATTAACAGGCTGGTGGTATGTTGCACGTGTTATCAACCTCTTGGGGCATTTATTTCTTTATCTGCGGAATGAGGATAATAGTGCCTAAGCAGATAACATGAGATCTTGTATTTACAGAGCTTAGTGTCTGACTCATGGTGTGTGCTCCACAGACACTAGTTACCTTATCATTGAAGAACTACTGAAGAGTCTTGGTAATGACATCAGCCACGGTGCATCAACCTGTTACAGCTGAGGGATTCCCAAATGCATAGTGGTGAAAACGCAGCAGAATTTTATTTTTTTGTTCACATTGCAGTCCAAGGTGTGTGTCTCTGCTGCAAAACTGATCTCGTCCACATGGGGATTTATGACCATGGGTAGGTCCATTGCAAGCTGGGTGTTTCTTTTTGTTTTGTCCCGCTTCCTACTGAATGTAGACCCAGACCGCCTGTCTATGCTCCATTGGTCACAACTGGTACATGACCATCCCTAGCTGCAAGTGATGCTGGGAAACATAGTCACCATCTAAACAGTCACTTCTCTGTCCATCAAGGGCTTCTCAGTCACTGAACTACTGGCATTTCAGGCTGGGTCATTATTCATTGATCTGTCCCATACACGATGGCAAGATGTCTGATAGCTGCAGCCTCTATTACTGAAGTCTAAGCTTGCCTTACCTAGAATGCTTAGGACCATAAGAGTTCAGGAGTCAAACTGGTTTTTTTTTTCTTATTTTGGAGTATTCCCATAAACAAAAGGACATACTTTGAAATCTGAACACTAAATACGGCATGGAATTTCTTACTTATGCTGTAATGTCAGCATTATCTTTCAGATTTTAAACATTTTCAATGTCAGATTTTTCAGATTAATGTTTTTCAGATTGTAGTATTAGTAGTGACCACAAAAGACTTTACCCTCCCACTACCAAGTTGTGATTTTTTTTTAAAAAAAACAAAGATATCCAGACAGTTCTCCCAGGGAAACAGAATCAGCCCTGGAACAGAAGTGTTGTTGTGCATGAAGGACAGAGGACATTTGGGGGGTTGGGAAGGGTCTAGCTAGGCCCTTTTGTGGGAGAGGGAAAAACCAAGCTAAGAGCTTTGTTCAAGTCTCAATCCCTCAAGAGTGTGAACTGCCAGAATGCTGACGTGTGTGTTTTCTTTCCTACAGAACCCACAGCCACTCATCTAGAGCACACCTGACAGGTGTGGAAGGTGCTGGACGAGTCAGTGGTAGTTGTCCAAGTGTGTCCCACAGACAGGACCAACTCTTATCGTTCAGAGGCGCACACTGTGTTTTCTATGAAACAAGCACTGTGCTCTCCCTGTGAGAGGACACAATGAGAACAGTATAACAACAGCAGCAGCAAGATCTGAGATCCACTGAAGGAAGGGAACGGTACCGATCTGCCGTCCATCAGCACCCCCGGACCCTGCCTTCCTGGATGTGCTGAGCACCTGAAACACAAGGAGATAGATAAGACAGGCCCAGGTTGCTGCCCTCACAACTGAAGGGTCTCATGATGTCCATGTAACATGGATCCCCTGCTACACCTGACATTAAACCCATTACATTCTCTGGAGGAAAACCCAATTACGCTGGAGACAGCCACTGACAATTTGCGGTCCGCTGAGCGAGGCTCCACAGGGCTTCAATTCTCCCCCTCATTTTTTGAGGTCCCCATCCCTGTTTTTAAGTATGTCCCCGCCTCTTGGCTCTGACATCTCTGTCAACACTATGGCCAGGGGCTGCCGTAACATTACAGCTGCGGGGATATGACTCTAATGGTTATTGATTTCCTGGTCACATCTACAGCAAAAGTGCCACAGAGAAAGGATCCCGGTGGGTAGGGAAAGATACAAGAGGAGAAAATATATACATGGACATTTCCTTTTCCTTCACAGTGTGGATAACTACAGATGAATCAACATCTGAGCTCAGTTTGGGAAGCATGGAGACTCTCAGGAGACCGTGAGCCCCAAGCATAGGAGGGCAGGGCACGTGGAATGCAGGGCAGATGAACCTCATGCCAATGGGCTGAGGAGGAACACAGATGTCAGTGTCCTGGGAAGACCAGGATGGGAGCAGATAGACCCCAGCTGATGCGAAGACACTGACTGCCCGGGTGAAATGGGAATCCTGCCAGAAGTTCCCCACTGGTAGTATAGTGTTCACAGCACTCTCCTTGTAAATGTTTACGAAGAATGAATGGGTCAACAGGTATGAAAATGCTTGGTAGAGCTCTGCCACACATTGAAGTTTTTCATTCATATTATTTCTGCATTGCAGGGAGGAGGAAAGAGGCCACTCAGGAAGTAGGCCCGGCATAGACATGACTATTGATGCAGGAAAAATGGGTCATGGGAACAGCCTTCTTTAGAGAGCACCAGGAACCCGAACCAAGTGTCCATGAAATCACACGCTTCTTCTTTGATGCAAAGGGCAAGAGCAGTGTGGAAGGTGCCCCTCAGGTGCCCATATGTCCCTCCCTCAGCCAGCGTCCATCCTCATCCCTTCCTCATAAGCCCCGGATTCAGCACCACAGCTTCCTTCCTGCCCAACCCCAGAGAGATGAAGCTGCCCGACCTGCCACTCCCAAGAGATGAATAAACCAAAAAATCGAAGAAGAGAAGACAGAAAGGGGCAGATTCATTTATGCAGGTCACTGGCAGATCACACCCAGAAGTCAGCTGCCAAAGAAATCAGATAAACATAGGAAAACAGGGCCTGGGAACTGCTTGGTATGAACGCCACCATCCACATCACTACCTGAATGGGAAAGCCATCCTTACTTCAAATCTTCGTCACCAAGATGATGGCTAGTGCAGAAAAGGCCCCGCCTTCCTTACAGCGTGAGCACCAAGGTTCCAGGAGACAATACTGTCTAGTGAATCAGCAATCCTGGTGTCCGTTGAAATCTCCAGTGACCTTGGGCATGTCCTAAGAAGCACATGCACGTGGCAGTCCTCTCTAACTGGCCACACGACAGCCCCTCTAGCCATCTTGAATATGGTCACTTGGACCAGGGAAGAGTGATACAGGCTACATACGCTGACATGAAGCAATACTCCAGTTGAGACTTTTAGGGGACATGAACCCACACTGATTAGATGAAAAGCAAGAGAAGCTGTAGGGAGAGAGTCGGAGATGAGCACCATTTGTAGATTTATTCAACAAACATGCATTAAACTTCCTGATATTAGAGACTGGGTCCAGGAAAGAAATTGAGTGGAAAAAGGGTATTTTTTCCCTCTTTCTACTCACTCACAGAGTTAAAATACAAGACAGGTTAAGTGCAGTGAGAATGGACAGGAAGGGGTGAGACAGATCTCCAGGACAAGCAGGAGAGAACTTGGCCAAGTCTAAGTGAGTGAATGAATCAACGGGGGAGAGATAAGGACGTCTGAGGATCCCGATTGCAGAAACTAGTGAGACCAGTATAATCACTAGCAAGTAAGTAGGAATCGCTGCTGTGGCTGGGGCATCTAGGTCACAGTGATGACAACAGCAGTGTGTTGGCCAGAGGTTCTAGAATATTCTCCACACACTTGGCACTCTTTGGAGGGCCATGTTGCTTACATCGTTTCATTGGGTGCACACTCCTCTCTTCACCCCTCTTAACAGATGAGAAAACAGACATAAAGAAGCTAAGAATCTACACAAAGCCCCCCACCCCAATCCTTAAGTGGCTGAGCTCTCCTCAGCTCCGGCTCACTGGGTGCTTTGCAGGGGACGGGGGGGGGGGGGTTGGTTGTCTGTCATGCGAGTAATAAAGAGGCCATACCACCTGGACTTTTGAACATCACAGCCTATAGGGGCTGACTGGGCAGAGCCCTTAACATCTGTACTGTCCAAGGCAAGTGCTAGACAAAGGGATAGTGTGTGCCTCTGGTCCCAATGTCGATATTACTCACTGCTTATGAAGGCTGGGGGACCTGGTGACATCCGAGTTCAGTCAAGTAGTCAGAGAAGGAATCTGGCCACAACGTATACACAAGTATACCATGACAGTCAGCACGCGCAGATGTCTGTGTAAGTTGGAGCAGTCTACACGTGGAGAACATGTTTTCTAATCAGAGCTTGCCTGTGTCCTTCCTGGAGTCCAGGGCCTAAGAGTTCCTTAAGTGCTAGACACGCTGGCCCTGTGTGGCTAAAGACTACAAGGGCAAAAGTCCCCCCCCCAAGAACCCCCTGCATGCACGCGCAGGGGCGGGCAGCTTTCAAGGGGCCCAACAGCTATTAAGCTGAGTGTCTGTGCATCCAGGACCCAAGAGGCATCTCTTCCCTCTTTGATTTTTCTCCACTTCGCGCTCACAGACAAGAGTTACCTGAGCACTGGCCTGGGAAAGTCCCCTGGCCCAGGGGAGATGAAAGGGGAACATGGGAAAACACCAGGGCTCAACCCAGCCCAGCCCTGGCCAGCTGTGTGCCCAGCACAGTCCTTTCCTGGGCTGACTGCAGCTCCCACCCTCTCTGGAAGTGGCCCAGGATCACGTGACTACGCTAAAGGCGGGAGAGTCACTCCATGCTCATCCCCTGAAGAGTGCCCCATGACCCTCTGACTTCCCTTCTCCTGTCCACAGTGATACTGGGAGGCAACGCGCTGTAAAAAGAGCTGCAGGGTAAGCCGCGGTATGATAAGCAAGAAACACGGTCAGTCAGCACGTGAATGCGCTGTACCTTTAAGCTCTGTCTCCCCCTGAACTAAGAGTGGCTTCCTGGGATTCTAAAACTTGGCCCACAAACCTGCGGCCTCTGCACCAGAGAGACATCAGTTTCATACGGACTTCAAAATGGTCAGGCAGTTGCTGGATCACTGGTGGCGACAAAAGGACAGGTGTGTGTAGTTTGTCGTGCCATGCCTGGCGTCTTATGAGCCCCCATTTCCACCTCTGTCTGTTGGAGACAAGATCACCATTCCTGAGCAGTGTCTGTGAAAGGATAAGATGGTTCCCCACAGTGCAATGAGTGAGGAATCTAGCCCAGTAGCTGACAGTCGGTGCCTAATTAGTAAGTTCTTCAAGAATGTTCAGCATGAGCTATGCCATCATCTAGGAGCCAGGAGCTGTGGAATTGACAGAGAAGTAGAAGGAGGGATAGGATAGAAGGTGGGCAAGGGGGCCTGCCATGTAACACCTCCTCCCACAGACTGTGGGGGGAACCTGGAAGTGGGGTGTGCCAAAGCCAAGTTCCCTTTGAAGGTGCTCAGAAGCCTCTCTCGGGCTGAGCTCCTGGGAGGTGCCTGTTGCTCCTTGGCTTGGACTTACCACTTCAGCCTCTCATCTACTCTGCTTCCTCTCTTTTGTCTCTTATAAGGACACGTGCCCCTGGATTAGGGTCACCCAGGTGATGATCCAGGGTATCTCAAGAGGCCTGATGACTTCCACAAAAATCTTTTGCAGGCGCGGTCACAGCCCTGTTTTTCGGAAACACAGAAATCTCTTGTGCCACTGCCTGACCCAACATAGGGTGCAAACCAGTATGTGGGGGTCATGTTCAACATCATCTCCTGGCCAAGGTGCCTGTTGTGGTACATGACATGACACGGGAGTTTAAGCACAATAATTTTGAATAGAAAGTCAGCCGTGTGCAACGGTTAAGCCGCCGGCTTTAGAATTAGCTAAACCCCATTCATACTTTGACCACTTACCAACATGACGTTAGGCAAATTTCGTAACCTCTCTGAGCCTCAGTTTCTTCCTGTAGGTATTTTAATCAGGCCTGTCCCGGAGGAGGGGGGATTACAAGGACTCAGCTTATAAGTGCAAAAGTACCATCTCGGTGTCTGGCACCCAGTAGGGCTGCAAAGTGGGGTTACTGAGCACCACAAACAATTTTGACCAGCTTAACTGTCACTCAAAAATGCTCACTAACTTGATCAACATTTCCATGACTGGTGTTGCTACAAAGCGCTGGCTCAGGAGGAGGGGGGGTGGAGACAGCACGTAGGGGAGGAGGCAGGGGGAGAGAGGGGCTTCCTGTGCTCACAAAGGGTAAGGAGAGTACAGAACCCAGAGGCACAGAAGAAAGGGGCCTAGGTTTGCAGCTCTGTGGAGGAAGCATCCAGCCCTGCCTCTGGCTGCCTGGGTGCTTTTCTTAGCTCCCAGAGCAGGGCTGGCAGCAAGCCTGCCTGGGCCCCTCATTGTTATTCCTGGCACGAGGTGTTCCTGCCAGCCTCCTTGTAAAAATAAAACACCCGCATTCTGCCTCTCCTCCGCGCAGCTCAGAGCCATGAGCACCCTCCTGAGAGGACCACACTCCCCGCCAGGTGTGCCTACATGGCCATGGGCCTGTGGCACAAGGGGTAAGAGGGAACCAAGGTCACCAAGTTAGAGCACTGGCCAGCCTGCCAGGGATGTATGTGTGTATGTGCATCCATGCATCCAAGTGTTTGGAGAAAGAGAGAGAGAGAGAGAGAGAGAGAGAGAGCAAGAGAGAGCGCTGTGGAAGTGGAGCTGAGAAGATGGTTCAGCAGTTACTGTGTTTGTCATGCAGGCAAAAGACCCTGAATTCTGATTCCCAGATCCCACATAGAATGCTGACCAGGCTTGGTCATCTTGTAAATCCAGCCCCAGAAAGTAGACCCTGGGAATCCCCAGAGCAGGCTGACTGATTAGTGGGATTAGGCCAATTGGTGAGCTCTGGATTTAGGAATCCAGCCTCAAAGCAGTAAGGTGGAAGAGCATTCCAGGATGATTCCTGGTACCAATCTTCAGCCTCCACATGCACAGACACACACCGTTGCCCAGGCACATACACACATGAAAGCACACAAGCACACATGCATGTAACACACATGCATGCACATGAAAGCAGGAAGAAGAACCAAGGCAGTCAAACTCCAGTGGTCTTTCTGCTGAACATTTCACTTCAACTCTTTGTCTCGAGTTTCGTACAGAAGTGTGCCTACCCATAACCACAGGCCACACGCAGTCCAGGACAACAGCGAATGCTATCCAACGTAAAATCCCACGCTGACTTGAAACATTATGAGATATTTTTTATTTTGTAACCCTGTGATACTGTTTTTGAACTATGAACTTTGAAGATGGCATCATCATACTACACCACTGAAAGGCTGGACACACCAAAATATGAATAGCAGCATCCAGCACTCGGGCTTTCTTGGGACTGTGAAACACACACTGGAAGAAAATATCTGCAGAGCATATCAATGACTTGTATTAGAATACCTCATAAAAACTCTTTCAGTAACTAAAAGACCAATATGCCTCTTTCCCAATGCAAAAAGGACCAGGACACGTCACAAGAGCAATCTCTGCAGTGACCCTCCGCAGCAAGCATTTGGGGTCTGCCACAGAGGGAATGGGATTGCTACCGCAGGAAGGGGCAGTGCCAGGCCCAGGAGAAGGACCAAAGACAAAAAGACGACTGGTGCCAAGTTCAGGTGAGAACATGCAACAGCTGGCGCTCCTGTGGACTCTCCCAATCGAGAAACTGTTTGGGAATTGATCACAATGATAAAAATACACTTTGCACATGAGCCTGCATTTCTACCTCTAAGGCGGCTCCCCAAGGCAAGGTCCACAGGAAGGCCTGTGCTCAGGAGTCCCCAGGCAGTCTTCTTTAGCGCCACCACTCACAGAAAACAACCATGGGATCCATAAGCAAAATAATGGTCAGACGTGCTGGGAAGTCAGATAGTGAAATACTAAACAGCCATGAAGAAGAGTGGCTGCTTCACGCCCTGTGAGAGAATCTCATAAACACTCAGCAAGATGTGACATGATAAAAAAAAATGATCCCATTTCTAAGAAGCTCTAAAAAACAAGTTTGTGGGGACAAAAATCAAGCCATGATGGCCTTTGTGAAATCAGAGGACAGACAGTGGACAGGGGCAGGAGGAAGTTGCATGAGATGAAAGAATGTCCTACGTTCCTTCTGGAGGCCGTAGGCCAAGGGTATACGTTTGTAAGAGTCATCACCTGCTTTATTTTACACTCTCCTGCCTCATCCTCCCAAGTGCGAGAGCCACAGGCAAGAGTCTCCAGGTCAGACTAGAAAGAGGACTTAAAAGTTAAGAACTGCTCAGTCGCACTTGGAAATCTGAGCAGGATTCGGAACTGTGACTCTCACCAATCAGGTAATCTCGTAGAGAAGTGGCGAAGGTCACTCAAAGGAATCCTGGGGAAAGCCGGCTATGTCCCCAATCCATTCCTTCCACTGTGAATAGAAAAAAAAAGGTATTCAGTTTTCACAGAAGCAATATGAGTGGTAGGGAGATGGGGAAGATGAATTTGCTCAATACCCCAGAGGATACATCGGGGAGTCCACAGCCCACAGTGCTACACTGTGGGGAAGGGAGGGGACTGTCTAGGTTTCTCTTCCTGTTGCTGTGATTCAACAACTTGGAAGAGAAAGAATTGGCTCTGACTCACAGTTTGAAGTTCAGTCCATCATGGTGGGGAAGTCGAGGCAGCTGGCGTGTCACATCCACAGGCCAAAGCAGAGAGCTGGTGTGCGGCACATTTTCTCCACTTTGTACAGCCCAGGATGCCCTCTGCCCAGGAAACAAAATGGTCTTGCCTAACACTGAGATGGATCTTCCATGTCAATTAACTTTCCCTGAGACTGACTTTCATCTAGATAATCCCTCACAGGTGAGCCCAGAGGCACCTCTCCTAGGACTCATGTTGGGAGCTAACACTAATTATGGCAGGGGTTTCAAAGCTACCCAACACAGCCTGGGCTCCAGGCTGCGCCACACAGAGGATCTCTCAGGAAGGTAGTGCCTAACGCAGGGCATAATGGTCCTCTTCTCTCGCCAGCCCCAACCCATCTTTTCCCTTCCTCTATTGATCCAGAGGGCTCAGTCTATATCCTTCCCTTTCTGGAAAGTTCCATCCTCATGCTGGATAGCACTGAGGCAGGCAGCATTGGTCCCAGCAGGACATGTCATGTCTTCTCCTGGAGTGGAGACCCATCACTGTCCTGTGCATCTGCAGTTACCAGAGGCTGGTCTCCAATGTTGTGCCCTCAAGAGTAAGAAATGAGCAAGTTCTCCCCTCTGGGGTTCCCAGCTTCCGTCCCGGGCGGCCACGATCTGCCCATTTCTCACAGGATGAAAAGTTTTCTCTCAAGAGTGCCGCAAATAATCCAGGAGAGCTGCTAAGACTAACCCACAAAGCGTTCCCCCAAGTCCCTTGCCCCCCATGCCTGTGGTCCACTTGGTCCACCTTCTGGGTGCCTGTGGTCAGGATCCAGTC
Organism: Typhlomys cinereus; assembly: GCA_023101885.1. Classification (NCBI taxonomy): domain Eukaryota; kingdom Metazoa; phylum Chordata; class Mammalia; order Rodentia; family Platacanthomyidae; genus Typhlomys; species Typhlomys cinereus. The sequence goes on from JALPQD010000003.1 coordinate 15,569,395, forward strand.
TCGCTCGGGCATCTGAAGATGCTCATATTTGCAGAGAATAATCATCCATGACGTCTTTCAAGGCCCACGCTGTGCACCTGTGGGAACCCGTGCACCTGGAAGGAGGATGCACAAGCTTTCCCTCTCACCCGCAGGTTGCTGGATTCGAAGGTGGCACATTCTGAATGTGAATGTCACAGAGGCCACAGGAGGCTTTGGAGAAAACATCTCTGCAGAAGCTGGCCGAGTGTGCCATACTGGCCTTCTTCAAAGGAGGTCGTCTCTGCCTGTGAATCAGACGTCAGAGCAGGGGCAGCAGTGTGAGCACCTCAGTCACCGCGCGTGCTTGGTACATAGGAGGGCCCAGAGTCAGAAGCAGCTACTCTGAATTCTCTCAGAAATACTCTGAACAGTATTTCTGTTTTCCTGCAGGGGAAAGCAACCATCACCTCATTTTCTGGCATTCTGCCAGCTACCAGTTGTGGCCTCACAATTAGCTCGGCCTGGTGTCACGTGAACACGCTAGTTCAAAGGGGAGGAAATGAGCTTTTTCCTTCTTTCTGAGATCTCAGTCTTGACCTCTTGTGGTGTTTTTCTGGGTTTTTTGTTTTGGTTTGGTTTTTTTGTTTGTCACATGAAAATTAAATGTCATCTCCTCTCAGCATACAGGACATCTGAGGACAGCCCGTTTCAGATGCACACAGTCCTGCCCACACACAGGTCCATGCAGACCAAATCAACCCTCTAGGACCTGATCCAGCATCCAGCAGAAGTCGAGTGCTAACAGGGGCTGGGCAGGAGTGTGAGCACATGGGACCCCAACAGGGCTGGTCACGAAGTGGCAGAAGCAGAACCCCAACTAGAAATCACAAATGCAAAGATAAAATCAAGAATTTTGGGATGACTACCACAGACCATTTAGCTCTCTTGTTTCTGTTACAGATTTGTCTGCGTGTTAAGAGCTTGACCGTTAATCATCCGGCAAACCCAGATGGAAGGTTTCAGCCTTCCGCCTCCAGCCAACCTGCCAGGCAGTGTGTCTTCCGAACAGAGTTACTGTGTGGCTCTCGCTACCTCTGGAGCTATGCATGCAGAAGCACCTTAACTCTCACACAAGTGGAAGGAGGTTGGTCCATTCCCTTCTGAGAAGAGGACAAACTAAGGCACGGAGAAGTATTGCTCCTTAGCAACTCAGCTGTTCAGTAGGTAATCAAGTCAGGGATTTGGTCCACTCTACCCCGCCCCACCAAGCATACCTCCTATCTGCCCAAGGACTTTGTGAGTGGAGGAACAACATGTAGAGCAATGGTTTCTCCCCCACGCTGGACAAGGCATGGGGCTTTTCTGCTCTCTAAGATCTTTTTAGACGGAAGAACAAGGAAACTTATCGAGTGCAAAGATTGGCTGCTGGAGAGGAGGAGATGTAGAGGGACAAGAGGGGCTTGCATAGATGTCTGTGAGTCAGGAGGCTGCCAAGTGACAGCGATATCTCCAGTATGTTAACATTCTCTGTTATCCAGACGATATGAGAGCACAGGAATGCAAGTAAGTCTTATGTTTAAAAATGGAGGGAAATGGGCTGTGGAGATGGCCCAGGAGTTAAAGCCTTTGCCCCACAAGCCAAGGACCTGACTTCTGATCCCCAGATCACACGTAAAAATGCCAGGCAGCAGCCCCATACTTCTGGCCCTGGAAGGTGGAACCTGGGAAACCCCAAAGCAAAACAATAGAGAGATAAAGCAATCTAGGATGTCACCCTTGGACCTCCACAGGCACATACATGACCTTATATACATACACATGCAAAGAATAAATAAATAAATAAATAAATAGATAGATAGATAGATAGATAATAATAAATAAATCAGGAAACTGAAACTGGAAGAGGCTCCGTCTAGGGAGCATGTAGCCCCAGGAACAGTAAGCAAGCCTGTCAGTTTTGGGAAATGCATATCCAAGTTTACCCAACAGTCATAATCCTCCAGACAGGACTTGTTGGGTAGCTACGGCTCAGTCCCTGCTCAGTCCAAATTCCTCCAATGGGGTGAGATTTAGGGTTATAAATTAGGTGTGGAGCTATCATAAATTCACTATATTTGTGCATTAAACACCAAAAGAATTTTTTAAAACAAGGAAAAATAATTCGGAGGGGTCACTCGCAGACCGTGTGAACCGAGGTTTGAAGCCTCTTCAGTGACAATGACCCTAATTCTTTTGAATAGATAAATAAAAAGAAAGGTCCGGAGTGGGAATCTTCTTTGCAGAAAAAGCCGAGACACAGCAAGTGTCACTAAAGGCCATTTGGTCCCACCGAGGCTTTGCAGGCCAAAGCCCACCCATCATGATGGGTGATGGCAGCGGCACAAGCACACAGGAAGCTCCCTCTGAAGTCTAAGGAAGGGAATGCAGCAGAATGTGGGGCGCTCTGAATCAGGGTCACCCCTCATCATGACCCAGGAAGCCGGTCTGGGAGGTTCAGAGATGGGAGGCAGAGAGAGGAGTTTGAGGAGGTTTTTGTGTAGAACTTCCATTTTTTGCGAGCTTTGGGTTTTCTCTGTCTAAGGTCTCACTCATGCTTGGTGAAACTCATTTCGGGTCCCGCTTGTCAGCAGCAGCCTATCTATGCCTGTGACACACAGTAAGAACAGACCTGGTCTGGAAAGACCTCTGAGTATCAGGTCTCCTGCCCCGGGTCTCACAGGCCCAGAGCTTTGTTCTGAATCATTGCACTGAGGGGCTCCAGGGGAAACACCCAGGGCAGCCTTCTGACTGGGGATCTTATGACACACAGACACATGCAAATGAAGATGAGCCTGGAAGTCCAGAAGCTTCTTCAGTGGCAACTACAGCATCTTCACTCAGCAAGTGTGAATTGCTCCCAGACTTCTGCTAGATGTGCAGTGGGCTTCACGCAGGTCAGGGACGAGTGCTCTGCCAGGGAAGTCATCCTAGAGACACACCCCCTATCCTAACAAGGACCAGTTAGGACCAGATAGGACCAGCTATGACTAGGAAAAGCCACAGATAAAGGGCTGAGTAAAGGGGATTCTTTGGGGTTGGTGAAGACAACATAAAGAATGATCTCCTTTGTTAGAGGATTATGGTTTGGGAAATTTGTTTCCTACACAATGATGTGAAGTCTATTCCTATTTTAAATTTTTCTTTGAAAAGTAATAAAGTTTTTAAAAAAAGAAGAAAAATAGCCTCTTAGGTTAGGGAGATGACTCAAGGATTAAAGTCTGTGCCTTAGAAGCAGAAGAGCCCAAGTTCAGATCCCCAGATCCCATATAAAAATGCCAGGCAGAAATGGTGGCAGCTTGTATTTCCAGCCCTTTAAGATGGAGCCTGGGAAATCCCACAGCAAAGCAATAAAGAGGTAGAGCAATCCAGGATGATTCCTGAAGACACCCTTGGGTCTCCACAGGCACACACACTCAAGCGTCTTCTTCTTGTACACACACACACACACACACACACACACACACACACACACAAAAGAGAAAAAAGAAAAAATTAAAGAAAAAAAGAACGGTCTCCTCTGGAGGAACAGGCTGTCGGTGGGATACCAGAATGTAAGCAGAGAGTGTACTGTGGCTCTGGCCACAAAATGACACAAATCCGGTGACTTCGAATGCCAGCAGCTAGACTCAGAAGTCAAGGTGTGAGCAGAGCCTATATTTTCTCAGAATTCCATAGTGGAAGCCTCTACCAGCTATCCTTGGCTTGTGGGCACATCACCCAGCCTCTGCCTGCCTCTTCCTGTGGCCTTTTCCCCGGCACATCTGTGTGCCTATCAGGATACCAGTCACTGGATTGAAAGCTGCCCCAATCCAGTGAGACCTGAGTAACAGCAGGGGGGATTCTCTTGAGAATAAGGACCCTTTTTCTAATCCCATGGGCTTTAGAATCAGACGGACCTAGACGTGAAACAGCTTTCAGTGCTTACTAGCTGTGTGAAGAGAGGGACACGTGGATTCCCAAGCAAACCTCAGTTTGACATTATCTTTTAGGACTATGATGGATGGCTAGTCACGTGGCTACTTCCAAATCCAGGATGAAGCACACCTCCGGGTATGTCTGTGAGGGCATTCGAGAGGATTACTGAGGAAGGAAAACCTTCTGAATATGGGTGCTCTGGTGCATAGAGAGAATAAAAACAGGGAAGGAGATGGCCAGCCAAGGGCTAATGCTCCTTTCTCTTCTTCCTGCTCTCTTCATTGGGAGCTGCTCTGTTCCTCTGTATCATCTGGCCAAGATGGACCCGTTGCTCCGAAAGCATGAGAACAAATTCATCCGTCATCCTCCAAGTCGCTTCTATCAGAGATCTGCTCACAGCAGTGCAAAAGTTAGCTAGTCCAGGAGACGCCGTTTGATACACTGTGCCAAGAGCAACCCAGGCAAATCCAGACGAAGCCCCGAGATGGGCAGAATGGGAGGAAGTAACCAGCGTGCCACAGGCCAGGGCATGAGCGGGGACAAAGGGCAGCAGGCAGATGGTGCGACACCAGGAGATGGAGACCCACTGGGGTCTCCCAGCTCATGCCGTCATGCACCTCGGGAGGCGGCCCTCCTGACAGGGAGCTTGGATGCCGGGCTTTATCAATGTAAAGTGCCATCTCATCTATGCCCCACCTGCCACTCCTGGCACCACACTTAGCGCACACACACACACATCTTCTGAGGATCAAGTGTCCCCAATACCACCCAGCTGCTCTCTGAACGCATCCTGGAGACACCAGAAAGGACCACAAGGGAAGTGGGCCATCTGTAGGTATACAGGTCTGCCAGGATTTGAATTTGAGTTGCCCACCCACAGGCTCATGTGTCTGAATCTTTAGTTACTGTTGATGTTTGCGAAAGTCATAGCATCTTTCAGAGGTAGAGCCTTGCTAGAGGAAGGCATGTGAAGAGCCCAGGCCTTGAGGTTTGATAACCTGGCCCTGCTTCCTCTCTCTATTGCTCTCTCTGCCTTCGTGACGGCTTCGATGACTTGTACCAGTCTCCTACTTCTGCCTGCAGCCGCGCCTTCGGCTATGTGATTCCCGCCACGAATCGGCTATATATATATCTCTCCTCTGGAACTGTAAGTCAAAATAAATCACGGTTTCTCCCCCAAGCTGCTTGAGTTTGAGTACTGTCTCACAGAAAAGCAGAGAGACTGAGACAAAGTCCGAAAAGTTCCTGCTGGACATGAGTTTCTCCTCCTCGGATCTCAGGCCACCCATCATCATGCATTCCCAGAAGCCGAGGAGGACTTAACCTGTCCTGAACACTGCCTCAGGACAAGGGTTAGACATCTCTTCCTTCCTGAATATCGTAGTCCAGTGAGGCAGAAGAAATGTGTGTAGGGGCTGGAGGTTGACATTAGAAATCTTCCTCCATCACTCGTCCACCTTATTCTTTGAGACAGGGTCTGTCCATTGACCCCACAGTTCACCAATAATCTAGTCTGTAACCAGCCTGTTCCAGAGCTTACCTTGGTTATGGGGATCTGAACTCCAGTCCTCAAGCTTGTGCCACAAGCGCTTTAACTGCTGAGCTGTCTCCCTAACCCTTTATGAAGACTTTTTTAAGGAAGGGTGGGAGAAAGAAGCAGGTAATAAGGAAGAAAAGATAAGGGAAGGAAATAGAAAGGGAAGAAGGAAGGAAAAAAGTAGTGAAAGGGACAGAGGGAGGGAAGTGATTCATTTTGAAAAATCATTTCGGACTCTCTCAGATCTCACCCTCTTCCTATGCATCTATGTCCTCATCAGTCAGAGCAAAACCCCCTGGCTGGGGCTCACACTAAGGGTAGGGACACCTGTTATGTCACCAAGGAAGCTGAACCAGCACACATGGTGCACAGCAAACAAAAGAAGCTGTCTGCAACACTTGTCATAGAAGAATAATTCATTAGCAAGAACGATGTTTATGACACAGGCTTAACGAAAAGAGCAAACTGCAAAAGGGGCAGATAAAATACAACCTCCTTCCTAATGTGTGGGCATGCGTAGCAAGACACCTGAAGACCATGAATCCACAGCTGAGCGGCTCTGTGTCATTGGAGCGATTGCAGCTATAACTTAGAATTTGTTCATGTATTGTTCCGTGACTATATATCACTTTGGGAGACAAACAAAAAAAATCGACATTATGTATATGCACATGCAGAAACTTTGGGGAAACTTCCAGGTCAAGGGTGGTATCCGTTGAGGATACAGGTGGGGACAGCGCCTAGAAGAGAGGGCGTGCACTAAGGAGGTGTCTGCAGGCCAGGAGGACCCTCGCTGCAGTTTGCCCATATTGTCTCTAGGCAGCGTCTTCAGAGCCCCCTCTTCTCAGAGAGAGAAATCGAGAGACTCTCCAGCCAGGTCTGACCCAGAGGCCCTTGGAGTCTACACTTTTCGTTTCAAAGTGTCCCCAGAGGCCCCCCTGCCTCAAAAGGCCCAGGAGGAGCATATGACAGCACGCCTCTGTCCTCTGAAGAGGGCCAGAGACGGAGACTAAACTACTCCTCGCTGGCTGGATGGTCGTGGGTAAGTCACTTTACCTCAGAGCACCAGCTGCCTATTAAGCGGATGCTGATTTCTGACTCTCTCCCTCAGCCGCTGTAAAGGAACAAGGGTAGAAGTGATAGTTTTCAAAAATTATTTTTTATTCTTTCACACTTGAATTTATAAATACAATGGACTCATCCCTTACGACTTAATCTCACGCCCCCTTCCTGTCCTACTTCATGCTTTCTCCTTTCCAGCCAGTCTCCCTCCACCTTTATGTCTTTTTGTATGTGTGGCCCACTGAGTTTCACCTGGGACGCTGCACTAGCAAGTGCCTGAGTCGGGGCATGGATGACTTATCAGTCACCCACGTAAATCATTGAGGAAAGAAACTCCCCTTCTGTTTGGCATTAACCTGCAATAGTCTTTCAGGAGGAGGAGTGTCTCTTAAGATCTTTCCCCCTTCCATAGTGAAGGGCTGATAGGCCAACAATTCTACAGATCTTATGGCAGTGGATATCAATGCATTGAGTTTTTGGGTGCAGCAGCCCTGTCGTGACCAAAAGATACTGTCTGGCAATGTCCCTTCCTACCCTCAGGCTCTTACATTCTTACCTCCCCCTCTTCTGTAAGATTCAGAGGTGGTGGTCACTCACAAACACAAGTAATGAAGTTCCCACAGGAATCTGGCACGGAAGCTCAGGCTGAGTATAGGAGGAAGACATCATACTCCTGCCCACAGAGCCCAGGGCCTCTGAGACTGTGTGGCTCCCGAAGAAGCAAAAGATGCCTGCTTCTTGAAAGAGGTTGTTTGCTCAGCACAAAGGAAACTTCTAGAGAGGGCTCTGGATTAAGAAGTGAGCAGATAGAACCATTCTGCTCTTTTATGGTAAGTACCTGCCACCTGCCAGGAACCACATTATCTCTGAGAGACAATCCTGCTGGATCATCATTCTCTTTAGAAACAGGAGAGAGAGGCAGAGGGTGGGGTAACCCACTTGAGGCCACAGGAAGAACAAGCCTTCTCCATGTCTACCCTGAGTTTGGGCTTCCACTCACGCTGCAGAGAGCACTTCTCAAGGGTAACCTTATTATGAACAGTGATCATGGGGCTCCTAAAAGCTCTTTGTTCTCTTCAGCAGATACCATCCAACTCCCACCTCCTCCCGTTCCCTGGCTTCAGGCCTGTTGATTGCAGAAATCCCCTCCACCAGCTCTGAACTTTGTGATGCTCTGAGTCCTAAGGACGTCTTCTTCCAGGGACGGGGTGGTGGCAGTCAGAACTCTGACACGACAGAAGTGCTGAGGTCCAGGATCTGGAAGTTCCTGAGCAAACACTTGCCCTGTGTCCAAGGTCACACTGCAGAACGACAGAGCCAGTGGTACGGGGAGGCGGGGCTGACCCAAGGATCATAGCAGCAAGATCCCAGAGCACAGGATATGCAGGCGTCTCAGCGACGATGACTGAACAGAGGACTTGGCAAGACAAGGACCAAGACCGTCAGCAGTGATGTGTTCAGCCTCCATCCGCTGAACACAGTCACAGCTGGTTTACAATGTACCACGAATGAGACAGAAGCATGAAGCCAGCTGAACATTTGGAATTCTTAGCCAGCAAGCCACACCTGTGCTGGCCCTGAGCTGGGCTCCTGTCTCCTCGTCTCAGATGAAGGGCCTCCCTGAGACCCTCTGGCTATGAGTAGCCAGGGCTGAGGGATCTAGGAGCCCATTGCCCTGTTCTGGAAGGACAGATAGATGAAGATGCAAAGGTCATATCTAGGACAGCAGCCCTGGCATTGCTCATCTAGTACCGGTACAGGCAAGGTGCAGGAGCAAACCCCAGAGTGCTTCCTAGAGGTTACCCAGCCTGAAATGTGCTCTATTACCAGCCCAGAAAATGATATCCCAATGGGTTTTTAGCCCACTGATCATCAGAAAGAGAGTGGCAGCATGTCCTAGTGGTCTTCAAACGTCTCACAGTTAAACTATAAAAAGACAAACAACACTGAGCCATTACTGGACTCTGTACATTAGTCACATCATTCTATGTCAACCCCAATGGCAAGCAGCTTGGTAGATGTCGCTGTGGCCCTTTCACAGATTGGTGACTTGAGTTCAAGCAAGGATAGCATGATTAAGGTCATGCAATTCTTAATGCTGGGAGAAAATGGAAATCCGGCTATGCCTGGCAAGTCACATTCAGTATGGCTCCCTGACAGGGATCACTTGCAGGACAAGCGGTCAGTCCCTCATGAAGACGCCAGCAGTTGACAGGTGGGTTCAGTTTCTTTTTACACAGAAATGAAAGTAACACCTCCTTATATTAGAGAACAGCAGCACCCCAAAGTTGGTCGGTCCAGGACAGAATTAGAAGGGCAAAACAAAGGTTAATGAGAATACCTAAATACCTTAATGGAAAACACATACCTGGAGCTCACCAACTCTTCCCTGTTTTTCCAACTGTAACTACCTGAAGCACTGCCATAAATCTTTGATTGCCTTCGGATGGGGTTGCCTTGACATTCAACCACTGAAAGACTGTTAGGTGGGGAGGCTGGGCTGGCAGACCCAGCCGCTTGGCCTGTATGTGTATACGTGGCATGGACCCTGGAATGAGCACTTTGGTGAAAGGGACACTGTGCCACTCATCATACTACAGCCTGCCTGTGTCCCATGCCCAGCTGGTATATGTCTTAGTATTGTGAGTCAGAGGCCTCTATTGACAATTCAACCAAACCACTACTGAGCAAGAGGTCTGGATGCCATTCATGCCTAATACAGACACTATGTAAACAGGAGTGATGGTTAGATACAGATGTCACTTTGACAAGTGCAGCGTGTCTTTAGGTACCCTGTGAAGAATTACGTAGTTGAAACAAGGCTTTATGCAAGCTTGTAGATTATCTAACTGATGAGAGAAGACACAGTCTATAATGTGCAGGACTGTTCCCTGAGCAGGCGGCTAAGATGGAGAGACATCTAATTGGAATTGAGTACACTGACTAGTAGGAAGGATGTCCTGCCCTCAGCTCTTCCTGGGAACATGTGACTCCTGATGTTGATATGAACTGTCCTGCCATCACAACAACCCAGAACCACGAGCATGAATCAATCCTTTATTTCCTTCGAGTGTTTGTGTGTCAGCAACAGAAGAGGAAAGGAAACACCTGGGAAGCCGAAGCAGAGGCCGCGAAGCCTCTATGGTCATCATGGCAGGTGGCACGGGCCGAGGTGAAGACCCCTAAGTCACAAAGTTTGTAATGTACATAATATTAACACATATATATGTTAACATATTAACATATATATAACATATCAACATATATAGGTATTATAGGTATGTGAATGGGTTATAGGTGAATTATAGGTATATGTATATATGTATTGTAGGAATATGTATATGAATATATTATAGGTGAATGTATTATAAGCATATGTATATGTAGTATAGGGATATGTATGTGAATGTATTATAGGTGAATATACTATAGGTATATGTATTATAGGGATATGTATGTGAATGTATTATAGGTGAATATACTATAGGTATATGTAGTATAGGGATATATATGTGAATGTATTATAGGTGAATATACTATAGGTATATGTAGTATAGGTGAATATACTATAGGTATATGTAGTATAGAGATATGTATGTGAATGTATTATAGGTGATCTCTAGGTCTATGTCGTATAGGGCTAGTATGTGAATGTATTATAGGTGAATCTCTCTAGGTATCTGTAGTCTAGGGAGATGTATGTGCTGTCTTCGCGTGCCATCTCGGTCATGTCGTACTCGGGCTATGTCTGTGCCTGTATTCTAGGTGAACTCCTCTCGTCCTGTCGTCTCGGGGCTATGTATGTGGCTGTGCTCAGGTGAGTGCATTATAGGAACATGCATGTGAATGTGTTGCAAGTGCTTCCCTGAAGCTCAGCACTCTTGTTTCTTTCAACACATGAACTGATGGTTAGGCTCACGACCTCGGTTTTCTCAAAACGATTATTCTTTCTGACATTTGTGCCTCCTGTTTTTCAGAGAACAGAGTTCATAGGAAAAAGAAAGTAAGGAAGGAAAAAAACCTGTCTTGAAGATATGAAGCCCCAAGTGCCCCACCATCATCAAGGAAAGAAAGGGCACATGGGGGAGGAGTGGGTGACTGAGCGAGCTGGGTGACATGGGGAGGGCTCTGAATAAAGGTCACGCTTTTCCAGAGTGAGAACAGCACCAGTTAGTTTGCAAGTGACAGTCCTGTGGCCAACTCAGCAAGCTGGGAGGTGGGGCTGCAGGGGGCCGGCCGAGGTCCAGCCTCAGCCTTGTAGAATGAGCTCAGCCAGCCTTGCCGGGTCACTCCAGAACACCAGGGCAACTTCACACCAGAAAAACAAACTCCTGATCCCCGGCCCCACAGGCACCCGCCAGGAGTCAACAACAGTGATCGCACCCCAGGGAACCGGAATCCTCCGCCCTGTTCTGCCCCGCTAATAACAGTCTTAGTAATCACCATGCACTGAGTGCTGCTGTGTCCTGGGCTGGGAGGTTTTACATGCACATCTTTAGCCACCAGAAGGCCCGTAGGGTGGGCAGAGAGGAGGGAAACCTTCCAATATTGCTCAGCGGAGCAGGACGGCCAGGGAGCCAGCAGTTAACCACAGAGTGCGAAGTGGCTAGTGAGAAACTTTTTATTGTTTCCAGCACAAAGCACTGATAAGTTCTGAGGTGCTGACAGACCAGTTAGCCTGACCTGATCATTACCTGTTGCTCTTATACATCAAGGTGCCTCGCTTTACTCTAAGTAGGTATAACAATGCAGTGTCCACTAGAAGTCTTTAAAAAGCAGTGAAGTCCATGGGGAAAAATGATGAAATTGTCCCCAGTTTACAGATGAGGCATTTACCTGGATCTTTGAGCTGTTTCATAGCGGAGCTTGAGTGGGAACAAAGATTGGTTGTTTCTCTGTTGTGCATGATTGGGATGCTGGGAACAAACACACAGGCTCACACACACACACACACACACGCACACACACACACACGCACACGCACACAGACACAGACACACAGACACACAGTGATAGAGGTAAAGACAGACAACACACATGTTTACACAGACACACACACATACACAGAAACAGAGAGACAGACACACACACATACATGCGCACACATAGACAACGCACATGCACACATACACAGAGATAGAGAGACAAAGACACGCATATACACATAGACACACAGACACACACAGAGACAGAGTCAAACAACACACACACATACACAAAGATAGAGAGACACATATACATGCACACACAAACAACACACATGGACACATACCCAGAAACAGAGAAAGACATATACACACACAGTGATAGAGGTAAAGACAGACAGACAACACACATGTTTACACAGACACAGACACAGACACAGACACAGACACACACACAGACACACACACACACACACACACACACACACACACACACACACACAAGACAATCCCCAGGGTCACAGGGTTAAGATGGTTCTCAGGAACTGAGGAAAACCTAAGGTCCAGGAAGGATATATAGCCTCTGGGAGGTGTCAGAGGCTGTGAGCCCAAGATCACAGACCAGTTACATAGGAACTGTGGATAGTCTCAGGGTGTTTCTCACATACAAGCGGCTGTAGCCCAGGCTCATTTCCAACCTAGAACCTGGGGTCCAAATTCTACTAATGAGAAAAGGAACACAGAACTTGATTAATCTGAGGTCACCCAGCTAGAAGTGGTGGGCTGACCTTAAGATCTTGTCCCACCTAGTCACCAAGTCTCTCTCTCTCTCTCTCTCTCCCCCTCAAGGTTCAAAGCAGCCCAGCAATGCCCTCCCTCCAACCTTCCTCCCACCCCTCGGGTCAGTCCCCAGCCTTCTCCCCTTCCTGGTAAAGCTGCCTTTAGCCATTCTGCGCCCCTCCCCCCACACCAGTATACTCCATAGTTCATCCGGAAAACAAGAGAAATTAGAAGGCAGACGAGTCCATAGGTCTGCTTTCTGGAACTTTGGGTTCATTCCTTGTGTCCCAGCACTAGAGGTACGATAAGGAAAAATAAGGGTCTGAGATGGAATCCTGTGTCCCCCTAAAAGTTGAAACCCTAACTTCTGCTATAATGGGATGAGCTTTGGAAGAGTATCAGTGACTTTTGTGTCACTACGAGAGAATAAATTCAAGGAGGAAAGGTTTAGCTTTGGCTTGTGATTTCAGAGGATTCCAGCCCATTGGAGAGAAGATGATGAGGTGGTGTTCATGACAGCAGTAGTTTGTGGCAGACTACCCGCATCATGGCAGATCACAGAGTGTAGTGAGGGCACCAGAACTGGGTGGGTGCCTAGCATAAGCTGTCAAGGTTTTATCCCTACTTACCAACTTCTACCAACCAATAACCACACCGTGCACCAAGCTGACCGCTAAGCCCCAATGGCTGCAAGGAAGATACCATAATGCATAGCAACATCTCTAAGGACAGTAGGCAGAAATTGGAAGCTTATGATTTCAAATGTCCAGAATTATGTGAGGATCAATTACTTTTGGCTAACTACTTGACTGGCTTGAGATGCCCAAGAAATTACATATACTTTTGGGACCACCTGAATTGGGGTGATACCATCCTCTGGGCTGGGATCCCTAGGGAGTGGGACAGAAAGGAGGAGGAAGTCTGTGAATGTAGGCATCTCTGCTTCCTGGCTAACTTGGGGGAACAGTTGCTCTCCGCCACACTCTGTGGCATCATGACACTCTGCCTTGTCTCAGGTCATGACAAAGGAGCCATCCAACCAAGGACTGACACCTTGGAAGCCGTGAGCTAAAATAAACCTTTCTTCCTTCTGATTTGCTCTTTCTAGAATTTGTCATAGTGACAATAGCAAATCCGCTTAATCCCCAAGTATGTGGAAGTGAAGAAAGTCATTCAGCGATTGGCATACGAAGTAGGCTTTCAATGTTGACAGCTCCATCTTTTGTGTGTGTGTAGAGGGCACTGTGTATGCTTGTGTATGTGCCTGTGGAGGCCCAAGGGTGACTTCAAGAATCATCCCTGGCTTGTTCTACCTCCTCATTGCTTCATTTTGAGGTTCCCTAGGCTCCGCCCTTCAGGACTAGGAGTATAGGCTGCCATCATTTCTACCAGTGTTTTCACTTGGGATCTGAGATCCAAACTCAGGTCCCTTTGTTTGTGAAACAAAGGTTTATCCCCTGAGCCATCTCTCTAGCCCTGACCACCTCATCTTCCAGTCCTTGTACTGACACCTCTTTCCACCAACCCATAACTGTAGCCATTGAAGGTGAAATCCAAAGACACTGTTGAAGTCCTGAGAGTGCCCCTCACTGCCAGTGCACGCCATGAACTAACGCAATGACTTAACTTCCAGTTTATTGTGAGTCCTCAGCTAGATCTGTCTCTGGACAAGAAAGTCTCTGCTGCACCATCTCTGTGGGGTCCCACACCAGTGCTAATGTCAAGGAGCCTGCACGTTTCTGAGGGTCTACCCAGTGTGGCGTGAAGTTTGACTTGGTGCTGTATCCTGTGCTGTTTGCCTGACTGTTCTCTGGCACAAAGGCCAATGTGGTACCCAGGAGGACCGGCTCTGCTGGCAGCCACCCATGAGAACAGAGATAAGGTCACTCAGTTCTGCAAGCTGTGGCTCAAGGTCGAGGGTGACCATGACCCTGGTATCCTTGGATTTAGCAAACGCACAGGATCTGAACTGCTCTCAAGAATTTGCTTGAACTTCTCAAGGCTGGAAATTTGATCTATGTTTTTGACTCATTGCTTAACCAGACACTTTCAGGGCTGAAAGCTGCTATGAGAACCAGAAAAAGAGCATGGTATGGGTAGACACATGGACTGTATCAACAGTAACAGCTGCATAATTGGAACAAAGGTACTTGTAGTAACGTTTCCCTAAATATCAAGGTAATTTCACATAGACAAGAATGAAAAGCTACGCCTTAATTAAAATACACATGGAGCCATTAGCCAGTCTCTGTCCTTCATCCCTTACCCCTCTCCCCAGCCTCAAATAACCATGATTTCCTCTCTATCTCTATGAGCTCAATTTTTTTTTAATGCAGAGTCCATGCATGCCTGAGATCTTGTAGTTCTTATCTTTCTGTACCTGGCTCAATTCACTTACCATTATGTTCCCCAGCTCCATCCAGGCTGCTATGAATGGCAAGATTTTATCCTCTTGTGGGTGAGGAGAATCCCATTGTATCCACGTACCTTTTCTTTGTCCAAGAGGAACAAGTTCTCCTGTGTCATTACACAGAAGGGTGATCATCATTCACAGTATTGTACTGAACGACTAGAAATAAAAATGTCTAGAAATAACCAACTTGAAGAGAAGAGTTGAAATATCCCACTGTAAATGAATGCTAGATGTTTGAAACGGGGGATATTCTCCTGACTTGCTCATCATACAATGTACGCATGCACCACAGCATCACAGCGTGCCCTATAGATACAGAGTGACTACCTGGGAAGAAAGAAGAAAATTCGTACCCAAGGGCAGCTTCCAACCTTCGCAGCATTCAGATCATGAAGTTTACAGAGAGAAGAGAGTTTGAAGAGGTTTGCTGGCAATCCAGTGTCGTCAAGTCCTAGCTGTGAAATCAGTTGATGGTAAAATAGCCCACCTCAGAGGTGGTAATGATGACAGCAGATGATTGAAGACACTCAGCCAGAGCTTTTCAGAGGGAAACAACACTGAGGATTTAGCTCACAATCTAAGCACACTGACTTCCTTAATACAGTTCCTGGGAGGTAGACTAAGGTTATTCCACGTTGTAACCCAGAACAGCTAAATTGCATGTCCACACAGACAAGCTATCAAGTGTGGAGGTGAGATTGAAACCAGAGCCCCAGGATGCCCCAGGGGACTGGGAGTGACCAACAGAAGTCACTATCCATACAGGAGGAGCATCCACACTGCTTGGAGAGCCAAGGCAGCCAGGAGCCACGCTGTAAGAACAAGGAACGGGATGTCCCATTCGAGCTGGCTCGTGAAGCCATTCCTGACTTTGACAGTAAGTGCAACTCAGCCTTATCAATGGGAAGCCTTATCAATGGAAAGCCCACATTGGTAGGTGTTGAGGAGAAATTAAATACAAGTCCTTGTGAAGTTGAGCTGACCAGACAGTGGTGGTGATGAGTCCTGGGCTCATATAGTCTTCAAGGAATTTACTTTCATATCTTGGTAAGCGTTCTCAAAAGCGGGGCATTGTGGGTAAAGCACAAACTCTGGTATCTGAGGAACCAAGTTGCCATAGTTAAGCAGTGTCTACAAGGAGGCAGCCTTAATATCTTGGAGCTGGGGGGCGGGGAAGGGTCTGCTTTTATGCGAGTGAGCACCACAGGCCTGGAACCTGGATTAATTGGAGTTACAGCCCCACATTAGGATTCTGATGCTCTCCTTATGGGACCTGGGTCTGTCCTGTGCCATCCTCCTGCCTACTTGTTAGCATCTTACAGGGAAATGCCAATTTACATCCTTAAAGAGGAAAGTCTCAAGAACTGAAGGGAAGTGGGGCTTGACTCATCGCTACTACTGGAGATGAGTTCCTGCTAAAAATAATTCGTCAGCGCAACCAGATTTAGCCATCTGACCTCATCCTTCTCACAAAGCATGTTCCTGCTACCCAGCAGGGAGACGATGTCACTGGAAGTCTAACCAGTTGACAATAACCCATGGAGGGCACCATCTGCCTGGACCACAAGGAGGTCTTTGCTTCTCTGTGATTTACTGTGTAAAATGGTCCAGCAGACTGGGGACTGAAATACAAAGGTATGTTTGTCTTGAGTTTGCTCTCCATTACTCACACACTCAAATCACCAGGGTCTTAGTTTAACCTGGGCTTAACCAGCTATCTGTGTTTGTTCATTTTCACATTGAAAATCTCAGGACCAGCTGGAGAGATGGTTCAGGGGTTAAACCTCTACCTTGAAAGCAGAAGGACCCGAGTTTGGATTCCCAGGTCCCACACACTAGGATCCTTAGAGGCAACGGATTAACAGCCACAATAGTGTTCCTATACTAAAGGGGAACACAAGAAAGAGCTCCTCTAGAGAGGAGGACCCAGAGGGAAGTTTGACATGCACACTAAAGGATGCTCCAGGGATGGGAGGAGGGCACTGGGAGAAAGGAAGGGGGGGGGAAAGAAGAGGAAAAAGGGGGAGGGACCAAGGGGATCCAGGGAGGAGCGGAGGGAGGGAGGGGAATGGGGTACCTATCAAGTTTGTGTGAGTGGAAAAAAAAATGCTGGGCAGAAATGATGGTGGCCTATACTTTCAGCCCTGGAAGGCAGAGCCTGGGGAACTTCAAACTAAAGCCAAAGAGAAGGTAGAGCAATCCTGGATGGTCCCCAAAACTCACCCTTGGGTCTCTCCATGGTTACGAACAGTACCCTCTGTTACACACACACACACACACACACACACACACACACACACACACACATGTTTTTGAAAGTCTAAAGATGCACCCCTTTTCAAATAATGTAAACCCTTCAACAGGAAGCATGCCATTCTCTCAGCTTTTCACTTACTCTCATGACATTTTCACACATGAAAACAATAAATTTAAGTCATTTTCATTCCATATTACCCATTGTGACCCTCTTCCTCCCTTGATGTAACCATCCTTCTTCTCAACCAGCCTTTCTTTGGCTTCTTGTCTTTCGGCATGTGTGGCCCGCCGATGCCCATCTGGTTTGTCGGTACTGACGTGCCTCTGCCTTTGCTGGAACACAGATTTTATGTCAGGGGGTCCGGAATTGATGGAAGTAGTGCCCCTTCCACCATCCAACATAAACTTTTGGGAGGTGTGGCATCTCCTATGTCCTTCTTCCTTGTTGGTGAACTGTTGATTGACCAATTTTTGTGTAGGACTTGTGAAAGTAGACAATGCTTAGTGAGTTCATGGCGCAGTAGACCTGTCACGTTCATCGTTCCTGAGAACACACATCAACACTGAATTGTACAATGGGCGAGCAGCCTTTGTGGAGCATACCTCACCGAAACAGAATTTGCTTTTGTTGTAAGAATCAGCACATACTCCTGACATGCAGGTGAGAAATTTGATGTTCAGAATATTAAAAATTATTTGCTCAATTGCCTAGTATGTGGGAGGAAAAATTACCGTGGAGTTCTCGTTTCTGTTTCTGAGTACATATTATTGCAGAACTTGATGTCTTAAAACACCAATCATTTTGTGCTACTCATGATGTTTCTAGTCAGGAATTTGGGAAGGACTGGGCTGGGTGGTTCTCACTGGGGGTTTCCCATGCCCTTGTCGTCGGATGTCAGCTAGATTGTGGTTATTTGAGAGTGCAAAAGCCCCAACCTGCCAAGAGAGCCATTGCTGGCTGCTGGCTGGGAGCTCGTCTGAGGCCACAGCCAGAGTACCAAGTGGCCTTCAGTGTAAAAGTCCTCCTGCACCCCCAGGAATGCTGAGCAGCAACCCTGTATACCAGTATCCAGTCCGAGTGCATGCCAGGGAAATCCAAATCCTATACTGCAATGTGAAGCACACCAAAGGCAAAGTGGTTTTGCTTGTAAATTACCACCAAAGCCTGGTTAGACTGATATACAAACACTCCATAGGTGGGCATTTCAAAGGACACCCTGGAGCAAAGGAAGGAAGACTGTCTGCAAAACATGGTGAGGGAGATTTGTAGTCTGATGTGGAGTCTGTCAACTACAGCTCCATCTTTGATGCATTCATTTTGGGGCATTAAACATCTTACCATTGTTCCCTTTGTTTGGAACATATCTGGATCTTTTTTAGGCTAGTTTCATACATTCACAAGAAACGATATTTATATTTTTCTTATTTATTTACTTATTTTGAGTGTTTGTGTGTGTGTATGTGTGTGTGTGTGTGTGTGTGTCCCTGTGGAGGTCCAAGGATGACTTTGGGAATCATCCTGGATTGCTTCTGCCTCCTTTCTGCTTTGCTCTGGGATTTCTCAGGCTCCACCCACCAGAGCTAGAGAGAAGTACAGGCCTTTTCTACCTGGCATTTTTATGTGGGACCTGGGATGCCAACTCGGGACCTTTTGCTTCTGAGGCAGAGTCTTACCTTCTGAGCCATCTCTTCAGCCCAACATCTTATACAAAAAAGATTTTATTTGTCTTAATAATTACTGGGTGCGTACCCAATGTAGAGCGTCTTGGTTCCTATAGATACTTGATGAAAGAAGGAATCCTCCTCTTTTAGGAGACCAGTGTTCTCATGGGACCTACAGAAATAACCAAATCTGCAAAAGTCATCGGTACTGCACGTGCCAGCAAAGGAGGGGCTGAGGGACATACTTGTGAGTGGCGGGCAGAGAAGATCTCCCTGGAAGTCGATACTGGAGCAGACACATGAGTAAAGTAAGGAAATGATCCAGACAGGCATGCAGGGAAGAATGTTCTGGAAAAGGGAAATGATACATGAAAAGGCCCCGAGGTCAGATTGTGCTTAGGCCGTCTGTAATACATCAGGAAAGCCAGGCGGAGAATGGTGTGAATAAACAGGAAAGACGCAGAAGGGATGAGCTGCCCGTCCAGTCAGGGGAGACTACATGAGGCTCAGGAGGAACTTTGGATTTTATTCTAAGTGAGGTGAGACTCCAGGGAAGTGTCACGACTGGGCAAATCCCATGTTTTCATGTACATTTTGAAAGGATCCCAGCTGCCCAGGGAGAAGAAGGCGGGCTGCTTAACAAGGATCCAGGCTAAGGTGGAGTCAATCAACTGGGGTATTGTTGGTGGAGAGAGTAAGAAATGGGTGGGAAGGATAGGAAGTTCCCACAAGACTTGCTAACAGACAACACCCCACCAGTTGATTCTTTAACTATTTCAAAATAAAGTCTAGTTGTTGCTCAAATCCAAAATGACCTCTCCAGAGGGTGGCCATCAAGGGCATTTAAGTGACAGTCCAGCTCATACCAGTTCCTCTCTCACCACCAGGAAGGGGCAGGCACCAGTCCTCCTGACTCCCCACCCTAACAGGAATGATGTGAATTTAGAAAATTCTAGATGTCTCCAGGTATGTGGGCCAGGGGGTGGGGGCAGTTCCAGGAAGAGATGCAGATCCGTTTGCACAGCCGGGTCTAGCTATTTTAGTTCCTCTCCCTCATCTCCCACTCCTCTGCCCTGTGACACGACTTTTCTTCACAAACCAGCATTCTCAAAGGTGTCTTTTGTGTCAAAAAGAAACCACCCACATGGGTGTTTGGGGGTGTTTCACGCTCCATGAGTCTCAGTGGTGAGGGGGTCAAGCTTCTGCATAAAGATCACAGAGGACCACCATGGGAACATGGTGTAGACCCAAGTCTCTAATAGACCTTGCTTTTTCTTTTATTTGGCAAACCCTTACTATGTGTCAGATGCTGTTCTAGCCATTTTATGTATGTTCAATTATTTACGGAGCCCAAGTCATGATGGAAGTAGGGTGTTGTCCCTCATTTTTGTCCTTCATTCACCTCACATATACTGACCAATAAACAGATGAACCAAGAGAAGCAAAGTGACTTGACCAGGGTTAGAAACAAGGCACTCTAGATACCCAGCATTCATTGGGATATTTGGGGGATCTTCATGTCTGTTAAAAAGCTTTTCAGCTGCCAAATAAGAGCAACTTACTGGGACGACAACTTAAAGAACTGAAACCATCAGGAGCTGTTTCACTACCGAGAGCTGGAGATGGCTTCCGCCTGGGACCGTCTCAACCATACTGTCAGGGATTCAGGCTCTTTGTCTCCTCAGTTCTATCATCCATGAATAAATATCTCATGCACCTCCAGGCTCCATATGTATTACCAAAATATCAAAGTGAATCCCTAAATTTCCATCATAGTTACATGTCAAACAAAATGAAAGAATCATGTACAAAAACAGCGCTCTTTTAAGAAAATGAATAATTTGGTGGAAAAATGATCTAGAGACCTGAGCAAACACTTTTCTGAAGGAGATAACATAGAAGGGAAATAAGTATGAAATGATGATCTGAATCATCTATTGCCAGGGAAATATACACTAAAACAAGCAGGAAATACCACTGTGCATCCCTTAGAATAGACCAAATCCAGGACATTCAAACCACCAAGTATTGGCGAGGATGTGCGGCCACAGGAACTTCCTGTGGCCCAGGCTGACCTTGAAATCATGATCCTCCTATCTTGGCCTCCCAGACCCAGTGAGTCTTCGTTGCTTCATGTTCATACCACTAGGGATTAAACCCAGGGCCTGACATACACCAGGCAAGTGCTGTGAGCTCTATCACCGGCCTGAGTCAGAACTCTCACCCACTGCTGGTGGGAATAGTCTGGGTACTTTGGAAAAGTCTGACAGCACTTTACAAACTGAACATGCCTAAGACATGGCAACCATATTCCTTAGTATTTACACATGTGACTTCAGAACTTTTATTTAGACAATATTTATAGCAGCTTATTGAAAGTATCCAAGATGATCTTCAGGAGGTAAATGGATAAACACAAGGATACAGACAGACAACAGAATAATGCTCACCACTAAGGAGAAGTCGGTCAGAATGTATTAGTCATCGAGGCATCAATGAATGTTACTAAATGCAAGAAGCCAGTCTGAAAAGACTCAGAACATGTGGACACAGTAAAAAAGATCAATGCTTGCCAAGAGTTAAGAAAAGGGATGGATAGGTGGAGTTCAGGGGAATTTTTTGAGCAGTGAAACAATCCTGGAACGGTGAATTCATAGCATTGTTCATTTATCAAGACTCATAGACTCATAAGCTGTCAAGTGTTAGCAAGTATAATGCAAGCTAAGGACTTTGGTTACTTATAATGTATGAATATTGTCTCATAAATTCTAACATGCACACCACATTAATGCAAGAAACTAATAATAAGGTAGTTCGAGAGAAAGTCTGTAACTTTTACACACACACACACACACACAGCTTGATAGTATTCATATCTTTTGATCTAATGACTTTATTTCTGATATTCTTGTGATATACAAAACATACTAGAAGGAAAACTATGGATGGAGGAAAGTTAGCTTAGCTGGTCATTGCTAACAAGCATAAGAGTAAAAAGAAACTGCAATATATAATTTAAAAAGTTATGGAATAACATGGCATTTCTGTCAAAAAAACCAACAACTATGAATTGGAAAAAAATGGAAAGAGACTGACCCACCTCTCACTGCAGTCTCCTACTCTTATTCCATCTACCTTTGAATCTATCCTTATAATAAGACTCTATTTTAACAGCTTTTTATCTCTGACTAGGGGGTGACATCCAATACCCATCAGGATGGAGCCAAGGGCATTACAGGAGCAGCAAAACTGAAAAAAAAAATCAACGAGCCATAATTCAGAACATCAGAGACTCTATATCAACCACCTGGAATCAGGCCTGCCTAAACTGAAACTCTTGACCCTCATGACTCAACTTCCAAAGTGCTGGGATGATAGGTGTGCAACACTGTACTCAACGAAAGAGGGGGCTGGAGAGATGGCTCAGGGATTAAGACTTGGTCTCAGAAGCAGAAAGACCCAAGTTCAATCCCGGATACCATGTAAAAAGGCTGGGTAGAATAGTGATGATCTGCACTTCCAGCCCTGGTATAGAGCCTGGGAAACCCCAAAGCAAAGCAAAAAGGAGGTAGAACAATCCACAATGATTCCTTAAAGTCACCCTTGGACTTCCATAAACACATACACTCACGAGCATGCACAAATACACACACACACACACACACACACACACACACACACACACACAAAGGAAAGAGCAAATGAGTGTCTACTGCAGAGAACCATTTCATCTGGAAACCCCAACTGGCAGGAAGCATAGGATGAGGAATGTTAAACTATTGTTCTGAGGACCTCCACAGCTAAGAGCCATTGACTTTGAGTTTTTTATTCCTGCAGAGACCCATCCAACTATGGAACACATAAGCAAGGGAATGTTCAGGAGTGCATGAACCATCAGACACTGCTGAGATCTGTTCCTAAAACACCTACTTCACACCCACTCACACTGACCTTCCCCCCACCTCCCCAAAACCACACTGAGTCTCCATGTAAATGCCAAGACCAGAGCAAGAACTCACACCTCACGTGGGAAGACCTGAACAGGACACTCAGGTAAACCATGTGTCATGGTTCCAATTTGACTTGCTCGTCACAGACTCATGTGTGTGCATCTTTAGCTGATGTGAACATCTGGTAAGACCATGGCACCTTTGGGAGGTGGAGCTTCGCTAGAGGAAGGCAGAGCGGGCCTAGAGGTTGAATAACCTTGTTTCCACTAGCAGTCTGCTCTTGCAGCTTGAAACTTGCTCTCTCTGCCTCCACGATGTGTGCAGTCACTTGAGTCGCCCCTAGCTTCAGCCACCTGTCATGCCTTTCTTGCCATAATGGACTGTACCTCCCCTCTGGAACCAAAAGCCAAGTAAATTTTTTCTTCCCTTAAGTGGCTTGAGTCTGAGTGTTGTCTCACATCCGCAGAGAAGTGTTAACTAACACCTGCCATGGCCGTGTGAAGCAAAACCTGCGACCCTTGTGGTTCTGAGCTTCAAAGGAGGGGAATACCCTATGTCCCAGGTCTTGGGAGAGGAAACCCCACCTGTGAATCATAGTGGCCCAGAACCTCCAGGGGCCTCTCTTGGAGCTCTCTGAAAGACTTGGCATGTGTCTCAAGGGCCCAGGACAGCTGGAGACCCTTTTGTGAAAGAAGACCTCCTGAGTTTCTGTGGTCTCTGAAGATGCTCCATGGGCGCACAGGATGACTTTCAGCAGGTGAGCAGAGCTCCAAGATGCCAGGTGACACACTCTCAGTGGTGTCACACCCATCCGAGATGACACATGCATCTTTCCATGTTATTGTACCAGATATGGGGGTCAGTTTAAAAGCCTGGAGAATGTAACTGACTTACTGAAGCATTAGGCAAGCATGGACTTAGACAAACCTGCAAGGTATAAATTCAGGGGTTCATAGCCTGTGTACTCACCAAAACACTGCCTTGCTAAGAAAAAAAAAGTGGAATTAATTTATTGCAAATGATTGACCAAACAGAGGAGCAAAATCCAGAGGTGATCATTTCCAAGCCTGTCATAGGTTGTGATATCTCAGATGAGAGGTCTCTTTCCCCAGTACACAGTAGAGAGAGATACTAGCATATTCTATATGCAAATCTCAATGGCATTGTGGAATATCCGTCATTCAGTCTAATAGTTTCAAGAGGTTCCCTGAACCTACAACTCAGTCAAAAAAATCAGGTCCGGGAAGGGGAGAGGACATTGGTCCACTCACTGTCTGCTAGATGGAATCCCCAGGGCTCAGTATACTTCCCTGGATTTAGATCAAAGCAATTTTGATGTCTCTGGCCAAGTGTCAGAATTTTTCAGATAATTCTATCAGGTGACTGGGTTTTACGAAATGTGAACAGCAATGGATGTGGTTATTTAGCCAACTTATAAAAAAGAAAAAATCAAGAAGTCTAGAGAACGAGAAAGCTCAGTTGGTACTTTCCTTGCAACTGAGCAGGATCTCAGAACTTATGTGGCAAAGCCAGGTGGGAAGGAAAACACTCGTAATCCCAGTACTGGGAAGGCTCTCTGGCTAACCAATCTTGCTTAATTGTCCACCTCCAGGTCAGTGGGAGACACATCCCCCAAACAAGACCTTAGGTGCCTAATGGATGACACCTAAGATTGACCTCTGGCCTTACATGCATTTGCACACATACATTATACACATGCACACACATGGAATGACACCTAAGATTGATCTCTGACCTCACATATACTTTTGTACACATACCTGAATGTGTATGATAGCAATACAAACACACACACTCATACATATACTCATACACTCCACACACAAAAATTCATTTGATTCAAATGAAAGATGGCATATCCACCCAGTGTGATACCACTATGCAATAATTTTAAAAAAAGTGGGGCTGGAGAGATGGTGGAAAGCAGAAAGTCCAGATGTCAGGTCCCACATTAAAAAAAAAAAAAAAAACCAGGGGGAAAAAGCAGTAGCCTGCACTTCAGGCCCTGGTGGGTGGAGCCTGGGAAATCCTAGTGAGGTAGAAGCAATCCAAGATTATTCCTGAAGTCACCCTTGGGCCTCCACAGTGACATATCATGCTCTCTGATACACATGCACACACATATACACACATACACCACACAATTAAATAAATAAAGTTTAAAAAATATTAAAAATAGGGGGCTGGAGAGGTGGTTCAGGGGTTAAGCCTCTGCCTTGCAGGCAGAAGGTCCTGAGTTGGGATCCTAGACCCCACGTATAGACGCCGGGCGGAAGCGGGGGGGGGGGGGGGCTGCGCTTTCCGGTCCTGGTAGGGAGGAGCCTGTGAATCCCGGGGCAGAAGGAGGTGGAGGCGTCCATGGTGGTTCCCGAATTCGTCCTGTGGTTCTACACACACACACACACACACACACACACACACACACACACACACACACACACAATTGAATATACTATAAAAAATTTTTAAAAAATATTAAAAATAAAGAAATAGCTACCATGGGTCATCCTGCCTCACAGTCTGCTGAGGGAAAAAAACGAATCACAAAAGAATCATTTGTCACAAGTCTACGAATAGTTCTCTGCATACATGCATTAGAAAGGGTTGCAAAGATGACATGTCCCAAAATATTAACAGGACAAAAGCAGAGGCGAGGAACATCAAAGATGAGCGAAAATGCATCGAAAGAACTCCAGACTTACTGGGAAATTTTTCCCCAAGATGAACATAATCATTTAATATTCACATAATAAAACACTGACTTAAAGAGAGAGAGAAATGAGAAAAGCATTCAGTGCCTCACAGGCACGAGCAAGTGAAAGGCACAACTCCGGTCCACAATCTGAGGTCCTATCTCAGGGAAATGAGGGTAAATGCTGGACAGATGTGCGCTGCAGGAAGAAGAAAAGTGGGCAGAGTAGGAAGACGGTGAGCTCGTGCTTCAATGGAAATCCAGAGGCCTTAAGAGGGTCCTCAGTAAATTCTTCCAGGAGTGCCATCTTGAAACCCCACAATTACACCAACAGTGGAAGAACAAACCCTTGTAATCTGAAAGGGATTTCCATTGCTTCCGACTTCCATTAGGGTCTACAAAGGACAACTGAGGCTAGCAGACGCTGGACCCCAGGGTAGGAGGGCAACCGTGTTGCTCTTTAAAGGCATTGTGTTTATCAGTACGTGTGATTTACTATGGGAGGCTAAGCATGGCCTCTGCCAAAACTGCTATTTTGATTTGGGTTTCTAAAAATAGCTCATGGGAAGGCTGCAGTGGGAGAGGAAGAAGGTTGCACACAGCTCTGGGGTGGGGAGAGCATAAAGCTTTTGATTTAAATTACCTAAAAACTGAAATCAAGTGCAAATATCTTCTTGTAAGCTGCCATGTAATTAGCCATCCTAATGGGATCCTTTCAGGAGCCAGGAGGCTCAACAATTTAAAGTAAAATCTCCACACCAACTGTCTGTCAAGCCCAGATTGAATGAAGATAGCTCAGTGGGGTCTGGATCCCTGGTGCGATGTGTTGTGCACTAGGAAACTGGCGGGGAAATTCCACTCTCAGGCCTAGCTTCCAATCTTCTCTCCCACTTTCATATATTTTCTAGCTCTTCTGGAAAATTGATTGATTCTCTCTCTGGGTCAGTGTTACTACTGGATCTGTCTCCTGTGAAAGTTCATCAGCCAAGGAAGGAAGAGAGGAAAGAAGAGAGGGAGGAAGGGGAGATAGGGAGGGAGATAGGGAGGGAAGGAAGAAGGAAAAGAAAGAGGGAAGAAGAGAGAGAGGGAGGGAGAGAGAGGGAGGGGAGGGAGGGGGAGGAGGAGGGATGGAGGAGGGAAGGCGGAGGGAAGGGGAGGGAACGGAGGGAAGGGAGGAAGGAGGGAGAGGAAGGAAGAAGGAGGGAGAAGAGGGAGGGAGGGAGGGAGGGAGGGAGGGAGGGAGGGAGGGAGGGAGGGAGAGAGGAGAAATCCTGGATTAGAATTAGACTTAGAGATGAACAGGGGAAGAGAATAGAATGTAACACTGCCCATCCAATTGGCTCACTACCAGCCCAGGGCACAATTTATTCTAGAAGGTACACAGTTGCTTAGCACATCAGCTCAAGAGAGGCTTGGCTGTGCTGTATGTAGAACTCTCTTCAGGCCATGAACATCCATCTCTGCTGATGCTCAGCTGTGTGGCTTCTGTTGAATTGCTGGACATCCTTCATAAATGCTTTCTCACCTAAAAAGGTAAAACAGGATTGTTACTGTCACACCTCCGCAGTTGCGGATAAAGCATGCACATGATCCACCTTCGCTTGAGACAGTGCCAGCTATGTGCCTTGTTGAGAGACTGGGCAGGTCCTTCCTTGCCACTCACAGCGGGTCTGCATAGCCCTAGAGCCCTCCATACTCCTCACGGGTGCTCCTGGAGCTGACCTGGGCCACCATCCAGATGTGTGGCTCTACGTCCATCGGGTGACAATGGTCCAGGTGCTGGACACTTTGTGCCTGGTCTTTTTGGTCAATGGCAAAGACTGTACAAAAAGCATGGCTGTCTTCAGGTGGGCATGCTGAGGCAGTCAGGACGGTGGTCCCTGGGATACCCCAACTCTTGACCTACAGGGGTGAGTGGGATACCGAGGTGCCGGATAGAAGAAGGTAGTGTTCAGACCTGCGTGGTGTTCACTAAGGTGATTCCTCTGAGCCTCTCGGTTTCTTCATTCTTATGATGGCAAAACATGGGCTGGCAAGATGGGTTGAAGCCTTTGTCTCAAGAGTAAAAAGATCCAAGTTTGGATCCCCAGAGTCCATATAAAAATGCCAGGTGGATATGGCAGGAGCCTGAAATCCCAGCCCTAGTAAGTGGAGCAATGCAATAAAGGAGGTAGAGCAGTCCGGGATGATTTCCTGAAGTCACCCTTGGGCCTCCAAGCCACAGACACTCAAATGTTCTCTTGCACAAACACACACACACACACACACACACACACACACACACACACACACACACAAATGGCAAAACCAGCAACTAAATTTACCAGGTGTATCTAAGTCCTTTAAGTTTCTTAACTCATTGAATATTTACAACATCCTGCTGCAAGATGATACAGCCAAGGGACAGCTCGTGAAGTTACTTGCTCAAGGCCACCCTGCTGGTAAATGTCAGAAGCAAGATGCATTTTTCCCCCTGTAGTGGGAACTGACAGGGCCTTGTGTATGCTGAGCAAGCACCCTACCCACCAAGCTGCAGCTGCAGCCCAGACACAGTTTTCTCACTGGAACCCATATTGTGTGTCCATGACCTGGACAGACTCTTGCAGGATTGTTAGGTGATTTCTGTGAGGTCACAGAAATGAAATGCTCTCCAAACCACCTGGCCGACTCAACAAATTACAGTCATCAGATACCACTTCCAAATGAATTTTTTCTTTTGGTCAGGCAAAAACACAGAGGTCACTGGAGCAGCCCTGTGGTAGGTGAGAAGTGAAAGTTGCTACCTGTAGAGGTAATGGCCCTGCCAGGTGTTCCTCCCCACCTGTCCTCATGGCACAGGGCCAGAGCGGCGCTGCTCTGCCCTTTGAATCTCTCCTTTGCCCTCGTTTGCATGGAGCCCACAGAAGCCAAAGCTGGGGCAGCCAGCTGGAAAGAGGTCTGCCTGGCATGAAGAATTTCTAAATGAAATTGAACTTCTAACATGAGCTGGCTGGATCCGATCGACAGAGAATGGACGCTACTTGGACTGGCTCACTGTTTCTGAATTACTCTGCAAAGGGCTTATCCCACTGATCTGCGGAGGGATCCCTTGCATGAGATGAGCACTCCAGAAACTGGCAGATGTGGTGATCTGGTGCAAATGACTGTTGGTGGCTGCGCAGCCAAGCAGCTTGTGCTCTTCGCTTCCAGTGCAGTGGAGGTTTAGGACAAAGGGCGGTATGTCCAAAAGAAGAGTGTCACCAGAAGAGTCAGCCCTGCCCGTGCCAGCCATGGAAATCCTGTCATTACTGACAGGGACTGGGCAGAGCTGCTCCAGGTCCAGGATGGCCAGTGCCACAGACTTAGGGATGTCTCAGACAGAGGCATCTTTAGAAACCCTCGCCCTCCCTGGTAGAAGATGGAGAGTCTGACCTGCTAAAGATGCTACTGCGGTAAGGGGAGGTGTCAGCCTAAGGGGACATGTCAGCACCAGCACCCAGCCCATTTCTCCGTGGCTGTGCTATCTAAGAAAACCTTCCTGACACATCCAGTCGTACCAGGTGCTGAGGTCATGGGAAACAGAAACAGGTTGAGCATGGCTGGTGGAAGTCAAGGTCCGCACAGTCATTCTGGAAAATGAGCTGACGACGTTCACAAAGTGGAGCGTTCCAGCTGGCTCTGACCCATCCTTATCAGGGCTGGGTGTACCCCCGGGAGACGCTGCCACAGTCCCCAGAATGGGTGTAGAGTGCTCAATACAAAGCCAGGCTGGGTTGCCAGGGGAACAGGAGAAAGAAACAGGAGAGAGGCATGTAGGTCTCTCCTATGATACACGGCAGGCCACACGGCACTAAGACTGGAGACTGGATTGGAACACTTTATGGGCTGGAAACATAGTCCCTGTGTGGCAGCACTGAGAGGTGACGAACTTTAAGAGGCAAAGCCTATGGGATGCCCCTGGCATCTTTGGCCATTAGAAAAGGAAGGTGGGTCCTCCCTAGCCCTTGGTCGTTTCCGCACACCCTTCCTCAGAATCGAGCTGAGGTCAGTAGCGTGCTCTTGGACCTCCAACTGCGCCAGGACCCCATGCAGAGCATGAAACGATACCCTGGGATAGAGGTCCATCAAGAAGACGGGTAGAGTACTTACTTAACATTGCGCAAAACCCCAGCACCACAGAAAATGTGTCGCTGATGGTGGGTAGGGTGACGCATACCCGTGATCCTAGAACTTGGGAGATGGAAACAGGAGGTTTCCAAACAGGAAGGTGAGGAATTGCAAAACTGAAGCCACTCCTGGCGTGCATAACCTAGTTAGCGAGTCCAGACAGGGGAATGTGAGATAGCGACAGAAGAACGAGGCTCTGAAGGTCAGAGGCACAGGGGGCTGTAAGGCAAAGGCCCCCAAAAGCCCCCATTCAAGGACGGCCACAGGAAGGTGAGAGAGAGGCAGTAGCAACTGGTGATGAATGTCTGAAGAGGAGATAGGTTTTGTGTGCCCCGAGCAAGGAACCTCTTGGCACTGGAACAGCTAAGAGACAGGAGGGTGCTAGGGACCCAGATGCCAACGATGTTGAAAACCAGGCAGAGGATTCTGGTACAAGAAATGGAGGGGAACAACGAGGCTGAGAGTTAAGTAGGAGGTGAGGAATTTCCTTAAAAACCAGGAAAGACCTCATGAGGAAAGTCCTTCACGAGCTTAAGCAAGGAGGGAGACAGGTGAGGTCAGAATGTCAGGGTCTACCTGTGGACACCAGTTCATCTGGCAGAGCACCTGCGGGACCTTGGAATTCTTTCCTGCTTAGGACTCTAGGCAAATCTGATCCATCGATCCAGGCCACCAGCTTGCCTTACAAGCTGCACTAGGAGTGGCCCTGCCTTGCTGTACTGGATAAGCTGATCTAGAGCTCTGCAAATGCGCATAATTATTTTGATTGCATAACTGCTATGGAAAGACCCAGCCCAGAATGGGCGGACCTTCCCTGGGCAGGCGGATCCAACAAGCGGAACACAGGTAATACTGTAAGCGCTCGTAGCTGAATTCAGCGCTCTCTGTTCTTGCTGCGGCTGGGGTATGAGCGGATGCCTGAAGCTCCTGTCACTGTAACGTCCCCACAGTGATGGATTGCTGCCTGGAACTGCGGGCCAATAAAACCCTCTAACTTTAACTTGCTTGGGTCAGGCATTTTGTTGCAGCAGCATACAATGAAATGAAAACACCATGAGGTCAATTTGCAAACAGAAGGTTAAAATGCAAGGCCATGAAAAGCAGTAAAGGGGTCAGGTGACTGACGGGGTGGGTGATTGCAGAGGTGACTGATGCATGCATGCGAGTCCCTCCCCATACTTCACCCGGGGGAACACATTTATGAACAGCACCAAGCCCTTCCTCCAACCCATGAAAACAACACTCGCCTCCATCTGAGCATTCGCAATCCTGATCCACTTGAAGACTGAGCCTCAGCGGCCAGGAACCTGCAATGCAGGAGGAAATAAAAAGAGAAATGTGATCCAGATGTTTTCTACAACTTGTTCCACTTTCTGTTAATGGCTGCATCAGTGAGCAGTCGATCTATCGATCTATCTATCTATCTATCTAGTCTAGCTACTGTATGCATAACTTCACATGGATCTTAATTCTGTGACAAGAACACTTCACATCCACTCTCTAAGCATTTTTTGAGGAATAAAATACAGGCCTTGTGAAATGGGTCAATGGAGGGATAGTAAATGTACCAGCATGTGAACGTAGCGACCTGAATTCAATCCCCAGAGCTCACATGGTGAAGGAGAAAGCCAGCTTCCAAAAGTTGACCTCTGACCTCCACAGGTACTCTCCTTTTCCACAGCCACAACTGTACATATATGTAATATATATAGCCCCAGCTATATGTATTAGAGAACCCTAGATCAGTTTATCTAGTACAGCACAAGGCATGGCCACTTCTGACTAAACTGTGATATAACTACCCCAGCTCTCTTGAACTTTTTCCTCCTACCTAGGTGAACTTTTGTATATTCTTTAGGGAACATCTCCCCAATCTCTCATTTCTCCAACCATTCCAGCTCTGTTCTACCCTCTGCTTCCATGAAATCAACATTTTCACATTAGAGAAGTGAATGAATATGTGGTATTCTTCCTTGTCTGTCTGTCCTGGGCTATTTGCACAGGCACAATCACACATCTGATGTACATGCACATCCCCTCACAAATCAAACATCAAGAGTATGTGCAATGGATAGAGATGTCGGTAATCACAATCATCCAGACTGACCTGCTGGGTGTTGCTTTCCAAGCCAGGAAGGCAGCAGGCTCAAGGAGGTTAGAATTGTAGGACTGAGCTGATTGGGAGCCTCAGCAGCTGTGCTGGGCTGTTGGCAGGTATGTCTCAGATGTCAGCGCACATGGGAGGGAGGAGATGCTTTTTGTCCCATCCTTCCACTGTGGAAACCAAGAAAAGATCTATCACTTGTTCATGTCCTGGGAAGTTAAGTCCTTTCCCTAATAACCAAGTTTGCATGCATGCCCCAAGTGGCGCTGCTGTAAAGTTCACCAGTTTTAAGTACAGAGCAGGGGGTTGTGGGTACATGTCGGACAGGAACCTCCCTCAAATTCATCACAGCTGAATTCATGAATAGCCCACGATCACTGGGGGAAAGAAATCAACCACAAATAATGAATAAGGTAAGAAATTTGATAATTATATCCTCCTCCCAAAAAGTGATATTTAATACATCAATACCTTTTTCTACCCTATAAATAAAATGATACACCTTCTGCAATTTTACAAGGAATTGCACAGTATTTATTTTTAAAGTATGGATAATTAGTGGTGCTTACCCAGTCATGGTCATCCATGAATTCACGGCGATGCATATTGTTTGCATATTCCAAGGACCTTACACTCTTTTTATGTGTTTCCATTATTTGCATTCCTGCCACTCACATGTTTAGAGGGGTTGGTGTGCTCTGGGGGATGTCATATTCTGGTACACAGTATGACCTTGGAAAACACAAGGGGGAAAATGGAATTCACTTTCTCTTCCTCATAAATGAAAATGAAGAA
Source organism: Typhlomys cinereus (assembly GCA_023101885.1). Taxonomy (NCBI): domain Eukaryota; kingdom Metazoa; phylum Chordata; class Mammalia; order Rodentia; family Platacanthomyidae; genus Typhlomys; species Typhlomys cinereus. The sequence goes on from JALPQD010000003.1 coordinate 15,601,653, forward strand.
CAGGTTTTGTAGCAATGAATAGAAAATGATGACAAATGTATAAACACTTCAATCTTAGGTCCAAAGGGAACACAGCTGGACTTCAAGAGACCTCCCCTTCACCCAAGGGAACAGCCCCCTCTAGTTAAGGACAGCAAAAAACAGCCTTCTTAGTAGTGTTGAGGTTCCTGTTAAGACACAGTTAATCCTGTCAATTAAGAGTCTGTCTACACTTGGCTACACTTGTCTACACTGATACCAGGTCCAGCCACCTTGTCCAAGGAAGGTGGGTGGATAAGCAATCAGTCATGGCTCAGGATGATGAAAAGTCATATATTTTTCTCTCTTTCCTCCATTAAGTTTTTAAACCTACACAATGTTTTTAAGTTGAGGCATAATGTACATGCAAGGAAATGCGGTCTGAGTTTGACAAGCGTGCCTACCTGAATACATCACACCACCAAGTCAGAGAGTACTTCCCCACCGCCCATGGGCAGCTTTGTCCATCCCCCCCTGTTCTTGCCCAATTCGCAGAGATAGCCATGACACCATTTCTAGTCCCATAGATTAGTTTTCATGTCCTAAAAATGCACATAAGTAGAAGCCTGTCTTGTGTTTAGTATGACTATGGGTAAAGAGCAAGCGCAGGGAGTTTCAGTGGGGGGGACAGAGGGAAAGTCTAAAGACTGTACAGAGAATTGCTCTGTGGTCCAGCATTTCATTTCCAGGGATATGTGTACCGAGACAAATGAAAATGTAAGTCCAGACTAGAAGATTACTCAGGGGGTTAAAGCCCTTTGCCTCATAAACAAAAGGACCTGAATTCAGAACTCAGATCCCACATAAAAACTTGGGACCAGAAATGGCAGCGACCTGAACTTCCAGACCTGAAAAGTGGAACACAGAAAACCTCAGAGCAAAACAATAAGGAGGTAGAACAATCCAGAATGATTCCCAAAGTCCTCCCTGAGCCTCCATGGGTGCACACCTCAAGTGTCCTCTTCTACATACACTCATACTCACTTGTGCAAAAAAAGAAAAAGAAAGAAAATACAAGTCTGTGTAAAGACTTGTGGATGATCCTTTCAGAGCAGCATGTTCTAGTAGATGGAAACAAATGAGTAACAAAGTCCGTGATAAAGAGTGAAGTTGGGATAGAGTCACAATATGGAAAATGTTGAAAATGTTGTATACCAAGGGGGAGAAGCAAGTCAGAAAGGTCACACGTGGTGTGTTCCATTTACAAGAAATGTCTACATGGACCAATCTACAGCGACAGAAGACTGATTATAAATGCTGAGGACTGTGGGAAGCAGAGGCACAGGATACGGAAGCTAAATGGTACAGGCTCTTTCGTAAGTAGTGGAAATATGTTAACATTGGTAACTTTATGGTATGTGACTCCCAGCTCAGCAAAGCTGTTTTAAAAGAGCTTTAGAATCCACTATTGTGACACGGTTGTGATGGGCTGAGAAGCCTCACATGGCGTTGATAGAGAAACTTTAATAGGACAATTGCTTGGTATTACAGCCCGAGAACCCTGTGTCCCCAGGGAGCAGCGCTGGTTCCCAGCAAGGTCTCTTTCCCATGAGCAGGCTCTGGGGTTAGCTCCCTTTCCCAGCGGGCCCTGCCCTGTCCTCAGAATCTAAGCCCCAGAGCTCAGGCTGCACACACCGGATTAATTCTGATCTGCTTGTCACCGGGCTCTCATCTGGCTCTTTTTGTAAGGACAACAGTGCTTGTCCCTGTGGGTGTGGCCCTGCGACTAGCGGGCAGTCTAGTGAGCCTAGAGAGATAGGTGCAGCCATTATGAGAGAAAGTTCAAGATTTGTGGTCCTTGACATATCATTGACCCCTCAAAGTCTAGCTTGGATCACAGGTACTAGGATCCTTAGAAGCAAGGGATTAACAGCGACAATAGTGTTCCTATACTAAAGGGGAACACAAGAAAGGGCTCTAGGCAATGCTACTGAGTCCTCATTAGAGTGGAGGACCAGAGGGAAGTTTGACATGTACACTAAAGGATGCTCCAGGGATGGGGGGGACGAGAAGAAGGGGGCACTGGGAGAAGGGAGGAGGGGAAGGAAGGAAGGGGAAAGGGGGAGGGAGTAAGGGGGTCCGGGGAGGGATGGAGGGAGGGAGAGGACTGGGGTACCTATTAAGTTTGTATGAGTGGAAAAAAATAAATTAATTTAAAAAAAAAAGATTTGTGGTCCTGACTTTAGTGAGCTGTTCCAAGAGCTTGGAAAGATGGAATCTGTTATGACAGAAAGTTCAAGAACTCTGTGGGTCGGCAGATGGTTTTTGATGTTTCCACACCACATGTGACTTCAGGTAAAGTACAAAATTCCCTGCACCTGGAGCAACAAAACTACAAAAGAAAATCAATGAACCACTATCCAGAACTTCAGAGACTCTATATCAACCACTTAGAACTAGGCCAGACTAATCTCTCCCCATCCTGAAGCTCAGGGACATTTGTGGAAGAGGGGGCGGTAATAGTGTAAGAGCAAAAGGATGGGAGGAGCAATGATTTGCAAGATACTCCACACAAGTTAGGGCCGAAGCAATCATAATTGGACTTTGCATGCCCGGTGCAATGTCCAACACACTATTGACCTCACAAAGTCTAGCATCTGCTAAAGGCACCAAGATCCTTGGAGGCAAGGGATTGACAGCCACAGTAGTGTTCCTATGCTGAAGGGGAACACAGGAAAGCGTTCAGGGAAATGCCACTGGGTCCTTGTACATCATCGGAAAGGAGGTCCAGAGGAGAGTCAGGCATGCACAAGAAAGGACTCTGGGAATTGGGGCGGGAGGCCCGGGGGGGGGGATGGGGCGGGAGGGGTGAGGGGAGGGAGAGCAGGGGGTTTGGGGGGAGGAGGAGGGAGGGAGGGAACTGGTGTACCTATTAAATTTGTATGAGCTGAAATAATAATAAAAAATGTATAAAAAAAAATTTCCTGCACCTCACTGTCCTGGCTGTCAAGGGAACAGCTCGTCTTACGCCATTGGTGGAATTCATCCGCCAACAGATTTCAAGCAGGTCACGCTATGCTCCAACTGTGTGCTGGGAGGGAGAATGAGCTTTCTGGTTTTAGATGTTACTGCTGTTGCTTAAAGACAAGATTGGGTCTGTGCCATCCAGGCTGATTCAAAGCCCCCACTTCACAAAAGATGACTTCAAACTGATCCTCTCGCCTCTACCTCGAGTGCCACCCTGCCTGGTTTACTGGTGCTGGGATTGAACCCAGGGCTAGGCCAGCACTAAACTACATAGCCCCAGAAGGGAAGCTAAATCCATATCCATTCATTCACTTACTCATTCAGTGAACCCACATGTTCGTAGTCACTAATGCAAGACTTCACCTCTCCCAGCCTCATCTGAAAAGAGCAACGTCCAACTCTGCAGCCAAGAATCCAGAGCCCGAGCCCTGTTACCGTTAACACCCCATGTGCGACTTCAGGTAATGTCCTCCCGGCACCTCCCTGCCTGCTTGTCAACAGAACAGTGAGTCTCCCGCCATCCAGGGAATTTATCCAACACGCTATGCTCCAACACTGTGCTGCTTAGGAAGAATGAGCTTCTGGTTCCATTCTGTATCATGTCCATGTATCACAAATGTTTATCCTTCTTATGATTTATTTGTTTTCCATTCACAATTTAAAAATATAAGCCTGGGGGGCGGGGCTGGAGAGATGGCTAAATGGGTGAAAGTTCTTGCTGCCAAGCCTGACAACCTGAGTTTGATTCCTGGAGCACATGGTGGAGAGAAGCAACTTCTGCAGGCTGTTCTTTCAGTGCCACAGGTGCCCCAGGTCACGTGTGTGCTCACAAACGCACAAGATGAATAAACGTAAAATTAAATGAAAAGCCGGGAGGTGGCTCACACCCACACTCCCAGCGCTGAGGGAGGCAGAGATAGGAAGATGAGCAGTTCAAGGTCATCTCCAGCTGCACAGTGAGTTAGAGGCCAGCTTGGGACACAGGTGTTATAGACGAGGCGGCGCAGCTCAGTTCTTCCTGGTTGCTGCTGCAGGTTCCACGGCATGGCTGTCTCTGTCCTGGGGGTAAAAGGAGTCCACAGATACCAAGTATCTGAAGGGAGCATGTTAATCTTCACTCAGTAGTCAAATAGCCCTTGATTCCACCACTCCTTAAAAAGGAACAAAATCTAATCTAACAAGAAAATACTCTTTCTCTGAACCTGGAGTTCGTTAACTCAGCAATTCGGCAAGACCACCTGGCCAGCAAGTTCTGGGGATCTTCTTCACTCTGTCTCCCGAAGCCATAGAATTGCACGAATAAGCAAGCCTGGCCTTTTATGTGGGTGCCTGGGGATCCAACCTGAGGTCACCATGCTTGCATGGCTAGCACTGTACTGACTAAGCCATCTCCCCATCCCGAAACTTTGGTACTTTCACTAAATATGTGGATGCTTGGAGATGCACACACCTGGAGATGCGCACACCCCTGCGCGTGTGAAACACCTGGTGGAACCCAGCCTGTACTACAGTCAGTCGTGAAATCTACATTTATGGCTCGATAAACCAATATTTGGCAGGTAAATAATATCGAACACAGTCAGAGGCTGCAGACACTGGGAGAAATTTGAAGGGTTTTACCACTAATGTTAAACAGCAGTAAAACTGGGATTCAGACAACCTGTGGTGATGTAGTAGAAATGCACATGGTAAAAAGTTAAAGATATTTAGGAAAAGATCTATTTATCAATAAAACCGCCACTCAGGCATTCAATACTCTTAAAATGGTATGATTGTGTAAATGAAGATTGCTATAGCATTTATCAATGCGTTCAGCAATGCATCCTTTGGGGAGGACCTGTGCCAAGTCCTTACCCACAGGAGAATCAAAGCACATGAGACAGAGTGAGTCTTGCAGGAAGCCCACGGGAGGTCACCCATCCACTCAGTGGGTCGTTATGGATAGACTAACTTGCAGAGGGTCTGCCAGCTCATAAGGAGGTAAGTCTGCAGTCTCCTCCCTCAACTTGGACGCAGGCTGGGGTGAGGGGGATACACTCAGCTAGAACAGAAGCACTCCTGGTATTCTCGAACATGGGGAGTGGGTGTGCTCCTTTGCAGCTGGGCAGAAAGGTTTCTTTATCCAAATGGGCAGGCAACCTCTCAAAGGTTCAGAAAGCATCCTGTAAGAGGCACGACCTTGCATATCCCATGGAGGAGATTCAATGCGGGAACCCCTTTCTACAAGGCTGACAACCTGGAATTTAAATCATGATGGATGCCAAAATGCAAGAAAGAAAACATGTTTCCAAACTGAAAGACAGTACAGAGAGGGCGGGCTGCAAGGTTCCAGGTCACTGAACCTAGCAAGGGACACACAGGCCTTTTTTTTTTTTTTTTAACATATCTCTTTATTTCTTTTGAAGTCAGAGTTATGGAAATGCTATTTTAAAAAGTCACTGTATATTTTCATTGCACGGGGTTCTGTGTTACTTAAAGGTATTTTCACACATCTTTTGATGTCCCTCCCAATACAGTCAGCACCCACGCAGCTACCAACTTTCTGGCACTTGTTTACAATCCCAAGAACAAATTACATTTTAAACTGGACATCATTTCTCTGCAGGATTTGTTTACATACATTAAAGGGACATCTTTGGGGCTTCCAGCTTTGAAAGCAGACCCTGTAGATCTGGTCTCTGGAGCAGCAGGACGAAAAGGTGTTGCAGATGGGTGGATGCTTTGAATCTAGCTCGATGCCCTTTGGAGAATTCATCATCACCCGGCTTCAGGCATACACGAGCGTCCATGCAGCAGCAGTGACGAATGCACAGATGCTCAAGAAACAACAGGGAGATGGCCTGGTTTATTCAGGGCAAAGCTGTAGGTAACTAGCGACACACACCAAGGTTGTGCTGAGGGGTGAGGGTTCAAAGGAACAGAGAGACCCAGGTGGTCCGACTGCTCTCAGTGAGGCACTAGGTCCTTTCGGCGGTGTGGGAAAACATGCGAGACTGACAGAACAGACAGGTGACTTCAGAATGTTGGTCAAAATACATGTGTCTGCTCATGAGTGAGCTAAAGCTCCAAGCCACCAAATGTCACTGCATCTGAGCAAGACACAGTCAACAGAACAGCAGCGATTCTCACAAGCCAAAGAACAACACCTCAGCAGGAGGAAAACCAGCCAAAAGGGCAGCCAAGCTGGAGCTGGAGCTCCCATCCACAAGACTCCATTCTCTGACCCAGGCCTGAGGCCAAGAAAGTTCTAGGACTTTCCAAAGATGATGTGCACAGCCAGCCCAGCCCAGCCCAGGAAGAGTCAGGTGTCCATGGTTGTCCCAGGGCCCAAGGTCCTTCTCCATCTTAAGGAGTGGAATCTGCTGTTGAGACAGCCCAGTCTGTAAGAGGTCAGCAGTCCTGCTCTTTCCAGCGAGATACTTCCTCCAGATCCTCCACTTTCTGGGTCCTCAGCAATGTGCAAAACTATTACTGAGAAATAGTGTTTCTGGGCACCCTGGTAGATTTCCTGGAAAGGGCCAACGAGCCTATCTGGGGCCTCCTTAGGAAGCTCACGGGCAGGGAGGCCAGAGGGGTGACACAACAGCTCCTCGGCCAAAATGTACCTGAGGGCCTTGCATGGTTATGGCTTGGGTGGAGGGTCACCAAGATCCCCGCACCCTTGGTCCTGCAAAAGAAGTCAGTAGTATCCTTGGCTGAAGGTAATGACACACTAAGGGTAAACGTGTCTGACAGCAGCTGAACCGCGTCCCTTTGCCCTGCCAACCTGAGTGAAGGCCAATCTCCTCCCTTACAGCCTCATTCCCCTGAAAGGGATATGGCATGCACTAACTTAAAAGCCGGAAATCTCTCCAAAATAGCAGATGATGCTCTTTACACACACACAGACAGCAGATCAACTCACTTAACAAATGTCCCTTTACGATGAATGTACGTTAAACAGCATCATCTCCATGTTGACCAAAGAAAACCTGATGAGTGGGAGAGCCTAGATTTCAGTCCAGGTCTGCTGGATTCCTAAGTCCTGGTTCCTTACGCTTGCCATGCTGCCAACTCTGTACCTAGTGTACCAACTGCAGAAGAATTTCTGGAAGCACAGAGGAGATGTGCCATCCATTTGCAGGTGCGGCTGCAGGACAGCCACCAGAACATAACAGAGGGCTTGAGAAAGGGACTCTGGAGCCACGTTAAGTTTCTTTTTAAATATATTTTTTTAAATGCTTCTTTTAAATTTTTTTTTATTTATTATTTATTCAATTGTGCGCGTGTGTGCATGTGTATGTGTGTGTGTGTGTGTGTGTGTGTGTGTGTGTATGTTTGTGTGTGTGTAGAACCACAGACGAATTCGGGAACCACCATGGACGCCTCCACCTCCTCCTTGTTTACTCTGCCCCAGGATTCACAGGCTCCGCCCACCAGGACCAGAAGCGCAGCCCCCCCCCCCCCGCCTCCACCTAGTGTCTGTACATGGCATCTAGGATCAGAACTCAGGACCTTCTGCCTGCAAGGCAGAGGCTTAACCCCTGAGCCACCTCTCCAGCCCCCACATTGAGTTTCTGAACTCAATTTCGTAGTTTTGCCATCTATCATCTAGATGGGAGGGGTAGACCACATTGGCGAAGCTCTGTGTGCCTCAGTTTTTCATCTGTAAAAACAAATGCAGTAACAGAGTCACACTGCAGCAGCGTCTCATGAATGAAATGACTTGTCGAAAAGAAGGAATTCAGAGCAGTGGCCGGCATGAAGTATGAAAGTTCAACTGTTAGTCTGTTGTTACAACTTCGATGGTCAAAATTGACTTTACACTTAGGTTTACTGGGATAAATCTAATGGAGGGGAGATAAAAGCAAATATCTGTATCATGAATCATGTTGTGAAGACAGAAGTAGAATCAGCAAAATGGAAGAAATGGAAGAGTTGGAATGTTGAGCTCTCTTGTCTATCTCAGAATGAGCCATTTGAACAGCATTTCACCTACAAAGAAATCTTCACAAGAGGAAACCAAGTGTAAGGTCGCCAGATCTGGGTGGAGCACAAAAACAAGCATGATTCATTTTAAAGGGGTAGGAGGGATGGTCTCATATAGTTCATAGCACCCCTGCCAAGACAATTTGGTATACGATGAACAGAGCTGTCCTTCACCTGCACATACAGAAGCAAAGCAAATCCTGAGTTTGTCACAGATCCCGACATGCTGTGCATGCCCCAATCAATGCCAGAGTTAGACCGAGTCCCACAAGCCGAAGCTCCAGATCACGTGAGTAAGAATCCCCCAGGGGACCACAGTGCTGGGAGAGCCCATGGACAGAGGATTCAGGCACTCAAGGACCTGGGCTTTTGGCCAGTCCCTGCTGATTTAGGCACTAGGCTTGGCCACACAGATCCAATCTCTGAATCCACACAATTGGTTCTGGGTTCAAGAAGGGCCTTTATAAATCCAAGTTACAACCCCACCTACACAGTGACCCAGGTATCACGCTGTCCTTTTTCAAAGTCCCCAGCAATAACCCCACCCATATAGGCTTCACTAGCTAGTTGATCCAGATTCTGGGGGGTTGACCAGTGGATGACTTTCTCTGGCAAAGCTGACTTACAAAGGAGGTAAAGGGTTCTTACTTCTTTGAAAAGACAAATGGAAACAAAAGGTCACAAGAATTATGAATAATCAGAGAAATGCCACCACTAAAGAAACACAGTAAAGCAAAAGTACGACAAAATAAAGGAAATGGAAATCCATGAACTGCCTGAGAAAGCACTTGAAATAACTGTCTGGAAGTAGCTCAGTGAGCTATAAAACAAGATAGACAGACAGTATCAGGAAAGATGTGAGAACAGAAAATAAAAGCACGAACAAACAGAAATCTTAACAAAACTGTTACATTACAAACTCCACAGGGACCAACTAGACAAAGGAATCAATAAGGTCAAAGACCAATCATTTGAAATTACTCAGTCAGAGGAACGAAAAGAGGAATGAATAAAAATGTACAGAAATCCTTTGGAACTTACAGGACATTAACAAGTCAGAAAGAGGATAGAGAGTTGCAAAAACTTATTTAAAGAAAAAAAAGGTTTCCATACCTGAAGAGGGAAATAAACATCAAGATATGAAATACAAAAGAGGCCCAAATTGATTATACAGAGATAAATACTAAGGACACATTATAATCAACTTCTCAAAAGTCACAGACAAGAGAATTTTGAAAGCACTGATAGAAAAGTGACTTGTCATATACAAGGGAACTGTCATAAGATTATCAGGAGATTTCCTCAGCAGAAATCTTGCAAATTAAGAGCGGGACGAGATGTTCAGAGTGTGAGAGGAAGCTGCCAGTTAGGAAGGCTATAAGCCACGAAAGCAATCTCTCGGGGATGACAGCAACGTAAAGGCTTCCTAGGTAAACAAAAGATGGGAATCAGTCATCTCAAGCGTATCACAAGATATGTTAAAGGAAGTTCCTCAAGTCGAAATGAAAGAATGGTAAGGAATAGCATAAAATATGTAGTATGAAGTTCCCTATACAGGTAAAACATAGTTACATTTTGAATAATACTATATCCCTGGCTTATAAGTCACTTAATACTCAAGTATAAAAGTTGAAAACCCAAAGTATTTAAAATAGCTATAGCTGGACTAGGAAATGGACCAGGTGTTAAAGTGCTTATTCCATAAGCAAAGGACCAGAGTTTGGATCTCTAGATCCCACAAGAAATGTTCTAGGTGTGGTGATGCACCTGTAAGTCCAGCCTCAGAAGGCGCAAAATCCCTAGCCAGACTACTATATCAGTGAGTGTTGGGTCTAATTAGACACCCTGTTTCAAAAGAACGAGGTAGAAGAACAATTAAGGGTGACTCCCAATAAACTCTGGATTTCCATACCCATGTTATGTACGTGCATACATATGCACCCCAGGCACAAACACATGGAAATGGAGAAAAACTTATCTAAAATTATTTGTCAATGGATACACAATAATACAAATAATAATAATAATAATAATAATATAAAATGTTGGTAGAAGAGAAGATAAAGTATAGTTTCTACAAGCAGCTGAAGTCATTATCAACTTAAAGCACATTGTTAGAATGATTAAGATTTTTGTGTAAACCTCATGAAAAATACAAAGAAAAAGCTGAGATATTTAAAAAAGAAAGAATGAAAATAGATCACGCAAATACATATGGTCAAATCTCAAAGGAAAATTATTAAGAGAGGAAGAAAGAGTAAGGGGCACTACAAACCAGTCAGAGAACCAGGAAATTGCAATAATAAGTCCTTTCCCAGCCATGAGTACCTGAAATGTAAATGAATCAAATTATCTAGCCAAACAAAGAACACCTGAATGGCTAAATTAAAAGCAAGATCCAAGTATAGATGCTGCCTACAAAAGTCTACACTGCCTAGACCTGGTGGCTCCACTTTGTAATCCCAACGCTCAGGAAACTGAAGGAGTATTGCCAAGAGTTCCAGGCCAACCTGGCCTACAGAGTGAGTTCTTGCATCAAAACACAAAACAGGTCCAGTGAGGCCATTCAGTCTTTCTTGCAAACTTGCTTGCAAACCTGGAGACCTAGGTTTGATTCCCAGAAGCCCATATGATGGAAAAGGAAGACAACTGACTTCTGAACTTGTTCTCTGAATTTCACCCATGTACCACGGCATGCGTATGACAGCCTCCCCCATAAGTATATAAATATTTAAAAAGCACAAAATAAATAATAATAATAACAATAGTAATAAGAGCAGTTTTAGCCTTCAAGACACACAGAGGCTGAACGTAGTCAAAGACAGCGGAGAAAGGCAGAAAGATGCTCACAGTCACAGAACCCGCAAGCAGTGAGCTGGTGGATTTAGGCCACGGCCCGTGGGCTCATGGGGCAGAGGCAACATGACGGGATCACAACGCAGGGGCAGAATGTGGAAACCTGAACACTCAAGGGGTGAGACCTGCTCACGAGGACCAACATCCCACACTCAGCCTATCAGGCAGGATCGGGGTGGGGCAGTACTGAGGTGAGTCCTGAAGGTCACCCCAGGACGGGAGGTCACAGGGAGCTCCTGATTCCATCTAGGGGGGTCAGAGCTGGGCTTTCATTATTTGGACTTGGCCACTGGGATATGAAAGACAGGAAAATGGAGTAAGACAAGAAAATTTGATTTCCGGTGTAGGACTCAAGGTAGGAGACACGAGAGGAAGGAAGCAGGCACATCGGGCCACTAGGAAAGAAGCAAAGCCATGAACTGCTGCTGGGAAGCGGTCCCGGAAGACACAAAACCACTTCTCCTTCCTTTTTTTTTTTTTTTTTTTTTTTTTTATGATAGCAAGATTGTTACTTGACAGTAGGGCTGAGCAGGGCAGGACTTCCCAAAAGTCAGGAGGAGAACCCTGAGTGTGTGTGCACAGCAAAGGTCGTACCTCAAATCATGTGGTCAGTGTTACACCCGGGAGCTCCATCTGCAGTGAGCACTGTCTAGACCAGAGCTCCCTCCTCCAGAACTGTGGGGACAAAAGAGAGACATGGAGAAAAGTTCTGCCATAAGATGCCACTTGCCGTAATATAGATAAGGAAACAGGCTCAAATAAATCCTGCATGTTAAATAGCACAAAAACTGCAAGCCAGAATCAGGATTTGAGTTTTGGGGTATTCGTTCTCTGGCTCCCTGAATCAGCGAAGGTGTCAGAAGAACAAACCACATATTCCTGCTCCCCCCCCCCGCCCCACTTATTGTGAGTGCTTCCCACACAGCGGACACGGGGCCACATGTCACATAGAGTGGATGCACCCACGCAGCTCAGCTTCCAGGGCACAGCTCGAGGGAGCGGGGAGTCATAGGGAGCAGAGTTGGAGGCGCACACAGCACCCCAGCAGTCGGGCCTCACTGTGCACCACCTCAGCCGCCTCCACCCTGCAGAGCAAAAGCACCCTTGCTTTTCTCTGGGCCTGCCTGTTCCTGGAAGGGGAAGGCCCCACAAAGACCCGAGCCTTGCCTCCACCCCATGCCCAGTCAGCAGCAGGGCGCTCGCTCCCTCCTTCCTCTTGCTCCCTCCTTCCTCATTCCTCCCTTCCCTCCCTTCCTGTCTCTATCAGTGCTTTCAAAATGCAAAAATCTCCAAAGGGCTCACTTCCGGGCAAGGCAGGCCACAGGGGCTGGTTGTCTCAAGAGATGAAAGCCAGCTGATGCCCACTCCCAGGCGGCCAGCCTCCCCCCCATTCCCACCCTGGCCCTCCCAGTCCGCCCCTCACATAGAGGCCTGGTGGCCAGCGCAAAGCAAATCTCCTATCTCTGATTCCACAGGGCCTCTGATAAGAAATGTCATCCCTTGCTGGGTAATATTACCCAGCCGATAAGGATCTCTATCAGCTCCAGCATATGGCTGGCTACAGAACACAGAACCCAGCGGAGCAGGATAATTTATTTGCTTAAGCTGAAAACCCTGGGCGGCTGAGAGAAGTGCATTGAATAAGAGAGGAAGAGCCCGGTTGCAACCTCTGCAGGGATTCCTCCCAGAGGACAATGGGGGACCCCTGGACAGCATGCACATTAAGCACTTTCACTCTGCAGAGGCTGTTATCACAGGTGAATCCCTGCTCCAACCTTCAAGGAAGCCTTTGCAGCCTCCTTTCACAGACCAGAAAGTCGGGATTCAGCAAGGTTAAGTACCATGGCCAAGGTCACTGAAATGGCCAAGCGGGAGTAGAGTGCAGTCACAAAACCTCAACAAGATCTGACTCACCAGCACGCTGTCAGATGGGGAAGCTGATCCCAGCTTCCGAGCTGGCTCAGCTCCAGGGACTAAATTAATCAATTAAGTCAGATCTGCCTGACTTAACTGACAATGTCAGTCCCACACTATCATCTGGAAGGTCCATTTCAACCTTCTCCCCCACCTGCCCCTGTTTCTCTGCAGCCTTGAGGAAGCCTCACAAACCCAAAAACCAAGGACCTGGGGGGAGGCACCCCAAGGACAAGACCTGCGGGAAGAAGGAGGGACCTCGGGCTCAGACTCCAGCTTCATGTATTCAGAGAGCAGCAGACACAGGCAAGCTGTGGGAAAACCTCAGCCTGTGTTCACTCGCTCATTTTTTTTTTTTCATTCACAAATGTGGATGGACAGTGTAGCACGTGTTTCCTCTGGATTTAGCCCTGGGCAGATCTCTGCATGCGGTAGGCAGCTCAGGTCCAGTCTTCACGGAGAGAATGGTGAGTTGGAACTTATTTATAGGTTAGCAAACGGGCAGAGATGAAAGAGCCTACCAAGGGAACTCGTGCATGTAGCAGTTCATACTGCCGATCTGGGGCACGAATGTCATACGCTGCTACATGATGTCCTGCTGAAGAAACAACAACACATAAACAGAAGGACTGGAGAGAGGGCTTAAGCCTCTGCCCCTCAAGCAGAAAGACTTGAGTTAGGAACCTAGATCTCACATAAAAACAGCAGGCAGAAATGGCAGAGGTCTGCACTTCCAGCCCTAGAAGGCAGAGTCTGGGAAACCCCAAAGCAAAGCAAAAAGGAAGCAGAGTAATCCAGAATAATTCCTGAAGTCATCTTTGGGTCTGCACAGGCACCACACACACACACACACACACACACACACACACACACACAAAACCACAACCAAAACTACAACATTGTTAAGGTTGATGTTGCTTTTGGATGGATAAGCGACTTTAAAGATCCCCTATTACCTCATAAAATCATTAATAATTTTAAATGTTTCAACTGATAAAATCTTATATATTCATGGTAAACATGTATTTTAATGTAGGTGTGTGTATGTATATACATACAGTGTGGGAGAGGCTAATTTGAATTAATTAATATATGCATTACCATATATATTTTTCTTTTTTGAGATGGTTGTAAAACAGTCGATAAATAGACGCATTCAAAGTTGATTATCCCCAGCACATGAACGCTGGCCACAGAAATCTCTGGCTGTGGAGCTGGGCAATCCCCGGAAGTCACTTTGACTTATTTAAATGCTCACACTTACCACATCCATCTAAGTACCTGGATATTGTATGGCATTAGCAGACACAAAAGTGCTCAGGATTTGTAACATCTCCCGTCACATCCTTTTAGAAGCAAGTAAGAAACCGCAGGAAAGATCAACAGATTCAGCAGGTCCATTAGTCCAGGGTCAGCTGGTTCACCCTCTTTCGTTATTGCTGGGTGACCTAGATGCCAGATGACTTTTGGACCTCAGTTTCTTCAATAGCAAAACAGCACTAAGAACGAGCCCCCTCAAACAAGGTGCTTTTGTGGTCAAGCTGGACTAGTTGGAAATACACGAAGCACTTTTCATTTAGTGTGTGTCTCGGGGCTTCACTGGAAGACTGAAGACGTAAATACCTTCTTCCGTGAATTTTGACGGGAGGAGGGGGACGATCAAGGGGAAGCAGTGCCGACCACATGAAAGCCTTCTTAGTGCAGCTGCTCGAGAGGGGTCCAGGTGGGGCTGGTGATAGGGCGGGAGCTCGGGCGTGACCCAGGGCTGGCTGTGAAGAAGTTCAGATAGGCTACATTATCTGGGAACAATGGAACCCACTGCACAGTTGTCCTAGACCTGAATCTGACAAGAGGGGATAAGACTCCAGGAAGCCCCTCCCCAGAAGTGGCCCTAACAGACCAGTTCTTGTTCATCTGAGCATTCATTCAGTTCATTCATGTGCCTTCCAGTGTGTATCAAGCACATACCAAGAATTGTGTTGGAAGGCGGGGGATGTTGTAATGAATGGATGAATGAAGTTCCGTCCCCACCCTCAGCAGGTCAGATAAGAATGGCAAACATGGACCATTTAAGTACAACACAATGTTCCAGGATGCATCTAGACTAACAAACAGAGCAACAAATGTTTCCACGCTGGATGGTGACTGTACCAAGTACCAGGCCTGATGCTTCCTACTGACCACCTCGAAGATGCTCAGAGATGCTGGCTAAAGAAGCAGGTCTTGGGGCAGAATTCGTGACATAAGCATCACTACATCTGCCAAGTCCCTACTGTGTTGGAGGCATCAGGCTCAGTTTTGCCTTTTTTTCTAACAATAAGCCAATAATTACTTAGATTAGAACATAGACTGGTTCCAGATTTTCCTGCTAGTTACTAGACAAGCTTGAGCTAATCACTTTGCCTCTCTGAGGCTAGAGGCCATCTGTAAAATGCAAGTATGACATTCCTTCATTTATTCATTGATTCCCGGGTTCCAATGAACAAAGCATTAAACAGAAATAACAAAAATTTTCTGCAAAGACCTATCTAGGAAAATGATCTCTCTCTCTCTCTCCCTTTCTCTCTCTCTTTCTCCTCCCTCCCTCCCTCCCCTGTTTGCTGAGCACTTTCTATTTACTAGGTACCATTCTAAGGCAAGGTTCTTGCTTCATACAGAAAGACTCGTTTTCTCTCACCAGTATCCCTGTAAGAAAGAACGTGATCTGGTTCCCACAGGGCAAAAGGGAGACACGGTTTCGATGACTTGCTCATGTAGCAGGAGAGGTTGGGAAGAGACAACAGGATGCCACGCACTTGAGCCCAAACGTGATGTGGGCTCCAGAAGGGCCTTAGGTGATGCTCTTAGCTCTTGCCTGTCATAGCAAACACACCCACAAGGAAGGAAGTAGACTGTGCGCGGATCTAGAGGAAGAGAAAACAAACATCACTGCTGCCTCTTCTCTGTGGTGCTTGGTACATGAATCCTTTGCTCCCTGGCATTCCTTTGTAATCGCATTCCTCTAGGCAGAAGAAGCAGAGGCCCTGGGGCCACTTTCAAGATGGCGTCAAATGTGTAGCAAGGCTGAACCTCCGCTTTCCCTCAGCCCAGCAATGGCAACAAAAAGATCTTGTAGCAGTTAGCCTGCATGGCTAAACGGCTTGCTGACTGAGCACCTACCTAAGGGTCTCTCCTACACTGTCCAAGACCAGCAAGAGTGACAGCAGAGGGACCTGCTGTCAGGAATCCTCACCAAGTACTTTCTCTCTGCTGCTTGGACGGTAGGTCCTGGGGACAAGACACTAGGACCTAGTATTGTATGTCAGCACTTGAAGGCACATTGGCTTTGATATGTGATCAGATGAATGGATGACAAGAAGGAAGAAGTGAGATAGAGAGCCAGAAAGCGAGGTTCTATGGTCCTCAGGCTAAAAGCATAAGGAGAAAAAGAAAATGAATATTAATGGAAACTAGAAAGACCCTATGAAGCACTAGGCACCCCCCATGAAGACGTTATACTAAACACAAAGATTAAGAGCTGGGAGGACGGCTCCACAGTTAAAGGTTTGTGTCACTTAAGTTTGGATCCCTGGGTCCCACAGGAACGTGCTGGGTGGAAATGGTGGCAGCTGCGCTGCAAGCCCTGGAATGTGGAACCTGGAAACTCCAGAGCAAAGCAATAGGAGGTAAAACCATCCAGGATGATTCCTGATGTCACCCTTGAGCCTCCCCAGGCACACACACTCAAATGTTCTCTTGCACAAACACACACACACACACACACACACACATACAGTATGTATGCATTGTCTCCAAGACATGTGACTGATAGAAAACTGAAGGCTTTGTATCCAATTCCTTGGAGCCTCAGAGCTGCAGTGGACTCGAGTAGCAGCTATCAGGAAGTAAGATGAGTCCCCCCCTGCAAGTGTCTCCATCTGTAAGGGAAAGAAGGGAATGTCCTCCTCTTGGACTCAAAGCATCCTGTAACCAGGCGACCAGGCAGCCTTTTCTTTGCCTGGTTCCTTGAAAACACTTGTTCTGATTTCAAAACACAATAAATCAAGACTTTCCCTCGTTCCTGGCTCCTCCCGCCTGTAGTGGCCCATGAAGAATGTGAACTGTGAACGCTGAATCATAAGACTGGCAGGACACTTCCTTACATTACAGAGGCCAGAAACTCTTCCTGCCTGCCCTAGAGGCCCCGCTCCACATTACAGCAGAGGAGAGGATAGGGAGAGAGGGAGGGAGGCTCCCCTACATCCCTACACGGGACAGACGTCCATCCTCCCAGATGTCCCGGGATCCACCTGGCCAAACTTCTCCCCATTCAGGGAGGCTAAAAGACTCACAAGGCCGGCGCCATAGCCTAAAGCAGAAGTAAGGATTCCTTACAGTGACCTGGGTCTGCTTCTGCCTGCTGAGATGTCCCACTTCCCCGTTCCAACCAGCCACAGGCCAAGAAAGGAATGGTTCATGTGACCTTGGACTAGAGCAAGGCCCGGAGGGTTATCCTGGGCCAGAGCTAACCCCAGCTTCGAGAGAAGTGACACTTTCACATACAGACCCATCATCCTCTAAAATGCTCCCGTCTAAAATGCTCCAAAGTCCAAACCTCATTGAAGACCAACATGGCATCACAAATGGAAAATTCTATCCCACAGGCTTCAGAGCATGTATAGCACCATCATTATCTTCAGCCTATGTGTATCAGGTATGGGTGAAACATAAATGAAATTCATGTTTAGGCTTGGGTCTTCTCTCTGATATATTTTTTCATATCTGTAGCATTTTTAAGAATCTGAGATCCAAAACTCTCCTGGTCCCAAACATTAGGATAAGTGACATTTAACCTAAGGCACATGATACCCAAACACGTTGCAACACGGGCTCCACGATTAGCGGGGCCTGGTCACCCGGAAGACTCTTGCACAATGTTATTCTTTGCTTCATGGTTTCCACATCCAGAGAACAATACTTCTCTTAAAAAAAAAAATCAATTGTCCCCAGAAACCCACCTACACAGTTCTTGGAAAATGTGGGTTAAACATTTTGCTGCACCAAGAAAACAAGGGACAAAGAGGAGGAGGAGCACCATGCCGCCCGCGCTTCTCATTATTCACACCCAGGCCTCTCCAGTCGCTGAGTTCCAATGACCCTGTCCCTCGGGGCTGCAGAATGATTTCACACCAGCACTTGCCGGTAGGGAAGCTGCGCATGGCTCACTGAATGGGATTGCTCAGTACCAAGAGATGCTAAATGGCTTCAAGAGGCTGCAGGGTAAAGGAACTCCATGTAGCCAGGAAGGAAGATGCCAGAACAACCTATGCCTGATGCAGGAGAAGCTGCTGCTGCCCAGACCCCTGGAGGGGATGTGACATGGGGGCTGCCAAGCATCAAACAAAAAGGTGGCTTGCTGAGATCACTTCCCAAATTCCCAGAAAATTAACCCCGAGCAGATGACTCTGCCCACTGCAGGAGGCTGTACTGAGAAATGGGGAGGAGTGTGCTCGGCCCAGAGTAAGTGATCAGTCACACACGCACACACGCGTGCACACACACACACACACTGCACACCCTATGCTCTCCCCATACCCACTGCACACCTCCCGGCACACATGCCGCATAACACAAACACACCACAGAGGTGCTTTTCTCTGCTTTTCTTGCTGCCTGGTGCTCACATTCAGCCTCCAGAATTAAAGCTCAGGCTTCCTACAGACAAATCCAACATGTTCCTTTTTGTACACATTCAGCTATCCAAATGTATACTTTTATGCCATGCATTTTAATTTCCCAGAGAAGCAGAACAACAGGGTGCCCGGGTGGAGAAGAGGAGACGTTGAAGAAGTGGCTCACGTGATTATGGGCCTGTTGAGTCCAGAATGGCAGGGCAAGCCAGCAAGTAGAGACTTGAGACTACATGAAGATTTGAAATTGTAGCTGAAGTGCAAGGGAGGTAGGGAGTCAGAATTCCAAGTGCCCAATGCCTCAGAAGACCTCGTCTTCCCTTAAAGCCTGCAGCTGATTGGAGGAGGCCCATCCGCATTATGAAAAGTCACATGCTTTATTCAGTTTGCTAATTTAAATGTCAACCTCAATTGAAGAAGTTCCTTAGCTGGGGAAGGGGGTGGACGTCTATAATCACGACACTCAGGAAGCACAAGAGGCAAGAGGAGACGTGCTTGAAGTCAGCCTGTGTTATATACCAAGACCCTACATGCCCCACAACACACACACACACACACACACACACACACACACACACACACACTACCTTCTCAGTGATACCCTACTACCTACATACAGATGCATATGCAGACTTTTCTTCAAAATACAATGTCTGTCTTCCCACAGGGTCATGTAATCAGCATATTAAAATTACAATTCCACCCCACACGTGCAATATAAAATGAATACCTCACTCCCCCACCTGATTCCAAGCAAAAACTTGAACTAGTTGCACAAGATTAAAACTCTCTTTCCTTCCTTCCTTCCTTCCTTCCCTCCCTCCCTCCCTCCCTCCGTTCCTCCCTCCCTCCTTCCTTCCTTCTCCTGGCAGCCATAATCCAACCTCCCAGCAGACTCTACCTGAGTGACACATTCAGAATCCTACCTCTTCTAACCATGTCCTCTGTTGAAGCCCAAACAAGCCCCTGCATCTCCTTCAGTGAGGAGTAGCCTGGGTCACCTAACAACCTTCTGGGGGCTCCAGCTGCTCTTCCCTGGATTCCAGTCTATTTCCAAGGCAACAGCCGGCTAAACAGTCTCAATGGTCTCTTCCTCCAACCAACACGTGTCTCCTTCTCCTCCCTGCTCTTTGTGACTTCAACCCCAGGTCTGTCCATTTCTCCCTTACCCCGTCAAGAACACTTCCTAGGGGCTGGAGAGGTGGCTCAGGGGTTAAGCCTCTGCCTTGCAGGCGGAAGGTCCTGAGTTCGGATCCTAGACCCCACGTATAGACGCCAGGCGGAAGCGGGGGCGGCCTGTGTTTCTGGTCCTGGTAGAGCAGAGCCTGTGAATTCCAGGGCAGAGTAAACAAAGGAGAGGTGGAGGCGTCCATGGTGGTTTCCGAATTCGTCCATGGTTCTACATACACACACACACACACACACACACACAAATTGAATAAATAATAGTAATAAAAAAATTTAAAAAAAGAACACTTCTCAAAGCCCGCCCTTAGGAAAGGCCTTATAACCCTGGCCCTGAAAATCAACTGAGAACAAGGAAAGGGGGGCGAGCACTTAGGCACAGGTGAGGAGGGTCAGGAGGATGCTTGTCTTCGGCAGGGAATTTAGATTGCTCTCTGAACCACACTGAGAAAAGAAGAATTGATAGCCAGGGAAGAAAGGTTGGAGGGAGAGGGGAAGGAGGGAAGGAGAAACCTGAGCAGGTATTCAAGAAACTCCATGAACTTTGCTGCCAAGAGGCTACGATTTCACACACCAGTAGTCAGGCAAATGCAGGGAACAAAGGCAGAAAGAAAAAACACATCTATCGGACAGTGGCCAGGAGGAAGAAAGTTGGCTATGGTTATGACGGGAAGGAAGGACTCAAGGCGTCCAACACAACACAGGCCGGTGGGGCTGGTCCCTGTTCCCACCCATCTCTCCCTCTGTTACTTGACAGACAGATCTGAGAACAAAGCACTGGGTTAGGGGCTTCCTGTGTTTTCTGAGTGCTGAAGGCACTGAGAAGGGAAAGAAATCTACAAAACATTTATTTGGGCTCCCAGGACCTCTCCTCTCTCTGAATCTAGTAAACTGGGGCTGCATGCTTTTTACAAAGTCCCCCCAACGGCTTAGCAGGATATGGAGCCGACCGTAGAGCGTATTTGCACAAGCAGTGAAGGATTCTGCTCGGGAGGTGGCTATGGGGTCTTGGGTCCTGTGGGTGACTAGGTTGAATAACACTATGCATCGGGTGCATTAGAGAACAGTCTCAATGCAGGGGTGCACGAGTGGGCAGGAATAACCAAAGACTGATTGATTATTGACAGCTCCCACTCATTTCAAAGCTCACCAAGCTTGAACCAGACGACAGGCCATACTTTCTTTTTACTTCCTAACCCCCAGCAGAGATTGCATTTCTGCTTTCTTAGCCTTCCCTCCGCAGGCACAGATACCACCAGCCAAGATGTCACATTGATTGGCGTGGGTCCCATCCTTGCGTCTAGGCAGATAATAATACGGCCCGGCAACAGCACCGCTCATATCCAAGTATAGACTCCTGAAGAAATCTAGTATTTAAAGGTCCTTTCATAGCCTTGTGTCCCAAATCCCTACATCAAACTACAAGACAAGTTTATTCCAGTGATCCACTCAATCTCAAGGCTCTTGCTCAGGCAGATCTGTCAGTGTCTACCAACAACAGAATCTTCGTATCACGGATGTCTCGATTATTCTTGAGACACCAAGCCACTTCATTTGACCTTGGTCAGAACACTACAGAATCAGCCCAATAACCAAGTCGGAAACCCCCACTAGCGAAAATGCATAGTTAAGGGAAAAAAATGCATAACCAAGTCCAGTTGAAAATGCCCCCTCAGAGAGGGAGAATCATGGGAAGAGAACTCTGTTTTTGCAAATGTTGGGACTCGGTGGGCTGAACCAGAGAGGCTTCATCGAGGATGACTTTGCTGCTGCACCTATCAGGGACACTTTTCTCACGCACTTCTCTGTTCCTTCTGGACAGCCAATGAGGGATGGCAATGATTGCGTTCCCTACTTTACAGGTGCCAAGAGAACCTACGTTGGCTTTGGGGAGTAACTGCACAGAAGCCCCTTCGATGAAGTACCAGTTGTATCTAAGCTTGTGACCACAGAACCAGCAGGCCATGCAAGACTCATCACACAACCAGGACAGGGGACCGAGTAACACACAAAAAGACTCATCCCATAATACTGCAAGGACACTGTATGAGTTCTCTCCTGCTGCCGAAACAAGTGGTCACAAACCTGGCAGCTGAAAACACAAATTTATCTTTTCACATTCTGTAGGACAGAAGTCTAGCAAATGGCATAGGGGGCAAAAAGCAAAGAGTGTGAGGATAGGTATAAGGTACATGCTTACAGTTGTAATGCCTGCCACAAAGGACTTTTGTCATGCTTTGGTGACCCAGCTGACCATGCGCCGTCCCCAGCACTATGCCTTACTCATTATCATATCCCCAATACCTAGCAAGATGTCCACCATACAGCAAGTACCCGGAGAAAGCTTAGAAGGTGGGAGGAAGTAGACTAGGAACACAGTCCTAAACATCAACACATTGCACCTATACATTGAGCAGCATCTGCGGCTCATTGGCTGGAGTGTGGCAGTCTCTATGAGTGACATGCTTGGTGTCCTATCCTCTCATGTCCCCCAGAACTATCACAGCCTAGACACCAAATGAGCCAGAAAGCAGGTGGCTTTCCCCCGCAGACATCCTGGATTGAGGAGGCAGGCTTGCTTGGCAGGATCAAGAGAGGAAAGAAGAGTAGGAGAAGGAGGAAAAGGAGGAGGAGGAAGAGAAAGCAGAGGTCAACATCTTGCTTCTCTCTGCATTCAAAGCTCTGTAATGTGTTTAGATCAAGGTCATATAAAGTTATGTCTGAGCTCTTACTGGGCGTGGGGGCCCCTGGGAAGTCAGAGTGACTCAGGAGAAAACTTCCTGGCCTTTGGCCTTCAGGCCATCCCCAAAGTACTCTTCTGGTGACAGAGGAAGTGGACAGACAGTCCCTGGGCAAGGAAGTGGAGAATGTTCCTAGAGGAGTGACTTCCAGGACAAAGTCAAAGGCCTAATTTGGAATTTATTCTCCTTACAACTGTCCTGGGTGGAGGGAAGCCCAAGAGGAGAAACAGCCCCTCCTGCATGAACGAGAAGGGCTCTTGGTGGCCGCTCCAATCAAAGCCTAACGTCATCCTCCAGGCGGGGAGTTTCTCTTAACCTCTTACACGGCCCCAGCCTGGACACCGCAGCGGAGACAGCACCAAGGCTGCATCTTTCCAGCATGCGGCCTCCCGCCACACCCGGCCAGGCAGGCTGCTGCATTTGCAGCGGAATCCTCTGCTGGCGTAGCCCCTGGTGATACGCGGGAGATGCTGGCGAGAAAGCAAGGGCTCTATCAGACCATCAGTTTCTGTCCTGAGGCTCCCAGCTGCAGGCAGTGCTGTGCGTCAGAACGCCCGCACGCTTCCATCCTGTGACCTGTTCTAAGGTCGGGGCTCTATCATATGTGAGGAAACAGGCACGTGACATCCCCGTGAGGACTGAGTGATCATGAGCAAGGCCAAGGCCCCCAGATCCCACCCCAGGTCCCATGGCACCTGGAAATCACCTACCCAGCTCCTAAAATGAACTTCTCAGTACCTAAGTACCTGAGTACCTCCGTACCTCTTTTTAAGGTAATTGACTAAAACGGTGACCCAGTTAGGTGAAGCCAAGTGACAGTAGAGATGACCCCCTAATCCTCCGTCCTGAGCCCTCGCCCTCCTGCTCCGACACCAAACTGTCTTCTACATTCTGCTTTGGCAATGGGGTGCTGCCAATGTGAGTCCAGCTGAAACCGGAAGGGCCCTGATCTATCAGGGGGACTTGTTCTTGCCTCTGCTCTCACTGGGAGAGAGGCATTTGCCCTGCCTGTCTGCAGGTACTGGAGGAAGAAGGACACAGGAGCAGAGGGGGTGGGGGGGATCCCCTGCCAGTCACTCCACCAGACAGCAGTCAATCAAGCCCTAGTTAGGGAAGAGTCAGCGGGGCAGGCTGCTTGGGCAACCATGTCTGTCTAACCACACCCCTTACTAGAGGGTTGCTTGCTGCCTTGCATAACTGTGACACTGAATGAACAGACACAATGGTATGAGTGACTGCAGATTAGAGCGATAAGGCATACACCTCCTGGGACCACGTGGAGACTTGGTAAGGGTCCCCATGCAGTGAGCAGCGGTTTCCCCCGACCCCCATCATCTTAAGAAGGTTTGCAGTGGTCTAGACACTGCATTAGTCCTGTTTCCAGAGACCAGGCCCCGACCATGAAGCCAACAAGGAAGGGGGTGGTGGTTCCAACATTCCTCTGACACAGCTTCAGCGGGTCTAGCAGACCTACGTCACCCACAGGGTTAGGACGCAGATCCACCCACAGGACCTCACAGCTGCGACAGCTGCTGCACCCATGCACTCTTCTCAGCTCTGGCCTCTCACACTGGACAGCGCGGCTGTACCGGACTGCGCACAGTTTAAAATGACTGCCCCTCCCATCCCTGTAGTGATGACCGACTGTGAAATGAACTTGAAATTTCAGCAAGAAACACCTGACTATAAAAAACAACCTTCGACAGCAGCAGCATCACGGTCACTGGGACGGGTCATCCCCACACTGAACGGAAGGAGGAATGGGAAGCAAGGCGGTAACGTTACCTCACAGCAGACTGTGAGGTCTGGATTCTGGATTAGCTGTGACTGGGCTGTGTGACACTGGAGGAATTTCCTCACATCTCTTACTCAGTTTTCTCATCTGCGAAATGAAGATCTTAATATGAATACTAGTGGCCTCACTATGAAGATTAAATGAACTAATAGACATAAGTAAAACAGTTTTAAAAAGTGTTGGGCGCATAATAAAAGCTTGGCAAATTATTAGCTGCTGCCCCTGCTTATGGTCGTTCATATGATCACATGCACATACACACCCTAGGTACTTGAATTAGGTTGACTCTCTTACTTTTCTCAAGAACTCCTGAGACTGGATTCATTCGGTCAGTTTAATATGAACAGTGGGAGCTCAGAAAGGCCAAGGACCCTGCTGAGTTTCAAGGTTAGCATTTTATCCATAATACGGAGAGGCCGGTGCCCCGTGCCAGCCACTGCTAGGCTCCTCCCACACTCAAACCTGTAACTGGGAGACAAGCTGATAAGCTCCCTGGAGTTCTCAGGTTGTTTTGTGTGTGTGTGTGTGTGTGTGTGTGTGTGTGTGTGTGTGTGTGTCTTTCTGTAGCTTTTGTGCTTCACAATGCTGTAAGCTGGACAGGTGGCCCCCGGCATGATCAAAGGCCCTGCTGGTTGCCTGGTCAACATGCGGGCCCTGCCAGCCAGCAGCCACCCACCGCCTGTCCCAGGAGATTCCCAAGAAGGAGGTGCTGGGTCCTGTAACTGCTCCAGGTGCTACTTAACTCTCAGCCACAGGATTCGTCCCAGAAAAAGCAAGGTGTGCCAACCCCAGGTGTGCCAGGTAGGGGCTGACATCCAAGTTGCTGCTGGACCAGCATTGGCAGACAGACCATTGGCAGAAAGACGGGTCAAGAGAAATTAACCTCTGCGTGGGAAGAACAAGCTCAGAGGGCTTCCAGCAGCGCATGCCGCCTTTGCCCCATGACCACGTTCCCGTGTACTGTGCTGGCTGGGGTGGGAACTTTCAAAGATCGCCTGGCATGTCCCATCCCTGAGGAGTGCACAGGCTGGCGAAGGGCCTCGTTAAATGTCATGATGGACTTTGAGCAAGAAAAAGAATCCAAAAGGAATGGTTTGGAATTTCCCTGGCTCGCTCCCTCAACAGCTACAAACAGGACACACGCCTGCTCTAGGTGTGGGGAGACAGGGGTGCGCGGGCAAGATCCCAGGTTCTCACAGCACTTAGTTACCTGTTCACTCTGCCTCTGGAAATCCCGGAGGCTTCCAGAGAGAATTTCCCAGCGCCAGCTCGCCCCACAGCAGCCTGGTGCTTTCAGAGACCTAAAGTGCTGTGCCGTCCTCAGTCTAGCACATACTGTGTGGTCTTTACCTCTTTTCTCTGGGAGCATCTAAAAAAAAATATTCCCCAAAAACCATCAAAGAGCAAAACTGCTTATGCTGACATTTTTCAAGCATGTGTCATGCACATATGTGTATGCGTGTATGCATAAGGTATACATAAACATGAAACCTATGAAATAAAATGTTACATGTGTGCATGTATGTGTACAAATGGTAATAAAACACAGGAATGATTCTGTACACATGTGGCTTATGAACCACTATTCTAGTACAGATACAGCTGTTCATGTGTGTGCATTTGCATATTCAACTATATGCATCAATTGAATAGCATATACACATGTTCGTATATGCATGTATCTATATCTATGTACACATATATATATATTTTATGTTCCTTTGGCTTATTTGAATTTCTTAAATTGTATCATGAGTTTGTATTCCTTTCAAATCTACTCTCTTTCTCTCCTGGATCTGTAACTGGGAGTGGTGGGCAGTCAGGTGAATTGGGGGAAAGACTCACCAAAATGTCTTTACTGCTCCCTGGCCCTCCTGGCGCCCGGATGCCGCTCAACAGCTAGAATGATGTGGAGCAGTACTGTCCTGGCAGCTGCTGTTGGTAGGAGACGTTCACTGTATTGACCCACAGTCCTTCCCAGCCCTCCATGCACTGGGTGACTGCCCAGGTACAGAAGAGGAAACTGAGGCACGGACCAGGTAGGGTCCAGGGATAGGCTGGTAGAGTAAGGTGCCGTAGCTGGCAGCTTCCTGTCCACCATATCCTGCCTTTCCGTGGCCACCTGTGATGCAGCAGGGCTGTTCCATTGCTCAGGATGTTTGTGGGGACAGGCCAAAGGCCACACTGTCTGGGAGGAGCAGAGGGCTTCCCCACAGAGGAAGAATAGAGCTGAGAAAGGGTTCTGGGTTGTGGGAATGGCCCCAGCTGGCAGCCCCAGAGAGCAGGTCCACACCAGCCAAGGTGAACATCCGGGCACTTCTGTCCTGGGTGCATGGGGCTCTGAGCAGCCAGATCTGCAGAGCCGGCAAGGCGGGAAGCGACCTCTAAGGCCCTGGCACCAGCCTCCCCCACCCGCTACCCCACCCCTCGGCATACTTGGCCAGCTCAGCTGGCTGCCTCTCAAGGCTTCAAAGGAGCACAGGGAGCAGGCTGGGGGACCAGGCTGGACAGGTCTGTCTGAAATGGAGATGGCTGAACAAAAGGAGGCCGTTGTGGGCTGAGTTGGCAGCAGCCTGTGGCGGGACAAAGGGCGGGAAACGGGCGCGCTGAGGGGAGATGTGCAGGTGCCACTGGTGCTGGGCAGTGTGTGCCCACAGGAGGGAGACGATTACAAACAGGAGGCCACAGGTGCAGCCCAGCACAGGGAGGAAACTGAGGTCTGGCAAAAGAAGCTGTCCCAGAGCAAACCTTCCTGTCTTGTTGAGACAGGGTCTCAAGAAGTCCAGGGTGGACATGAATTCTCTAGCCAAGGATGACTTTGAACCTCTGCCTCCACCTCCTGAGTTGATGGAATTACAGGGATGTGACACCACTCCAGATTTATGCAGTGTTAAGAATCAAACCCACATCTCTAGAGAATCTGAAAGAAGACCAGATTTTGAGAGAGGAGAGCTGTGTTCCAGGCTCTGCCCTGGAGCTTCCTATAAAGCCCTGAGAAGTGTCTCTAGCCCTCTGGATGTTGGTGGTCTCAGCTGGAAAGCAGGAGACTGACAACATGCTATTCACTGCATAATCTCACGTGTGTGGGAATGCTGTGCTGGTCACCAGGCTCTCAGAATACTGATCGCAGCTACGCTGTCTTGTGAAAATGGACATCTTCCATCTGAAAAATGGCCTCAGCAGTGGCCCACTGCCTGTCCTATCGGGAAGGGAATTATGTTGAGACTCTACATGAATTTAAATTACTCATTGTAGCTGGCTTGTTAGACTGCCTGTCTAGCATGCAGGAGACCTGGGTTTGATCACCAGTCTCTCTCTCTCTCTCTCTCTCTCTCTCTCTCTCTCTCTCTCTCTCTCTCACACACACACACACACACACACACACACTGGAGAGTACCTAATACAATTCAGCATGATAGCACACACCTGTAATTTCAGTACTTGGGAAGTGGAGGCAGGAGTGTCAGAAGCTGTTCTAGATTACCCTTGGCTACATAACGAATTTAGCCAGCCAGGGCTAAACTGACCAACCACCCAATGAATGCCCCACACTGTCCACGCAAAGGTAGGTGAGGTGATGCAAGGGACTCCAGCTGAATTCCAGGAAATTGTTCTTGGAAACGGTCTCATCATGTTCCCCCAGCTGACCTTGAACTCCAATCTTCATAATAAAGCCTCTCTAAGAGCTGGAGAGACAGGTGTATACCGCCACGTCCAGCTGTCCGTAGATTCTTTGGATGGAGTCAAAACAATTTGGGAATGATATGAGACCCGGACCTGGGATCCTCTCTCCCCAGGAGTGAAGGATGCCTGTTTCTGTTCTGTGGACATCCACCCAGTCTACTGCCTTCACTCCCAAGTCACCTGTCACGTGCCTGGCAGAATGTGAAGAGGGAGGTACACAGAGGGCACCGCCCAGAGAGTGCCTGATCCAGCAGCTGGCCCCCGAGTGCCCAAGGCACAACGGAAGCATCCTGCTTCCTACAGTGACCCACTGAGCAAACACAGGAGGGTGGCAGGTGCCCAAGGTGACCAGCCAAGCAGGGATTCTGCTCAGCCAGTGCCAACGAGAGCGGAAGCCCGAGAACATCTTTGGCATTGGCTGGGGTCATCCTGAGCTGGCAGGCAACAGGAAGGAAAGGTTAATGACGGGCAGATAGAAGCAGGTTCTTTGAAAGCAAGGGGGAGTCTAGGCATGTCAGTCCTGACATACACACACTTCCTGATTCTGCCTGGCTTCCTTGAGACCAGGGGACAAGGGCCTCAGGTGTGGGACAGGATGTCTTTTGTGGTGCTCACGTGGGCTCCACAAACTCACCATGCCAACAAGGGCAATTTACCAGACATTTCTGCGACACCTGTCAACCCGTGAGGTCTCAGCAGCCACACCAAGTGCTTTCACTAACCTGGTTGTACTTGGCAGCGCATAACCCTGGGCGGGGGACACCTGTCCACCAGGTAATATTCCTTCCTGTACACAGTGTGGGTCCTGGCCTGGCTGCCTGCCCTGGTCCCTGCGCATGGCAATGACTTTAAAAGAGGCCACGCTTTGTTGTCAGGAAGCCCTGGACCTAACAGTTTATGCAGCTGGGCTCTTGGTGCACGCCCAGTGGCTCGCTTGAGGTCTCTGGGCTGAGTTCCTGCCTCTTCCATACCCAGGAGGGCAGGTCCTCCCTGCTGGGTCGAATGAGAAGGCGCAGGATGTGCAGGCATAGAGTCGACAGGAGCTGCTTCTCTGGCTCAGCCACACTGCATTCACCAGCAGTGGCCTTGAAGAACATAACACATGGACTAGAGAGGTGGTTCAGGGGTTAAGACTCTGCCTCACAAGCAGAAAGTCCTGAGTTCGGATCATAGGTTCCACGTTAAAAACACCAGGAAGAAACAGAAGCAGCCTATACTTCTGGCTCTGGTGGGTTGCGCCTGGGAAATCCCAGAGCAAAGCAAAAAGGAGGTGGAAGCAATCCAAGATGATTCCCAAAGTCAACCTTGGGCCTCTATAAAGACACACAGTGCCCTCTGTTACACACACACACACACACACACACACACACACACATGTGCATGAAATAAATAAATAAATAAATAAATATAATAATTAACCAAAGAACGTAAGTGTGCCTTCGGATGGGGATTCAGGTGTTCAGTGATTCACTCCACTGACTTAATGACCCCTCGGCTTCACCCATCAAAGACAGACCTGGGTTCTCAACACCCATTCTCTCCCTACTTTCTCTGTTTCACTGACTCTGTCCAGTAAATGGCATTCTTACCATTACTGGATGCCAAATGAGTGAGGGCACAGTCATGAGCCCCGATAGAGATGACCTGAACAGGTGGGATAGGCAGGTTCTCAAAGGGTTGCTTACCTTACACTGCAAAACAGCTCAGCCACTGAGCGTGGATTGGGCAGCCCAGGTGATAGGAGCAGTGCTTCCCAGCTCCTGTCCTTGCAGAATTCCGCAGGGCTCACTGCTACTCCCTTTGTGGTCACCGCCAGAATAATCCTTGCATAGCCAGGCCCTTGCTCTAGAGGAGGAAGATCACTTGATGGACTTCGCTAGGCTCATGCAGAGGTCTGCTGCAGCAAGTACTCTGTGCTCTGTCACTTAGCCCTCTGAAACAGAACATCTAAAACACACGCAGCCCTTTCTCGGCCACAGCAGAGGCTGACGGTGGAAGTACCTTCTGGAAGCTCAGTAACATGTCTGCCAACTGCTCATTAGAACATGTCCGGCTACGGATCAGACGGGGACAGCTGAGGCTCCGAGGTGACACCTCCAGCCAATCTGCCACGCTGCTTTGCAGGTGGAACGAGGAAGGGTCCAGAACTAAAGTTCTCAGTCAGAATTTACACTTGGGTTTTTCTTTTCTTTTTCGTAATTTTTTTTATATGCTGCTTTTATTTTCTTTTGCTTTTGTTACTGTTTGTGTTGGTGGCTCAGGATGAAACCCAGGACCGTGTGAGAGTCAAGCACGCGATCTGCACCAGCGCTAAACCTCTAGGTGTGTACTAGGCCCTTTGATGGGCTCAGAGTTAAGCCTTGTGTTACTACCATCCCGGCCTGACCAGGGAAGAGAGGAAACAACAGCCTGGGTGTCAACAAACTTGACAGCAGATGTGGGATCCATCTTGACAACTCGTAGGGCGGGGTGGCAGGGGAATGCCCCACTGACCAGGCTGACAGCCGCTGCACATGCTGGCCTCTGAACGTTCTCTGTTCCTGGACCAGACCAGAAGCAAATAGCAAGGAGCTGAAACATCGGAATCAGCCACAGCCCCTATGGGAGAGTGGAGTGAATGAGGCAGTTTCCCTGACGGGAATTCCACCTTCCTCTGTGTTCCTAAGCTCCATAAAGCCGGGGCGAAGTTCAAGCAGAGACTGCACACTAACTCACTCGCTCCCACCCTCTTCCCACCCCCCGAGTGTCCTGGTTCTTCCAGGGCACACAGCGGGGGGGACACAGCACGTAGTGAGCACCTCACCCTGCATCTCTGCAGGGCTGGACGGGGATGGAAGGTGGGCAGGAATCAGAGCCCACTCACAGACTCGCATGGAGGAAGCATCCAGGCGAGTCCAGTGTTGCCAATGGCAGTCAAGTCACTCTGTCCCATGGACACGAAGGGGGCCAAAAGCTGTGAGGTGTCCACATTCTCATGGGGGAAGAAACGTGTGTACACTCCCACACCCACAGGAAGCAAGGCAGCCAGGAAAGGGGGAACTCCCAATCCCTGAACACTTCACACCAAGAACTAGTTGAAACTCTAGGGGCACAACGACTTGGGGAGGCAGGGAAGATAGATGTTTATGGACCTTTTTTTTTTAATCAAGGGGGTGAAATGAAGAATCATTGAGGGAAAATGTCAGCATAGAACGCTCTAAAGAACACAAAGTGGATTTCAGATGTGGTTGCGGAGGGTCTAACACCAGTGCCTGGGGCTTTGGGGAGAAGCACTAAGTCTACTCCAGGATTCTGGCCTGTGCTTCAGGTCCCTTAAAACAGGAAAGTCAGTCTATATACTTGCTCTGTCACTTTCTCCCCTACCTTCTCACTCCGGCTCCCTGATGGTGAGATGCACAGGTTTCAACTACACAATTGAAGATTGAGCTCTGGGCCCGTAGGTGAAGAATTAGTAGTTAAAGCCAGCTCTTGAGCAAGTCTGCAGAGATTGTCTGAAAGATGTGGGAAGACCCGGCCCAGGGTGGACAGGGCATTCCCCGAGCAGGTGGCTGAGATGGAGGGTGCCAGTCTCGGTACACCTAGATAGACTTGCTGTCTGGCTCTCTCTCTTACCAATGCCCAGCTCTGGTGTTGGTATGAACTCTCCTGCCAAGCTAGACCAAGTAAGAACTATACTCAGGACTGCAAGAAAGAATAAAACCCAAGTGTTCCCCTAAGCGCTCTGGTCATGCGTTTATCAACAACATGCAGGCAAATGCAACAGTTTCCCCACAAGCCTGTCGTTACTAAAACACTGCTCCATCTCTGACCTCTTTGCGAGTACCCAGGAGAGGAAGGGGTCTTCCTGCTGTCCCCAAAACCTTGTTGGGGGGACTCCATCCCCTTCTGAGAAAGACTAAAGGGGCCTCAGAGAGGTCAGGGAGGCGGAGAAACCAATGTGAGGCTCAGCCCTGAACTTTACCCTCGCCTGGTGCAGAGTCTAAGTGCTCTGCCTCGAAGATGTGATTCATGCCTTTGTGCTAAAGCTCCTGGGGATTCAAAGACAGAGTCAAC
Source organism: Typhlomys cinereus (assembly GCA_023101885.1). Lineage (NCBI taxonomy): Eukaryota > Metazoa > Chordata > Mammalia > Rodentia > Platacanthomyidae > Typhlomys > Typhlomys cinereus. The sequence goes on from JALPQD010000003.1 coordinate 15,633,503, forward strand.
ACCCAGCTGAAAACTGTGCTGACCATCTTTTCTTAAGGAAAAGGAACTTCCTGTGTAATTATTAAAAGTGATGCAGAGGGGGGATGGGAAGGACGCCGCTTCCCAGCAGAGGGGGTGTTGGGGCCAAGGACATGGTGTGCTTTCGAAGCACAGTCCAGTCCAGGGCAGGGAAGGCTGTCCGCCGAGGAGGCTGCTTAGGCCACGCGCTGGCTCCCAGGACAGGATCCGGCCTCCCACCAGCAGCCTCCCGACAGACTCTCTGGCAAGTCTCCGGAGGATGTAATAGGGAAAGATATGTTCCCCTCCCGACTCCATGTCTCCCCAGTTTGGAAAAAAAAAAAAAAATAGAAAGCCAGGAAGAAAATGGCCTTCTCTGCTGCAGCGGAGATTAAAAAGTCACAAATGGAAAACCCACAAATCAAAACCGAAACCGCAAAGAGAGCCACCTTGATTTCTAATTCCAATCTATTCAGGGATGTCAAGGTGGACACTGACAGGCAGGGCAAGGTGCCCTCCTGGACGGGGGAGGGGGACCAGCCTGAGACAAGGAGTCCTCCAGGCCCCCAGGGACTCAGTGGAATGATCTGGCTTCCTCAGGACTTGCTCCCACCCCTGTCATCTAACATGAGGATGAAGGGGGCTTTTCCACCCTGGTGCAGATGTGTCAGAAATAATAGCAAGAGAACTGGAGAGACGGCTCAGGAGTTAAAGCCTTGTGTAAGCAAGAGGACGAGTCCCCTGATCCCGCAGAAAACATGCTGGACAGACACGGTGGCTGCCTGGAATTCCAGCCTTGGAAGGAGGAGTTTAAGGAAGTGCAGAGCAAAGCAGGAGCAGAGCAATCCAGGATGACTCCTGATGTGGCCCTGGGGTCTCTGCAAGCACATACACTCAAGCACCCTCCTGTACACACACACACTGCACACACACACACACACACACACACATGCACACACACACACGCACACATCCCATACACACATGAAGAAGGAAAAGAAGTAGTCACAGGCTGCAGTGACTTTCACCCAGGAACACGAGACTTGCTTCCCTCTGACAAGCACGGTGGTAGTAGAGGGGGATGCAGTTTTATGGGCACATGTGTGGCGAACTCTACGATCAAAATGCCTCTAGTGTTAGCTGGCTGGACACCTTGGGGTAAATCACTTGTGTTATAGTTTTCTGTGACAAGAAACCTAAGAAATCAACTCCGTGGAAGGAAGTTTGTTTGACCCTCAGAGGGTCTAGTCTGTTGTCGTGTGTTTTCCAAGCTCTTGGACCTATGATGAGGAACACCATTATGACAGAAGAACATGGGAGAGGAAGGAAGCCCCTCACTTCATATGGGCACAAAGGTCGAAGTGAGAAGGGTAAGGGATAGAGACATAAGCTTCAAGGATGCACACCCCAATGAGCTACTTCCTCTAATTAGCTACGCCCCTCAATCTTCTATAAGGTTTCTACCACCTGCTAAGCCCTTTAAGCTTGGATCATTATGGACTCACTCGTGATGAGGTCAGACTCTTCGCAATCCAATCATCTCCCCAAGGCTCACCTCTGAGCGTTGCTATACTAGAAATCCAGCCTTCATTCAACACATAAGCTTTGGGGACTGGGATGGTGAGAGATCTTCAGATTCAAACGTCACACCATTGGCCCTTCTGCGCCCAGCTCCTCATCCAGAGACTACAGATACTAAGAATCAGACTTCAGAGCACTGTTGCAAGGATTCTACAAGCTGCTCCTTGGTGACCACAGCTGTTCCACACGTGTCAGTTACACTCATAATAGTCACAGGCCAGGAGTGCTGTCAATACAGTAAAATACGTGGCAATGTCTGTACCATTGAAACTCATTGCAATTCTGTCATAAGAACGATGCAAAGCGCTGCAAGGCTCAGCAGTAAGGTTCTTGCAAACTTAGTGACCTGAACCCAATTCCCAGAAACCCACACGACAAAAGGAAAGAACTGATTTCCGAAAGTTGTGCTTGACCCCCCAACACTTGTGTGCCGTGGCAGACACATACCTGCTTTCTTAGATAAGTAAATAGTTTTAAAGTGCTAACAGTCCTAAGATTTTTCAAGTCTTTAGCATCTATTCTAAAGTAGGGCAAAAGGAACCTATTGAACACTAATTTAGGGACCAATTCAATGAGTGGCTGTGGCCTATGTCAAATATGGAGAAGCAGCATCCATGGCTGGCAGTGAGCACTGATGATGTGGATCATTATGACTATGATAATGCACAAGGCACTGGGCTGGGGAGGCTGGGAGGCCTATTCAGAGTAGGATGGGGAGATGAATTTGCAGCATCATACATCGAACCAACAGCATCTCGAGGATTCTGACGGGGCAGAGACAGGACAAAGAAGGGTGAATGGAGAGGCTTGGGGCTGAAACAGGGCAGGCGTGCAAGAAAACAAGAGAAGAACACAAATGCACAGAAGTGCTACTCTTTGATTGGCTGTGAGCCCAGGTGATAGGTATCAGCGTGTCTGGCGCTGTGTGGGGTACTGGGCAGAGGAGGCTCTAAGATATTATCCCAAATAAAACATCAGGAGAGGGTTACTAAAGATGGTACAGACAACAGGATGAAGCTACGATAGTGCTCCCATCTTAAAAAGAGGGAGGGCCTAGGAGCCTAAGGAGGTGGCGGACACCTCCACGTGTCTGAAATCAGGAGCTGGAGCCCCTAAGTGTGATGAGTCCCCTAGAAAGGAGCCAACACGTCCTGGAACTCAGAAGAGAGGGGTCTAGCATCTGCGGCACTGATTCCCCTCCCCTTTGACTGTCAGAGATTCAAACAGTGTTTTCCAAGGAATGGAAATTTCCTAAGGAACCTCATGGTGGCAAGAGGAAGATGCCAAAGCCTGGGGTCGGCCAGAGGAGGAACTCATCTCCTGGGAAGGAAGAGACTTCACACAGTTCTGACATATCAGACCCCCTTGGGGGACAGACTGCATCAGAGGCGACTATGGGTCATGCGCAAGGTCATGCTTTGACCAAAACTGCTAAGTTATATATGTACTTCTTATTCTCTATCCAAACCTGAGCTTCATGTCTAGACCCTGAGCATGGACTTGGCGGTCACTGGACCTCTTTAGTCATTCCTCAGTAAGGTCGCATTGAACACATTTCCTTTCTCTGCCTTTTGCTGTTACTTCTTTCTGTAATTGGTGTATTGAGGACCTGTGGCCACGCCTAGCTTGTTAGGCCTATCAAAGGCCAGGCGTTGGCCCTAACGATTCCAGCAACATTCCACCAGGATCCTGCACCCATGTTTGATGGTATTTAAGGAATCTCCACGAACTCCAATTATCTTGCTACCCTGTGGACCAGATTGTGAGTTGATTTTGTTGGTATTTCTGCTGAGATTTCAAAGCTGGGTTCAAGGTAGGAGTGGGTTGAGCTGGCATCAACATGCTTGGGGAAGATGTTCTGATATGCTTCTTATTGTTGTTGCCCAATTTCTTGGTCATTGTCCAATTTTTTTGACTCAAAATTGACCGGTGGTGACCGGTCAATTTAGGAAACTGGTAGCCTCTCTCCAGTCAATGTATCCATATTAAGGAACCAAGTATGAACCTATCGAATTCCCTTCATACCTGGATCTCCCTTCTCAGTATCTCTCTGATCCCATTAAAATGAGCTCTGCAACACTGAGCATTCAAGACATTAAACTGAGCTTCAGTGCTGGAGAGATGGCTCAGGGGTTAAGATTCTACCTCATAAGCAGAAGGACCTGAGTTCAGATCCCAGGTCCCATGTAAAAATGCCAGACAGAAATGGCGGTAGCCTCCACTTCCCGCCCTGGTGGGCAGAGCCTGGGAAATCCCAAAGTGAAGCAAAAAGGAGTAGAAGCAATCCAGGACGACTCCCAAAGTCTTCCTTGAGCCTCCATAGGAACACACAGTGCCCACACGTGCACACACACACACAAAATAAATAAAGTTTTTTAAAAATAAATTGGGCTTTTTTCAGGATAATTTCTTATCAAAGCCAAGTGATTACTAACCTTAATGCTATGTGTACAAAGTCTATCTTGCTATGTAATACGTTGCATCCTTAGGTTTGTAACTCTATGGACTTGGGGGGGACCTCTTTGGGTACCATTGTATCTTTTTAGAGCTTTTCTGCTTCTGGAAAAGAAAAACAAGTTGATATTGCACCACACCAAAAAAAGGGTGGTAGGCACTCCACCAAGGGAAGACATGGACCCCAAGGGACCACAGAGAGGGGCGCTCAGAGAAGGTGGCGACACTATCAGGAAAGGTTTCCATAAGAAAATTGACATTATCTCAGGATCCGTGTTTCAGTGATTGACATGAAAGGGTCACTAGGAGACTTGCCAGCGTCACTGGCTATTAGAAAGGCATCTTTAGAAGATGCTAGAATCTAAAGTAAGCACCAAGCAAAACCTACACAGGCACTATTGTCAAGAGTCACCCATGCAACCCCACCACCTCATGGAGGACTGATCCTGCCCTTTCAAGAATGGTCCCAAGGTAGCATGGTGTGTCCTCGAGGGACCCACACAAGGGAAGGGAGCCAAGTGGACGGCCTGGGCTCATCTGCAGACAGACGTCATCTCTGACACGGCAAACGACAGCGGCGCCTGGAGCACCGCAGCGCTGCTTTCTAATCTCACCCAAAAGAAGGGGCAAAAAAATTTCTGCACACATCTGAAATGATGACAATAACTGTTAAATTTTCAAGAATTTTGCTGCTGAGATTTTGAATCCTTGGAAGTCTGAAATATACCATGGTGGAATTGCATTGTAAAAATAGGCAAACATCTCATTTTGGGCTGTTTCTCTTCCTAAGAGAGTTACCAGTATACCAGTAGATCTGAGTAAGCTGCCAGATTGATAAAAAGATAATCTCGAAATTCGGCAGACTGAGTTTCAAGCCAGTGATGATGACTTTTCCCTCTGTGTATTATTGTTTTTTTTTTTTCCAATTAGTGCGATGATGGAACTTTCTAATGTTTTCTCTTATCTTCCTCATATAAGAAGAACATAAAGCAAGCCCCTCCCTCCTGTTCCTCCTCCCCCACTTCTCTAGCTCTCTTCCTGGGAGGTAGCTGCCCAGCTGGAGAGCACGCAGTAGCTCTGGAAGTACGGAGGACTACAGGACGCTCAGCACTGACCACACTGCTAGGAACAGGCCAGCGAGGCCAGCCCACTAGCTCAGCACTCCCAAGGCTGGGCACGCCTGGAGGAGGGGCTTCCTTCTGCGCTGCAGACTTGAGTGCAGACCTCAGAACCCATCTGCTACAATCATCATGAATCACACTTTGATTGCTAGGCATCACGGAGCAATGGCTTCTCTAGGCCCAGCCCTGCCCTCTCCTCTGGGCGTCAGACCCAGGATTTTAAGTGGCTTAAAAAAGAGCATGTGCTACCAGACAGCAGCAGTAACCTAGGTCCTGAGAAAGGTTCTTGTCCGTGACCCCTCCTTTCAGCCCACCAAGGCTCACTGTCAAGACGTAGCCCTCTCCCCAGGAGGCTGACTGGATGCCAGGCAGAGGCTCCGCCTGGAAGACTCTCCCTGTGCCACTCTGGTTTTTCCTGCTGTATCCATCTGGAGCTCTGGAATTTCCACCTGGGCCGTTTCCCTCCTCTATGACCACTCAGCACAGTCCGAGCACAAAAAGTCACCAGGTGTTATCAGTGACAATGCCGTTGCCATGATAACACAGTCCCCACAGTGCTTAGTGATGAAAATGCTCTTGTGTGCAGTGGGCATGGGGTCAACTTGCAGCTGGTGCTTCCTGTGAGTCTCATGGTAGAACTGTCCACATCCCTAGGAGGGACTGATTACCATAGTATTGCTGAGTTGGAGCTGATTTTATATGGAGCATGCACAGTGTCCTTCCCATTGCTTTTCATTCCATCAGTGTAAAAAGTATATTCTTTCTCCCATAATACAGTCAGTTTAAGCCATGATATTCACGTTGAGTGGAAGACGACCTAAACGCACATGCTACATTGCCTTTAACACCTCCACTAGGACAAGAAGCTGATGCTATTTTTTGTCTTGTTCACAGACTCACTAGATAGCCCAGGCTGGCCTCAAACCTGTAATTCCTCCGCTTCCTTCTCCTGATTGCTGGATTACAAGTGTGGATCGCCATGCCTGACCAAAACTGATTTCTCGTGGCTATAAATATTACGACAGCCAGTATCTTTGTGCAGAGTCACAAAAGGATTCTGCAAGGGATCTCGCACATGCACCTATTTATAGACTGGTACCGATGCCCAGGAGCACGAAGGTGAGCAATACCAGCACATCCCCCGCTCCCCGGGGTATGCAGGATCGTGACCTGCCACACCGTCACTAACTGCATCATCGCTGAGGTGGAGAAATGAGGTCCCAGAGATCGGGATTCCTGTCTGACAGACTGAGGGAGACTGCCAACCTATAAATGAGGTAGCTGACTAGCAGATGCTAGGAACTCACATTAAAACAGCTGACTTCATTAGCTGCACAGGGCAGTATACAACCTCTGACTGTCTCATCAACCAGAGAGGGATCCTCACTGGTCCCAAAGCTGTTCTTCATTTTCCATCTTCTCATTTTCTCCCTAGTGATCTTGAGCGTTCCGAGAAAGTCCTTTAGCCCTGGGAAGACCTAGACTTGTGCTTGGGAAAACAGAATCCTATGATCTAACACAGGGTCAAAGGTGGAACATGGTGGAACAGGGACAGCTGCTCGAGAAGTCTGCTGGATTGGCACCAGTTCTCCGTGCCTCGACACTCTCCAAGTCTCTGCTTTTCTGTCCATAATATGGGAGGGATGGGGAGAGAGCTAATGACCAGACGGACTCACAGAGGTCTTCTCTAATGTTTTTCTAGTCCCGGAATCCAAGAAAGTAACTGTTGGCTCAGGAAAGCCAATGCACTAGACTATAAGCCCTCTGTATGTCGCATGCCTCCACAGGGCTGTCTGACATGACTTTCTGATGGGACATCCTGTCCTACATGCCACCTGCATAGCTGCTTCCACTGTAAACGTCATGAAAGCCAAGATCTTGTATGACTTTTCTTCCCTAAATGGAACTTGTAGGAGAATTCATCCACTGCTCCTTGAAAGAGCAATAAAACCCAACAGAACTAAAAGATGCTAGTAAAAGGCTAGTAGTCCATTTTTGTGGTTGGTTATTATATCTGTGACGCAAGAAGACCACATGTTCTCAATGGGATAAAAGCATTGCAAGACCATCGCACATGTGTGCCTACATGTGAGTATTTATGCATTGTTCTTAAAATTTGCTGGGTCTTAGGGATTTTAGGCAAATTCTTAATTCCGTCATGCCCTGTCATTTTCCGAATTAGCCTATCCTAAATTATTAAGCAGCACTACCTAGTCTAAGGCCAGAGTTGGTGAAATACAGTCTTGAAGATAAATCTGGCCACCATATGCTTTTACTTGGCCTACGAGCGAAGAACGGTTTCTACATCTTAAAATAGTTGGAAGAAAACTCAGAAGATGAACAGAATTTTTTTGACACATGAAAACTATTCGAGATCCAAAATTTAATGTGCAAAGTTTTAGTGGCACAAAGCCACACGTGTGCATTGTGTATCGCCTATGGCTACTTTTTGCTGATGCAGCAGTGCTAAGTAGCTGTCACAGAGCCTGTATGGCTGGCAAAACCTGAAATACACATGTTTTGGCATCTTACAAAGAGACTGGACCCAACTGTAGTCAACTCCTCACCTGCAAATCCTCCAACAGATTTGCATCTCACGGGACAAGTATGATGAATCACATGCACTTAATAACACACAGCAGATTGCCTTATTTGTGGGTTCCTTTTCTTTTAAGAAATACTTTCTCATCTAAACTGGATTGACCTCAGACTCACTATATAGCTGAGGATGATCTTGAACTTTGGGTCCTCCTGAGCGCTGGGATAATAAATGTGAGCAGTTTGTATGATGCTGGGAATCAAGCTCAGCTGCACGCATACTAGGCAAGCACATGATGAACACATCTGTTAATGTATTTCCGTCCCTTATCTGTGGATTCCATATTTAAAATTTTACCTCTTTACTAGACTTATTTGTAACCCCAAATCACACACACACACACACACAAACATACACACACAGGTTTATGTATATTGAAGAACTGACATGTATGTTAGTCAAAGGCTCCCAGAAACAGAACCCTGTATTTCTCCTGGAGCAATGCTTTCCTACTTGATAATCTCATATTTGCATCAACTTTATTAGATCTAGCTATGACAATAAGAGCTGACTTATGCTTTTCCATCATTTACCATTTATCTGCTGTCTACCACTACTGAAGTCTCTGCCATACCTTCAGTTCCTGGAAGCACTCTGACTTGTTCATGTCTGTCTGTGCCTGGATCACTCATGAGCACACAGCCTCCACGAGCCCTGGTGGGCCAGAAGGAGTGCAGAACACACAGGGCTTGGGCCAGCACCATCTTGCTCCCTATGTCCCAAAGATTCCATTTCTGCCACACCTGTCCAGCTTGTGCATAGGCTCTGGGGATGTGAACTTCGGTCTTTCATTTGTGTGGTGAGCACTTTATCCACTGAGCCAGAACCCCCTGCCCCATGTCCTAACCCAAAGCCACTCAGAGATGATGTCACCTTACTCCAGGAAGAAGAGTTACTGTCAAAGAGACAAAATGATAAATGTTGGCAAGAATGTGGAGAAAAAGTCTCTAGCCCTTGTATAATGTTGGCAGGAATATAAATTAGTACAGACATTATGGGAAACAGATTGGAGGCTTCTCAAAAAAAATTAAAAATAGAATGACCATATGATCCGGCAATCCTATTATGGGGTGTATATCCAGAGGAAATTAACTCAACATGTGAGACAGTACCATATTTGCAATGACCACAGATAAAACAACACGTGTTCATCACATGATAAGCAGACAGAAAAGGTCACACACACACATACACATACACACACTGTCACCATAACACTATTCAGTGAGACAAACAAAAAAAAGGAAATCTTGTTACTTGTGGCAACATGGATAAGACGGGAGATTATAGGCCATTACGATAAGTGAAATAAGCCAGCCACAGAGAAACAAGACTGCAAACAGAATCAAAAAATATAGATCTCCTAGAAGTTAAGAATAGAAAGACCACATCTCCAGGCTGAGAGAGTAGGAAGGAGGATAGAGAGGAGGCAAGTAATACAGAGTTTGCTAAGAGAAGTTCTGGTTGCTGTTGTGTAGTATGGAGACTGCATATATGATGTACCATGTAGTTCAAAAGCTATAAGAAAGGACTGTGAATGTGTGGACCATAAGGAAATGATGAATGGTTACAGAGATAGACATGGTTATCCTAATTGAAACATCACACAGTGTTTACATGTATCAAGCATCACATAGTACCACCAGAAATGTTTAACATTTTATATATTAGTTAAAACAGAGTTAAAAAGAGTTTACATATTAGTTAAAAAAATGTTTTCTATATTAGTTAAAATAGAGTTTACTAGGGGTCTAGAGAGATAGCTCAGGAGTTAAAGCCTTTGCTTCACAAGCAAAAGGACCTGAGTTAAGGTTCTAGATTCCATGTAAAAATACCAGGCTGAAATGACAACAACCTGTCACTCCAGCCGTGGAGACCCCAAAGCAGAGCAGTAAGGAGGAAGAGCAATCCATGGAGATTCCTGCTATTTCCTTTGGGCCTCCATAGGCACATACACTCAAGTGCTCTGTACACACACACACACACACACACACACACACACACACACACACGCATGCATGCACATGCAAAAACAAATTAAGTTTAATAAAAGGAACTGGGTAACTCCTCTCTATGGGCTCTTCCCCCATCTGCCAACGAGGTGGATTTTAAGGCCGTGGAGCTGACAGATTAACAACATGGAGTCTGGTCTCCAAACCATCACGTGAAAGAGCTACCTATTATTATGTAAGAAAGAAGGACCCTTACAGCTAATGAAATATTAAGGTTTCAGCACTGTGCTGGGCAAGCTCACATGATAAATCAGACGTGACAGACATACATTGCTAGAAACCTGTGGGTGCCCACTAGTTTCTTGGAAAGCTTCTAGAGCCTATGATTGTTCCAGCATGCCAACGGCTGACATGCCAGGAGCTTAAATGTTCACAGAATCCAGAAGTTGTTCAGGGAAAATACCCTAAAAGAACAACGCGTTCTGGAAACAGCTGTCCTGTCCATGTTTCCCTTCCTTGGTCAGCTTAGTCCTTCTAGAACTCCATTTTCAATAGAAACAGAGAGGCACGTTGTTACCAATAACCATTTCCAAAGCCTTCTCATTGCTTTCTTTTGCATGTGTTCCTATGTGCGTGCACAGGTGTACGGATGGAGGCCAGAAGCTTGACACTGACAGTCCTTTCTCAACTGCTATTATTTTTTGAGCTAGAGACTCTCGCTAAACCGGGATCTCATTGATTCCGTGAGGCCGGCTGGCCAGCAAGTTCCAGCTATCTTCCTTGTCTCTGCCTCCCTGAAACTTTTGACACAAGTTCTGGGCATCCAACCCACATCTCATATTTAGGCAGCAAGCATTTAGCTGACCGAGATGTCTCCCTAGGCCCCTGGTTGCTGAGAAAGTAACTGAAAAGTTCATCCCTCACCCACTGGGGCCCACCTCCACAGTTTGTGTTCTCTGTTCAGTTCATTATCAGCACCGCCCACAGCCAGACATGACCAGGCTGCTTCAGAGAAGCCAAAGAACTTAACAGTAATAACTGCTTGGTTTGACCCCAAGGCCAGATGTGCAGAGAGGGGCATTTCAGAAACCTGACTTTCCCGCTCCAGATTAGTCAGCTGCTAGCAATAATGAGAGTCTGAGGACGTCACAAAACAATGATCTCCTGGGCAATTCCAATAATAGGAAGGGGGGTGGTATTTCAGCATCTATCAGAAGACCCTAGAATATGAGCATTGATCAAGAACCTGAAAATGTTGGTTAACCTCTTTTTTTTTTTTTTGAGCAGAGATATGGATGTGAAAGACACAGCTTCTCATTGTGAAAACACAGAGGGGCTTCAAGCAAGATGCAGGCTTGCGGATTTAAGGCCCACGAGCCCTGGCTCCATCTGTCTCTCAGCCACACACATCATAGCAGTGCACGAAACCCATCGTCCTCCGCAGCTCCATATTTCCCAAAAGACTCTGAAGAATACCATGGCTGCTTGTCAGCGTGGCTCTAGCATGCACCTCAGCATTTCAGGATGTGTTCATTCACACTGAACTGGGTCAAACCAGTGAATAAATCACACTGGTAGGCCAAAAATGAACACCAACAAACTAGCATTTCCTAACCCTAAGGCAGTGGTTATAGCTTCATGTTCCAGGTGGGTGGGCGGGTCAGTGAGCGCACAGGCCTCACCAGCAGCCAGGTGCAATCGCGAATGGAGGCTTACAATCATCTTGTAAATTGTAAGGTAAATAACATCTGCATTTCACAGAGGCAGAAACAGGTAGAGGGAAGCGGCCTGACATCCATGCTCAGGCTCCTCTACCGGGACCGCATCAGACACAGGAATCAGCCCTACCTGGAACTGGACTTGTTTCTGTTGTGGAGTGAGATGCAAGGCATTTGTGTCCTGCGCTGTTTCTCTCCTACCTCTGTCCAAGCAGGGTGTCTGGCTCAGAGCAAACGCTCAGGGATAATACTTTGTAAAACCACTGGTGAAAACCAAGGCTCCTCCCCAGAGGAAATGCATTAGTTCCTGTCTACAGACAGACACATGCTTTTCTAAATGTCACGGCCCATTTGTGGACAATTCAGAAGAGCCATTGATGGTCTTGGAAACTATCCAGGAAAGCCACTGGTGAATCTCCTTGTGCAGGAAAGGAGACACGGAGCAGGGTAGTCTTTAGAGGATGACTCGCCACCAAGCCTCAGGTCTTGACAAGTGAGGTCTGTAAAACTTTAATCCAGCGAAGAAGTTAGCTGGACACTGCTGCTTGATGGAGTCTGATGAGTGTGGGCCTGACACAATACGAGAAAGGATTACACGTGTGCACCTTATACGGTTTATAAGATTGAAAGTGCAGAGGAACGTTAACAGGAGGCAATACATTGGAGGAGCAGTCCAATTTTAAGACTCACGTGCCGTCTGATGTGTTTCCACACAGTAGATTAGCCTTCTCTATCTTACTAGTATCACCAGCAGTGTATTTTGATACTCTTGGTGCCCTATGGATCATTAGTAGTTTGTCCCTGGTTTTTCAGTTCTGGTGATCAAACTCGGGGCTTTTGGCTTCTGAGCTGGTCAAGCGCTCTTACCCCTAAGATGCATACTCTGGTCTTCCTTTATTCCTCTTGGTTGCTGAGTAGTGTTTCTCTCTCTCCGCTCACACCTTTCTCTTTCTCCTTCTTTACTCCCTCTATCCTTTTCTACTTTCTACATCTTCTTTCCTGTTGAAACTTGTCTTATGTGGCCCGGGCTGATTTTTGCTGTGTGGTTAGAGCTGACCTTGGGAGGGAGGGGGAAAGAAGAGAAGGGAAGAAAGCAAGGAAGGGGGGGGGAAGGAGGGAGGAAGGGGTTGTTTAAAGCCTCTGCCATGCAAGCAGGGTCTAGAGACAGGATGTCCCACCACATGAACACAATGAACAGTCGAAGCCTTCTCTGGCTTCAGTGTGTGCAGGACACTGGCTTATACAAGCTGTAACTTTGAGTGTTCCAGGTTGTCTGCTTAACACTTGGCAAAAGATCCTTGCTGCTCAGCCTTGGAAATGCTTATATCTTTTTCTTATTGGTTGACTTTCCCAAATCATGTCTAACTGTACTCTGGTTCTTACGAGAGTCTACTTTTTAAGTAAAAACCATAAGTTATAAAGAAACATCAGGTACCAAAACCCTCACCAGGATAACACACACACACACACACACACACACACAAGGACTTATTCATTCACTTATTCATTGCTTGAGACAGGGTGTTGTTTCTTTGCTGCATACACCAGGTTACCTGGTCTCCTGTTTATAGTCTCTCCTATCTCTGCCTCCCATCTCCCCAAAACAGCCCTAGGATTACAGCTGCTCATATTACATATCCAACTTTTACACAAGTTGTGGATATTTGAAATCATTTCCTCACACCTGCATGGCAAGTCTTTCATCCACTCAACCATGTCCCCACGTCAACACACGCACACACATACACATATGCACATTTACACATCAGCACACACATACACACATGCACACACATACACACAGGCACATACACGCACACACGTACACATAGGCACGCATATGCACACGAGCTCACATGTACTCACGCATATGCTCATGCATGCACTTTGACCCGCTTTTATGATTTCCCAACCACGATCTGAGCACAAGGTTTTGGTTTTCAAAAGTATCAAAAAGTAAAAGCTCCCACTGTCTCACACCTTCCAATCACATTTCCCAGAGACGTCTGTTAACAGGAAACACACGCTTTTCTTAGAATTCTCCACATGTAGATAAATGTGTACCTGCACATATCAGTTCGTCTTGTTTTTACAAAAAGGAGCCAAGTCTGAACAAACAGTACCACAGCCTGTCTTTTTCAATTGATGACAAACATCACTTCATATAACACATAAATCTTATTGCAATGTATACATTTTATTTACTTTTCAGTTTGAAATAATCTCACATTTTCAAAACCAAATTTAAAAATGCAGAGAATTCTTATACAGCCTTAGGTCTTCTCAAATATTGGTATCTCACACTTTCAAGGTACAATTACTTTTTTGGGGGCATAAGGATTTCAACTTATTTACAATTTGTAGAACAGCTTGGCAGGAGAGTTCATGCCAACATCAGGAGCTGAGGAACTGGCCACACCACATGCACAGGAACTGCTTAAAGAGGGCTGCTGCAGTTCACCTGCATGGTTGCTGATAAATCACCATCAAACGGCTTAAGGAAACAAGGATTTTATTGTCTCTTACGATTACTGGTTACAGTTCATAGTCCAGCTTGACAGAGGAGCATGCACCAACACCAGGGTCGAGGGGACTGGCCACACCATCAGCACATGACGGTTGAGTAAGGGACGATGCTTACTTGCCAGACCAGCATGTCTGGCCAAGTGTACACAAGGATGCCAATTTCCTCAACCAGCTCTCTGTATTTTATTCACCTGTTCAGGGACTAGTCTCACCCACCATGGACTGAGTCTGCCCCATCAATTAGACAATCTCCTTAAAGTTTGCTTTGGGCTTAACTCAACTACTAATTCTCTACAAATGTGTCCAGAGCTCAAACTTTCAACCATCGAGTTGACACCTGAACTGATGGTAAAAGTTGTCCTCGGAACTCCTGCACATGCAAGGTACAGTTACTAAATTGTATGAAAATATCACTTTAATATTAGCAATTGATCAACAGTCTTCATTCAAATTCACCAACAATGACTTTTCTCAGCGTGCAGAATCTGACCCAAGGTCAGGAATTATACTTAGATGTTGGATATCTTAGTCTTTCTAACTTGTTCTTTGCTTTTGTTTGTAGTTTTGAGACAAGCTCTTGCAATGTAGCCTGACTGGTCTGGTAGTTGCTATGCAGTCCAGGATGATCTTGAACTCATCATGGTAACTCCAAGTATGAGAACTTCAGGATTGGCTCGTTAGTCCCTCTCTGGGGGAGGGTATATGTTCACGTGTATGTGCGTGTGCATGTATGTGTGCATGCTTGCGCGCATAGTTCAGAGATCACCTAGGGTGTCTTTCCTCAGATAGTTTCTACTTTTTGTTTAGGACAAGATCTCTTACTGAACATAGTCAAAGACTAGGCTAGCTGGCTGGGAATCCCTAGAGGCCTGTTATCTATCTTGATGCTGCTGGGTTGACAGAAGCCACTTTCATGCCTAGCTTTTGTGTGTGTGTGCTGAGGCTCACACGCAGGTCCTCAAGCTTGCAAAGCAAGAGCTTTATCAACTGAGCATCTGCCCAGCCTCAAATTCTCCTAATCTGAAGTTGTCCGTCAATCATTACTGATGGTTGCTCTATTGATTGTTAACATGTCCCTGGACTGGGTTTGCCAGATCTTGACTTCTCAAGAGGGTAAGGTACGTGTGGTATGACTCTCAGAAGCTTTGGCTCATTACAGAAGGGGGCCTAGATCAAATCGTAAGTAGAATGCAAACCAATAGGGAACTACCCTGTAAACCACATTTAGGAAAATCTCAGCAATAGAGTAATTATTAATACAGTCACAAATTGTGACCTGTAGAGTAAGAATCCATGAATCCATACTAATATAAATATTGATCTTTGTAATGGGAAAGAAAACTATTTGTTGCAGTCTAACAGAAAAATGCAGACTGTCATAATGGAAAAAGAAAAACACTGGCAAATAGCAGAACACTGTCTCTGGCAAGAGTTCTCCATGAGTATTAAAATTTGTCCAGAGAAAGACTGCTGAGAAATGAGACACTTAGTTCAGAAGTATTTCCTGACAAGCTCCCGTGAGAGGGAAGAGCAGACGTTGTACAGACTCCGCAGCGCTGGTCGCGGGCGCTCTGGGGCGGGCGTCTCTCGCTTCCCAGCACCAGCTCAGCACGGAGCTGCGGCTCAGTCAGTCCTTGTTCTTCTGCCATCGTGTCTATGCTGTGGAAGGAGTGTCGATGGAAACGTCCTTCAGTTGTCCAGAGAAGAAGGAACAAGGGGTAGGGGGCGGGCTACAAGCCTGTGCACCCTGCAAACCCAGAGAAGTAATAGCAAATCTTCTCTCAGAGCTGTGGGTTCGATCCATCATCCACCCCATCAGTAGTGCACGAAGAGAACCCACATCCTTGGCCCAAGATCTACTCTGCCACATGACCTGAAACTGAAGAAGCCGATGCACGCAGTCAGCAATGGACTAGGCAGTGGGTATAGCAGGAGCATCGCGACCCAGGAGCACTGGATGCCCATGGGATGGCCTGAGCTTTCAAAAGGACAGAGCTGCAGGCCACAGCAAGCACCGATGTGAAGGATCCCGGGAAGGAGAAGACAGCATGGCACATGCTGGCGGGTGCTGTTTCTAGGGCTGACTACTTGGAAATGACTCCAGAGCTTGAACCTGCCCTGAGCTCGGCTTGGTCTCATAGTCGTCCTCTAATCATAGCTTCTTTAAAGCCAAAGCAAGACAAATGTTTAGCTTTAAACATCTAAGTTAAAGACTAATGACGCCTGACCTTTACACTGTTGTACTACTAGTTTTAAATCGCTTTAGGGGCAGCTCACGACTCTGAGAACCAAGTCAGAGTAAGTAAGTAGAAGGGAAGTAACATGGCCAAAGTTGCATCCTTTCTTCTCATCCTCCTCCCCTTCCCTCTCTGTCTCAGGGTAGAAGGTGACATAGGGGCTCGTACGACCAAACTAGCCTCTGATTACTACCTAACAGAGGCTGCATTGACCCCCCCACACCCCTGTCCTTGCTTCCCCAGTGCTGGGATTATGGGAGTGCTCTGCTAACATTTTCTTCTCACACCCTGCGTGGGCTGTGTCTCCAACACTTGCAAATGTGCTCTCCGAAATATGTTTTTGCAGATGTGATCATGGTATGAGGAGGTACGTGGGCTAAGGCAGGGCCCGATCACATTATGAGGGGCATCGACACAGTCCAGAAAACTTTGTGAGGGCAGATCACAGAGCCTGGAGTAAGGCATCTGTTGAGGACCAGCCACAAGAACAACAAAAGGGAGATGCCATCAAGAGTATAACTTGCTGCAGTCTATTGAGGAGTCCAAGGAAATTAATACATACCTCCAATAAATATGCACATTCCACTCGATAAGAAAAAAACGAAGTTATGAGGTCGTGTAGAGACCACACGATACATGGGCAAAGACCAGGGTTATACACAGTCAGTCATGATTATGACCATGATGAACAAGAACATCTGAGGAAAAAAATAAATTATGGTAAATTGAATTTCACATGGAGAAATACAAAATATCAGCTTCAGAGTGACAAAGGGATTGTCAACAATCCTGTTTAGGAATGTAAGTTGTGTTGAACTCCTAGTCCCCAACTTGATGGCAATCACAAGTGGATGCTGGGCAGTGTGTTGGATAGCTACTGGTGTCAACTTGACATTAGAAGGTCGGAGCTCAGGACTCATTTCTAAAGAGTTGGTGGTTGAGTTACGACCTAAACAAGCCTGCAGGAGTTAGTCCAATTAATGGAGAAGGACCAGCTCATAGGTGGGACTAGTCTTTGGGCAGGTGAATAAAATGGAGGGAGCTGGCTGAGTAAGTTGGCATTCTTCTATATACTTGGCCAGACATGCTGATTTGACAAGTAAGGATTGTCCCTCTCAGTTGTTTTGTGCATTTGGTGTGGCCAGTTCCCTCAGCCTTGGTGTTGGTGTGGGCTCTCCCGTCAAGCTGAGTTACTCTTATGAGTAACCAGATACTCCCAAGAGAGAGTAAAACCCCTTGTTTCTGTAAGTCGGTCAGTCATGAATTTACTGGCAGCCATGCACAGAAGCTGCGACAGGAGGTGATCCTAGAATGAGTGTGGAACCCTGAGAGGCCGTCAAGGCGTGAGCCTGGAACCCTGGGACCACGGCTTGTGCCTACAGAAAGAGGCCTTGGCATCTCCTTGCCAGTCCCACAAGGCAACAACTGGGAGCAGAACACTGGCTGTGAACCAGACAGAGAGCCCTTGTCCCACACCACGTCTGTCCCACGCTGATCTGGTACTTCCAACCTCCAAAATCACAAGAAACTAACTTTCTCCTGTACATTCCGAATCCACACAGTGCATGAGATCCCATCATGGTAAATGGAGTAAGAAAAGAACAAAGAGAGAACTCATAGAAGAATTGGTTTTGCTCCACAGACCAAACTTTGCTGCTTATGGTGGGAGAACGTGAGCCTGGTGGGACGGAGGGGACACACAGGAAGCGTGTCAGTTGGTCTGTTGGGGGCTGCTGGCATCCGGGCCTTTGCACCAAGGAAACCCCCAAGACGCACCTTCTCCCAGGGCAGCCTCATTGTCTATTTCTACCCTTCATGCTTCCTTCCACACCCCTACAGACAGAGGAGCCCGGCCCACCCTGGGGACAGTGATCACAGTGGAAAACCCAAAGTTTCGCCTCCGTGCACAGTAGACTGTGGAAATGGGGGCTGTACTCAGAATGCCCCTGCGTTCCTGTAGCCCGAGGCACACCCAGGGGACTGACTGAACTCACGTGAAATTCTCTACCTCAGCCTCTCTTAGCTAGGGGTTTCCAACTCCTTGCTACAGGGGCCAGTAGCATTATAAGTCCCCCAGCCTGTGGGCTGGAATGTAATGGAGTGTGACGAGGAAAACCAAGCTTCCAGACTAAAGGGCCAAGGAGGGTTCAGGGGGGTGGTTAAGGGTGGTATTACTCTAGGTAAGTGGCCGGCTGACTCTATCTTGGAGCTCAGGAAAGCAAAGGGGATAAGGAAGAGCTAACAGTCACACACGTCAGGGTGATGGGAGATCATACAAGAAGGCTCATGCTGACTGTCTCAGGGACAGGCTGAATCAGGATTTGAATATGGAAAAGGCTAACCAAGGAGGGATGGGACGGAAGAGCAGCAGCTAAAGCAAAAACACTTTTGGGGGGGTTAGGAGGAGGAATGTGAAAAGCAAGCAGTCTAGAGCCCTGCGGAACTTGCCCTGGAGACACGTCTTAACAGAAGCAGGATGCAATGGTGTGAGTGGGGACTCAGACGCCCTGTAGACAAACAGCGGCTACTATTTGAAGGAAGCTGATGTCGGGGTAAGGAAATGCTGCAGAGGGGACCCTCAGGGACAGGGGTTCTATCTGGAGGAAGGAGTAAGCTTCTGGCACGCCTTTGAGCAACAGGTCTGACCATATGACCACAGTCACGAGCTACGCATGAGAGCCGTTCTCCTTCATAGGGACATTCAAGGTGCAATAGTCACAACATTCCTGAATAATTCACCACAAAGACACTGGGGAGGGACAGGCATGGCTCAGAGCAGAGGAGAGGATCTGTCCACAGCTAGACCATGACTGCTACTCCTCTAGGTCCCCACAGGACCTGCGTCACTTACTTTCATTGCCTGGCTTCCTGCAGCAATGAGTTTGAGACCCCCCTGCCTGAGAAAGGCACCAGCAGAGACCTTCTCGTGAACTTAAGACCTAGAGGGTCATGTGTGACGCAGTGATCCATGAGACAACAGTCTCAGGGCGCATGTTTCTGAGTCTGTCTAAGTATGTGTTGCTCTTCTTCACTTAATAAAGCTACTCTGAGAGGAGAGTCAGGCATGCACAATAAAGGACTCTCTGGGAATTGGGGCGGGAGGCAATGGGGCATGGGGAGGGAGGGGTGAGGGGAGGGGGAGTAGGGGGTTTGGGGGGAGGAGGAGGGAGGGAGGGAACCTATTAAGTTTGTATGAGCGGAAATAATACTAAAAAATGTATTAAAAAAAATAAAGCTACCGTGCTCACGAGGAGTTCAATGTCCCCTGCCCACCCCCCCAAAGTGGACTTCTGACCTTTTACTACCTTTCCTTCATGACCAATGTGGGCAAAATCTCAAAGTCTGCAGAATGTTGTAACAGATTAAGACTGTAGACATTGCTATGAACTCATGGTTAGCTTTAACACAGACATGATGGATTCTCATAGAAATACATGTGTGTGACTTGTACACATACATTTCATGACTCCATCCGCTGAAGTTGAGAGAATGGACAGCCCAGTAGCCTTGAGCATATATAGCACCCAGATTTTGGTCTAAGACCACTCACCAATGAAATAAACCAGGGATTCCTGGAGAAGTGAATGATTCTCAGAAGATACTCAAAACAAACAGACACTCACAATGAGAAGGTGTGTCCAAAAGCCACCGGAAGCAAACAAAAGCTCCGGAAAGACAAAACCAGAAAACCCTGAGCCACAAAATTAAGTCAAATAGGATTATAACTCAAATACATTTTAAATTATAAAACAAATATCATTGAGTCCACACTGACATGAATAAATAGATGAGAGAGAAGACAAACTTCCCATGCAGAAAAATTACCAACAATCTATGTGGCTACCCTCCCATTAGGAAGAAGGGGGATGGATCTCCACTCAAGCCTGAGTTATGGACTGATTTTCTCCAAAGAGCCCAACATGGAGAGAGAGCTAACAAAACACGCAAGCAACAAACAGAACCAGCATCTTGCCAGTGGAGAAGCAGACAGACCCTTCTTCAGCCATGTGACACAGTCCAGTCAATGGTGAGAAAAATCACGAGCAAGGCCGATGCCTCCCTACCAGAAGGCTTATTTGACAGAAGACCCGACCAGTCCCCTTTAAAACCACTCAGGTCACACAAAAATGCAAAGCATCTGAGAAACTTTCATGGCGAGAGAAGCCCTCAGGAGAAACGTCACACGGGCTCTCAGATGGGAACCAGAAACAGAAGGGCAGTAGGTAAAAACTGGGGGAATCTTGAAAAGGCAAAACTGGTTTATTAGCAGAAACTAATGTGTGTAAGGTGTTGGTAAGAGAAAACTGCAGCTCTGGGTACCTACTTTGTAACTCTGAACTCTTCTAAAAACTGAAATTTATTTTTTAAAGATGCGTGGCTTTTTTTTTCTTTAAAGTTTGAGGAGTCGAAGTAGAGAGGTGCAGGGCAAGTATTCTGCCACTCAGGCGCTTCCTTTGGTTCTAGCTCCCCGCGTTGACCATCTTAGAATGCTCTAACACTGTCTCCTGCCTGGAAATGGTGGTACGAGTGCTGGGAGTGTGGCAGGGAAGGGTGCTCATGGCCACCTGCTCTCTGCATTTGGTTATAACAGGAAAATCAGATCCCGAGACCCAAAGCCAATGGAAGCGCAGGCTTCAGTCCCACTGCCTTAGCGGAGCAAGGTCACAGACGATACATGATGTCACCTAACCCCAAGGACAGCTAATTTTGCAGAAGAGAAAATGAAGCTCAGAAGGACCAAAATCCTTCTCTCTGGTCTCAGGGTAGGCAGACATCGGGCAGAGATGATGCTGAGTCTAGCCATAAGCGAGTTCTTAGCTCCTCAGAAAAACCTCGATCCGAGGAGGTCAGTACAGGGAGGAGGAGTGTTGGAAGGAACCAGAGCCTCTGCTGGAAAGAGCAGCATCTGCCATGGGAGAAAGATGGTAAGGGGCACACCCGGGTAAGATGCCCCCATGTGCGGCTTGCATCATTTGAGCAAAAAAATCATCTTATGAGCCTGACACTTAACGAAAAAGAAATTAGGCAAAAGTCCAGAGGACAGATAAATAGTAGCTTTGATTTCATGAGCCACACTTTCCACGCAAAGACCGATCTTGGGCTCCTGATCTCCCTTCCCTCCACAACACTGGATTACATTGTGTGCCACTACATCCAATCTCTGCATGGCCAGCGACAGGACTGGCTGCTCTGGGCACGTTAAGCAAGCACTGTAGTACCCAGGGTTGCGTCCCCAGGACCTGGGTCCTTTCTCCATTTCCTCATCCCATGTCCCCATGAAGTATTGAAACGCAATGAGACAATACATTGGGACACCATGAAATAGTAACTGAGCTAATAAGATTCTTCCCACCACCGTGGGCGGTACTTGATACCTCACCATCATCATGCAGCTCCATTGGACTAAGACAAGCTCATCAGTGGACCTAATACTATGGGGTCAACTTCCCAATGCTTACTTAGTGTGCCTCAGGAGAAGAAGAGCTGAGCGATGGACACAGGAACAAATGTAGGAATGAGCGAAGCACTGGCATGAATTCCCAAAACATGGAGAGCCTGTCTGAAAAGGGAGGGGCCCCACGGATCACCATGGGCAAGACCAGGCCGGGACTGTCTCTCTCGAGTCCTAGTGGGTTGATGTTTGGGACCCGGCACTGTTTAACGGACACTTAATTGACATCTGAATGAGGAAGAGGCTGAGAGCATCAGAAACCAGTGAGGTTGAGTTTCAGGTAAACGTCAAAACCAGGAGATGGATGTGGATGAGAGCAGCTTGGGGCCGCTCAGCTGTCTCCGTGCTCTAGACGTGGAGGGAAGAAGGGATGGCCCTGGGTCCTTGGAGCCTCAGTGCCCTGAAGTCTTTGACCTGAGATGGACATAAGCCAGCGAATTCAGACGTGTGGATGTGCTGTCTCCCCGGTGTGGCCACAGGATGCTCCGAGAGCTGGTTATTTCCATATGAGATTCCCATTTGGACGGCAACAGTCGGCAAAGTGACAAGCTGCATCAGCGTGGGTGGGCACTGTCCAGACCGCTGAGGAACAGAAATAACAAGAGACGCACAATCTCCCAGTCCAGCTTCTTCATGTAGATTGCTGGTTCCGTTCCTGGGAATTCCCCCAAGGCCGGGGCGGCAGCGCTCCCTCCTGCAGCCCAACATGCGGCAGCAACACACAGCAGCATCTCAATAAAAATGAGCGATGAGCAGTGAACAGTTGAGCAATACGAGGAAGCACAGAGGACAGGAAGAATGCAATGAAGTGGAAAGGTCTAAACAGATGGTCGGGTTTGTGTTGCCTCTTGAAGCAGACAAGGCAGCCCTCAAGAAGGGGGAACTTCTGCATCATCTTCCCTTCCCAGGCCAAAGTCAGCATCTGGATCTTCAGTCAACCCAAAAGCCAACTGTTCTCAAGCAAGTCTGCAAGGACCCCGAAGACAGGCCAGAGAGGGAAGGCACAGAGATGACCTGCCAAACACACGCCATGGAGAGAGAAGAGCTGGGAGCCAGGAAAGTCAAGGGTACTTCTCAGCTGGGGGAGGCAGGAAGATGCCACCGCCTGGCTCTGATGTTGCTAGTGATGATCTTTCTCATCCTAATGGAAGTCAGGGGAAGTGTTGCTCCGTGCGGCCAGCTGCTGGAGATAAGCTGGACTCAGCCCAGAAATGCTCCTTTTTTTAGAGGCAGGGTCAGCTGCTGCCCTTCCCCCCCTCTGAGCCCATCACAGACATCCCTGAACAGGGGTGCCACAGGGCATACTCGGGGACACATGTCAACAGAAGAAATAAAATGAGACACATCTTCCCCTCGACTTTTAAATCCCGCCTCTGCATCTGCCCTCACGACCTGACATTCACTTAACTCTGTTTTTAGTACTAAAAATATACCTCAGGTCAAACGCAATGCACCAAAACCTCAACGTGAGACCACAAGAAGCAACAATAGAGAAATGAGCCATGCTAGAGGTGGTTTGAAAGGACACTTCTGTTTCACGGGCAGTGCTCCAAGTGGGTTGCGAACGCTTCTTACTGCTGTGAACCCTGAGTACAGGAAACAACCTTCATACCCTGCAGCTCGTGCCAACTCATGTCCACACAGAGGAAGGCAGGAGCCCTCCGATGACTATCACCAGGGCCAGAGAAGACCAAGGAGGGACTAGCGGAGAGGGAACCGAGAGCAGTTGCCAGAGAGGAACCCTGAAGGGCAAGAGCAGAGTCGGAGGGAAGAGCGAACTGTCCATATGTGCTTTCCACGGACAATACCTGAGTTCAGATACTTATTAATTAAAGAGGTTTGCTTTGGCTTCCAGCTCTGGATGCTAGGAAGTACAAGGCAGATCAACTGCATCTGTTTTAGCTTCTGGTTGGGCCTCAGAGCAGGAAGGGAAGTAGGAAGGGATGTGGGCAGAGAAAAGGGGTCTAACTCCCACAATAATCAACCCATCTTTCTTGATCTCTGTCTCTGTCACCCTCTGTCTCTCTCACACACACACAGAAAAAAAGACACAAAAAGAAGAGAGAGAGACCGAGACAGAGAGAGGACCACTCCAAGGATTCCACCTCTGATACTCAAATGCCACCCACCAGCCCTCACCTGCTGACACCTCATACTATGAACTAGATGTTCTAACGCACGAACTTGGGGGGCACTCTCAAGCCACAGCACCATCCAGAAGGAAAAGAGGTCCAAGGCAAGTCATGGGTGACAGAGAACAACACTGAGAAGGTCTGGAGCCACCCAGGCAACAGGCTGGCAAGAGAAGCAAAAGCCCAAGAGATGCTACAGCCGTCCCCATGGGTCAGGTTTGCAATCCTCTTGGCTGCCTGTGCCCAGGCGGGAACTGGTCCATCTTGCAGCGGAGAAAAGAAAGGTTGAAAGAGTTATAGAAAGCTTGCAGGGGTCACACCAGGAAGTAGGGTGCAATCCATGCAGGTGCTGTACCTCTCGGTTCTACCAAAGGGACAGAGTCCAGAAGCCAGCCTCAAGACTGGGCAAGGTATGGCTGTGGGCAAGGTATGTATGAGAGGTTAGCAAAGTGGTTAGCTAGGAGTGGCATGTGACATCAGCACAAACAGAATTATGTTCGTGAGTGCTATGGGCTCTGTCCCCCAACCCCAGACCACCCCTGCTCCAGGACACATTCAAGCTGTGAGTCTCTGAATCCAGCACCTGTTCTATGTACCTACACCCCCGGACTGACTTCCAGGGATATACCTTTTTCACCAGAACATAGGCCTGCCAAGTCTTTCGTCAGTTTGCAGAAAACAGGAGACACGGCTACGTCTACAATCACGGCAACAAGCCCTTTCCTCAGCTCACAGATCTCCCGAGACGCCACCCAGAAACGGGCCCTCCCTCTCCCCCAGGCCTTCAGAAGAAGCCGGATGTGCAGATGTACAGAAAAGGCTGCCCCATGACTACATGTATTGCTCCCCAAGTGTCCAGGATGGGCGCACGACCCCACAAGTAACGGTGTCAGGACCTGACGGCCAGAACAGGGGGGAAGGAGCTGTGCACGCTGCTGACGCTACACCAGCAATGAGAAATTCTCCATAGGAGCCACAAGTGATGGAAAGCCGGCTTCAAGTGCACAGGACGAGAGACGACACAGGAACATGACACTGTTTTATAAAAGGGACTTGAGCAGCCTCAGATTTACCACCCCCTCCTCAGGACAACTGTGCTGAGTGCTCAGGGAGTACCTCCTGTGTGTGTTTTTATACCTCAGTTGAAGGCAAAGGCCGAGTGCAGACCACCTCAGGACTACAGAGCCCCAGAGCAGCTGAGAAATGCATGCGGATGATGCCCAAGGGGGCATCCAAGGCACGCCGTGGCGTGGCTTCCCGTGCTGTGTCACAACGAGTCCTCACTTCTTCCCAGGAAAGAACGAGCGCTGTGTTCTTTACTCTCCATCCACCACTGCCATTTTCAATTTCCGCGCAGAAATCATGTTAGTTTCCATTGGTTCAAATTATTTATTTTTTCCAATACCTTGCTTTGCTTCAAAAATATTGCATCAGACCTCAGTCATTGCTTAATATCTTTAAAAAGATCTCTCTCTCTCTCTCTCTCCCTCTCCTCCCTCGCTCTCTCAGTCACTCATTGTTTCAAATTTCCACATCTGCACTACGAAGCCAACCCGCAGCCACACACGTCATTGTAGCACTGGGGTTAAGTCAGACCATCCTCGTTTAAAGGAGTTGTCAGGTGATGGGGATTGGATGGGGAAAGGACCAAAGTTACAGCCCAGAGCAGCCGCCCCAGGGTGAGTGACAGCCCGGGCCTGAAGTCTGCTTCGGACCAGCAGAGGGAACAATTGGCTCCACCTGGGACAAGGTCAGCAATGAGGGGGCTTCATTCCAGTGGTCTGGGCAGTAAAGAACAGCACACTAATCGCTTCAAAATGGTCAGACACAGAAAAGACACCCTAGGTGGCGGTATGTGCAGAAGGCTACCCACTAAGGGTATCAGTCAGCTGTGACTAACTTGTAAGAGACCCTCAAAATTGGCGTGTTGACAGTGCCTCATGAGTGGGTGGGAGGGTCAAGAGATCCTCGTCTAACACTCTAGCCCTAATTTCTTACACCTCTTACACCCCTGATTTCTTACCTCTTCTCAGTTGTGTGTAAGTCTACCCAAGCTGCACATGGTCTCATGGCCCGTGACACACACACACACACACACACACACACACACACACACAGTGGAAGGTTAGCTGGAGTCGGGGCTCTGTCTGTATAGTTACCTGTGGGAAAGATGTCATCTGTGTTGGGATGAAACATTTCAGCAATGCAGCTGCTTTGGGATTCCTCGCACTCCCTGTACACTTATCTCTCACCCACCCACACTCTGTAAGTTAAGTCCGATCAACTCATTGATTTCCCCAAGCTAGACTCTGGTGGGACCCTACTTCAGTCTGCTGCTGGGGTCCTTTCAGGTGAACAGACATTTGCTCATACTTCCCCCGGAGAAACGTTTACGCAACAGGTGTTGCAGATGGATTCTAAAGAGTCCATCAAGAAAAAGTCCTCTGCATGTGACAGCGTCATTTCTGATGGTCCACTAAGCTCTGTGCAGCTGCTGTTTCATTTAACACCCATAACACCCTCATGAGAAAGAAACGGTGAGAGGCCTAGTCCAGCCATGTGGAACCCTGGACTGAGTGAAGCTGAGAAAGTTTCTCAAGGAGACATGTAGAATGAGAAGGATTAAGTCTGCAGGAAGCCCCGGGGTTCACCTCTTACACTCACCCTCTCACACACATCCCATCACCAGGCAACCATAAGCCTGAGAATGAGGTCAGAACCCCAGCTCCCTAGGCACTTTGGAGCAGCGCAGGAAGACAAGAGAACTCAAGGACCATACCTTAGCCATGCTGCAGATACCATCCATCCTGAAAGCTATTTTCATTTTTGTGAAGCTCCGAAGGAGAACAAATCATACTCACCTCAATGCTCCACCTCCCCAAATATTCCAACATTAGTTCAGGAAAGGAGGGGACTCAAATCTGGAGCGTTACAAGACGTGTAGTTTTGTATCAGGTTAGAAGCACCTCTATCCCAGGTGTGATGTAATTCTAGAATGTCCAAGAAAAAGAATTATTAGAACCGATTTGGTAAGGAAATGCTTCATTCTCTTGAAAATAAAGATTAAGCAAAATGTGGCAGCACATGCCTAGAATCACAGCACTTGAAAGACAGAGGCTGGCCCGTTATACATGTTCAAGGGCAGCCTTGGCCACATAGTGAGCCAAACTGGGCTACACAGCAGGTCTCAGTCGCAAAACAAAACAAAAACCTCTCCATCTTTATAGACTGAGAAGCACTAGCAGAAACAGACATTCACTGAGTCGGTCACGTATGAGGCGTGCGTTAGGCGCCTCATGCCTGTAGAACTAGTTTCATCTCTCCATGTTCTGGAAGTCACACAAGCAGCCAGGCCAGAACTGATGCTGCTTCTCCTGAGGGTCGACCTGCCCATCAATCACAGTCCCTTGCTGTACAGAAGCTTTTCTCGTTTTATCTGATTCCAAAAAGACTAGGCACCGAGCGGGAAGAAACATATCTGCATTCTGCAAATGGCCTGTCTTCAGATGCCCAGCCCATTCTGCACATGGAAGCAGCATCAGACGAACTGTGCCCTAAGTATTATCAAAGCTCATCACCACCATCTAAGCGCATGACATCTCAGAGATTCTCATCTATTAAGGCAGCTACAGGAGGTGTCCAAAGGGTCAGAGGAATGTGGGGGAAAAGAGGCACGGTGCTCTCGGATCCAATCAATTGAAATGCACTTCATCAACAGCCCTCACATCCGGCCTGGTGGGCTCAGACAAGCCTTCTCCCAGCCTCCCATGGACGGACTTTCTGGGTGGCACCTGGTGAAAGCCACATCACACATGTTCAGTTACTAGTGGCATGCAGGTCTCCCTCCCCCAAACCATCCAGGACACCGGCAACCAGACCACTGAGAGGGGAAGCTCAGTCAGCACTGACTCAGCACAAAGGATGCTGGAAAGTTCTGTAGGGAATTTGTCCTCAACTCGGAAGCAGCTGCTCAACTAGACTCGTTTTGTAGCTGGGGGCCGAGGGCAGAGCTTGAGCTCCTCACGATGAATGCCGCCTCACTCGTCCAAGGACACTGGTCAGAATCTGCTTGTCCGAGGTCCTTCGGGCGTCGCATTCCTCTCCTGGAAGTGCCGGCACCACAGGCAGACCTGCGGCACTCCAGCAAGCTCCTGCAGACAACAAGTTCAATCCACCTGCGCCCGGAGTCTAATTTTCAACAGCTCAGGATGGATTCCCCCAAGTCCTGCTGTCCAGAAGTACTTTCAGAAAGACACCCGCCTGTCCCCAGCAAGGACAGCAACCACCCAAACCCACAGGCATTGATACCAGGAAAGCACTTTTGGCTTTATTGATTGTCAAAGCACAGCTTCCTGATGGCCTTGGACTCTTATCAGATGGCACAATGGGGGAGGGGGGTCAGCCCACCACTGTCACTCTACAAGACTCCTCAGGAGCCTCAGTGAGTACTTGACTCTCTGAATTTCCACATCTTACTCCCAAGCTTCATTCTCAGTGAAGTAAGAATTTTAGCCATGCCCAGCATACAAAGCACTTAGATACATCACCAGATACTAACGGCACTTATGGAAATGCTAGAGATCGACTTCTTACTCTCCTCCTAATAGGACGGAAATGCGATCCTTACATTGTCAAGGCAACACAGAAGCTACCTGAGCTTGGGGCTCAGGTCAACAGCAGTCGGTTGCTGCACACCTGGCTGACTCATCTGTGAGTAGAGTTAAGTGAGTACCCACCTCCAGGGTGGCTGCAGTGTGTGAAGGGAACGTGCTATGAACCGCAAGGCCCTGGAGACCGGGATTTATCCCAACCAAAATGCTCTTTGTGGGCATACTTTCAGACAGTGTCCCCCAGGAACGCCCTTGTCGGGCCCCATAGGACACCCTTGCCACATCGCAGAAGACCAGGGCACTGATACAACCATTGCCCCATCCACAACCAGTGGAGAATCTGACACTCGGATGAAGACAGGGGACAGGCGCCAAGCGATAAATGTGGGGCTAAGGGGTGGCAGGCAAGTTGGCTCCCTGTCCCTTTGTGACAGAGGGAAGAGAATGCCAGCTCTGCAGTAAGCAGACTTCCTTTCTGCCGCAGCCAATCAATGAATGCTTTTATTTGTGTTCTTAGCCATGTAGAGGAGCAATTTCCACGCCGGAAAGAACTACAGGGTCTATGGACACAGTACAGGGGCCCATGGTTCCTGCTGCCAACAGGGAAGGTCCCAGTTTCACCCCAACACACAGCACCTGAAGGATCACTCATCACCCAGGGAGAAGAGCTGGAAGAGCGCATGAAAGGGGACAGGGTTACTAGCGGGGTCCACAATCTCCATGCTAACACACATTGGCTTGTTCGCCCTCACAAACCTGGCCACCAGTGGATGGGTCCTCTGCAGATGCTGGCCCGCATGTCCTGCTTCCCTTGGGACTGCAAAAGGCCACTTTGTGGGACCTGATACTCTACTGTGCTTTCTGAGGAGTCTCACTCGGTACCTGTGGTCAAACCAGGACATCTAGGCAGTGAGAGGCAAAGGGCTGCCCAGCTCCCAGAGCCTTGGTTCTGGGATGTGCAGTCTTCCATTCCTTTCCATGAGCCCACAGGCAGGGCCATATTGACTTCCTTTCTGTAACAAAAGGGGAGGCAGGTATGCAGTGCCCAGGCAACCTGAACAAGAATATACAGTGACTAGGGCAAGGTGGGTCTCAGTTGTTAAGTTGGAGACCTGAACACAATTCATCACGTCCAAGTCGAACCAGCTCCACTGCTAGCAAGGCAGGCATGCCACCCGGGCAGCTACCCGGACACCACTTGGACAGTGAGGCCAACTGGACCCAAATGGCTGCTGGGACCAGCCGGCGTATGGGCAGATCTCACACCCTTGGCAGGAGACAGTGAACCTAGAAATAAGGGCCATGTGGATTTCTGACCTATAAACCATCCAAACACCATCTCTCCATTGCAAACAGACCACAGTGGCAGGCAAAGGCACCTACAGCAGCTGAGAATGGCTAGGGGTCAGCCCCTCCCCCAGAGGAGCTCCTTGGCACAGCCAATAGTGGGGTACACTTGCTTCCCCAGAAGGACACAAACACACATACGGGTGGTCCACCCCCGGAGAATCAGCGAGCCAGGCTTGCATTCCCAGTTGAGTCTATGAAATCCAGAGATTCTGGCTGCCAGGGTTGAAACTAGATCCCATCCATTAGCTAGCATCTAGTCACCTTAACCTCTTTGGCCCCCAACTAACTTTAAAACAGACAGATCTGACAGCGAATTCCAGCTCTGCTACTTCCTAAAGGCACAACCATGGATAAATTGCTACACCTTCGAATCTATTTACAAAATGTGGAAGGGACCACCAGTCCCCAAAGGGCTTTGAGGACTACAGGGGTGACGCCCAAGTAGTAACACAGGAGCTTCCAAGAATAAAGGTCATAACCCAAGTGCCAAAGGACGTTCTGCAAAACAATTTGCCTAGATCTGTCAACCATGTCAAGGTCAAGAATGGCTGGTTAAAGGCAAGCTAAAGAGACACGGCTGCTGCACGCAGGGGTGATGTGAGATCAGACAAGAATGGTCAAACCCCCATCACTGTGATTGTAGTAATGGCAAATTCCAGTTTAATAAGTGCATAGTGGGAAGAAACAGATATCCTACTTAGGAAATGTGCCTTGAATATTAAGGGGTGTGTGTGTGTGTGTGTGTGTGTGTGTGTGTGTGTGTGTATATGTGTGCACGCGCGCATGCACATGCAATCAATCCTTGTGAATTTTTTTTTTTTATTTGCCTCTTTAAAGTCATGTCAAATAATAGATGACAGGAACCAAAGACTAACCACTTGCTGAAGCAAAAACAAGTATTTACTGTATTTATAAGTAGCATGATTTTATTATGCAAAAACCTATAGATGATAAAACTGATTGGCTTGAACTCTGTCATGACAAGAAAAAGAAAGAAAACTGAATTGGTGCTATGATTATGACTTTGCTCCCCACACAGAGGAATAGTGGAGACAGTACTCACCATGGGCAGCCTGGTGCACTACTGCCTTGGCCTGGTTCTGAGACTCTGTTAGAGTCTCTGCCTGAGGAAGGAAGGCAGGCTCTTCAGGCCAAAACAGCCAAGAGCAGCCTTCTAAAAAAGGCTTTGCCCAGTAGCACAGATCTGGATTGTAGAGAACCCACCATCAGATCCTTCTCTTCTATGTCCCCACAACATTGTATAGAGTGGAGACTCAACACTTGCTTGCAGAAACGTTTAGGGGCTTTGCAACAATGCACAGACTATCTTTGAAAGATGACCCAACAAATTGGCAACAACCATGCCATGTGAAGGAGAAACTGGAGGAAGGTCAGACACGGGCAGCAGACTCCAGTGAAAAGCCTTTGATCCTTTCGGAGCTTGTGCCCTGGCAATGCTTACTGCTGTCTTCTCATCATGTAGAAATCTGCAGCTGCGGCAACGTTGGGAGACAAGACCTTTAAGTAGCCACTGGATATTGGAAGAGATTAATGTCTTTCTCAGAGAACTGGGTTAATTCTCACAATGATAAAAGCGAGTTTCTGCTGACTGTCCTGATGCTGGATTAGTTACCCAAAGAGTGGGTGGTTAAAAGTGAGTGTGCCCTACTGTTCTGCCTCTTCCAACATCTGCCATGCCACGCCATGCTGAGGCAAGGTGCAGGCCCTTATCAGACACAGTTGCCCAATCACGGGCTTTTCAGTCTCCAGAAACCTAAGCCCAAATAAACATCTTTCCTTTACCAACTCTCAAATATCCTGTCAAGCGCAGCAGAAAATGGACTGAGACACTTGTTCAAAATAATCACTTCATTTTGCTTTGTCTAAAATACAAAAGAAAAAGCCGCTCACTCAGTTGCTGTGTGAATCACAGCCAAGTATGAAAGACTGAACAACCACTGTCATTCACTGAACAACCACTGGGTTTCAGAAGGTGGAGAGTCTGTGTTTTATAGGGCTGTCCAGACTTTTGACATTGCAACACGGCACTGCCGTCGACCAGTGTGCTATCCTGGAATTTGTTCTGGCTCCAAATGATTAAGGACCCTAGAGTAGTAGTATCCTAGGTGATTCCAAAAAGCGTCAAAGAGTTGCTAGTCAGGAAGCAAACCCTTTCGTCGCTGAAAGTCCAGCACTGCCATCAAGGAAAACTAGCCTCCAGCACATTCTACACAGTTGAGGCAGCAGGCCAGTGTTTTCCTCCATACACCAGTCAGGAGAGAAGAACAGGAACTATCGCCACCCTCATTTTACCGATCAAGAAACCAAGGCCTAGAATGCTCAGGAAAAGTGCACCAGAGGGGAAGGACCAGAAAGGCAAGGCCAAGTCGAATTGCTAGCAGCTGGGGTCAGGTAGCCTGAACTCTCTCAAAACAGATAGCGAGGACCACCACTCAGCAAGCTGTGTGGAAGGGGCACCACTACTGAACGACCCCTTCTCAGCTGAGGAATGGAAGCCATCACAGGGGTGAACATGCTCCAGTGAAGTTACAGTGCTGCGCAACTCTCACTAGTGAAACCGAGGATGTGTGTGAGGTGCGGGAGGAAGAGGGCGCTGGAAGATCAAAGGCGGGAAGGTTTCCCTAAACCCTGTCACCTCCATGTTGTCCACTTCCAACTTTCCTTTCTGTACCTACGCAGGCATTCCACTCTCCCTAGCCAGCATCATTCGGGTACTAAGTAATGAACAATTTCATTTCTTCAACCTCAAAACCTCCCTTCCTGCCAGCATGCTTGAGTCTTCAGGCAGAACATCAAAGGCACTACTTTCCGGAAAAGTCTCTCTGATCACCTGGGTGACGTGAAGATCAAAACAACACACCCCACACCAGGCTACAGCTCCTTCCTGGTGAGGCCCTGCAGAGGTAAGCGGCTGGAAAAAAAGGGTCAAATGTTCCAGCAAATACTTCCCCAAGAATCACAGGTCCCGAACCTCTCCAAGTCATTTCCCAACTCCCAGAAACTTTTGCAAGAAAAGAAGGTTGGATTTAGGCTACCTCCATGTGTCTTTCTGATCTAAAATTTACATGAAATTCACAGCTCATGATTGTCGCACACCATCTCTGCCTAGGGAACGGTACTGACAGCTCATTTGCATACAGGGGAAGCTAAGTAGTTGCATATGCTCTGGGCTGTAGTTTTTGGTGACTCACAGAAGAAAACGGTAATTGATATTTCCACTGAGTTCCGTTCTCCAGTTACTCGGTGATGGAAAGTCATTGAGCCAATGGGACCCCTGGGGAAGTTCCAGATACCTGGGGGTTCAAATGACAGTGAATGTAAGTTTAATGGGGAGTTTCCCACGGTGGACAGGTGCATCACCAGGTGCAATGGAGATTCCCCTCCCTGAGAAGACATTCGTGTCCTCCCACCTCTCCTCCACCCCACCACAATAAGCCATCTGCTCAAGAGCCCAGGAAACTCGGGGTCCAGTGTTGGCCCACAGCCCAAGGTCCAGGAAGTCACACCCCCAGAATGAAGGTTGACTTTTCCAGGAAGCCCGTGTTGAGCCACCGCCCACCTCAAAACCCCTAGATTGTAAACTCCGCAGCCGCAGCCGTAGCCATGGCATTAGGTCTAAGAGTTCAGTAGATCATCACCAAAATGGTAAAGACTTCCTGGATGAATGACCCCAACTGCTTCCATGGAGCTGAAGCAATTTCACTCCCCCAGTACTGGGTGCTTGTTATGTGCTGGGTGCCGGGGGCATGGTAGGAAGAAGCAGGTATTTAGCCATCCTCCAAAGCAATTACTGAACATACAGTAACTGACACTGGTAACCTACTTTGTTAACAGCTTCAGACAAACATAGTGACCTCTGCCAAGCTCAGTATCCTTCTAGGCCAGGCCAATAGTCACTGATCAACTCTAACCACGAATTCGAGGCCATTCTCTGGGCGGCTCCTGGGGCTGCTCTTTGTAGAAACATCTTCGCACCTTGGCATCTCCTTCCTCTGTCTGATCCTGACTTCTCTGAGTTTCACAACTGCTCATCTCAAAGGCATCCCATAATAAACACCTTGCTCCCTAACATGCGTATCAGCATCTGCTCTTGAGAGAATCCAGCACTTGTCGGAGAAAGCTATTATAAACCAGGTGTGGTGATCCACGCCTGCAAGGCCGGCACTGGGAAAGCTAAAGTTAAGACCAGCACAGGCTATACAGTAAGTCCCAGGCTTGTAGTTAAGACTCCATCCTAACAGTCCTGCTCAGATCATTAATACTAAAAACAGGTTCTTGTGGTGGGCTCCAGGCTTGGTAAGGCAAGCAATGTTCCTAGATGGGAGACATTTCACTGGAGTGTCACATAGACAAGGATGCAGGATTCTGGGCTTAATGCTACAATCATCGAGCAGCAGTCATGAGTACTGTGCAAACAAACGGATTTGCCTTTGTCCCCCAAACTTCCACCCGCCGCAGCACCCAACACAGAAAAGAACATTAGCAAAACTATACCTGTGTGATTAGCTGGCAATGGACAGATGAGTGAATGAACGGAGTCATTTATTAGTAGAAAAAGGAAGTCCCACCTCAACGTGTTATAAATCAAAGGTCATGGTAATTTGGTGGGCATCTGAACACCTAATACTCACAACTTACCACAGTTCTTGAACAAATTAACAGTGACAAGGACAATTAAAACTGCTACGGAAGGACTTCCTGGAGGAGGCAACGTATGATCCACAGCTTGAAAGAAGGGACAGAACGGAGGAAAACATTCACATGACTTTATCATGTACAAGGTGGACCAGGACACCAGCATCACATGAAGGGTCCAAAGATGCAAGGTGGGGAAGCAATCCACACCCACAACCTCCATCATTATGAATGTGGGCATGTAACGCCTGTGCCAGTGGAAGACAGTGGGCAGAAGGCACTGAACACATAACTGAAGCTTGGAGAACTGGCAGTACAGGGATAAGAAGCAGTAAGATCCTGGGGCCAAGCTGACAACTGGTAGCCCAACTTCAGAGCTGACGGGAAATTTCCTGAATTAGCCATCCCTCTGGGCTGTCCAGAGACCTCAGCGGTCTCGATACTCAGGTACATGATGCCTTGGGAGGAGCCAGGAGCTTCCATTCTCCATAGCTGCAGGGAAGAACCAAGCCTGGAGAAAACCAGAGCCTGGCTTCCAGCTCCTTACTGCAAAGGCTCAGGCCCTGAGGGTCTTATTCAAGGCCCCCAGATTCCCCTGGGTACCCTTCTTCCTGTGTGTGATGAGTGCAGAGGCCAAGGCTATTGAGGGAACATAAAGAGGAGTCTGGGCTTTGAGCAAAAGGGAGTAGGTGCAAAGGGCAGTGAGATGGGAGAATGTTTACCTGACACAAATTATGAAGCAGGTATTGCTATGGAGGCTAAAGGAGTGCAGTGCATTCTAGAAAACACTGTCGCCTGTGGCCTGTGACTGCATGTCCCTGAGTGCCGAGCCAAACGTCGAGGTGACTGGAGGCAGCAGGAGAGGATGACAGCTCAAAGAACCAAGGCCCAGGACAGCGGGGATGTGGGGATCAGGGTGAAGGTGACGCATGTCATGGGACTCAGAGTTCAGGCAGCCTGGCTTTGCTGTGAGTGACTGCGGCTGGGTGGGAGGCCCCACCACATCCTTCCTGTGCAACAAGGTACACAGAACACCTCACTGAGCAGGAACATGGGCTAAGGACGCAGCGTCAGCTGATGAACCTGAATGCAGCATAATCTATGCAAAGCTCCTGGCATGAGCACACATTGCTGGTACCGTTCCAGTTCTAGGTCACGGGCCTCCACTGGCACTTCCCAAGTGCTCTCTACAGATCTTTGGAGATCATGTCACTCTCCTCGAGGCCATGTCCAGAGACGCCATGTAGTGACAGGAGAGGCATCAGAAAGACAGTATCTTACTTTAAGCAGTTTTTTCCCAACCAGTACATTACATGTGTAAGGCCCACATACAATAATAGGGTTTTGGTTGCCAACGAGGGCAAAGGGGTTTAAGAAAGCATGTGCTTCAAACAGTTATCTTCCATTTTGCTGACGAAAAAAAAAATGAAGTCCCAAGAAAGCAAGGAAATCATCTACTCTCACACGGGGGAAGGGGGAGAGCCTGCTGACCTGCTGGAGGAAATGACTCCCATACTCTAGGCACTTTAGGCACTCAGTAGGCACTCAGACCTCAGACACAAAGGAAGCCCCACAAGTGTTCACCAATGGAGGGTCTAATCCTGACCATAGGGAGATTGGACACTGACACACACATATATACACACACACACACCTCCCTAAGAATGAAACCTCTTCCCCAGACCCACATCCCAAAGCTGGCTGGGTTAAAGAATGCCAAGGAGAGGTAAGGCCCAAGGATCACTGCCAGTCTCTGCCTGACAAAGACGCTCTGGCAGATCTTGTCCAAAGTCACCTGTGGATTTCAGTCTGCACCTCCCAAACAGCCTCTCTAAGCAGCTTCATCACTACCCATTCTCCCATCCTCCCAGACACACACGCGCACACACACACACACACACACACACACACACACACACACAGCAGTAGTAGCAGCAGCAGCAGCAAGGAAATAAGCAAAACATGGAAATCACACTTCTCACAAATGCAAATGTTCTCAAGTGACCCTGGGTCAACTATAAACTACATCAGCTCCTGAGAGAAAGGAAGCTTAAGCATGCATCTCAGTCCTAGGAAGAGTATTCACTGGGGCCACCCAGGCTCCAGCACAGGGGGTGGGTGGGTGTGACTGGTCACATGGTCCTTGGTTCTATAAGTTTTTGAAGCCTGAAGAGTTTTTCCAAGGCAGCCACACACTGAGACCAAGGTTAGCGCACAGAAGGA
The DNA here is from genome assembly GCA_023101885.1 of Typhlomys cinereus. NCBI lineage: Eukaryota > Metazoa > Chordata > Mammalia > Rodentia > Platacanthomyidae > Typhlomys > Typhlomys cinereus. Next base: position 15,670,111 of record JALPQD010000003.1, read on the forward strand.
CACAGTTGAAACCCAGCTGGGCTACATGAGATCTGACCTCAAACAAAAGCAAGGAAATGCAAGGCATACATCTTCCAGGCCGGGAGGGGTGTGAGCAACTGCGCCCAGGATGCCACAGGGAGAAGTGGGGCTGAGAACAACCAGAAGACTTGGCAATGCTAACTTGAAATTCCAGTTCCTTCTCCTTTCATTCCCATTCAGGTAGCTGTCGGCTTCTTAGGCATGCTGGTTGCACTCTTCCTGATGGACAGCTAGCATCTCTCCATCCTCCTCTTCCCTCTAGCTGTCCAGGGAGGAAGGCTGGCTCCAGGAGAGGGCCGAGAAAGTTCCCGCGCTCATTCCAGGGCAGAGAGCAGAGACAACACGCCAGAGAAGCCTCAGGCTCACAGGATGTGGCGGGTTAGACAAGAGAAAAATCAGAGAAAGCACTCTAGAAACACAAACAACCGTTCAAATCAAGACTTCACAGGAACACACAGGGGGACTTTTCTTCTCTGTTTTGTTTTGTTTTTTTGTTTTTTTTTTTTTAGTAGGAAACCCAAAAATAGTTGAAGGAGGTGCATCTCAAAGCTTGCTTTCCTACAGAAAAATACAGGTGTTAAGTTTAAATTCACAGAGACCAAGGTCCAATGATCTCACAGAGAACCAGGATAGATGTACAGAGACTAGGTGGGTCCCAGTCACCCGATTTAAGAGCTGGTGTGCTAATCAGCCAATGAGCAGTTCACACAAAGGACCAATGTTAAGCCAAGGCTGTGCTGCCGCTGTTGACATCCACACAGAAAGCACAAGAAACTCGACTCTGACCGGAGCCAAAATCAGCATTCCCAAAGAGAGATGGTAAACAAGCAGATTTTAAAAAATGGCCTTTCCACTAGGATCCTTGGAGGCAAGGGATTGACAGCCACAGTAGTATTCCTATGCTTAAGGGGAACACAGGACAGGGTTTTGGGAAATGCCACTGGGTTCTTGCACCTCACTGGAGAGGAGGACCCAGAGGACAGTCTGGCATGCACATTAAAAGACTCTCCGGGGATTGGGGGGGAGGCACTGGGGGACAGGGAGGGAGGGGTAAGGGGAGGGGGAGCAGGGGGGTCGGGGAGAGGATGAGGGAGGGAGGGAACCGGTGTACCTATTAAGTTTGTATGAGCGGAAATAATAATTAAAAATGTTAAAAAAAATAAAGGATGCTCCGGGGATGGGAGGGGGAGGCATTGGGGGATGGGGAGGGGGGAGGGGAGGGAGCACAGGGCGGTGGGAGGTTGGAGGGAAGGAGGGGACCGGTGTACCTGTTAAGTTTGTATGAGTGGAAATAAAAAAAAAAAACTTCACAAAAGGAAAAAAAATGGCCTTTCTATAGAGAAAAAAATGCAAATTAACAAGAAACCATTTTGTACGTATTCAATTAGTTGTTTTTTTTCAAATAGATGATAGCTAGGCTGATGTCCTCTTTCTTGTTAATAGAGGCAGTTCACACAACCCTATTTAAAGTAATTTGGCAGTTTGATGCAAGAGTCTTGAAATTTCACTCTTGACAAAGCTTTTTCTGAGAATATGTCCATATGCTTTTCCAAGAAAGAAAAGTTACATAGACAGAGGTGGTCACAGTTCCCTCAGTATAAGAGAAAACCAAAGAACCTAAGTTGTCAGCTGGTTTTGAGTATGATTTATCAATTTATCACTCTGGCTGTAAATGACCACATGTAATATTTTGTAGTAAAATGAGGAAATGTTTAGGTTATAGACATTAGCAATAACAGACTATGAACAACTCTGCCATATACCTATGTAAAATTATCAATCAAGGCAAGGACAGAGCAGTGCCACTGGTCCAATAAATGTAGGCACTAATGAGACTGATGATGCCAATGAGGTGATCGTGATGATGATGATGATGATGACATTTCACTGTTCAAAGTTCAATAATGTATGAAGGACCTGAGAATGAATCCCAGGACACCAGAAACAGCTCAGAGATGAGAAATTCATATACCATTAGAAGATCAAGTCAAATGGTCACAGTGGTACATTCTCAAGACTAGACAGGCAGTAAGTAGCAGAAGGATCCTCGGGGGTTCGCTGGACAGCCAAGGTAGCCTGATTGGTGAGAGACGCTGTCTCAAAGGGGGGATGGATTGTTTTCCTCCATCCTCCACATACACATGTGCATGCCTGAGTGTCTCCCTCTCTCTCTCTCTCACACACACACAGACACACACATACATTTTTAAAGGAAGAAGAGGACATAATCTCTAGTGAGAAATAGGAGAATGCAATGGGGTCATCACATCAGCTTTCTGACTGAACCCCTCAGTGTATCCAGCAGTCTCTAAACACCCTGATTTGAGAGGTTCATACCTCTTCTTCCTTCTCAGAATGTTCAAATGAGAACAGAAAAACTCAGAAATGTTCACTTCTCCTAAAACAACGAACACCCTGTAGAGTGTTATTTCAGTACTGATCTCCTAAGCTAAGTCAAAAAGGTAACAGCAGTGTCTGCTAGTGCAGCATCAAATCGTAAGGGATTTAAATTTTCGTGGAATTCTAGAAAACTGCCTGCCACGTATACTACAAGAGTGAACAGTTTGTAGCCCCGGGGGTCTAAGTCTAGTCCTCACTCCAACCCAAGCAGCCTGTGCTGCTGGGCATATTTATTTCATCCCTGGGGCTGTCCTTTCCAAATCCATCATTGGAGACCTACTAGAACCTTCCTTCTCCTCAGGATGTGGCAAGCACCAGTAGCATTTCTGGGGCTGTCTGCCTCTCGGGTGGCCCTCTTCATTCCTCTCAAGCCCTAGGCCTCCTCTGACTGATTTGTCTTCCCGGTCTTCAGGGACCACATGCTCATAAATGGGGATAGCAAGCACACGGTGAAATGACCAAATGTAGCTCAACTCTGCTCAACCACAGAGCCACCTGGGAGCTTCCAGAAGCAGCGTGTCTCATCCTTCCCAGCAGAGCTGCATCCGGTTCTCAGGCTGGACCCCTGACGGGGCTTGTTTTAAAACCTACGGCACTGTGTGACTAGGCCAAGGCCCAGCTGACCCACGCGGAGCAGCAGAGACTGCCTTCCAGGCTCAGCGAGCGAGCAGAGGCGGGAGTCCTCCTTTGTTTATTTAGGCCACGGTTCAATGGCTCCTTTGGGAACACACCCGGGCTCCGTGGGTGACTGGCACATGACAAGGGGTTCCCTGACTCTCCTGCTCAGCCTGGAGACGTGCTGCAGTAGCGAGGCAGGCCAGTGAGACTTGCAGAGGCCGCGGGAAGCACCTGACCGACACAAGCAGGACAGGGATGGGTCAGGGGCGATGACAGTCCACAGGCTTACAGCTTCCAGATCTGCTGGAGCTGCCGGGGTGGACAGTAGCAAAATGTCTGCTGAGGCACCCACAGCGCTCCCCGGGAGCTAGTATCAGAGGAGGCCCTGTCTCTCCCTGTTCTCCCACGGATGGACTGGGCTGCGCAGAGAGAGGACTCACTGCTCCATCTTCAACACTCTCACCTGTCAGGAAGTTTCATCGGGCAAGAGAGTGGAAGCCATCACCTTATTCGTTTCTTTCCTTCTCTGACCCCAGCAAAGGCCTTCACTAGCTTGTCCCTTTTCTTCCTGACCATGTGCCAAGAGCGCTGCTTGCACTACGGTACATGCCATGCAAGTAACAGTCACAGCAGTCACTAGCCTATTTCTACTTCATGTTTTAGTAGCTTATTTATGTATTTGAGAGACAGAGAAGGGAGAACGAGGAGGGAGGGAAGAAGAGAGAAAGTGAGAAAGAGAGAGAAAAAGAAATGTATGTCACAGTGCATGGGTGGAGGTCTGAGAACGACTTTCAGAAATCAGTTCTCTCCTACTACCTACCGCGTGGGCAGACCAGGGATTGAACTCAGGTCATCAGTTCTATGAATGGGCAACTTGCCCACTACTTTAAGGATAATGAAGCAGAGAGGCATGGAGAGCTCAGGGTTCCTGCCCATGGTCATGTGGCAGACTGGCATGCGTTTGAGAGGATGAGTTCTTGCACGTAACCCTGCAAGGCCTTGACTATTTCCCTTTACAGATTTCTCCTTCTAGTTAAAGAGTACGATTGGGCTCACACTTGATGCCAGCTGTGAGGGGGTAATACTGTCAGCACAACAAGATCTAGAATCACCTAAGAGACTTACCTTCCCTGGTCATGTATGCAGAGAAGTTTCTAGGTTGAGTTTACTGAGGTGGGAATACCTACCCTAAATCTGGGATGGTAATGTTTCTCAGTTGGGGGGGGGCGTCCTAGATTAAATGAAAAGGAGAAAGCAGGCTGACTAGCTTCCGGATGGCAAGCACGGTGACCAGCTGGGTCGTACTGCTACTGCGTATCTTCACCACCATGACGGACCCTTCCTTCCCTAAGTTGCTTTGTCAGTTATTCTGCCAAGGCAACAAGAAAGTGATTAACACACCAGGCCAACCAGGCGCTGGAATGTTCCTCGACTCTTGCTCAGCAGTCCCCCAATAACGGTGGGCCTGGGCCACTGCAGAGGCCTGGTGAGACGAGGCCAGTGGAACAGCCTCGGGAGGCAGCCTAGGCAGACTCAGGCCTGGGGTGTAAGCCAGTTCCTCACCCATCCACTGTGTGGCCTGGGCAGGCCTCTCACTTGCCCTCCCGGCAGAGTGGGGACAGTAAGAACACAGGAGACAGGCTTTCTGAGGCATTTGGCCCTTTGCAAAGAAGAGCTCAATCTGGTTAAGGCGTCAGGAGAGCAATTGGAAGTAGGGACTGGCCAATTCTTCCTCTTAGGGACAGAGAATGCATAGGATGTCTCTCCTCACTAGAAACTACCCTGCTTAGAGCAGTGTGGACAATCCATGGTAGACAGGTGTTACTGTGTCCCAATAAAACTTTATTTACAAAGCCGGAGTTTGCCAGTGTGCTGACCCCGCATTTCCATGGCTACAAATGTTCTGACTGAACTGAGGGAAAGTCTGCTTCTTTTTCCTTTTCTTTTGCATCCTTTTAGAATGCTCAGACTCAAGGTACAAGTGACATCCATTTTTTGATGTTCCCAGGCTCTTGGCTTGGAAGGATTGGGTTTTCTAGTCTTTGAATGCGTTCTGGATATGCTCAAATAAAGCTCTTCTGGGACTTTGGGGTATTTTGGAACCAACATGAGCTCATCTCCTATCTGTCTGTATGAAGTTGGGATTGAAAGAAGTCTTTGAGACCAGAAAACCTTTCAGCCTTTCAGCAGGAGATGTAATTACCATTATGTTGTCTGTTACCTAGATGTCTCAAAGCAGGCTAGAGGAAAACAGCAGCTGTGTGCAGTGTCTGAGTGTGTCTGAGCTTGTGGCAGCTGCCGGGACAGGAGTTTACAGATCTCACTGTCCTGTCTGGAAAGCGCACGGCGCAGAACTAGCCGCCTCCTCAGGGATGACCAGCTTCTGTCGTTCTCTGTCCCTTCAGCACATACTGTGTTATGAACCCACTTTGGGGCTGGAGGAAGGAATCTGGGGACTCAGTGACAAGGACCCGGCCTTCGTGAGCCCAGTTCCAAGGTGCAGTCCTCTCCCTGGCACCTCCTGCAAGCTCGCTGGAAGCTAACCTCCCCCTTAGTCTCTTTGGCCTGGGTCTCCTTCCACGATTCTGTTGGACAGAAAGCTCTGTTCTCCTACTCTGCGCACTTGTCATCCGCAGATGGGTCTTTGTTTCTTTAAAAAGCAGCCAGCCTGCAAGCAGCCCGGGGTACATGTTCCAGGAGTCTCCAGAAACAAGCACTGCCAAGCCAAAAGACTGCCACGCATCCCACCCTCCAAGAAAGCCCTTCCAGGGTATTAGCCTCCCCCTGAGGATTTACTTCTGCAGCAAAAGGGTCACAGCGGGAGGCTCAGAACCCATCTCCGTCAGTGGGGATAAAGGGACTGGAGTGATCACAGTCCAGGAAAGGACTCTTTCTACAGATGCTCCAGCACACTCCTGCCTGGCCGGGAGGGAGGCCTGTACCGAGGCGCTCCGATCCACTCACGTCTCTCCCAGGCCACAGTCCCAACTCACTGTCTCCTGCGTGTGTGTTTCTTTACTGCTGGGAATTAAGCCCAGAAACACACCTCTAGCTTCACTTCCAGCTTGAGACCCTGGGTGTCTCCGTGATATGGGGTCATCAGCACGTGCAAGGCACTCTCTTGTCCTTCAAATCCTCCTCATTCTTTCTCTCAAAGTCCAAATGATCTCACCAGGTCGAAGCTCTGCTGGCCTTTCCTATCTCCCTCCTACCTCTCCTTGAGCATGCCAAGTCTACACTGCAGCTCCCCCCCCAATGTACGCTTAGGAGACTCCCCATGCCTAGCATAGCATCCAGTCAGCCCCTTGGCTGCGGATGACTTATTTCTCATCCAAATTCCCTCCAGGCAGAGACACGGAATTTCCTCTGTAGGAAAAATATGTTACTCATTTCTGCTCCCCCAGAGCACAGCTGGCCCATGCTCAATTAGAGACTGCGCAGTGAGGAATGTAGAGGAACATTCTCCACTGAAGTACCCCAAGAACTGGAAACAGTGATATCGCCGTTGAGATGTTTTTCCTCCCACTGGTGACCCCTGCCTCAGTTGGAAGCTCCAGAGGATAGCTAACAGGAAGGAAGCACCTGGGAGCCAGATCTGCAGAGGTCCTCATGATAAGTGTCCCTTCTCTCTATCTTTGGCCCACTGACCGAGTTATCGAAGGGTATCCATCCTGAGGGGCCTGGTGACCAGTTCTGCCACAAAGATCCTATCTCCTACACCAACGGAACTTCAAAGGTATCTTTATCGGTAGGGCCCACCTCAAGGACCATGCATTCCTAAGAAACTTCTCTGGCTAAGCCTTTTATTCTGGCACACCCACCCAGCCTTATCTGCAAGGTCCCTGAACTGTTGTCTTTCCAGGAAGGGTGTCGCCTATCTATAGACCTCCAGGAGGCAGAAGACCAGAAAGGCCAATGGAAGAGTGGTTTCAGAGATCTGAGTCCTGGCTGTTAGCCTCCAACTGTATTCCTTGGGACCCCCTAAGACCACCTTTCAGGAACCAAGACTCTTCTACCTTATAAATTGCAGAAGTTAAGGCTGGCATGGGCATGGGAAAGGACACCAAGAAGGTCTGCCTGTGCAAAGGAGGAAAGCTGTAAAGCAAAGGGAATGGGGAGGGTTTCCAGGAACTACATTATCCTGCTCCCAGCAAAACTGGGTGCAGGAGACTGTTCCGAGAACCACTCTTGACTGGGGGAGGACACAAGCCAGCGCTGCAGCTGCTGGGCTGGGTGGCTGGGTGCGGGAGCTGCTGGCCAAGGTCCTCGCCCCCCTGCCACTTCCCAACTAGCTTGTTCTGAGCCTCCTTGAACCCCAAGTGTCTCAGCGGGGCTTCCTGCTCCCTTCCCTGAGGGGTCTGCTATACCAAGAGCTCTTCCCAGGACAGGGCCCGCGTCTCTCCATTTCCACGTGAGACCCTTTGGGGTGCAGAAGTGTTTCAAAAACACTGAGGAGGAGACCCAGGGATCCAAGTCTTTTCTTTGCAAGCAAAAAGCCCTGAGTTCAGAATCTCCAGATCCCATGCAAAAATGCTGGGCATGTATGGCCGTACACAGTGGAGCCTAGGAATCCCCAGAGCAAAGCACTAAGGAGGTAACACAATCCAGGATGATTGTTGGAGTCATCCGTGGGCTCCATATGCACACACGCTCACATGTGCCCTTTTGTACACTCACTTGTACACACACACATACCCCATTCGTCCCTGCTAGTTGCCTGAACAGGATGAAACAGAGAGAAGCAATCAGGGACTGATAAACAGAGTCATCGATTAACTCAGGGAGATACGGCATCGCCTGTGTCATCCACCCATCCACCCACACTGAGTCCTTGGCCTTGAAAGTAATAGAGACAGGCACAAAACTTGAGGACCGGGCTGGAGAAGTGGCTCAGGGGTTAAGCCTCCGCCTTGCAGGCAGAAGGTCCTGAGTTCGGATCCCAGATCCCACGTATAGACGCCAGGCGGATGCGGGGGCGGCCTGCGCTTCTGGTCCTGGTAGGGCGGAGCCTGTGAATCCCAGGGCAGAAGGAGGTGGAGGTGCCCATGGTGGTTCGCGAATTCATCCGTGGTTCTACACATACACAGACATACACACAGACACGCGCACACGCACACACACACACATATGCACACAGTTGAATAAATAATAATAAAAAAAAAAAAAACAACTTGAGGACCCCAGTCACCTGCTGCGTCGTTCTGGTCTCTGTGCTACTAGCATGCTGTGCACCATCAGACTGCTCACTGATCCCCTCTGAGTTCCTTTTCCTACACGGTGGGCCTCCAAATGAGCTATGAGGGCAGGACAAAGTGCTGGCCAGTACAAAGCCAGACCTGGCACACGCCACGCAGGCCGGCCAGGCGAATGGGAAACCGTTGCTGCCGCTGTGGGAACTGTAGGCACAAGATGAGCTGCAAGCAACAGACGGCACACACCCACTCTCCCAAAATACACCTGAACTTTGTACTTGGATGAACCTAAGTCCTGGGGTCACTGTGGCCCCGCCCTATGAAGCCCCAGCATCTTGGCTTTCCTTTCTGAGTTTCAGTCTCCTGGTGTGGACAGCAGATCTGATGTCTACTCTGTCTGTCTTCCCACAGCATGGACTAAATGAAACAGGCTGGTACGACAGCTGCTAAATAGTTATTTCTTATCTGAGTGCATGAGTTATAACTCGAGGGCCCTTAGATGTGTCAGCCAGCAAATTGCTCCATGTTCCCTATATACTTCCTTCCTGGGTCCCCTCTCTTCACCCTCCCTAGCCACTCCCATGTATCACTCCCCACCCCACCCCCTGCTAGGGGCACTCAGCTTTGATCACTCAGCTGGAGTTTGGAGGCCAAGGAATTAGACGCCAGGGCCAAGATGGAAGAATTTATCTGTTCCTGGATTGTACAAGGTGTCCCCTGTCTCAGGGCCAAAATCCAAGGGACAGGAGGGCAACTGGGAGCTACTCTGTACCACACTGTCCCAAAATTTCCTGCCTGCAAGGCTGACTGCCTCAATGTATTTCAGTCACAGTACAATCAGCAGCCAAGCAGAGTCCACAGAGGAGGTCACTGCATATTCACACACACAGACACAGACACACACACAGACACACACACACATAGAAGACAGGATTTAAAACCACCCCTTGAATCCCAAGAGAAAGGGATCATACTACGAGCTATGGTTGTTTGCTATTCAAAATGTTTATTGAATTCTGCCAAACTGGGCAACCTTGAGACAGTTATTGAACATTTCTGAAATTAAGATGCATAATCATAATAGTTGAGTTACAGATAAACAGTGCATGTAAAGTTCTTTGAAAAGCATGAAGTACCATGGAAGCTAGGCTGGAAATCCTGGCTAGCCTGTACAGAGAAGAATAAAAGGGATGGCAGTAGCTAGGGAAATGGCTAATCAGTTAAAGCATTCATTATGTGAGCAAAGGGACTAGAGTTCAGATCACCAGATCCCAAGTGAAATATCAGATGGTTGTGGCAGCGAGCCTCTAAGTCCAGCCAGGGATTCCCCAGAGCAAGCTTGCTAGCCAGATTAGCACCATCAGTGAGTTCTGGGTTTTGTTAGAACCTGTCTCAGGGTGGAAGAATGAGCAAAGGTGATTCCCAAATCAAATCTTGGACCTCCATATGTGCACATACATGTGTACTTGCAACACATGTATGCTCGCATAATTGAACATACATGAAATGCATGCGTATACATACATAAGTGAAAATAGAAAATAGTGCTGGTGATGACTACTAGTAGTGCTTATTGTACAGGTAAGGTCTATGAAAAGGCCATTCTTTTTAAAAGCCAACCAAGTAGGCAACAAGCTAATATTTGGGTTCTAGCTCCATTCTGCAGTAGATTCTACTTCCATCTTTTGCAGAGAAACATGAAGCTTCACTTAGCAAATGACCCTGGTACAGCAGAATCTTCTCTTTGCTACTTAGCACAAAATGGCTGTAGGAATCCTTACCTGGCCACAGAGCCCACGCAGAGTGTGGGAAGAGAGCAAGCTAAGTACAATCAAGCACAGGGTGTCCAATGTTCTCACCAGGTGTCCCACATGCTGCCTGTGGTAGCAGTGGGTAGGAAGGACCACCAGCCTGGCTCCAGGTTCTCCTTCCTGGGGCACAAACAAGGGCTCAACCTGGATGAGCTGGGTGCCAAGGGCTAAAGACAGAGCTTCACATCTCAACATGGGTCCCAGACACCTTTTCTCATTCTCATTCCTTGGCTGTGAATGGTGAGGTCTGCCTCCAGGCTAGTTCTGGAAAGAGATGACAGAGTGCAGAGCCCTGAAACCAGAGCCCTCAACTTCACAAAAGACCTGAGTTCCTGATGCAAGGTGCTTGGCTTCCTGAGCCTGGGGAGACATCTGTTGCGTGGAAATGGAGCTAATCCAGAACCGGATATACAACCTTAGACTCGAAGATGCTCTTCAGGCCAAAGTGCTGGGTAACTTGGAGCCCTGACTTGAATCAGCAGGCTACTGTTTGGAGAGTATGTGTATGCCACTCACTGCAAGATAAAGAGATGTCCTGTAGAAATCCTGGCCTTACTCAGTGGCATTGCCCACGTGTCTTTGTTGGCCTGGGTAGCCATAACCTAACACCACCATAACCTAATGTGGCTCTAGAAATGACGCTCTCGTATCTAAGTCCAAGGTCAGGTGGCAGCAAGGTTTCTCCCAAGGCTTTCTCCTGGGGTTGTGCACAGCACCTTCTCAACATCTACAGGCGGTTTCTTCTGTACTTGCGTATCACTACTGTGTCTGACAAAGACACCAGTCAGACTGCAGCCTCATTTGAACTAGAATGATCTCTTCAAAGGCACCGAATCCAAACTCAGGCACATCTGGGGCAAGGGGTTTCCTGCTTGAAGTCTGGGAGGGCACAGGACCCAGGTACCCACCTGCCGTGCTAAACTCTCAGAGCATCCTAAGATCCCAAACATAGTCCATCTCAGACATTCTGATTGTGGGATGGGGGAACCTAGAAAACTGGCCCGTGTAGTAGTTACCAGGGAAGGAATGAATTCCTGGTCAGGGCACAGGAGTCACATGAAGACGTTTCAGGATGAAGCCATACTCCAGTCAAGACGGGGAACTGGTACATTGAGTCCTTGTCCCTTAGCTGGGCATGCATAGTGGTGCATGCCTATGGTCCTGACACTTGTAGCATGAGGAAGAAGGATCATGGTTTAGGACCAGTCTGGGCTACATAGTGAGACCCTGCTTGAAACAGAAAGGAACAAAACAAAACAAACAAACAGAAAATATAGATGTGTGACCTTATATGAATGACCATCAGTGCTCTGGGCCTGTGTGCTTGTCTGTGCCAAGCAGGTCACTCCCACCTAAGAGGAGTGGAGGGTGTGGAAAGTGCAACAGAGACAGAAACAGGTCGCAGCTGAGTGGAGCCCAACCAGCGCCAACCACACCTATGTATTTCCTCAAAACCCTGGGCCACTTTCATATCTGGGCACCACCAGGCCCCTCCCACTTCCAAGAATGACTCTCGGGGACTATTCAGAGGCCCCCTGGGCAAGCAGAGGGCAACAGAGGGTCAGCGTGACCCTGAAGGGAAGTCTCTGGGCTCTTGCCAAGAAATAACACCTGACCATGTCAGCTTTGTTTTTATGCTGAGCATAGCTTCCCTCTTCAGCGAACACCCCACAGTCACTCCAGACCAGTCCGGTTTCCGACTTTGCAGGGATTTTCTCCAAAGGCCACAGCCAATCCCTTTGGATAAGCTCCACCTCTCTCTAAATGAACTTTCAAGAGCTGGGATCGGGCTACAGAGATGGCTCAGGGGTTAAGACTGCCTCACAAGCAGCAAGTCCTGAATTCGGATCCCAAGTCCCACTTAAAAACACCAGGCGGAAAAGGTGTCGGTGGCCCGCCCTTCTGGCCCTGGTGGGCAGAGTTTGGGAAATCCCAGAGCAAAAGCAAGAAGGAGGTAGATTCAGAACATCAGAGACCCTACATTAATCATCTGGAACCAGACCAGCCTAATTTCTCCCCATCCTAAAACTCAGGGAAATTTGCCGAGGGGGCGGTAAGATTGTAAGAGCCTAAAGATGGGGAGGAGCAAATGATACGCAAGATACTTCACACAAGTTAGGGCCAAAGTAACCATAATATGATTTGCATGACCTGTGCAATGACCTACATGTCATTGACCCCCCCCAAAGTCTAGCATGGATCACAGGCACCAAGATCCTTAAAGGCAAGGGATTAACAGCCACAATAGTGTTCCTGTACTAAAGGGCAACACGAGAAAGGGCTCTAGGTAATGCTGAGTCCTTACACCTCATTAGAGAGGAGGACCCAGAGGGAAGTTTGATCTTCACACTAAAGGATGGTCCAGGGATGGGGGGGGGGCAGGGGCTGGTGGCACTGGGAGAAAGAGGGGGAAGAGGAAGGGGAAAAGGGGGGAGGGAGCAAGGAGATCCAGGGAGGGGTGGGAGGGAGGGGACCAGGGTACCTACTAAGTTTGTATGAGTGGGAAAAAAAAGGTAGAAGCAATCCAGGATGATTCCTGAAGTCACCCTTGATCCTTCACAGGAATACACAGTACCCTCGGAAACACACACACACACACACACACACACACACACACACACACACAATAAATACATAAAATAATGATTTTTTTAAAAGGGCTGCGATCCCACAGGGAAGGATCTACTGGTATGGAAGGCAGCTTCTGGCCCCTCGAGCCTGACTGTGATCCTCAATGCACAAAGGTGGGGAAGGAGGACCGGATCTAGAAGTCCATGTAGAAATGGATTCATTCACATCAGATTCTTTTTCCTTTTTAAGGAGGAAGAGACATGTACAGCCTCTGAACCCAAGAGCATGCAGTTTCAGTCTTGGTTCTGCAAACTGTGAGCTTGGCCTCAGCTTCCTTCTGGTAAAGGGGAGGGGAGGTCTATGAGAAGTTGGCTCTTCTCTAGAAGCATTTGCCGAAAAGCACATGAACTATCATCCTTGTCTAGCCACCCTTATCTGTTCTTCCATCCTTCTGGTCAGGGGCTTCAAAAAGTCTCATTTACAAAGGCGGAAGCAGTAGAGATGAACCTGGGCTACGTCCTCAAGGCAAACTGCAGCTTGCTGTTCTCAGACACAGGTCCATCTATGCACGCACTGCATGTGAAGAGTCCAGCGAGGCTTTCCTACACCTAGAGGACCTTCCAGCAGGTCGGGGCCTGGCTGCTCTCGAACTTGGAAAGGTAAAGGTAGCCTGACACAAGACTTTGCATTGGAAAATCAAGGAAATGCCATAGCATCCATTTAGGGCAAAATTCCAGGCAGCCCTTCCTTTCTCCTATGGAAGATGTGCAGAGATACTCTGCTCACCATAAAGAATAATCTGGAAAAATGCAGGTACAATCACAGCAAGATTTTTTAGCAAATGCAACTGGCTGCTCAAGATCATGTGACTTCTCAGGGCTCCTCAAGCTAAATCTCAGTAAACTGTCCAGAATAAGGGAGCATTTATGAATAAAGAAAAGTGTCCAGCACAGGTTTCCAAGATGTGCTCATTCATTCTAGGATGGAGTTTGGGAAATAATTAATAAACCCATTATTTTTTTTCAAAGGCAGTTTTTCAACCTGCAAAGGAAGCATCAAATGAAAGGGGCCGGATAAAGGGAAAGAAGGGGGTTTGCGGTCCTGGGGACAATCTGCTGAGTAAGCAATTGAGATACTGTTAATACAGCCTTGGAGCTATGCAAGCTCAAAGGGCTTTTACAGACATGATCTCACTGAGATCTTTTTATTAGCTTCTACGACAGGTTAACAGGTTCCTGCCTCTCTGCTGAGACAGGGAAACTGCAGGCTCCTGGCTTCCCCGGACACACGAAGGCCACAGCAGCTCGCCTGAGCTGCTTACGCAGCAAAGACGACAATCTGTTCCTTCATCCACAATCCCTCCAGAGGCAGGCATCACGAGTGGAAACTAATTTAAAAATAATAATAAATTTGCCGTGGCAACATTCAAGGAACCCTGGAGCTTTTTTTGTTTTGTTTTGTTTTTCTAGGGAACAAAGCCAGATAGGGAGAGGGGTTGCTTGGGGTCCCCCTGGATTTACTTTCCACCCAGCTGGTTCCTGCTGTGTTTTCCAGAGTAGAGGTGGGCGATAGTGGGAGGGCCCTGTTCAGGACAAAAGGATGGTAGGATTGTCCCGAGGTCTAATCACAAAGCGGGATGGGAGCTGTCAAGACTGCATGCTTCTGTCGTGCACCCGTTTGTTCTGTGGGCTTTGTAGAGCTTCCGTGCTGGGGTTAGACGCACAGCCTCCTGCATGCAAGGAGTATATGCTACCCCTGAGCTACAACCCCAGTCCTGTTACGTATCTTCTGGTTTCCCCTTATGTGACTACTTACTCAATGTTCACCTCAACACCCTTCTGGGACTTCCTGCTGCCCCGTGGGTGCCATGCCAGGGTACCACACTCTGTCATTCTTCCAAGGTCTAAGTGAACTCCAGGAACGGGCCCGGCTCTGGACGTCCTACTTCAGAGCTCTAGACTCCGCTTGGGCGGCTAATGCCAAGCTTGGGTATAGGGCAAGAACACCCTCGTGCAGTGAGATCTGTGTGCAAGGTCAGGTGGAAGGAGCATGGTGCGGTAGACGCAGCCCCAGACTGACACTTCCCCTCTCTCAGGAAGCGCAGTTCCCTCTTCGGTAGGGCTTGGATTCCCAGGCCGTTACTCAATGGAGTGAGATCATGTCTGTGTGATACTATATAAATTGCAAAACTGCTGAGCCACATGGGACCCCAGTGCTTCAGGAGGCTGCTCCTCAAGGCCCATGTCCAGGACACGAGAGGAAGGACTGGGACACCAGGGAATCCACTGAAGGGGGGCCTGGGCTGCAGGCTGCAGCATGGGGTTGGGCAATGTGTATAGAAAAACCCTAAGGGGGAAGCTGGGGCCAGGCCTTCTGGGTCCAACATCTGTCCCTCCTGCCCACCTTCAGTTATCTCACCCTAAGTGGCAACCCAATATCCCCTCCCACCCACCCCTTTAAGCAAATTTGCTATCTATATCTGGTAACCCCACGCCATTTCCCTGCAGCTCATTTGAGGAATCAGGAAGCAACCACCCCCAATTTTATCAGAGGGGATGGTATGAAGCAGAAGCCAGAGACCACAGGCGAGAGTAGAGGGCTCACCATTTGGTCCTACTGAACAAATTCTTGTCACCTTCCCCCTCCAGACACTCAGCTTTACAATTATGGAGAGCCACGGGCAGGCGTCACCTGTGAGCTGGGTGACCCATACAAACCTAGATCTCAGATCCCCGTATGTACCCGGGCCAATAAACATAGCATGCCACCCTCAGGGTGGCTCAGAGTTACCCCAGGGTACACACGGCACCTGATAAAGATGAGGAGCCCTTTCTAGTATCTGCCCTCACACTGCTTAGCTGGGTCCCTATCAGTCAGATCACCAGCCCAGGCTGTTAGCAGCATTAAATAAAAACGCGGCGTGAAAGACTCAGTGCGCTCCCTGACGCTGAGTAAGCGCTCGATAAATGAGAGCCGTAGTTATAGAGCAAAAGGGAAAATCCACGTCCCAAAGCTCACAGCTTTTCCAGGAACCTGGCCATCAGGGAGGCGGCATGGGCTCAGCCAGAGCAAGCAGAGCATCTCTGGCCAGTGACTAAGGCAGCTGTTGTATCCAGCTGCCCGGGGAAGGTCCCGGCTTGGGCTGGTGCCTTAGCTGGCCGGCGCTCAGGATGATGTGTCTTTACCGTAAGCTCCGGGCAACTGCAGGGCCAGCATTGGCCTCCCCGTCCCTGGGGCCTGATGCTCACTGGTCAAACGATGAGAACTGCTTCGTAAAAGAGGCAGAGACGTCAGGGCCCTGGACACCATCACAGCCCAGGACATTTCCCAAAAGTATCCTTGGTCGGTGTGAGGTGCGAGATCACAGGGCTGGTCCACAAGCCTGGCTGAAACCTGGGACAGGAATCAATGTCAAAGAAGATGAGGGGGAGAAGGGAGAGGACAAGAATCAAAGGTACCAAATGGAATGGTGACAGGGTAGGAGGTGCCAAGGCCAAGACAGGACAGAAGGAGGTGCATGAGAGACACAGGCTGACAGAGAAAAATACACATATATGTGCACACAGGCATGAATATACACAGCCCCTGGAGTCCATCTGCTGCACACAGAAGATGCCTCACTCTGTATGGACCTTTACTGAGGTCCCAGCTGGACACTCGGGTGCTGATCACCCCCTTCAGCAATCACACGGCAGCGCAAGGTCTATGTGCCGCTGAGGATCAGCAGACCAAGTTGATCAACAGCTCTGGGCTCCACGGCCCACTTAGAGGAGGGAACACTAGGAACCCCTCTACAAAGGGCCCACGGAAGGATTCCAGGTCCTCTGTTGAAAGCGCTTTGACCAGAGCGCAACAGTTGGCGCTGCCTGCCAGCTCTCCTCAGGGTGTGAGGTGCAAGCTTGCGGCCTCCTTTCACAACTGAGGCCACAGAAGCCCAGGCGGAGGGCAAAGTGACTCATTCATGGTCACTACCTCAGTCTCCCAGGGTGGCAGGAACAAATGACCACAAACTGTGTGGTTTAAACAATGGAAAGTTGTTCCTCACTGTGCTCAAGCTACAAGGTACCGGAGGATCACTTTCTCCTGAGGCCTCTCCTCAGCTTGGCCTTGGTCCCTTCACAATTCCCACCTGTCTTCCCAACCTCCTCTTTTCTCAAGGACACGGGTCACA
Organism: Typhlomys cinereus; assembly: GCA_023101885.1. Lineage (NCBI taxonomy): Eukaryota > Metazoa > Chordata > Mammalia > Rodentia > Platacanthomyidae > Typhlomys > Typhlomys cinereus. Next base: position 15,686,895 of record JALPQD010000003.1, read on the forward strand.
TTGTCTTAGGGGTGTCCTTATGTCCTTGCTAAGCACAGTCACTTTTTCAATATCCCTGTCTGGGACTGCAGTCACATTCTGAAGCAGAGAACAAATACTTCAACATATACAGTGTGGGGGATACCATTTGGCCCAAAGCAATCACCCCCCCATCCCCAGGCTCTCTGATCAGGACTGAATGAAGAAACCAGTTTCTCTAGGAAAACCTTAACTTCTGTCTGTCCAACCCTCAAGTCTACAATGAGCTAGGAACAGCCAGCACACAGATGCTCGCTCGACCTCAGCAGTGAGACTTGCTCACGATCAGCGACTGCTGGCCAGAGGATTGACGTGCTGTTGCCACAATCACAGATGTTCAGCTCTGACTCTCAGGGACGTTTGCCCATTGGAGAAGCCAGGGCACTGAGGCCCGCTGTGTGAACGTCCGCGGCTCACTGGGGGCTGGCCCCAGGCTGCCTCTCACACGGCAGGTGGTCACTTGATGTGAGTTCTTCATGCTTAGCCTGCTCTTCGCCTCTCTGCTCTCTTCTTCTTGGGAATCAGCTAATTCCTCCTGGACAGAAGACAGTGGCCATCTCGACAAAGGTGACCACAGTTTCCTTTCTACTGTGAGTGACAGAGCTATGGGAAACATCTGGAAGATGCGGTCTAAGGAGCAGGATCTTCTTCCTAGAGAAACTTTAGACAGAAGACAGGGACCATTGCAACAAAGGTAAACACAGTTTCCCTTCTACCGTGGAACATCTGGAAGACTGGCAGACGCTTTCTGGGCATTGGTTCTCCTTCCTGCAGAAACTTAATCCCTTGCCCCTTTGACTTGGCAGCCCACTGGGCAAAGCCATGTCTGTTTGCTGGCTTCTCGGACAGGCCAGACACAGCCGGTACCCAGTACAACGGATGGAATGATTGGTGCATAACAACTGTCTGACGAGTTTGGGTGAATGATCATGAGCTGGTGAGGCAGGAAGATGGTGAGAAGTCAGGCTGCCTGTGGACTCCTTCCGCACGGACAGCAAGTGCCACAAACAGGAAATGCAGCTGCTGGTAGCAAGAGCGCTGCCAGCAAGCATCTTACTCGCCACGCTGGCAAAGCTGTTACACACCGACTGTGGGCGACGATGTGGGCCAAGGGGGATCCTGCACCCTGTGAGTCGGAGTGTAAGTCTGTACTGGTGTTCTGGATGGTGACTTGGTAACTCCCAGTCAACAAGCGAAGCATGCCCACCAACTTCAAGACCACAAGAGCTTTGGCCTCTGGGTGTGAACCCTGAAGAAGTCCAGGAATTTGTCTAAGAAAACACCCAAGGAAGCTCTTCCCCGAGTCCCCAGCCAGTATGGAAACAGAAGAAAGACGGGGCAACTAACAAGTTTCTCCAACAGGAGACAGACAAAGGTGTCCTTGGAAAATGCTTTGCGCTCGTCACCCACTCCCTCATCCTGGATCTCCTTGCCCAGCCTGGCTCATTGTCAGGTGTTATCAGTCCAGGGCCTTACCGACCCCAGAGAAAGTGGAATTCATTTATGGCAAAATAAAGCATCAACTCCCGGAAAATGGCCTTTGTCCAGGGGAAGTTGCCTGACAAAGAGCCTCTGGCCCTTAGCCAGAAGCCCCAGGGAACAAGGGGCAGCACCACTCCACTTAAACCAATTTGCTGGCCGGGACAGCAGCTAATGGGCAGCCTGCTCTCAGTCATCAATACCACTTTCCAAATCAAGTTACCAAATTGCTCTTAAAACCACTTCAAAGGGGCTGGATTGACTGTCCCGGGTGAGGCATCCGGCCGGCCATGTGGCCGCCATGACTGCTGCCAGCGACCTCTTCCGAAGCATGGAGACTAGCAGGATTTGCTGGCTGACACTCTGTAACTGTTTGGGGGGTCTTCTTTCCCCAATGGGTGAGCCTCCAGAATGAAACTGGGATTCCTCCAAAAAATGAGATTCAATGAACAAGTTCCAGGAAGATTGGCAGCTCCCTCCTCGTCCCTAGCACAATAAATCGTGTGAAGTTTGTATGCATTTGTATGTGAAGTTTGTTCCCACTTTACAGCGGGACACACTGACACTGTTCCAGGACGGCACATGCAGAAAACACAGTGGACGCTGAGATCCAGCCACACTGGCCTAATGAAAGGTGAAGACCCCCAAGGTCTACAAGTCCTTCTCTGCAGGCAAGCAGAGAAATGTCAAAGGAGCAGGAGCTTAGTCATATACACTGCGGACGCTTGTGTGCTGTGGTGGAAGCACTTGACTGACTTACCTTTCATCACACACAAGTCATGGAACATGGGAATGCTCTCTGTCACAGAGGCTGAGCATGACGCTCAAGATTCACAGGCCAGGAAAGACAGACTTCGCTTCCAAGACTGAAATCAGCATTGCTTTGCCTGAACCATCTATGCTGGCTACACTTCGTGGGTAATTACTAGAGATGGAATCACCCAGGAGACACACCTCTTTGTGTTCTATGAGGAAAAGAAGACCTACCCAGAAGGTGGATGATCACATCCCTCTGGACTGAAGGAAAAGGAAAACAGGAACAGGTCAGCTGAGCGCCTACATTCACCTCTCTGCCTCTTGACTGCGGATGTAGCATGACCAGCCATGGCAGCTACACATGTTCTTGCCCACACACACACACATACACACGTCAAACAGTGAGCCAAAAGAAAGCCTTTCTTAAATGGCTTTTGTCAGGTATTATGTCCCAGCAAGAAGGAAAAGAACTAATATGCCAAAATATCTGCCCACTTTTCTTAGACACAAAGTTCTGTGGAAGAATCCACGGCAACTCCATGATGTAAGGGGGATGCAAAATATGGAGACCTATTGGCTCTAAAGCAAGCAGACTTGGCATCCTTCATTCCCAACCAGGGAACATTTGATTATGTCTAGAATCATTAAGGTTATTATAACCAACTAGACTTTGGGTTTGTGAGGTAGAGTAGCTGCAACACACACACACACACATATACACACCAGCCTCAGTGGGCCATTATAAATCAGAGGAGAACAGAAACATCAGTTTCAATGTATGAAAATGTAAATGAGAGGATTATTGCTAAGACGCTGTTGTCAGCTCATTGGAACCAAAATGCACGGATTTCTTTCCTTTTGTCCTAGGCAGACAGAGCAGGATTGAGACTCAAAGCAGAACTAATACCTCACCATCAGTGGTAGCCAATGAACATCCATGCTCAGGGAACCTCAGAACAGGGGATAAGTCTATGGACACAGAATCCTGGGATATCAGATGGCCCTGACCCCAAACAAGGGCTCAACAGGATAGCTTCCTGTAAGGACTGATTCAAAGGCCAAAGGTCATGAGGAAGTCAAAGCAAGACAGCCCATGGCTTCCCTTCCCACCGCCCTGCCCTCATATTCCAGCTGGGCTAGCAGCTAGAAAATGCCTTTCTCCACACTAAGGAGTGGATGCCTGCTGACTGAGCGAGGTGAGAAAGAAGACATGCATTGCCTCCTTATCCAGAGACCACCAGTCAGAGGCACAACAGTCAGGACGTTCAGGTGAATATTATTATAACGCCAAAGTCACAGCCTGTCTGCTTCAGGAAGCAGACAAGAACAAGAATAGGAAGCAAGAACAAGAACAAGCAAGCGAACAAGGATATAACTTCCACCCTGAGAATGAGGATGAGGATTTCAAACATTCACTGAGTACTTACTACAGTCCAAACGTGATCCAATGACCATATGCCGGTCAAAGGTTAAGTGCTGTCAATCTCCTGTGCTATGACCAGATTTCCACATACTTTCCATGCCTCGAACAGCAACCCTTCTAAGGCAGGGTAATAGCCCATTATCTCCCTGCTCCATCAGAGTGTAGTCCTCACAAAGCAAAGACAACTATGCAGATATGACTAGAGCTGAAGACCTCAAGGTCAGCATCTCTCCAGATTGTTGGGGCGAATCCAGTCTACTCGCATGAAGCCTTAAAGCTGAAGACAGAGCAAAGTAGGAATTAGGAAGGACATTCACCTCTACAGTAGGACGTGAACAAGGAAGGGGAAGGCTGCAAGTCAAGGCTTTGAGGTCTCTACAAACTGGGTACGGTCTTTGTGTAGTAGTCAGCCAGACAACTGGGGATGGCACGGATTGGGAGGGGGGAGGATGCCAGTAGAATGAACAAGGAAATGGCTCCTTCCCTGGAAGTCTCCAGAAAGAATCTGAGCTAGCGACACCCTGGCTTTAGCTCACTGAGATCCATGAATGACTTCAGCCTCGTAAAACTGCAGGATGACAAGTTGGCGTTGTGTAAGCACTAAACTTGCGGGGAGGCGTCAAGGAGACCATGCAAAACAAATGTGCTGAGCCGGTCATCCAGGGATTGGGAGGCTGAGGCAGGGGGACTGAGGAGCCGGGTCGACCAAGTCACATACTGACATTCTGTCTCAAAACAAATGAAACCAGAACCTAACGCAACGGATAAACTGATCAACCAAAACCTAAATACAATGGACAAAAGCCATTTATTTGTATCTAACACGTCAGTACAAACGAGGAGACCGATGTGGTGCCCAAGGTCCCACAGCCTGTGAAGGACAGAGATGAGACTCGAGAGCTGAGGGACTGAAGCTTCACCACGCTATTCCACGCAAAACCCCCGACACAGCAGAGGCCAGGACTTTGCTTGCCCAAGGAATTCAAGTACAGTGTCTCCTGAATGCAGCTGCTTCTGCACCACTATAAAGACGAGCTACCTTGAGTCCCCTGGCAACCAAAGGCAGACTGTATGGGCCACGAAGTCCCAGGGATGCAACGTTCTCCACAGAGCACGGATGCTTCTCTATGTGGTCTTTTCCCCATGGGTCTTTGACCCACCAAGCTACAGACTGATCTTCCGAGGGTTTAAACTTACTGATTTCACCATACACACGTGTTTCACGTGTCTTCATACACTGAGGCACTCGGCCTCAGCCCACCCTTCCACATGGGAGTCTTTACTTAATGACGACTAGGTGAGAAGAACCATGAGGGGTTAGGGGAGCGCCACTAAATAGGTAAGAGGCACCCCTGTTCTCTCCTCCCCAGTGTAGAGGTGGTGCTGAGTTCTCCCACAGGGACCATGCCTCCAAGCTGCAGCAAAGATCTGCACTGGGGGGTAAAGATCTCTCTCCAATGTCCTACAAACTGGATACAGGAAAAGATTCAGCTAAGCGCCTTTGAGGATGAACCTCCCACAGGAAAGGGAGCAATGTCTTCAAGGCCAGGATCTGCGATGGAAGGAACACAGGTCCAATAATTATCCAGGTTCAGAGGGTGGTCGGCCAGTATGTGCAAACCCTAGAATGGCAGAGGCGTGCCCAGCACCCCTTTCTCCTTTATAAGAAAGACCATCACAGCAAAACACAGGCACCGACTTCCAGTGTGGAAACTCATCAGAAAGATGCAACTCCAAGCCCAGGCACTGACCTCAAGACCACATCCACTCGGTTCCACCACCCTCAGAAGCCACTTGGTCCATCTGACAAGATGCTCTCCCATGATCCACAGCTCTCAACACCACCATTCAGAAGCATAAGGCCACCAGCCCATCAGTGGGCTCTTGGTCGCATCCACGGGACCTAGAACACATGCTCATTCCACATGCCGGACAATTCTAACTCTATTCAAAGGACCTAGCTTGGACAGATATTCAGTGACCCCTTGGAGTAAGTACTGCTGTGTCACACTTGACAGTAAGAAGATGAGGTCCAGTTTCTATCTCTAGAACAGACCCCAGCCCTCTCCCAAAAATATTAAGAGTCTATCCCCAAACAGAATGCCATGGGACTTACTGCCTTTGAAGAATGCCTAATAGGAGAGTAACACCTCTCTGTCCTTTTACAAGCAGGAAGGTCCTTTGTTACCTGGGCATATGGTCAAACGCAGGATGGAAGTAGCCCACCGAAGGTGGTAAAAGTCCTGATGCCCTGCCCATAGCTCCAACAGTGAGAGGGCTGATTGGACAGCAACATGCAGGTCCTTAAAGGTCACTGGCAATGCAAAGTAGCTCTGGGCCCAGGCCTTGCTGAAGGCTTTACTTGCCTGGCTTGTTTCATCCGTTGTCCTTTAGGCACTCAGTCAACTGTCCCCACTCCGTGGATGAACAAGCCAGGACTAAGCAGACCCGGGATCAATACCTAGCTCTGCCCTGGCCCAGGCCCAACATCTAGGATGCCATCTGTAGAAGCCATAGCCAGGAATGAGGAGCCGACTCCCTTTGGTGTTTGCCTCAAATTTTGCAGATAAGACAGAAGAGAGAAATGCCACAGCTGTTGTGACAGGTGCTCTGCTATGGCTTGACCTAAACTAGACCTAATATGACAGTGTCAGGATAGCACCTTTACAAGGCAACTGGGCCAAGAATGCTCTGCCCCCAATGAAGACTCAGATTGGCTCTCCTTGCTCTCTAGCTCTCACCATGCTACTACGCCCTCGGCCCTGTGACATCAGAGCAAGATGAGCTTCACTGGGTACAGCCCTTCAATTTCCAGCCTCCAGAATCCTGACCTGATGACCTACGTTGTTCTTAGATAGGCTGGTCGACCCCAGACCAGTCTGTCAGGGAGACTGCTGTGGCTCTCCCTGCTGTAACAGTGACAGAGAGGAAGGAGGTAGAGGCCAAAGCAGTTCGCAGTTGAGAGAACAGTCGGGAATGGAAGAAGCAGAAACGGGGACGACAGCCTGCTCATGGGGCCCACCCTAACTGGAGCCACAGGGAAGTGGACTGTGAGTGCCGACCATTCATTCCCAGCAAAATGAGCCTCTGAAAGGTGGCATTCCCGGGATTTGTGTGGCAGGAGCAGGAAACGGGGCAAAACGGCCCTGCCAAGTTTTCCGAAGGAAGTGAGTCACCCGTGTTGTGCAGTTCCACATGGCCAGGCAAGGAAAAGGCATTGTCTGGGGCCTCACAAAACAGGCACCTCGCACTTGCTGGACATGGCCGTATTTGGGGATTGGCAGAAACACTGAAGGAGCACCTCTGACCTGTGCAGAGCCTGGCTCTATTACAGGGAGCCAGTAGACGAGGTCCGCCTCTGTTGCAGGGAGCCAGTGGATGAGGTCTGGATGGGAATTCTGCTTGGCTTAGTGTGCGGAGGGAAATCGACTCACACGTCCTTACGTCCTGCCTATCAGCAGTTAGGACCCAGCTCTGGGGTCAGGCTGTCCGGTCTCCATGCACACAAAATAATGAGCACTGTGTCTAATGAGAAAGAAAGCGCATCCCAGGCCTGCAATGGAGTGGGCCAAGGAGCTGGTGGGCACTGAGGAGAAGCAGAATGGCCGGGTCCCCCAGGCACCCAGAAATGAGCGTGGAGGAGGGAGCTCCTGCCATCAGCTAGCAGAATAGCGAGACAAGAAAATCAAAAACCGAGTTTTAGCTGCACACATAAACCAAGTTTAAAGAAATCTAAAATTTCATCCAGATCAACTCACACAGCCACCGCTCATGATACCACAATGGAGACTGAAAGAATCCACAGCAAGGGAGCCTCCTGCGGAGTCTGTAAATCTACTGGCTCTGCAGGAATAGGCCTGGTACACAGAAGCCACAGGCTTGAAGGAAGGAAATGTCTTTGATGTGGAGGAACCAGTATCTTCATTCACTGTATGACGTCTTAGTCACAGCAACCCATTATTGGAGATATCACACACATGCACACACATATATACTCATATACACATGCTTGCATACACATACCATGTGCACATACTTATAAGCACATGCACCCACACTCATGTATGCAGACCCATATATGTATATATATGTATATATATGCACATACATGCACACACATGTACATACATACCATCTTCAGTTTGAGATGACAAGAAACAGGCACGTAGAGGTTAAGTTCTCTGGCTAACATTAGTCCTTGACTGAGCTTAAAGAGTCAAAACCGAAGCCCAGGTTTGTTTGACGTTGCAGGAAACTTCTCCGTTCTGCTTATTGGCTAAAATTTTACTATTTTTTAAATTTATTAAATACTCAACTACTGAAAAGATGCGAACATAAGGCAAATCAGTTTTCTCCATGCCATGGAGCCTGAACAGAGGCTTTACCAGTCCTCCCAGAATGCTGTGGTATAGACCTCAAGGACCTTTTCCTCGGGGACTGCCCCCCCACGGTCAAATCTGCAGCTGACCCTGACATATAACTGATATCTGTCGGTCCCTCTCAAGCTCCCACCACGGTGTGGGCTCAAGTGTGGAATCCAGGTGCCACACCTCCACGGGCTCCGTCCCTGTAACAGACCCTCTCAGACCCTTCCTTTGGTGACTCCATAACCTACACACAAGAAGCTTATGGGGGACCCTGTTTGGAACCACATCCCTGGATCCGAGTGGCAGGGATCTCCCCAGGACCAGAATCCTCACCTCGCATGCATGACTTGCTCTTTTTCCTTTTGCACAGATGCAGAGCAAGAGACAGAGGGGACAAGATCTCGTGGAAGAAAGGAGCATCTAAATCCAGGCCAACGACAACCTCTGCTTCATCATTTCTGATGGGATGAGGCCGTGGGTGGACAGAGAGTCTGCGGCTCAGGGAGGGACAGAGCCCATCTCAGCAGCCACCGGTTTCTGCACAGCCAGACGAGAGGCTGCTGCCATCACTTGCTTTCGCCAGCTTTGCTTACAAATAAAAAGGAAGAAGGGGGAAAAAAAAAAACCCTCAGAGTTCAGCTTTAAAAGGACCTTTCATGCCTTGCCAAGCTTCTGCCTCCCCCATCCCCGCCTCTGTCGCGAAGTACAATACATATGTTTATCTTGCTTCAAGTAGGGGTATATTAAAATACTTGAGGATTCTCCCCTCCTAACCCTGGCATGCTGGCTCCCAGCGGCCGCGCGACCGCATATCATGAAGCGCAGAGGCAACCATAAATTATGGCCCTCGCAAACACAGAGATCTTTCCTGAGGTTGGAAGTCGCAGTACTTGAAAGGCTGACTTTCTTCAAACTTCCAGGAACTGAGTGGCTCGGAGCCCGTCTATTTAAAGGTCAGCCCGGCCCTGCTGTATTTGGAGGGCTGCCTCGGACACAAGCTTATTCTCGGCCCCTCTCCATAGCCACCACAGCGGGACAGGCTGTGAGCAGCACTGTGTCTTTCAAAGGGCTTGAGAGGCCAGCCAGACACAGAAGCAAGACCAGGGAGGGCTGGGAGATGACTGGTCGCCTCCCTCCCTCTTGCTCACCGCACCCTCAGGGGAGGGGCGAGAGGGAGGTAAAGGTGGTGAAGAGGAATGTCCCCTGGTGTGACCGAATCTTAGAACCAAGAAGAGGTTTGAATTTGGGGGGAAAATGATCATCCTTTTGTAGCTGTTTTAATTCAGCTCTGGCCTGACACAGAGACGTGAGAGAAAGGTGTCCTTGCGATCTATTTGTCAAAGTGTTGGGAGGAAAACCCTGCTCAGGCCGTTGTGAAGGCTCTGCAGAGGGAAAGAGCCTGCTGGTCAGTTTTTCAAGACTGAGAAATAATAACTTCAGACACATAGAGGTATTTGGGCACGTGTTTTCAGTGCATAGCAGTGGGGTGTGGGGAGGAAAGCGGCTCACATGTTAGCAGCCAGGAAGCCGAAAGAAAGCGCTTGTGTTGGCTGCCTGCACCTTCCCTGCGTCTATCTGATTCGGGCTCCCAGCCTAAGGAATGATACCACCCTCAAGCAAGATGGGTCTTGACCTCTGTTACTCCTCCCTGGAGACACCCTCAAAAAGGGGCTTTACCTAACTAACCTTCCTGGGTGCTTTTCACTCTAGTCAAATTGACAATGAGGATCAGTCATCCAGAGGAGACACTGGACTCAACTCAGAACATAGCACATGGCCAGAGGACAGGCCAGGGTCAGAAAGCAGGCCAGGTTAAGGCACAGAGAATTCCCAAGAGGAAACATCTGGGGTAAAGGGGTCACTTCTAATGAAAGTGACCACATGGGAAAACATACAGGGGAGCAAAGATCACTTGGGGGATGATAGAGGATGAGGAACCCATCAGACCGAGGGTGGCTAGATAGGGGTCTTCGCCAAACTGACCCAGCGGGGTTCTTGGTTAAAACTGGAGCATTCAGGAGGTGTACAGAAGGCCCTAGGAGAAAGCGTGGGAGGCTGGTAAGGCTGGGACCGTTACGAGCGTCAGGAGATGGTCCCCGTACCACCACCCCCTCAGCTACTACGCACACATAAACCCCTCGAGAAGCATTCACCCAGCCCACCGCTGTGCTCACTGTGCAGCTTGATTCGCTGGCGTCAAGCTGTGAGAATGGGTTGTGACATCTCGGGAAGTTGTTATCTGTCAAAGGTCACCTGCGAGGAAGGGACAGAACAGACCCCAGTGCCACCCTGTGCAACTCCGCAACACACTGTCTCGGTTCATCGTGCCTCGGGGCACATCCTTGAATTCTCCACTCCACAGTTCTGCTGGGGAGCATCAATCCCACCCATCCAGCACCCAGGGAGCTTCTCAGAGGAGGTGGCTTCAAACAATGTTACCTTCAAGGGGGTCTTCCAATCAGTCAGACAGAAAAGGATGGATGATCCAGAAAGAAAGTACAAACTGAACAGGGCCAGAAAAAGGCTTGCTTGAGCGACAGCTGCTAGCTGATGTGGCTGCAGGTCAGAGCCTGCGAGGGAACTCGGCGTCCTTTGAGACTTCCCAGTCACTGGTCACTCAGCAATGACTCCAGTGGCCACGTCACCGACCAGGTCGGTCCACATCCTCCCAACAATGCCAAGAGGGAAGTGCAAGGAGGAACATCATGAGCAGACCCAGCTCCTGAGCAGCAGGACCACGTTTGTGCCACAACCTCTGAGCCCCACAGGGAGGAAGGACAGAGGAAGGGGAAAAGCTCAGAACTATGATTCAGTCCAGACCTTTTCTAGTGTCCCATAAGCCTGAGAACCCTCAACAGGATGGCCCAGCACGTTCAGGCCAGTGTCCCTCTTGGTCACCTAACTGTCCTTTAGCTATAACTAGATTGGTCCAGGTTTTCTAATGGGTAGTGGGAGGGGACAGGCAGGAAGGATCTCACAGAAGCATCATAAAAGAGGACACAGGAAGGGGGAATCTGTCTGAAGGGGGACCTGAAGTGGGGCAGCAGGGAGGAAGACCCCAACATGGGATGTCCTGAGCCACAAGGCTAGTCACAGGGAAGGGTCAACATGGCCCACATGGCCAGGAGTTCTTGCCCCCAAGACAGCTGGGGCTGGAGCGGTGCTGAGTAATTTCCTGGATGACGCTGATGTCCAAGGGAGAGGGACACTGAGACCTTCAGTCCCTGGGGATCAGTGTGCTGCCCTGTGCTGCCCAAGTGAGAGCATCTGGGATTGGTATTCATCAGCACCAGGTCACAGCTAAGGATGGTGAGGTGACCAGAGGGGCACCAGCTGGTACTTGCAACCTCTCCTGAAGAGTCGTTGTCGTGGTTTGAAATGTGTCCTCACAATCTCGTGTGTTTGAGAAGGTCATGGCACCTTTGAAAGGTGGAGTCTTGCTGAAGAAAGGCAGTCACGGGAGGTGGGCCTTGAAGTGGAAAAGTCCCACCCCTCCTCCAGGAGAGGTCTGCTCTTGCAGTAGGTAGTCTTGTAGCTCTCAGTCTCCAAGAAGTCTGTAGTGACTTAGCCTGCCTCCAGCTTCCTCTGCCTGCCATGTTGCTTCCTCCCAAAAAAAACTATACCCCCCCCCACCACCGCCAGGAACCATAGCTGAATAAATTTCCCTTTCTCCCTTAAGCTGCTTGACTTTGGGTCTTGTCTCACAGCACAGTCATTTCACGAGTGCTGGACGCTTGGAGCCCAGAGGGCCGCTTGGACCAGCCATGCACATCTGAGAGATGAACCTAATAAGCCAGAATTCTGAAGAAGCTGGGGAGAACTCAGAATCCAGCCTCTTCCCCACACCTCTCCTAGAGACGGTCAATGTATAAAAGCAAATGGGGGCTGGAGAGATGACTCAGGAGTTAAGACTGTGCCTTGCAAGCAGAAAGTCCTGCGTTCGGATCCCTAGGTTCCACTTAAAAACACCAGGCAAAAAGGGCGTCCTGTCCTTCTGGCCCTGGTGCCTAGGAATCCCAGAGCAAAGCAAGAAGGAGGTAGACACAATCAGGCTGATTCTCTAAGTTACCCTTGGTCCTCCACAGGAAGACATAGTGTCCCTGTGATGCACGCACACACACACTGAATTAATTAATTAATTAAAATAAAACCAAATAGACCAGCTGATAACACGCACAATTTCTCCCGTTTCCTCATGCCGAAACAAACAGAACAGTGAACCCATCCACAGGATTCTTGACCCAATTATCAGGTATTGTGGCTGCCATTAGCAGAAGGGTCCATCTTGGTGACAAGCATACAGCTAATGCTAAAGAAAATTTATGCTTTGCCCTCAAAAAACACACCTTCCACATATTTAAAGATGACCTTCTAGATTGCTCTAATGTTGTGGAGGCTCTTTGTGGAGTTAAGTTGTGCCTTAATCAAATAGTACTGAATAGGACATGTCTCATTCTCTTAGCTCGAGTTCTGATCATCCACAGAGAAAAACGACAAAATGTGCTGTGTCCACACGTGGAACATTACTCAGTAGTGAAGAGGAGTAAAGGGTTGCCTGAACAACACTGCAAAGGGAACCTTGAAAGCACCATGCTAATGAAAGGAGTTGGTCATGAAAGACCACACACAGAGTGATCATGTTTCTGAGTTTCCAAAACAGACATATCTGGTGGCAGGAAGTAGATCAGTGATTTCATAGGGCTTGGAAAGTTAGGGAGAATAAGAAAGGCTTGCTAGTGGGGTGATACAAATGTTCTAGAATTAATGGTGATGACAGTTTCGCAATACCACAAGTACATGAAATATATCACCAAACTGTACACTTCAACTGCATGAATTGGGGCCATGTGAATTATATTTTGATAAGACTGTATACTTAAAAGAAGGTGAAAGATGTTGGCGATGGAATGCTTGGGTAGCTTACCAAGGTCCTGGGTTCAACCCTTAGAGGCGGAAGGAGAGGAGGATTAAGGTCCTAACAGTATCACATGTAATGGCAGATCCCCGCCAGCTGAAAGTTCTAGAACAGACCTAAATAATTCGATGAGCACATGAACACATCTGCCAACACAGCAAATCGTGCTTCTATCTCTACCCCTAATGTTCTTGCCCACTCAGAAACTCTTATTATTTTGTCTCCTGCCCTGAGCCATTCCTAAACAGTGGGAGTTAAATATTTATAAAGCAGCCACTGTTTGTTTAATGTTCAAGCTGGTCTTGGGGAGTCTGATGCTGAGAAACACTGAAGTGACAGCCGATTATACAACACGGAGGGGCTGCACACCGGGGGCGCTTCAGGCCTCCTCGCCAAGACCGTGGGCTGTGCCTGCTCCCTTCGCCCTGCCGCAGGGCACCGAGCAGGTGCCTGAGCTGATGTTCCTCTCCCCAGTTCGCATGGATACAGACAGACAGAATAGCCCTAGTCATGCAAAGCCGCTGGGTCTTGCTCTGAGTGTACCCTGTGCTACTGCCGGGGCTGCAGCCGGGCATAGGGCAGACACGCTTCTCCCACAGAGCCTCTCAGATGTCTGTGCCCACCGCAGGTCCTGCTCCACACAGCCGGTGTCATCAGAGACACACAGACCAAGGATGCATGCTCAGCCCGACCCACAATGCCCTCGGGGTCTTAGCATATCCAGGTCTCAGTGGGGTCCTGTGCTACTTGGACCCGACTGGGGAACCTTGTATCTCACTCACCTCGGTTATTTGCCAGCTGTGGCGTGACCTGCCCTGACTCAGTGTCCTTTACTCTGAAACATCTGATTGACCCACCTGCCACTTCTGAAAAGAAGACGGCGCTCAGGGCAGCAGCATCGGGCGGGTGTGGTGATGGTGATTATGTGGGTGTATCTACTTTCTGCAATTCGCCTGGCTGCCACTTTGGGAGATTCCGGTTGTCACAGGTCCTCTTCGCACACGGTTAAGACAGCTTGAGAAACAAATGAACCTAATAAGAATCAAATAAGGTCGGGTGAAGATGTGCTCTGCTCAGAACACAGGTGAGTAAGCGATGTCCAACTTGCTGGAACAGCTCCAAGCAGGTCAGCGGCTGATGTTTCGGATCTGAGCTCTCTGATTCTCTCTGGGGCCTGACGACCTCTGAAAGTACCTGTGTTAGGTAACAGGCTTCCCAGCATCTCCAAACCACTCCTCCTGCTAGGAATCACCACCAATCCTGCCTGGACCAGGAGGGGCCAGAAGTACAGGAGAGGGGTGGGCCTAAGCGGAATAGAGGTAAGAGGCCAAGCCAGCCCTGTCAGACCCTCCCGCACCTGCTGCCTGCCATTCTGCACACTCAAGGGACTGAGGCAGGAGACTCTCAAGACTCAGGGCTAGCTTGGGCTACAGCATGAGGCCCTGTCTCCAAAGGAACGAAAGACAACAAGTCCTGTGAATGCAGTGACACTGCTCTGAGAGGGGCATATGGGGTGAGCAAGAGAAAGGCAGGCAGAGGGAATAACGGGAAATAAATTAAACCCTAGCACAAACAAGGATACGGTAGAAACAAGAAGCGGAACCCCAGGGTGAGGCTCAATGGTAGAACTTCTTAGATATGCCAACGCTCCAGGAAAAAAGAGGAAAAAAAAAAATCGGAGGCAGAAGATCTTGTTGTCCTAAGAAAATGCCACTGACAGGTAAGGCCACTCCAAACAAGGTGCAGGTATTCAGAATAGGTAAAACAAGCGTGTGTCATAGAAGAGGGTGGACACTGGATTTTGAGAAAAACCAAGCCACCAACACCTGCTGCTAGACCTGGCCCTCAGTGTGCTGCGAACTGGAGTGATTTATGTCACAGGTCCGCCTCAGGGGCCACCGACAATCTGTATACCTGGAAGAAGCTCTGAGTTCTACAGCTTGAGTTGACCTTATAACATGAAACCCTGGATCTCCGGATGAGGCCACCCGCCCTGGACCAGCCCTCCCCCCAGGGCTTCTCTAAGCATACACATGGAAACTTCCTTTCCCTCCCTCTTCCAGCACGAGAAGGATCATTTTGCAAAGGACCTTTCGAAGCTTCATTAATTCTTCAAGACAGGCCCATCTGCCCAGAGGAGATCTGTCTTTTTTTCCTGACTCTGCTGCCTGGGAACAAGAGTCCCTTGAATGCCCCGTAGTTAAGGTGTTTAACTGCAACTCTGCCGGGGAAGAATGAATACATCACTGTGTATGCGCTTATGCAAGTGTGCAAGTGTGTTCTGCTGTGACAATTGGTCTTAAGAGCCCCTAAATGAAGAGTGAATACACATGTACTTGCATGAGTTGGCCTTTGGGATCCCTAACTGCTTCTCTATCTATAAAAAATCACTGTGTGCATCCGTATGTGTGTGCATACACACGTGTACATACATACATGTTCCTATAGAACTTGTTCTTCAGGGTCCCTAATTACTTTTCTATGTGTGAAAAGTAAACACATCACCGTGTTGCTTGCTTGTGTATGTGTGCATGCACGTGTGTATGTGTGCATGCTCCTGTAACAGATGATCTTTAGAATCCCTAATTGCTTTTCTTTCCATAGAAAATAAATACACCACCGCATGTTGGCATGCATATGTATGTGTGCATGTTCATACATGTACACATGTGGAAGCTAGGGTCAGCCTCAAATGTCATTCATTCTTAGGCACTACCCCTTTTTTTTAAGATAGGGTCAAACTCACCCAAAGCCCAGACTGGCCAATGAACCTCAGGATTCAGCCTGTCTTCACGCCAGCACAAGGACTGGATTGTCATAAGCATGTACCACTACACTAGATTTTATCTGTGTGTGGGGAAGGCAGGAAGAGGGTTTGATGTGTGGTTAAACATACATGGCATGCATATAGAAGTCAGAGAACAATTCTGTGGAGTCAATATTCTCCTTACATTTTCATGTGAATTCTAGAGATCAAACCTAGGCCATGGAATTTATGTGGGGAGCTCCTTCTACCACTGAGACCCTTTCGTGTTTTTTTTTTTTCAGTTATTTTGACTCTAGTTAATTGGTGACAACCTCTACACAAATTAATATTATCAAGGCTTTTCAAAGTGCTAAGCTCAGTTTTCATGAAACATCTCTCAAGAGACGCCATTTTCATCAGTTTATAGAATGTCTAATTACCGACACAACTAACGTTTGGCAAGCACGCAGATCAGCTGGCAGTTACAAGCCTTCCGGGTACACCAGTATCGATAGTTAACATTTAACAAGTGTTTACCCTACAAACTCCAGGAAGCACTGTTCTAAGCCTTCGCGTGTATAAACTTGTTTAATGCTCTTGATCACCTTGGCGGACATTATAACTGGTTTTATGGATGAAGCATCTAAGCACAGAAGCGTTACTGAACTTGTCCTGGGACACGAGCTAGTGAGAAACACAGCAGCATCCTGACTCTGGAAAACCGGCCTGTCAAGCAGGCACCCAGTTGACGCCCTCAGTGAGCTGAGGCCCGGCTCAGATGGCTTTCCCAAGGGGATTTGCCTATCAGCTACCACAGCACGGAGGCCAGATGGAGGTCAGTTCTGCGGTTCTTACAACCAGCCGTTTACAAGGTCTTGCAATCAGTCAATGACTGATGGTGGCTGTTGGCAAAGAGTTTACAAGAGCATGTTTTCATGTGGCAGTGACTTCGGCTTCTCCGTGCAATCCATGTCTGCAAGAACCCAGATGTAAAGTTTCTCAGCTCCTCCCACTCACATCCCACACACACACACCCTCCGCAACACACCCGTGGTCACACACTGAATGACAACAGCCTAAGCTGATGCTAGGGGCCTGGGGAGACTCTTACAGGCCAGATGAGTCAGGCCAGGATTGGGATCGAACCCCATCTGCAAATATATCTGCCTCCTGGGACTTGTGGAACATGTTCGCCACCCAACTATGACGGAAGACTGAGGCACCCCTACACTGCTGGTGAAAGTGGGCAGGGGAGAGAAGCCAGCGACCACCGGTGACAATTGAGAGGCTTTTTCTCCCAGGTCCTGACCATCCTGAGTCCCCATGCTGTTGGGTGGTGGGCCAGAGGTAAGCTCTCCTCAGTCAGAACCCCAATCACCCACTCTGGTGGTCTGGGTTGGGAAGATGGCTGGGTGAATAAGTGCCGGCCTTATCCCCAGACGGGAACGCAGATCCCCAGAACCCACAGGAAAGCTGTGCTCATTGGAGTTGCCCACAGTCTAGCACTCAGGAGGCACAGCAAGGGTTACTTGGCACAAGCCGGCTAGTTAGACTAGCTGATGGACAAGCTCTGGGTTCAACTGAGAGACCCTAACTCAATAAACGAAGTGGAGCATTATTGAGGAAGACATTCAACATCAGCTCTAGCCTGCATATATGCATACGCATGCACACTCTCAACACACATGCACACACTAATGCACACACACACATCATATACACATGTGCGAAAAATAAATAAAAGAAATACCCTGCTTTATCTGTGATCCTTCTTGTGGTGGATGGGGTCGAGAGGCCCATACCAGCGAACCTTCAGAATCACTGAACACTTTGCAAGATGACCAATGATTGGAGACATAAGCTCCACTCTGCCTTCGGCCACTGGATTCTGACGAACAGGACAGACAGGAGGTCCATCTATGCCACCTGCCACCACTGCACAGTCAGGGCAGCTCTGCCAGCGGACCCATCCTGAGTACTGTCTGCAGGAGTCTGCATCATTCCGCCCACATATAGCTTGCAACTCCAGGAAATAGAGGTTTAAGACCACAGTCTAAAATGCGCAGCAGGGCTGAGAGGCCCCTCTGTTTCTTCTGTCTCTCCTCTCTGTCTGCAGGATAGCAGCCGCTGGGAACTCTCTATCACAGGCTTCTGTGGCTCACAGTGGCCCCCTGAAGTGATGGCACGGCTCCCCTGCAAAAAGACAAGTCAGTCCTGGAGTCGTTGCAGAAGACAGGCCTTGTCCTTGGCAAAGGGATCACAAGAGTTTATTCGTCGCCATCAGAACAGCCCGCACTTTCTAAAATATGCCACCTGCTGCATCTGTGCTTCTCTTTCTGTCCCAGTATCTATCTTGTGCTCATCACCAGTGAATCCCTGAGTCAAACCTGCATCTGTTTTCCCCTTTCTGGGTATCTCTACATTTGGACATAAAAGATGGATGTGTGTGGGTGATTAGGAGAGATGGATTCATAATGGATGAATGAGGGGTAGGTGGATAGGTAGAATAGTGGATGGATGGGTAGAAGAATAGATGAATGGGGGCTATAGACTGATGATGGAAAGAAAGATAATCACTAAGTAGGCATGTGAAAGGATGGAAAGGTAAATAGATGTATGTACAAGCAGAAAAGGAAAAAACAGAAGAAGGCTATTAGGAATTCTCAAATATGTCTATTCTAGAATCACAGGACAAGGGGGGGGTCAAAGCAACGTGAGAGAGTCCCCCAAGTCTCACATCTCAGCCCCCACTCCTCAGGACTCTTAGTACAAACTGCTGTGTCTACAGTCACCGGAGGGAAGGCTGAAGAGCACACAGCACACCTAGGGCCAAGGGCAGCATCAGTCGGAAAAGACAGATGACATCTCATTCTACAGTCAGTGCTAAGAAAAGATTTGGGCTCCCCATCCTGTGCACAGAAGGGTGCTGCCTCTTATCTACACATCATAGGCTCTGGTTAAGTGCTCCTAAAACTGTAGTGGAGTCCAGGGGAAAGACTGGCACAAGACACAGCTTCTCCCGCCAAAATGCCAGTTCCTTCTGCCTCTGTCCTGGATTACATACCCCACAAGGTGCAGAGGCAAACCCCAGCTGTAAGTCTTCTTCATCCCTCCCTACTGCTTCCAATAACACCTACTTGGGAGAACAATCCAGCAAAATCCAGGGTCCTGAACGAAACTGCTGGGTATGGACAACACAAGCAGGCAGATCTATCTGAGGAAGATACTTTCTTGTATGCACTGGGTTCTGAGCAAGACTTCGGCTGAGGAGACAGATCAGTAGCAAAAATGCTTGCCACACAAGCAAAGACCTATAATTCCAGTCCCTTAATGTTGAGTCTGGGAATCCGCCAACCACACTGGAAAAACAGACTAATCCTAAATAAGAGCTCTGAGCTTAATTACAGACCCAGTCTCAAAAGAGTACAGTGGAAGAGAGATCATGAATGATTCCTGCTATCATTCTTGGGCCTCTATACACACATACATTCATGTGCATGTGCACCTGCACACACATGCATTTACACAACCACACCCCCACATACATACATACACATGAAAATGAAAGAAAGGAGGGAAGGAAGAAAGGGAAGACGGAGGGAGGGAGGGAGGACAAAAAGAAGGGAGGCAAGGAAGAAGGAAAGAAGGAAGCAAGGGGGGAAGGAAGAAAGTGAGGAAAGGAGGGAGGGAGGGAGGAAGAGAGGGCAAGGAGGAAGGGAGGGAAGAAGAGAGGAAGGAAGGGAAGGAGGGAGGGAAGGAGACCTAAGTTCCCACTGGGTACATCACCATCTGTTTACTAGTCACTTGCCTACTTGTTCAGCCAACAAATCATCACTGAGTAATGGCCACAGGTCACGGGTCTGTTCTCTTCCAGGTATGGGAAACACCTGAGCTCGATCTGAAAAGGGAAAACGCAACAAGGACCATCACACCCAGCAGTCACCTTGGTATGAGGCATCCAAGCACTTGCTGGCGCGATACATCTCATCCTAACAAGCCCCCAGGGAAGGTACCCAGGGAGTGCTGTCATGCTCCCCTGTGCATTCAGGGAAACTGAGGCACAGAGGACTGAAGGGCTCACCCATGATCACGTGTATGACAATGATGCAAATCTAACTCTTTGTAGAATTAAGAGCACAAGGATTTATGAGTATGGAAGGTTCTGGGCAAAATGTGCAGGAAAGGATACAAGGCTGAGCTAAGGATCAAGAAAGGCACCTACAGCACGGAGCAGAGTGCCCACCCATGACTCAAGGCAAGGCTCACCAAAGCCAAAGCAGGAGGCAGAGTCTGATCTACCCAGTGTTCCCTTCAGCTGGGCCTCTGTGAATTACTGAAGATGAGGCACCTCCACTTTCTCATTTGGAAAGCAGGGTGAATGGCCCAATACATCCTGGTGGAATCTGGTAGGGTTAAGAGCTATGCTGTATCTGGTTCCCCATTTCCTCCTCTCACCTAGGGACTTGGCATGTCATCTTTGCTTTCATTACAGTGACATCCATAGAGTGCAATGCTGATCATTTCACAGCATGCAGTTCAGTGGCCTCTAGAACATTTACAGCGTTCTTCCAGCAGATTGTCTACCTAGCTCCTAAACACTCGTGTCACCCAAAAGGCTGTAGGTACCCACTGTATGTACAAATTTTAGATTAATTTTTTTTTTTTATTAAAAATTTAATTATACATTTTAAATTTTTTTACCAGTTCCCTCCCTCCCCCCTCCCCTTCCCCCAGTGTCTCCCCCCCAATTCCCAGAGAGTCCTTTATTGTGTGCGCCTAACTCTCCACTGGGTCCTCCTCTCCGATGACATATAAGGACCCAGTGGCATTTCCATAAGCCCTTTCTCTTGTTCCCCTTAATCATAAGATTACTACTATGGCTGTCAATCCCTTGCCTCCAGGGGTCTCGGTGCCCTTAACAGATGCTAGACTTTATGAGGGCAACAGTGCGCTGGACATTGCGCAGGGCATGCAAAGTTCCATTATGATTGCTTTGGCCCCAACTATTGTTGAGAATCTTGCAAATCGTTGCTCCTCCCATCCTTTTGCTCTTACAATCTTACCGCCCCCTCTTCCGCAAATGTCCCTGAGCTCCAGGATGGGGAGAGATTAGGCTGTCCTAGTTCTATGTGATTGATATAGAGTCTCTGAAGTTCTGGATTGTGGTTTGTTGATTTTCTTTTGCAGTTTTCTGCTCCTGCAATTCCCTTCACTCCATTCTGCTGGGCACTGTATGTCACCCCTTGCAGACCTTGATGGAGGCTTATTTTCTCTGCTGTAACATGGTCTCCTCTCTCCTTGTTTCTGGTGTGGCCCTCCTAACCCATCTCTCTTGTTCATAATCCTTGCAATTACTGTGTTACATAGGTTTACTTTTGAGTGTCCCAATGTGGGCTGGGCGAGTTTGGTACTAGGAGCCACCTATTAGGGAGTACATACGGCGCTTAATTTTCTGGGTTTGGGATACTTCACTTAATATAATTCTTTCTAATGACATCCATTTCCCAGCAAATTCCAGTAATTCATCATTTTTGATGGCTGAGTAGTACTCCATTGTATAGATGTACCACAGTTTCCTTATCCACTCGTCAACTGTTGGACATTTAGGTTGATTCCATGACTTTGCTATTGTAAACAGTGCTGCTATGAACATGGTCGAGCTTGTGCTATCGAGGCGAACCTCTGCTGCTTGGGGGGTTATTCCCAAAAGTGGGATAGCAGGGTCATATGGCATTTCAATCTTTAATTTCTTTAAGAATCTCCAGACGGCTCGCCAGAGTGGCTGTATGAGCCTGCATTCCCACCAACAATGTAGGAGAGTTCCCCTCTCCCCACATCCTCTCCAGCATTTGTCGTTGTTTGTACTGTGGATTTTTGCCATCCTGACCGGGGTGAGATGATATCTCAGGGAAGTTTTGATTTGCATTTCCCTGATGGCGAAGGAAGTGGAGCATTTTTTAAGATAATTGTTAGACATTTTAATTTCATCCCTGGTAAAGTTTCTTTGAAGTTCCAGGGCCCATTTTTTAATTGGGCCAGTGTTTTCCTTGGAGTTTAATTTTCTAAGTTCTTTGTGCACTCTGGACAGTAGAGCTCTGTCAGATATGTGGTTAGTGAAGATTTTCTCCCATTCTGTGGGTTGCCTTTGAGCTCGTGCGACAATCTCTTTATCTGAACAGAAGCTCTTTAATTTCACAAGATCCCAACTGTTGAGAGTTGGTAGCAGTGACTGTGCCATTGGATGTCTGTTTAGGAAGTGTTGGCCTAGCCCAATCAGCTCGAGGGAGTTCCCTATCCTTTCAACTATGGCTTTTAAAGTCTCTGGCCTGATATCAAGGTCCTTGATCCATTTGGAATTAAGTCTTGTACATGGTGACAAGTACGGGTCCAGCTTTAATCTTCTGCATGTGGAGATCCAGTTTTGCCAACACCATTTGTTGAAGATGCTGTTCTTTTTCCATTGGATTCTTTGGGCCCCTTTGTCAAAGACCAAATGGCTGTAACTTTGTGGGCTTATATCTGGGTCTTCAATCCTTATCCATTGATCTGTGTGTCTATTTTGGAGCCAGTACCAGGCTGTCTTTATAACTATGGATTTGTAGTATAGACTTAGGTTTGGTATGGTAATACCTCCAGCTGTGTTTTTGTTACTCAGGATTGTTTTTGCTATCCTGGGTCTTTTGTGCCTCCATATGAACTTTGAGATTGTTTGGTCAACTTCTTTGAAGAATTGCTTTGGGATTTTGATTGGTATAGCATTGAATCTGTATATTGCCTTTGGTAGGATGGTCATTTTTACATAGATTAATTTTTTGAGAAATTGCCATACTTTGTTTTCTTCTCAAGCTGTACTACATAACATTCCGTCCAGAAGTTCTTCCACATCTTCATCAACACCTGTTCTTAGATATTCCCTATCTTACTTTTTTTTTATTATGACAATTCTAGTAGGTTTAAAGGGGTATCTCATGGCTTTACATTGTGCCTTTCTAGATACCTGCATTGTCATCTTTTTATGTATACATAATCCCTCCTCAGCTATTCTGCCCACTTTTAAATTAGATGGTCATTTGCTTTTGGAGCAAAGGTAACACAAACCCAGGTTGATTCATCTTGTGGTACAGAGCCACTGAGGAGCAGGGGTTCGGGAGAACACAGGTTACAGCCACCCTGTGTACCCAGTCCTTCTCTCACCCAGGTTGCTGGAGACACAGAAGGTCTCTCAGGCACAGGAGGAAGGGTATCTCAGGACTTAATGGCAGCAGACTGGCCCAGGTGACTTCAGAGGCTCAGTGTCCAGCTGCTTCCCCAGAAAACACAGGAGGAAGTCCATATAGTGGGGTGTGAGCTTCCTCAGAAGGAAGCTTGGGAAAGTACTGCAGCCTGGCAGGAGCTCCTAGCACCTGGCACACACGGTATGGACTCCACCCTGCCCAGCCTAGACCTGCCCACACCACGATGTCGCCATGGCCCCCTCCCCCCTCAAAGTACCTGCATGGAGGCTGGAGACTTGTGGCAATTACACATGAGGTCTTCCCCACACAACCCACTGTTTGAGAGCATACTTGGACCTAGCGCAGTGAACCAGGCAGAAGAGGGGCTGATGGGACCGCAAGGCGCTGGGTACGGGCATTGTCACTGCCAATGAGGAGTTCCCAGGTGACAGGAAGCAGCTGCACTAACTCAGCCTAATGTGCAGGCACCGTAGGACCACGTGGACAGGACCAACAAGGGGACATAAGATGGCCTTCCTCCAGCCACAAAGGAGAAGCGCATGAAAGCAAGATCCCATAATTAAGGCTCAGTCCCAACACCACCATTTATAACTTCTGGCAGTTGGGAGAAGCTCACAGCCTGCTTTTCCTCCTCTCTGCAACGGAGAAAACGGAAATTCTCCACTTGGATGCTGTGAGAGCAGATCACACAACTCAATGGCTTCTGGGAAGACTGAAAGGGGCAGAGCTCCCAGCCTCACCTGTGCCATTACCTGAGGATCCTGGGCAGGTCACCTCACTACCCTGAGCTCAGTGTACTCATGGGTGATGTGAAAGTAATGGTACCGGCTTCTTCTCCCCTTGCCCCAGCAGCAGCTGTGTTACACAAGTTCATATGCACACGGCCCTTGGAAGATGGCTGGGAAGTGCTCAGAAACTAACCTCTTATTGCATGACTTGAGCTAAAACAGACAGTGCTGCAGCCATTCTGTGCCTGGTGCAGAATTCTGCACCCTGAACAGAGTGTCCACAGTAAAAGTTGACAGCCCAAGACCCATCACGGAAAATACGTGGCATCTAGAAGACATCTCTTCAGAGACGTAAAGAAAGAAGTCCAAAGACTCGTGAAACTTAGGCAGTTGAAGTCAGGACTCGTCCAAAAGCCAGCAACCTTGCCCCCCAACCCAACCCATCCACCAACTTCCCCACACAGAGCCGCACCTATTCTTTATCCATCCTCACCATGTCCCACCCATAAGCTGTGGTAGGGTTCAGTTGAAACAGTTTCTGGGACATAAAACTGTTCTCCCCTCGCCTAAGATAAGATGAGTCTGCGACCACAGGAGCCAAAAATTCTCCACAAGCACCATCGCTGGACCGGGACAGAAGCTCTAAATTCTGCTAAAATGGCACCCCGAAAAACAAAGAGCAACAAGACAGTGCAGGAGGGGGTGCTATTGAGTACCGCTGGCATTTAGTCCTAGCCCCCTCCTTCTCTAAGCCTTTGTTTCCTCTACTTCAAATAGAGTTTGCAAAGAAGAAAACGAGTCCCCTGCAGCGCCCCAGCCTGTCCCTTGGGGCTATCATCTCCCTGGAATGACCAGACCCCCTCACATACCCCAGTGGCCAGTTTCTGTACTCAAGGCTGAGGCTGTGCCTCGTGGTACCTTCGGAAGCACAGCTGGGTCAGCAGCTGGGAGCCGGCAGCCACTCTGTCCCACCAAGCTTGACTGCTGCACTCAGGGGCACTTCCACCCATACAGCCTTCCCTGTGTGAGGCCCAACTCAGATGCACTTGGATCCAAGCACCTGACACAGACCAAGAAGTGCCCAGAGCAAAGGACGTGGCCGTGCTCCTGGGAGATGTTTTGCAGAAGAGCAAGGCTGCCAACCGCCACCTACTTCCCAGTCCTACCTGCTAGCCTCCACCGTGGCCTTAGATGGTCAGAGCAGGAGAAAGATGAGCGAGGATCTCAAGGTCCAGCAGCGTGGGGCACTGGGACTGACAGCCTTCAACCCCACATCCCCAGCTGTTGCGCAAAATGCTGTCCACAAGCCTGGCCTCCATTCTGTGACTGCCTTGCAATGATTTCTGGGGCCCTTTACCACTGGAGATGGCCATCAGTCCGCCAGCCCATCAATCAGGCAGTCGCTCAGTCAACATCCGCGTCCTTAACCTCCCCGAACCCTTCTGGTAGTCTAGCACAATGGTTAACAGCACAGAGACTGGGGCTAGGTATTGGAGAATATCAGAGCAGCAATTTTTAGCTGTGTGACTCACACATGATACTTGGCCTCTCTGATCTTTTATTTTTTTTTTTCATTCGCAAACTGATGCTAAGAAATTTTAGTGCTCTGCCTCTTAGGGTTATTATAGCGCCTAAATTATATAACAGATGAGTCCTAATTTGGATTGCCCGTGAGTTAATAAGCACTAGATAAATGTCAGTTATGATTATTTCTTACTAATTATCACTACCAGGGAATAATTAAGCATTTTATTGTTCTTCATGTGCCAACGTATGTGCTGTACATGGTGTGTGTGTGTGTGTGTGTGTGTGTGTGTGTGTGTGTATGTACGCGCGCATGCATGTGGAGGCCCTAGGCAGATGTCAGGAGTCTTCTCCGTCACGCTTCATTTTATTCATAGAGGAGGGGGTCTCTACTGAGACCCAAGCTCACCAATACAGCTAGTGTGGCTAGTCAGCGTGCGTTGTCCCTTATCTCTTTCCTTTTTCCCTTCCTCCTTTTCCCCTCCCTTCCTCCCTCCTTTCCTTCTGTCTTCTAAAACCAGGTCTCCATATACACAAACTGACATTGTACTTTCTATGCAGCCCACTGGCCTGGAACTGTATCAGTCTCTATACCTAGCACTGTAGAAGTTCCTAGCGATGCCACCCACTCCCGAGTCCTTCAGCGCACAGCAGCCCCCAGAGATCTCTGTGCACACCGTCACAGATACTACCGTCACCTTACTATGCAGTCGGGGGAAACAGGCTTGGAGAGGAAACACATCTGCGTGACTGTGTTGACATATCACGAAGCTATGAATACAGAGGTTCAAGCTCCCCCTCTCCACCGTCACCACTGAACATAACCAAAACACTTTCATGCTGACCTGAGATATGGGTCACACAACTTCCCAGGAAGCACTCCCAAAGACACCACAGGCAGCCACTTTGGCTCTCATGATGCCCAGAAACACAAAGCGCAGCAGGGAAAGTGGCCTGCGTGATCCCAGCCTCTTTTAAAAGTCCCAACCCAGAGTCGGAGAGATGACTCAGGGGTAAAGCCTCTACCTCGCAAGCAGAAGGTTCTAAGTTCGGATCCCAGATGACACATAAAGATGCCAGGTGGAAATCGTCATGGCCTGTGCTTCCAACCCTGAGAGGCAGAGCCTGGAAAACTCCAGAGCAAAGTGAAGAGGAGGTAAAGCAATCCAGGGTGATTTCAGAACTCACCCTTGGACTTCCACAGACATATACAGTACCCTTGGGTACACATAGACACACACATGCACACACGCAAAAATAATTTAAAAACTAAATAAAAATGAAAGTCCCAACCCAGGCTCTTAGAGCTCTTCAACTCCATGCATGGGCTCTTTCTAGATGCAGGGCTCTGAATACACACGGTCCTTCAGAAAGTGTCCACAGTCCCTGCCAGAGACAGGCACACAAGGCAGGGGTCAGTTAGGAGTGAAGGGCACAGTTCCCATGAGTCAAAGGGCATAGCATCCAACTCTGCCAGGGAAGATGCCATAGACGATTGTGTGGGACAGTCAGGACACTTGCCAGAAGAGCAAAAGAACAGCTTCGCTCCTGGCAGGATGGTGTCCCACCTCTGGGACCATGACCCAATGTTTCGCTGGTCACATTTACAGTGGGCAACTGCGCTGTGACACTCCAAGAAGTTTCTCCGAAAGTCTCAGGAGCTCCCATGTCACAGTCTGAGACTGCGGGAGATTTCAAGCAGAAGTCCTACTAAGGGTTAAGTGGCCCTAGAAGGGTGGAGAAGGTGTGCCCAGCATCCTAAGAAGGTGAGGCCCAGGACACCCAGAAGGACTCTGGATCGGAAAAGAAATTCAGTTGTGTCTTGTGCAGTTGTACTACGCGTGCACCTCGGTTTATCACTCATAGAATGAAAAACAGAAAGGGGGGGAGGCAAATTCCAACGAGATGAAGCAGTCATAAAATCAAGATCAAGAATGCCACGAAGAGGCCTGGCCGCAGAATAACTGAAATGGAATTTCCTCCTTCGTCACTAGAAGCACAGGAAGGACTACAGTTCCAGCTGAGGGGGGCCCTGAAGTCCCGTGAATCAGCCCCTTGTTTGTGGCTCCAGGGATCAGGAATCAGCATGTGTGATGTGTGTTCTTCCTTCCCTTCAGCTGCTGCCCTGCCCCCAAAGCAAGCTACACACACACACACACACACACACACACACACACACACACACACGTGTTGATGACTCAGGAAAGGGGTTCCTCCTTGGAGCTCGGCTGGCAGGGCACTTGCCTAGCAGGCACGATGATCTGGGTTCAATCCATGGCACTATATAAACCAGTCCATGGTAGTTTGTAACTCCAGCACTGGGGAGGTGGAGACTAGACTTCAAGGTCATCTTTGGCTGGCAAGTTTGAGACCAGTCTGGGATATACATGAGACACTGTCTCAAACGGAAAGAACAGAAAAAAAAGCAAGATCATTTAAAATGGTGGGGGACTTTACAGGAAAATGCAGATTTCAGACTTTCTGATCTGCAGCTAGCCAGGAATCCAGAGGATTCCTGCCTTAGGTCTAAAGAGCTTCAGTGTAACTTCCTGTCATCCTCCAGAGCACCAGCCGACTTCAGTTTATGACTTCCAGAGACACTGCAGGGAGCACAGCACTGTAAACACAGCCCTGTAAACACTGAAGCTGGTGCTGCTTCCAACAGCCCATTGCAGGCCAGAGTGCCTTCCTTCTGTCCATCTGGAGCCTGCCTTCTGCTCACTGCATTTAGAACGCAGGCAGCTCACTGCATTTAGAATGCAGGCAGCTCACTGCAGTGAGACTTGTCCTTACCAGACCTGCACAATGACTGACATACCAACATGCTGCCATAGACTATCAAGGAACTCAAGAAAGATTAGGAGAATACAGTGGATATTCTGGATGAGTTAAGGGAAATGCCCCTATGGGTGGGGTGACCCAAAGAGAGGCAACTTGGTAGGTATGCCACAAGAGTAGGTAAGTCAGAGGGAACCTTGGGGTCCATAGAAGTAGACCGGCAGGAGCATGGAAAGGAGTAGGATCGATTGATGAAGGGATGGGCGGGAAGAGGGATAGAGGGAAGCAGGGATAAGTACTCAATATGCTTGTAAAACTAGAAAAATAGTCATTTTTAATAAAGAAAGAAGGCAGGCGACATGAAGCCTTGTGCTCAGGAGTCCCACAAATGGAAATGGAACAACAGCTCAGTCCTTGCTAGCTGGGGCTGAACCATTCCCAGCCTGTACTTCAATATTCGCAATGCCGTGCGGCCTTTAAAATCTTGGGGCTGTTGGGGAAATTAACTAGTACACGGTGGACACTTAAGAGGAGTCTGGCTGCCAACACAGGCGCATCTACGTCTTCAACACAGGCGCATCTACGTCTTCAGCCGCCACAGCCATGACCTTGACATTTGACAGACGCATGAGAACCAGACTCACGTCAGCCTGCAGAAACATCCGGAAGGCACTGGCCTCACCAGGCAACGAAAGCAGTCACCCCCGCAGGGAACAGAGGGTATCAGACATGTCCTTTAAGTCATTTAGGTTACTTACCCCTCATTTATTGTGCCAGAGTACTGGCTGAATTTCCCCTAATTTTCTCCCAATGCTTATCGCTACCTAAACATTTATCATTGTGGGGAAGACACAAAATGCCATCTGAATTCACAAGGCACTGTCAATGAAAACCTCCCGCCATTTGGAGGGTTTATCCTGGTGTTCACTAGAGAACAGACAAAGCACCAAGAATGGCTCCATCGACTCCACGAGCATCAGCCAGGCGCCCCACCCCTGCCTTGCTCTGTCAAGGGTCCCTAAAGTCAATCAGCGAGAAAAGGGAATCTACAGGAAGAACAAAGCCCAAGTAGTCATTAGAGTCTGTCCACGAAGCAAAAATGGACAAAGGTGCTCCCATTTGGAGAAAGATGGCCCAACTTCTCCCAGCATTATCCCAATCAGACTGTGTGGCCACTTGCAAGCTCCAGACCCTTTCTGGACTTCCATGAAGTCACTGGTACGCTGGTACCCAGAACGATGACGAGGTTTCATTAATCACTTGGCATGTCTTGGGTCAGGGCTCAATACATCACATTTAAACCTCACACCCTTCCCACTCTGAGAAAGTCTCATAACTATGATCCACATGGGAAGCACGAGGCCAAGAGAGGATCAGTAACTTGCCTTGTCCTGGTACCTCAAAGTAGGATTCAACCCAAGTCAGCTGCTGTTGCCTCCCAGAGGCACTGCTTGAAATGAGGCAAAGAGTATTCACA
Source organism: Typhlomys cinereus (assembly GCA_023101885.1). Taxonomy (NCBI): domain Eukaryota; kingdom Metazoa; phylum Chordata; class Mammalia; order Rodentia; family Platacanthomyidae; genus Typhlomys; species Typhlomys cinereus. Next base: position 15,716,341 of record JALPQD010000003.1, read on the forward strand.
GTGACAAATAACATCAGTGAAACTCAGGATAGGAGATTTACTGGACCTCAATTTCTTGGTCGGGGGAAATGGGGATGACAGAAACCACCTCTTGGGACTCCTAGCAGGGTGTCAGCAAGAAGAACCACAAGAAGAAATAAAAGAACTGGAAGAAATCGAAGCCCTATAGGACCAATAGGTGACTTCTCAGCTCGCCGCCCTGCACTAAACAAATGTTAGTTGAATTGGAAAAATCTAACATGGACTATAACAAAGGAGAGTTAAAATGGGACTGAGGAAGAAAGGAGAATGTCCAAGGTAAGTTTTCTGTGCTAAGAAGCAGGCGTGTCTGCAGGGTGCGCGTCCCTGCATGGTCCTGTCTCTGCAACCTGCTTCCTTGCAAGCTTGTAGCCTCCTGGTGTGCAGAGGACCTGGCCAGGGCTCCTGAATAATGGCAGGGAGCCCCTCAGACAAGTCACTCCTCCTCTCTGCTTCTCCAGAGAACAGCCTGGGGCCTCACTACACTATGGCTGGCTTCCTCAGGCCCCGGCAGAAATCCAAAGAAAGTTGGCAGGATGGAGTCGCTCAACTCCTATGGCATCTATCTCAAACTGAGCAAAAGAAGCTGAGGCTGAGCTGCTAACAGTAAGAGCTAGGTAGACTGATCACAAAACACTGCCGCAAATAGAATTGCCAGGTGGGGTGAGGCAGTGCACATCTGTAACCCCGGCCTTGAAAGGCCGAGAAGGGTGATGGAAGAAAGAACAAGTCCAGCCTGGGCTACATAGTGACACCCCATCTCACAAAACCAACAGGAAGGAAGAACTTCTAGTACTCAGGACCACAAAAAAAATAAAAGGCCTGGAAGGAAAGTCTCCCCTCCAGGCAGGGCTCCCCGTGTGGAGCCGGGACACCACACAGCTCTGCACCCTGGTACCAAGAACTCCCAGCAAAGAAAGTGAAGCTCAGCAAACAGAAGAGCAGATGCAAGGGCCTGCCAGTGCTGTGCTGATGCACGGAGCAAGAGGAGACCCTGCCTGCACACACTGCATCCCTGCAGCACCGCATCCCTGCTCAGCACCGCGTCCCTGCTCAGCACCGCGTCCCTGCTCAGCACCGCGTCCCTGCTCAGCACCGCGTCCCTGCTCAGCACCGCGTCCCTGCTCAGCACCGCGTCCCTGCTCAGCACCGCGTCCCTGCTCAACACCGCGTCCCTGCTCAGCACATCCCTGTTCAGCACCGCGTCCCTGCTCAGCACCGCGTCCCTGCTCAGCACATCCTGTGCACCACCGAGTCCCTTCATACCACTGCATCACTGTGCACCATTGCACCCTTATAAGCCACCACATCCCTGCATGTCACGGCACCCCTGCAGGCCACCACATCCCTGTGCAGCACCACATCCCTGTGCAGCACCACATCCCTGCGCAGTACCACGTCACCACAGGAGTCCTCAAGGCACAAGTGAACCTAGTCCAGTCCACTACTAAGCATCAGCCTGAGCACCTGACAGGTGAGACTGTGGAAGATCAAGGTAGAGAAGCCCTCCCCCAGGGAAGTTGGACACTTATGAGAATCCACATGACTCCTCTGTCGATATGCCAGGCTCTACAGACGTAGAACACAGACTGGCACAATAGACTGCTTGGACCACATAAATGGGTGCAAGGATCATCCCCAGTTCCGCTGGAAGTCAGCTTGGTGTATGTGTGCCCTATGCTGGTTCCTCGCTCAGCGAGGCCACCTGCTGTCGTTGGATGTCACCATCAAGAGCTCCTTGGTCATATGAGGATGGTCCTGCCCACTCCATATGAACCAACAAGCCCTGGCGTCTCCCGCAGAGTTTCACACTCTCATCAGTAAAATAAGGGACATTGTGTATGCCTGCTGCCTGGGAACCCTCCCCAAAATTACTGTGTGCTGGACCCTCAAGCTGCTTGGTACTTCAATTTGCAACCTAATAAACAGAGTTACTGTCACGTGGGTGTTTGAGGATCCAAGCAGATCAGGAATACATAACCCTCTGAATGGTGACCAGTTACATCATCATCCCTAGAAAACATCGAACTTTCCCTGGGGATTGTACTGTTCAGGATCTAAAAGTTCTGTACAGCACAGTGGGGTTTGGGGAGACTGTTTATCCCAGCATGTGAACTGGCATCTACTGTCTCCTGGTACCAATATTCTAAACTAGAATACCCAGGGGCCAGCAAGATGGCTCGGAGGTAAGGAGCCTGTGTGCAAAGATGATGACCAGAGCTTGATTCCCGATAGTCCACGTGGTGGAAGGAGAGAAGCGACGTCTAACAGTTTCCTCTGACCTCCACCCATGCACCACAGCATGCATGCACATACGTTCCCTCCCTCCTTCTCTCTCAAATAAATAAAATACCTTTTAAAAAAATAGACTGTCCACCAGAACAAACTATCCCCAGATCCCTGCTGGCCAATCAATACTGAAGAAAGTTTAGCTGAGACTCTGAGAGCTCTCTGACCACTACTTCTGAGGTCCTTCTTGCACCTACGCTTAGCCAGGACTCGGGAAACAGGGTTTGGATTCTGCAGTCTACCATCTCGTGTGGCCTTGCACAAAGCCGGCAGCCACCCAGGTAAACACAAGAACAGCTCTGCAAATGCTTCCCCCCAAGTCACCGAACCAGCATCGTTTAATCACTGGTAGGTAAGATGATCTAGCTTCAGCTTCACTGGGTCCACGGGGTCCCCAAGATAGACCTGGAAAGCCCAGGGCAAACAGGATGAGTTGATCACCTTCCTCATGAGTGTCTATTTCTAAGGCTGCCTGCTGAGCACAAGACACGTGCACTGCCCACCCCGTGAGTAAACGTGCACTGACAGGGCTGCCAGGCCCAAGTGCAAGAGAGGAGTTTGTTTCCATGAGAAGAAAAACAGCCGCTTCCCGCTGTCTCCAGTTTTGTCTTAATTTATTTCTTCGCGGCAGTGACCCAAGGCAAACAAGCCACGTCCTCAGCACGTGCGAATCCTGCGGGTGGGAACAGTGCATTCATTAGATAGCCCTTTGTGGCTTATTCCTAGGCAATTCATACTATACTCAGACACTGCCCCAATCTCTACAGCTATCTATCTAGAACACCTAGAGACTTTCGGGAAGCCTTGGGAATATAAAGGAATCCAGGGACCTTGGGGGTCTCCCAGCGTCCCCAGCAGCTGTCACAGAGCAAAGCAGAGTTGATGGGTCTTGACCCTATGGATCCAGTTTGATCGTGGGCAAGGGCCACGGGCACCTCTCCACTTCAAGGCTCCTCTGCAGCCCTGGGTCTCTGTCACTCACTGCAGACCTCTCCATTTAGGCACCTTCCTGGAGGTGACTCATTTGTCCTCTCAGCATTGGAACCAGAGTCACAGGGCATGCCCCCCTCCCCCCCAGCTGCCTCCAGAATGGTTCCACTAAGAACCCGAGAGGACAGAGCCCTGGCCAGGCCTCCGCCTCAGCTCACCCAATGCACACAACAACCCACTTCAGGAGGCAGGCGGTGTAGGTCCAGAAAGGCCTACTGACCTTCCTACGCGCGCTTGCGCTTACTTGCCCCCAAGTTTTCTACTCCAACAGCTCCGCCACAGCATTTCTCCATCAGCAAAATTCCTTCTGCCCTTCTGGGTCTCCTTGGGCCTCTTTAAAATGCAACAGAGTTTTCTGGGGACCCAGAACAAACAAAACCCCAAGAGCAAGCTTGTGGCTATGTTTGCTTAAGTCATCACCTGGGCTTCAACCTCCCGTGAGCCAAGCACTGGAAGGAGGAGGCTCAGTTCACCCAGCCCTGACCCAGGCTTCCAATGGCTGAGCCCGTGTCTGCCCCAGGGCTCCATGCAAGTTGTTTGGTGCTAAGACTGTAAGTCTCTGTGGGCCTCCCAACTCACTCAAGGACAACAGGGGCTTGAGGAAAGGTCATGCAGGCATGCAGACAGAATCTTGGGAGTTTGTTCCTTAACTAGCTCTAGAATTCCTCAGGCTTGTGTGTCTCAAGGCTGAATCCTCATGAGGGAAGAGAACGGGTTGTGATGGTCACTCTCACAGGCTCCAACTGGAGAAGTCCAGCCGCCTTCGTCAGCCCTGCCCCATGGGGAGAAAGTAACACTGGAGTGCTACGGTTTGCAGATGAACTAAAGCAGGTCAGAAGGGTTTCAGTAAGCTTAATAAGATCACCCAGCTGGGAAACTTCTTCAGTGCCACAGCTGTCAATCAAAGACAGCAAGGACCTCTTCGACACTGGCCACACTATGCGGCAGGATGCTGACCACTGAGACCTGAGGGGAATTCAGGGACCAGCCAGCACACACGGAAGTGACCTCCTGAATGGTCACAGAGATCTCCCTTGCCAGAGCATCAGGCTTGCCAAAATATACATGCATCTTCTATTGTCACTATCACAGCTTAAGACATAATAAACCTCAGCAAATGCCCGGATATGAGCCAGCCATAGAAAGCCCTTCCTTTATATTTCCTGTGCAACTCATGAACCTACTGCCCGTATGCTACCGTGTCAAGCTCACAAACATCACATCTCACAACACCTCTCCTCAGTGTTTATGATCCAAAAAAGTTTTTCAGAGACAAAAGGTTTGCTTTATTTAAATCTGAGGACCAAGGAGGGTTTATGAGCCCTTGGCTAGTTCTTATAAATAAAGTTTTATTGGCACACAGTCACACCCGCTCATTTACATGGATGGCAGTTTACCAGGTGTTAAAGCCTCGTCTCTTTACCAGGAAAGTCAGTACTCTTGAAGCTGAAATATTTACTCTCTAGTCTGGATATGAAAAGTTTGCCAAACCTTAATTTAGCCAAAAATGTAACACACTAGGTATGTTGTGCTAACTAGGAAGTTCAAAGCTAAATTACCATTAAATTTCTATAAATCACTCATCTTTGGTATTTTTTTTCATTTCTGTATCTGTATGTTTTGACTTTCCAATCGCCCTTTTAATGTTTTACGTAAAAATAGTTAATATTCCCTGAGCACAAGTTATGTACCAAAGAGCCCTGCCCTGTGCTCTTACTTTTTCTCACAGTACAGCCACGAAGGAGGTTAACACCCACCACTCACTAAGAAGCAATGAATGAGAGGAGTGAAGTCAACATTCAAGCATAACAGAAGGGTTAACTGCGAGAGTCTGGGTGATGGATACGCAGGAAAGTCCACAGGATTGATAACAATCCCTGTAACCAATCCCAGGCACCAACGCACGAAGCTGCGTGTGGAAGGGGGGATGCAAGTCGAATCCTTTGTGGATTCTTCGCTTTTCAATTGTGCTGCAAACCAAGGAGAACAGCCACCTTATCAGGAATTTTCCAGACTGCAGGGAAGTCGCAGAGGTCTACAGTCTCAGTAGACCTGAGGCAGAACCATAGCGCCAGCAGAGCCACAAGCAACGTCAGAACCAGAATCATCGGCGCCTGTCATCCAGCAGGTACCGGAGGCTTCAGGTCCTGGCGGTTACATCCTAGTCTTCACCTGTCTTACATCTGCCACCCCACAGCGATGTCACAGTGCCCCTTTTGCCCCCAAGCATCCCAGCTTAGAGGACAGATTACTCAGTCCTCACCCATGAGAATGTAGACCAGGAGAGGGTGAACTGCCGGAGGTCACCAGAAGGCTCCAGAAGAGTTCAGAAGCTGCAGCTTTCAGTTCCAGCACGATGCTCCCTGAGGTCACTCATCTGCCCCTCAGTACTTCACAAGGCAAATCCTCTATTCTGAGGCTCGTGTGGAGCAGCGGCTGCCATATTCCCTGCACGGAGCCTGGCTTCACACACAGCGGCCACATGCTGCATCCGTGTCCACAGGGGATGGCTTCCTCCCAGCCACCAGCCAGTCTCGTTTCGTACGGTGACCACCCTGTCTTCTGGTGCCTGAGCCCACCCTCATCCTCCTGTGAGGAACAGGAGATAGGATAATGGAAACCCTCACAGTGAATTGTTCCAGGGAGTAACGCATAGCAGAAGGGAGCCGTCGGCCAAGTGGCAACGGCGGGGAAATTGAGAGTTCAGCCACTCTTTCCTGACGTGACTACTCTCCCTGACCCTGCCAGCCAGATCCCTGAGCACACCATCACCTGTGCTGCCAGACCCCACCACCTACAATCGGATACAATCTTCAGGCCCTGCACCAGTACCTATCTGTTTCCTGGAAGGAAAGGATGGGCCATAAAGTGTGAGCTCCCTAGGGAAAAGGAGGGCTGCCGTCCATGGCAGGACGTCTCTTTACACACATGCCTCTCATTCCTTCAGCTGATCTGACTGGCTCTGCATAAAATACCAGGTGGCCTGGCCTTCCACTTGGTCTTCCTCCCATGAGCAAATAGCTTAGCACAAGTAACGTGGGCTCCAAGCCTCCAGACGCTCGCACAGCCCTCTTGGTGGAATTGCTGGGCTGTTACACAAACACTCTGCCTGTTCTACAGATGCCCTTTTATGTGTCCTTTTCAGGGACCTGGAAGAAAAAATTTGCAGCCAAGTGCCTACTCCGACTAGCCTTATAGCAAGACAATCCTCCCAGTAAAGATTTAGCCATGCCTAGGAGAACCATACCAGGATTCGTTGGCACCAGAGGTCAGGAAGGACTTCCTGAACGTCTCCACAAGCAAACCAGTCCCATCCCATGTGATGCTTTGGCTGTCTCATAACAGGTGGCCCCAGGTGACCCATTACTTTCTTTTGGACAGTCTGGCACTACAATAAACATGGGCCAGGCATCCCACTGGTCAGGTGCAGAGCCACATGGGCACGTCTGCTGGCAAATGTGTGGCTCCCTCCCTCCAGCTGGCAGCAGGCTCTTTTCCCTTGCCTATGGCAGGCCTTCCCTCCAAGCCTCAGGGACTGTGACCCTTAACTGACTGTCCATGCCAACCCACCCTCCCAAGACACCTCCTCAGAGCCCCCCACCTGCCCTTCATACTAAGCATCCACTGCATGTCCTGCATACAAAATTCTCCTCACCACCAACCTTGTGATAGAAGAGGATACTTGTTTCAGTCCCGCTACAAAGTGAAAGGAATGGAAGTCCAGGGCAGCTGGCGCACGCCTCTCACAGTATCAACCCCCAGGTCTCAGGGTGTTCCCGGCTCCAGGAACGGACCAAGAAATGATCCCGTCACGCTCATGAAACAGCCTGTCTTAAAGCATTAAGCATCAAGTCTTCATTTCTCTTTCAGCAGCGGGGAAGTCTGTGTTCCGGGTGTCCGTCCCATCTCAGAGACATAGACGAGGTTTCCCGTGAAGGTTTCACAGCACCATCAGCATGAGGAAAAAGGGCGGCTCCCAGAGGAACTCTTCCTTTCTATCTGTCCCCTGCAGAGCCCCAGCAGACACAGACCAGACACACAGAGGAACTCAGGAGAAGGCAGTTCCTCCTCTGCCAACACCACAGGGACCCCGCACCCACCGGCCACCACAGCCTCACCTAAAGCAGTGTGCCTTGGAGGGAACATGCAAGCGTCACCTCGCAGGGAAGAGAAGTGACTTACGTTTTAGACCACACCAAATATTCCAGCCGGGGCAAGGTAGAGATCCAAACTGCTGTGGTCTTCAACTCAGTGGGCATCCCAGCTGGAAGAATCCTCAAGGCCAATGGCCACATCCCGAAGCGGGTCAGGCGTGTCGCTCCACCGTCTGTATCTTATCAGTCATTCCACAAGCAAACACTGTAAATCCACGGGGCTTGGAAAATCCCCGGTGAGGTCACGCCACCAGCAGCCCCCATCACCGCCATCTGGAGACACATCTTTTTACCACATTCCAGTCAAACACATCCAGCCTGGGACAGAAGAGAAGAGAAACAAAGTCACATCACCGACCGACGGCCGCATCATTTTTTCCCTCCTTGTGTTTGACTCTAACATGTACAGACAAGAAGGGGAGAAGAATGACTCCCATGAGGCTGGTACTCAAACAAGTAAGAGGAAGTCCAGGGTCCAAGAGAGCATGTCGTGAATAGCTGCTGCTCTGACCTGCTTTTCGGCTGCCTGACAGGAGAACCGAACCTATGTGCCCACAATGCAGATGAGGGGAGAACTAAGTGGCTCGCCTAGGTTGACAGAAAGCCAGGCTTGGCACCCAGCCAGACTCCCGGCAGGGTTGAGAGGTCCTGACCGAGCTGGGAGGCTTAGGGTCAGCTGGTCGGAAGTCAGTCTTTGTTTTGTTTCTTTTTCAAGACAGCCACACAACCCTGGCCCCGCTCCAGGCCCTGCCCTGCCTGGTGAGCGTCTCAGGGAGGGAGGCCCTGGAACCTGCTTCTTTCGTTCTGTTCAGCAAATTCTGGGCCCTTCCATGGCAAGTACTATCCCAGAGAGCGTGCGTGCGTTCATCTCGTCAACCCAGTGCATGCACTGCACCCCAGGGTGGTCCAAGGCCCGAGGGCTCGAAGCCAGGGGCTCCCCAGCCAAGCCAGAGCAGTGAAGTACCACCAACATCACCACCCTGGGCTAGTAGCTCTGGCCTCTCCATGTCACACAATTCTCCCATCCAGGAGTCTTGAATGGAGCTTCCAGTTGAAGATTTAGGGGAGTACAGACAACGGGTGAGATTCAAACTAGCAAGAGAGGAGCCTGAAGCTAGGTGGTTTGTCTTCCAGGTCTGAGCTTTAACCCAGGGCTGAGTCAATGTGTGACTACTATAACTAAAAACTTGCAGGCTTTTCGCACCTCCGGAATCTCATTTCATCTTCATGGGGGAAAAAAATGCAAAGAGTTATAGACTGTTATCACTCCATTGTAGAGATGAGAAACTTGAGGCCCTGGGGCAGCAGCTGGGAGGGACTGAGCTGAGAAGTGTTAGGTCCATTGAGCCAGTCAAAGGGCAGAGTGCACGGAGGGGAGGAAGCTGTAATTTATGGTTCAGCCTTGGTGAGTGGTTGGGGAGAGAACAGGGCACAAACTGTTAAAAGTTTACTGAGACCCGCAGGCAAGTCTGAAGCCAGGTTTATTTTTCTGGAGCTGAGTCCATTAAAACTCTGTCACCTGAGGAAAAATTATCACACAGTCAGGTGTGTACTATGGTAGCCAAGTAGTGGTTCCCTGACCAAGAACAAGGGTTACAGAGATGCTGGCAAAGGCAGGTACCACAGCACACTGTCACCTGCCGGCATGCATCATGGGAACTTTGCTTCATGGGACTTTGGGTGTCATCAAAACCAAACATTCTCTGCGGGGGAGGTCCCTTTCATTATGCCCACAGTCTACTTGCTGAGAGGCTAAAATCAAGAGGAGAAACAACGTCAGAGCCAGGCTTCAGCGTGGCTGCTGCAACTCAATGCTGATGGACAGGTATATCCCAGAAACTCTTCTCTATAACTGGCACTCTGGGGCATTGTCACGTGCCATCCATGGGGAGGGGAGGAGATGCATCTCCCAGGGCCCAGGGCCTCCAGTCCTCCGCATACGCGCATGGGAATATATGCGCAGCATCAGCAGGAGACAAGCTCTGAGATGCTTCCCAGACTTCATTAGCCACAGCATGGATTTTAAGAACATGCACATAGCCTAAGGAACAGAAAGAATGATCTACAAGTTCCTTCAACACATACAGCATATCTCACAAGCATAAGGAGGTGAGGAGACAAAGTGGGAGAGGGGAGTTGACAACGGGGGTGTATTTCTATGGACATGGAAAGGTTGAGCTCTTAGAAGTCAGGACAAGGTTTTGCAGAGTGGGCTTACTCAGAATCTGAGCACACTGTGCTCACCCAAGTGCTAGCCAGCTAAACCTGCAGCTTCAGTGTGCCAAGTTGTCTGCGATGCGGGAGACGTTCACTTTTATGGAGAGGAGTTACTACTCACACTTTTTCTTCCTAAGTTTCTCCTGTGATGCAAGCTTGCTTGTTGGACTACCATAGACACGTTACAGAAAGTGCCCACGTGGCTTGAGAATTCACACAGCGTACCGCTGCCCCTGCCCAGAGATCACCCAGGCTTTGTCAAGAAGCGCGCTCCAGTGCACTTGACACAGAAATTGTCCCAGAGGAAAAGGAGGTTCCAGGCCCCTTCCATCAGCTGAGGCATTTTCCTCTCTGTTTCTGAGAGTGTCAGGCTCAAATGTGTCACTTCCTTCTTGATCCCACCCTCACTAGGTATGTGCAACTGTTGATCCCCTGTAGCAGACACGGGGAAGAAACACAGACTGCTTGTTTCGCACCCAGCACCAACCGAGAGAGGGTGTCTTTGCATACCAACTCCCCTGATTAGGGGTGAACTTATGAGTGCTTTGAAAACTGCAGGGCTGGTCCAGACAGAATGGGGTACGAGGTGCAGCATCCCAAAAGGACAGCATTGGGTCCAGTGTACGCGGCTACACATTGTTCCCACTCTGCCCGGGGTCGTCTTGACACTGCATGTGCATGCATGCACACTCCTGAGTTTCTCTCTCCCTCTCTCGCAGAAGTATCCCCTGTGCTGCTAATTACGAGTCCCAACCGCAGCCAGCAGATGTGGATTCTAACACCAGGGCGGTGAGGCCAAAGGGCGATGAGCCTGGCTACAGGAGCTGGAGACAGTGCTGGGAGGTAAGGAAGGAGCCTCTAATCCTCATCAGCCTCGCTGAAGGTGGTAAAGCAAGAGTTCTTTTCTTTTCTTTTTCTTTTTTTTTTCCTCCCCCCCCCCCCCAGTCATACAAGCTTAATAGGTATCCCGGTCTTCTCCCTCCCTCCAGCAAGAGTTCTTAAAGATAAGCCCCACAAGGAAAAAAACATCTCTCTTCCTCTCTTAGGGGGGAGCCGCAGCAAACTCCAGCTGTGTGCTCTCTGTCTGCACTTCAAGAGTCAAGTCTTGTCTGTGCTAGGAGGCTAGAGCAAGACTTACTCCCACACAGAGGCGCAACTAACCTCCTCAAAAAGAGTATTTTGCTTCTGTCCTTTTCCTTCCTAAGGCTCTAGAATAAGAAGGATCCAGTGCTTTGGAATCCCCAAACCTTCCCGCACACACTCCTGCTCACATCTATGCATTTGGGCTGCAGTATGAGTCGAGTTTAGGAGCCAATAAAGCAGGGTGTGACTCTCTACTCTGTGTCATAGCCTCGTGACCTCTGGGACCTTCTTTGGAAGTATTTCTTCATCTGTTCAGTTAAAAGCAAGGAATAAAATGCACGACCTCTTGCCCACGTATAGAAATACATAGAATGGACAGATAAAAGTGCTTGGTGCACCATGTGCTCAGTCTCTGGGCAGAGTCACTCCCACCCTGGTCAGGTGAGACTCCTATGAGTGAGACTTGGAGACAAGAACTGAACCCAGGCCAATTCACTATTGTGGTGGGGAGTGGGAGGGAGATCTTGATAGATGTAACTGGACAGAGAAGTGCAGAAGTGACCAGGATTTAGAGGCTCGTACCTCTGGTCTTAGGTTGGGATCTGGCCTACCTTGACTGCAAGCACTGAACCATCCACAACTGGGGTTTGCATGGGATCCCACAGAAAGAAGAAAGAAGACCCGTAGCATGGCAGCTGTTCTACTTCCTGGCTGCTGTGTGAAGAGCCGCTGTGCTCTGACACTGCCCTGCCAGAGGGCTGAACCCATGAGCCGAAGCAAACCCATCCTCTTTCACCTTGCTTTTCTCAGGCATTTGTCCACAGAAACCATGAAACTGACTTACACCAAAGGTTGGATTTACAGAAACCCCTGCCCTGAGAGAAGAGCAGGTATCCGGGTTATGGGAGCACTCAAGAGTCTTTACCTTGGGAGTAAGAGGTCCAAGCTGAAGAAGGTATGCTGATCATCACTGGAGACACCAACTTAGTACTCAGTCCTCCCCGAGCCACCAAAGTTGAGATTCTTTGCCTAAGCTCCCCAAGAACTGCTCAATGAAGGTGGCAGACCCTCAAGCCACATGGACAACTCAGGCTGCAGCCTTGGGCATAGCTGTGGGCAGCCAAGACTCCTGGGGTACAGAAAGACCCACAGGGCCACAGGAAGTTGAGAAAGAAAACAGTCAGCTCCCTGGAGGCTGGGGGGGGGGGGGATACTGAGGAATGCTGAAGAGGGAGAGGCTGGTATGTAGTAAGGAGAGCAAGGGACCTTCTTGGTCATAAGATGTAACTGACTGCTGTACACTCAAGCATTCCTCCCCCCATCCCCCACCGACTATGGCTCCCAAAGCTCACTCACAGTCAACGAGCACCTTTCACAGCCCAGCCTTTGCGCGCCAAGAGCTTGGCCCAGCAAATACAGCCACCAGGCAGGGACGAGTCCTACCCCTGACCCACAGGTAACAAACAAAACATGCATCACACGGATGACTCGAAGACAAGCTGGGATAGAGGTGCCGCATCCAAGACCGTAACTCTGCATTTCATCCCTTGCCACCCCTGACACACTGCGCATGTCACGTCCTGACTCTTCTGGGCCTTTTCAGCCCCTTGGGGAACTTTTACTCATCCGACAAAGCCTTCTCAGCGGGATGCAGCCACCTCGTCCGCCCTTGTGACTGACCCTGGAGCTAATTCATCCCTGTTCCTTCCTTCCCAAGGCTCGTTCAGCAGCAGCTGCTCTGAGCCCCCGGGTTCTGGCACTGCCCTATCTACACTCACCAAGGCTCATGCATATTTCCTCCCATCCTGAGTCCCGCAATGCCCTTCCCTGCTTTCTGCTCGTCCCTCAAGGTCTCTTCATCAGTAAGTTGGAAGCAGCTGGGGGGGACAACACCCCCAAAATCATGCGGCCTCAGATCTGCATTCCCACATCTGCTGCGGCCTGACAGCTATGCGGTGCACACTGTGATGCTGATACACACCAGTCATCCCATGTACTTACTAGAAGCTGAAGCAGGAGAATCACACATTTAAACTCGACCTAGGCTCTAGAATGAGTTCAAGGCTAGCCTGGGCAACTTAGCAACACCCAACAACAAATGAAAGGGGATTGGAGATGTGGATCACTTGGTAGAGTGCTTGCTTAGTAAGCACAAAATCCTGGGTTCAACCCGATACCCTGTGGTGATGCATGCCTACAACGCTACCATTCAGAAGCTGGAGGCTTAGATTACAGGAGGCTGTGTCTTTAGAAAGGCGGAACACCTGAAAAATACTTCATTTGTGGGAATCCGTTACATGCATCACAATTCAATGAGCAAACTGCATGGGTATTTGTCAGTATTTGTCTCAGAGCATGCGGTGTACAAAAGCAACCGACATTCTGGCATGAAAGAAACAGTAACAAGTAAAGTAATGTTCATTTCTGTTGACATTGCTTTTCTTTCACTGTAATGAAACAATATCGGAACTCAAGCCAAGTTAGGGGGAAAAGGGAGATTTATTCAGCTTACAGTTCCAGAAGGGCTACAGTCCATTATGGTGGGAAATCCACAGCAGAAAGCTTGGCTGGAGGTAGAAGCCGAGAGCCAACTGGGTCAGAGCAAGCAAAAAGAAAGAGCTAACTGGGAGAAAGCAAGACTGGACCACCAAATCGTAAGACCAGTCCCCTGTGACGTGACTTCCTGCAGCAAGACTCCACCTCCTAAAGGTGCCGAGGACTTCCCAAATGTTAGCAGCAGCTAAGAATTCACACACCAGCCCGTGGGAGACAAGTCATACTCAAACCACAGGGATACACCAGGGATGTAGCTCAGCTGGTAGAGTGCTTGCCTGTCATGTACAAAGCCCAGCACTGCATACACCGGACAGGACAGCACACGCCTATAATCCCAACATTTGGGATGTGAAGGCAGAAGGATTAGGAGTTCAAGAACATACTCAGCTCCATAGCAAGCTCAAGCCAGACTTGGCTACAGGAGACCCTATCTCAAAAAAAGTCTGTCAAACAGAGACCCAATCTGCTACTCTTGATATCTGACCACCGGGTTATCCCAACTGAATGAACCCAACATGTACACACACACACACACACACACACACACACACACACACTGACATAACAACCATGTAGGGAGGAAAGGAAAGTGTGGTTTTTCCATTTAGGAAACAGTCAGAAACAAAACCATCTGTCTGAGGCCAGACTTCCTGACCTGGGAATCAGAGCTGTTGTTAGGATGGAGGGAACCTGGCTTTTCCCCCCCAGCTTGAGACCCAAACGAATTGTGAGACATGGAAGTGTGTGTGTGACTGGGGGGAAAGGGGAGGTCAGGTTTACAATATCCCTCTTTCCCTAAAGTCTCTTTGGTTCTAAAGATTTTCATGCTGCTATCATTTGAATGCATTCTCCCCAAAAGTTCATGTATAAAATTTTAACCACTAAATGTATGGTGAAAGGCGCTGGAGACTGATGCCTTTGGGAGGAGGAAGAGTGCTCCGAGCCCCCGTGCCAGCCCTGTCTCACCAAGGGATGGATTCTGGGAAGAGCCATCCTTCCATGTCAAGACGCAGCAGGGGGGCCCATGCCAGACCCCACATGGATCCGCGTGCCAGACTCTTTGCCTCCTCAGCCTCCAAAATCATAAGACAAATAAGCCTCCGTTCTCTAAGTATTGCCTGGTCTCGAGTATTTTGTTAAAACAACCTGAAACTTGTGTACACAGCCTTTAAACCTCTGAGTTTTATAAAACCCACATTTATCCTGAGGTTTTCCCATCGAGCCAGAGGGCTCCTGAGCACGCAGTCAGCTGAAGGACACTCACATGTGCAAACTACACAAATACGGAGCAAGACCTCGGATGCAGGATGAATGTGTAGCGGAGCCCCTCTGAGGTGGGGAAGGGGGTCCTGATTTAGTTTTGCTCTCACTCTCACTATGGCCCTGTCTGACAGGGTGACAGGACACTGCTACTCACTGACATGAAGGTGATGCACAGGAAGCCCGGAGGTCAGGACGCGAGCAACTCTTCACCCTGTGGGCATCCTGCCGCGGTTAACCCTCTCCAGCTCCAGGAGACACACGCTAAGCATGACCATAAAGATGTTTCCAGGAGGTTTAGCTGAGGAGCAAAGGCCCACCTGAATGTAGGCAGCTCAATTCCCATGAGCCGGGGTCCCAGACTGAATAAAAAGAGGGAAAGGAAGAAGCTAGCCGAGCGCCACGTTCATCTCTCTGTTCCTGGCTACAGAGGCAACGTCACCAGCCATGTGACACTCCTGCCTCAAGCTAGAGCTGCTGACCCCACCATGTCCTCCCTGCCATGGTGGACGGGCCCCTCAAACCGTAAGGGTCAGTGAGATGACTCAGTTGATAAGGCAACCTGAGTTCAACCTCTGGAGCTCAGGTGGTGGAAGGAGATAGGTGACTTCTTCTGACCTCTACAGGCACACTGTGAGCACATACCTTCTTTCTATCTATCATCTATCTATCCATCTATCTATCCATCTATCCATCCATCCATCCATCCATCCATCCATCCATCCATCCATCCATCTATCATCTATCATCTATCTATCATCTATCTACCTACCTACCTATCTATCCATCTACCTATCTATCTACCTACCTACCTATCTATTTCAGTCTGTCTACCTCTCTTTCAAATTAAAAAATAATAATAATAATAAAAACTGAAGCCCCAAAGTACTTCTTCCTAAAATGGCCTTTGCTAGGGATTTTTGTCACTGCAAGGAGCAAAGTAACCAATATGTTATTCTTTGGTCAGTGACAGAAAACAGAAAGGAGACGTAGCTGTGGCATTGACGGAATAGGAAATGGGCACACCAGGCAGAGTGGCTCGGGTTGGTGGCAACAGTAACCCCAGCAGTCCCAGCTGTGCCCAGACAGTCCTGTAAGACCTCCACAACCCAGACCACAGTGCACCTCACAAGTGAGGCTGCTGCTGGGTCGAGAGCCCTCTGCAGCACCAACTCAAGACCCTGTGGCTAGTGGAGGAGCCCATGGAGCCAAAGAGGATGTTTGTCTAGACATTTCAAGAGCTCTCAGCTCCAGCAGGGCACAGCTTTTGTTCATCAACAAATGTCTGCCGACCACCCGTATGCAAAGGAGGTAAGCAATGCCCCCCTCGTTCTATCGCTCCACTTCCCCACAGAGCGGGGTTCTGTGGAGCATGCACGATGTCTGAGTTTCCTGAAAGCAGGTTACACATTGGACACCTTACACCAGCAGAAATACACTCCCTCAGTTCTGGAGGGGAGAAGGCCAAGTCCCAGGGACAACAGGCTGAGCCAGGCTCTCCCTGGAGGCTCTGGGGGGAGCAGCCTTCCTCCCCTTCTTCCTGATTCTAACAACCCTCTTAGGCCTTGACACTCAGAGACTTGTGGCTGCACCTTTATCGTCCTCTGTCACTGGGCCTGTCCCTTACCTCGGTCCTAGCCTGTAGGTTTCACCCTAATCCAGAATGACTCATGAGAAATAATCATACCAACCAAGTCCCTAGGTCCAAATAATGGCATTTCTTGTGGTTGGTGCAGTTATTAATATAGGAAGAATCATCAACCTACAACTGCCTTGTGTTCTTCTTCCAAGATTTGTAGCTAGATACAGGTAATTCCAGCATGCAGAAACTGCAGCAGGAGAACAGACACTAGCTAAAAGCCAGCCTAGTCTACATGGTGAGATCCCACCTAAGAGAGACTGAGAGTGAGATAGCAAGCAAGCACCAGTTGACATAGAGAGTGAGAGAAGCTGCTGGAATTTAGCTATCTGGCCTTTTCCCCTACTTCAAACAAAATTTTGCTAATGACAAATATTCTGAAACTGTCATGTCTTCAGGCCACCAAATATCAGTACAAACAAGCAGATCCTAAACTTTCAGGAGAGCAAGAAGAGGGGAAAGAGTCCTCAAAAAGTGGTTGGTATCTGACATCTAATTTATGCCTCAACTCTTCAATAATAAGCAAACACTACAAAGCTTAATAGTAGGTAGTGGAATTAAATAATTAACACCTGATCACACAAGCATCATTGTTATTTCAAAACAAAAGGCAAGAACGCCAGTCTTGTGGTTTATAATGACTGTGCAAACACTTCATTGTAGTCATATAATATACAACTTTGCAAACCTGTAATATATAACCTACAACTTGCAATTCAGTGGAGTCTAATCCCAAGCCCAGGCCCAGCCCTCTGGTCATATAACATCTCTGCCATGAACGTGGTTCCTCACCACATGTTGCTCACCTCATCTAGCAGGATCAGCTCCTGAAGACCGAAATGAGCATGAGCAACACAAGAGTGTATATAGCTCTGCTCAAAGGTAAAAGGTCTGCCATAGCAAATGCCCAGGCATTCGTCAATACAGGCATCCTGGATGAGAAATGGATGGAGTAAGAGGAGGCGGCCTGAGGGGTGGGATGGGAGGGAGGATGGGGCAGATATTAAGGGATGAAAACTTTCTTTATAAAAGCAAAAAATCTACACTGAGAAGATAGGTCTGCTTGGAAGAAAGAACAAGGATACAAAATTCCGTATATGTCCTATCCCTCTAACACAGGACCATTAAAATGTGAACTCAGTGGAAGGAAAGAAAGTTCATTCACTGGATTCCAGAAAAATCCACAGCATCTACTTATCTGTAGGAGAGTGATTTCCTAAGTTTTCTTCCCTTTAAGGACTGGAGAGTATCATAGACCCCAAGTGTAATGGTTACTCTTAACTACGGCTGTGAGAGAGCATTCAAAGCTAAGCAACTTAAGGAAGAAAGGGAGATTTACTCAGTTTATGGTTCCAGAAGGGAGAAACAGTCTTTCATGGTGGAGGCAACTAGTGGCTGAAGTTGGAGGTAGGCTAAGTCACTGCAAACATCCTTGGAGAGTCTCTCTTCTTCCAAATCTTCTGTTCTATGGTTCCTTTTATCTGGTCAACTACCGGGATGTTCCAATAGGATTCAGGGAGGTTCTAATCAGATCTAGGGCTGGTCTTTGTACTGTAAATGGTCTGGACAATCTCTTCAGGCGGTCTCAGCTAATTTTAGTTAATGCCAGGTGTGTCAAGCTGCCACCCAAGACTGATTATCACACCAAGACTGACTCGGACTGTCAGGAACTTACAGTGTAACCTTGAATCCTGACCTAAATTCTGTCTACAAACAAGCACACAGCTTAGAATCAAATGAATTTGGAAACAGTTTCTACTTTATAGAACTGCTATACTATTTTCTGTTAAGCAAAATCACTATTTGTTTTTGATTAGAAAATATCCTTAAAAAGTCAAGTGAAAAACTAAAGTTGGTGCCATCGCATGACTCAGGCAGTAAAGTGTCGCTGAGCTGGTGCGACTGACATTCCAAACCCCACAAAAAGCCAGATGAGGTAACCGGCATCTATAACCCCAGGCAGAGACAGGAGAATATCTAGAAACTCCAAGGTCTGCTAGCCTGGAATACACAGAACATCAGACACAAGAGAGACCACGCTGCTTCAGTAAAGTAGAAGAGAACTGACTTATTCAGAAGGTTGCTCTCTGACTGCAAAAGCAGAAATGTGCATGCATACACACACACCACATATACACGTACATACACATGCATGCATGCATGCATACATACACACACCACGTACACATACATACACACGCATACATACATACACACACCACATATATACATACACACACATACATACATACACACATATACACACAAAAAAAGTGGGATAGGCAAGGACAGAGGGGATCAGATGCATCACATAAGAAGCTGTGGACCCCTCCTTCATTTCCCCTTTAACACTTGAGGGAGGCCTTCCCATCCTCAGTCAGGCGCAGTCTAGCTAAGGAGGCTACCCAGGGCTTCTGAACACTCGAATCAGAAGAGATGCTGGGTAGAGTAATCCAAGGATCTTAGCTTCAAGTCCTAGAATTTCCCAGCTCACCCCTCCCCCCACACACATACTTTCCCCTACCTCAGCCCGTGTTCCTGCCCCCCCCCACTTCCTCCCACATTAGCATGTATCCCAGCCCTCTAACACACGATTATGAAATGAGGATCCCTCCAACACACTCACATACACCTCTCAAGGACAGTCCTGAGAGTTCACTTTTCACCTAGCGTCAAGGCCATTCTGAAAACATTAGCATCCGAATGGCCGGGCTCAGGTCCGAGAGCTGGAGGCAGGGCCGGGAGGAAGTGCTGGCTCAGCAAAGCTGATCTCTCCCTGCAGAGCATCCTAAGCAGAGAGCATGCGGCTCTTCCCTCTCATTGTTATTCCAGCCAGGTGCCTGAAGGCTGGCAACCCCTGGAGACTGCAGAGGAATGTAAACCTCAAATCAGAAGCAATGCCACCTCCCCCCCCAAAAAAATGCCCAGTACCTCTTCTTAGTATGGAGCTAATGGGTCACACTTGCACATTAAAGGCATCTGCAGGCTGCAGCGGGTGGGTCCCTTCCTCCTCTCACCTCCCAGGCAGGGCGCCCCTCCCCCCCCCACTCTTCCAGACAAGCTGACCTTAGCTGAGGCCAAAACACCAGCCCTGGCAGCATCCGGCCTTCCCTAGCGTGGTGGGTGAGCAAACTTTCGAGGATACGGAAGGCCACGTGAGGCCTCTTACAGCGCCCAGCTACGGGTGATCAGTGAGTCCTCCCGGCTTGACATTAAGGTGTTCAATGTCATCCTAGGAGATGAATCTAAGCACCATGCACGTGACGTTACTGTGGCTGCATGAAAGCGGCCCAGAGAGCCCTGTGACTTCAAAAGCTTGAGCTCCTGACACCCACAATGTGCCCAGTTAGAACTCTTCTGTCAGCACCCTAAGCCTTCCAAACATGCACGGCCCACGGCCATCGCTCTGAGATGAGAGTCTCCTGTAGGGAGGCAGGCCTCCTTCATCATCCTCTCTAGACTCACAGGCTCCCAGCAGACACTGAATGAGACAGACAAGACGCGAATACAGGAAAGAAAAGAAGCCCTGACCAGTAGGTAGAAGACACAACGGCCCCTGATGGTAAGAAGAAAGCACAAACAGAAAGCACAAGGGCTCAGTCAGGGCTGGGGTCACCCCTCCCCTCCAGTCCTCGCCACCACCACGCTGCCCTGAGATCTCATCCTGTGGGTCGGAAGCAGGGAAGGGTGCAGGTGCGCGGCAGCCACATTCTCCACACGAGAACTCGCACCAGCAGCTGCTGGCCACGGCCCGTCTTCACCAGGGCGAATGCACACCTGTCCAGTGTTCCCAAGATGCTTAAAGAAACATCAAATTCCATCGAGCAAGGATTGAAACAACAGGGTGGGAGTGGGCGGGGCAGGCCCTCCCTGGGCATTATCATGACATCACCCCAGCCAGATCCCCAGGTGAGGGCTAGGCAGAGGTAATGAGCAAAAGCTATTTACACGGGCCTTTGATCTCACCTGTGCGGGGCACCTGGTTACTTAGCCATTCTGCCTGGCCACCGAGCCGGTCCCAGTCGCCCCACGACCCAGCAAGGATCAAATAGGCCTTCTCCCTTAGCTCCTGCTCCCCTGGCTGAGCGGCCGGGGGTGGAGAGGGGGGCCACAGGATGCCCTTGTCCAGTCCCTGGTCCCAGCCAAGCATCACGACCCCTGCAGAATATCTTCTGCCCACCCACACCGACACAGGACCGGGCCTGGAGGAGCACTAGAATGCTCCCGCTGGCTGGTTTCACGCCTCAGCTTGTGGTGGCCAGAGCCTCTTTCCCCTTTGGTGGCCAGAAGTCACAGGTGCGACCTAGCAGACTTCTAAGTGGCAGTCATTAGGCTCCCATCTGAAGCTCAGAGACTGTCCCCTGGGTCTCCGTCTGCCCCATTTAACCCAGAATGGCAGATGTCCGAAGGCCTCAGGAGCAAGGGCCTGCGCCTCGGTAACCTTTCCGCCACTCACCCAGGCACCGGGACAAAGTCCTGAGTCCAGGTGCAAAGGGTCCGGAGGCATGGGGATCAAAGGTGGGCCTAGATAACTGGGCCAGTATGTGACCTGCCACCTCCAAGCTGAGTGGCCTCAGGCAACACTTCCCGACTCTGGCGAGAGCTTCCAAGCAGGCAACTGTCCTTGGGTCAACAAATGAGAGAAAGAGGAAGAATTCAACATGGCGCAAATGTCCACCTACCAGAGAAAGCTCGAGGTATGAAGATGTCTGCACCCCCAAAAGTTAAAGTGGGGGTTGGAGGTGGTGCTTCCAG
Source organism: Typhlomys cinereus (assembly GCA_023101885.1). Taxonomy (NCBI): domain Eukaryota; kingdom Metazoa; phylum Chordata; class Mammalia; order Rodentia; family Platacanthomyidae; genus Typhlomys; species Typhlomys cinereus. The sequence goes on from JALPQD010000003.1 coordinate 15,737,302, forward strand.
AAAGCTATCAGCCAGAAAGTGAGCAGGATTTTGTATTTCTAAGATGGAGAGGAAAAGAACTACTTTAGCAAGGGCCACTTGGCTGAGGATATTTAAACTGGGCAGATAGATGAGTGGGGGATGGGAATGGATGAGCAGTTCCTCACATTCACTTGCAAAGCAAGGGTCTGGCTCCCACATCAGAATTGCAAAGACAGGTGCCCATAGAAATGGAAACACCAGCTCCCAGACAGCACGCCTAACTAAGAGGGCTGGGATTTCCTAACATCATCCATCGTTACTCAGACGGGTCTGAAGAATGAAGGAGGGAAAAGGGAGTTAATACCACCAAAGGAAACGGGGAATTTATAAAACATACACAGGTGATAAAGAGGAAAAGCGGGTCATTCCCTCAGCAGTCCAGGAAGTGGGGCACCTCGATCACAAGACTACTGCTGCTTACTGGCTTAGAGGGTATGCTAGTTTAATATCTGCACTCAGTAATTAGCTTATCAGATGGATTTCTTCCCACCTTCAAGAGCAGGTGCAAAGGGGACCTTGCATTACTTTGGAATGCTTGCATGTTGGGGAGCACCTGGGCACCTCTCCACATGGTCTGTGGAGTTCCGACTGTTGAAACACTTTGCAAAGAAATCAGACGGCATAGAGCAAGACTCTAAAAAAAAAAAAAAAAGTCCTGACATTTGGGGGATGGTGACTTTTCTAGGAAAATAGCAAAATAACCTGAGATCCTGGAATGGTGTGTGTGTGTGTGTGTGTGTGTGTGTGTGTGTGTGTGTGTGTGTGTGTGTGGTGTAGGACGGGAAACTAGTGTGGAGAACCTTTCCTATAACAGGGTGACAGAAGCATGAACATGGCTGACACTCAAAACGCATTTCAAACCTGTGAAGGACATTGGCAAATGGTCACGAGGCAGTGTGCCAAGTGCAAGACCATCATGACGTTCCCATGACGTTCCCATGGACGTCAGGGTAAACAGAGACCTGCATCTCCGGCTGTACACTTGTGTTTTCTGTTTCTACAAACTTGCTCAGAAGACAAGTGTGGCTACCTCTGAAAGTCTCTCAGTAATAAGAGATCTAGGGCCAGTGAGAGAGCTCCGTGGTGCCCACTTGCAAACCTGGCCCCACTTTAGTTTGAGCCAAGGAAGTCCATACAGTAAAGGAGAGAACTAACTTCTGAAAGTTGTCCTCTGATCTCTACCTGTGCATGAAAGCATGCATGTGTTCTCTTTCTTTCCTTCCCTCCCTCCCTCCTCTCTCTCACTCTCTTTCTCTCTGTAAGCCTGAAAAACTAAACCATCTGCCAGAACATGGCCAAAGCACACCACAGGGTATGGGACTCTGACCATAGCTAGTCAGTACCATCAATTGATTCCTCATGTGGTTTTATTGACACATCTCAAAGTCTCCAAGCTCCTGTTCACCCCTGCCTCGCTGCCCTACACCCCACAAGCCACAGAACCAATGTATCCTGCAGATTAAGCAACTATCCAAGAGGATCCGTAGCCCCTCACGCCCCTCCACACCATGTGCTCTGTGACACAGCTGCTGCGCAGCATCGCCCTGAGGCCGCCCCCAGGGCTCCCGCCTGTGAGACCTTCCCTCAGGACAAGGTCTTGCAGGTCATGTGGCTCACGCTGGCCTCAAACTCACAATCCTCGTGACTCAAGCCTCCTGAGCTGCCTGTTCTTAATCGCAAGCCGCACCCCAACGCCCACAACTGACAAATGAATTCTACCAGGGAGAGCCCCGCTTTTCTGACAGCCCTGTAGCCACCAGCAAACCTGCTCCTCACCTCCTGGGGCTCACCCCAGAACTGGTCCCCTTCCCAGGGCCACCTGGCAGCTCCGGGAAGTGACCCTGCCCGGATCCCCAAGCTGCCTTCCCTGCAGGCCCGGAGCAAGCACCCTCAGCTCAGTTCCCATCACAGGGTCCAAGGCCCAGGGCCAAAGCTGCGGTTCACAAGGATTGATGTCACCCACTGACAGGCAGGGCAGCCTTATTCCTGGGGCTCACCACACCCAGATAATACAAGCTCGAGACAGGTGAGCTGACACGGGTAAGAAGGGAGGAGAAAGTCATCTCCCTGCCTCGGGACCTTGTGACTCAGCCAGTGTACTTGTAGGGGCAAAGGAGCCAGGGGTTGCCAGGCCTTCCTGGGTACCGGCATCTCAGGTATGAGAACCTCCCTCTCCTGCCTTTGACATAAATGATATCACCCTCCCTTTACAGACAAGGAAATTGGGACTAGTGCAGGTGAGCTAAGTACCGGTACCGAGATTCACCTCCAGGGAGGAGAAAGCCCAGCTCTGACACCAGTTTTTCCAAACACCATGCCTGCTCAGTGCGGGGAAGAAACGCACAGACCCGGAGCAGGACAGACAGGTGAACTCCTGATGAGTGCCAACCCCTGGCGAGCCCATGGGAGAGCAGGGGGCACCTTGCCTGAATCACAGGACTTCTTAAATGCAAATGTCTGTGGGGCGCTTGATCGTCCAGAGGTCCACATTCACAGAAGACGGAGCCCACGGACAGGCCAACATTCACAGTTCACTCCGCTGTCCTGGGACAGTCAGCCAGCCGCTTCACCTGCATCCACTCCCCACCCAGAGTCTGAGCTGAAATTTCAGATGCTGCTTTGGTTGAAAGTAGCACGGACTCCTTGCTCACACCTATAGGATAAAGGGCTTGATTGATACCCCGCCTGTGGCTTTGGGTCTATCTCCTTTACGGGGGGAAGGGGGGACCACTTAACTGTGCACACAGGCACTCTAGGGGTGCTTCTTCTAGCCTAGCTCGTTCTGCTTTAGGCTAAAGGCACAGAGCTAAGTCTCTATCCCAACCTTGCGGTTACCTTGGATTCCTGGCAGAGCAGGACACCCTCCCTAGATGCATCAAGGAGCAACAGCCTGGAACACAAGTGACCATCAAAGACATCGATCCCCTCCAGCCCCCAAAGCAATGACAGCGATAAAGACTTCTATGAACCACCTCGAGGAACCAGAGACAAGGATCAATCCAAGACTACGTCAAAAGGTAGTCTGCTACCTTTCCTCTACAACCTGAGACTCCTGTCAGAATCTATGAAGATGGATTCGGGGGTCACCTGACACCCTTCTACCTGCTCCTCTTTCCCAAGGTGGTCACATTAAAAAAAAATCTCTCCCTGCTCTTCCGCATTGCTCATTGTGGACCAGCAGTACAACTAAAACCTTCTGAGACTTTTGAAGCATTGGGTTTTGGCCTAAAAAAATTCCATTTAATAGTGCCAATGTGCCTGGTATACAAGTAGGAACTGAAAGACATTGGTCTCTATTCTTTCTTCTACTCCTAAACAAGTTAAGAACCCATAATTAGATGCTCTGAGTCTTTGAAGGCACAAGGATGCTTCCAGATAGCAGAGGGTCAACCAGACCTGGTCCAACACAAACCAGGCCAACTACAAACACAGGGTGTAGCAGTTACTCTGCATGTTGCTGATAATGTGACAAAACTGCTTAAGGGAAGAAAGGATTTATTTTCTCTTACAACTGTTCAGTTACAGTTCTTAGTCCAGCTGGGCAGAGAGCTTGCGGAGGGAACTGGCCACACCATATCCACATAACAACTGAGAGAGGGACAATCCTTACTTACCAGATCAGCATGTCTGGATACAAGGATGCCAACTTCCTCAACCAGCTTCCTGTATTTCATTCACCTGTCCGGGGCCTAGTTCCACCCTCCATGGGCTGGGCCTTCCCCATCCACTAGACAATCTCCTGCAGGTTTGCTCTGGGCTTAAGTCAACTACTAATTTTCTACAAATGTGCCCAGAGCTCAAACCCTCAACCATCAAGTTGACACCTTTCCTAACTATGACACAGGGAAATCATCTTCCGCTCATGCACAAGTACCATAAAAGATGAGCTTCCAGCAGTCACAAGGAGTGGGCCTTGAGGTGGATTAGTTCCACCCTACCTCCAGGAGAAGTCTGCCTTTGCTGCAAGCAATCTTGCAGCTCTCAGCTTCCAGGATGTCTGCTGTGACTTAGCCTCCTCCAGCTTTGGCCAGCCAGCCATGCCGCCTCTGCTTCGAGAGACTGTCCCTTCCCTCTGGATCCGTAAGCTGAATAAACCTCCCTTTCTTCCTTAAAAAAAAAAAAAAAAAAAAGATGAGCTTCCAGCGGAGTGACAGGAGAAAAAGAAAAGATCCCAAGTGGAAACTCAGAGCCATAGAACTAACATCTGATCTGTAAACCTGCAAAGCTACGCTACCAGCCACCTTCCAGGACAGATACAATTCTAGAAACCTTCCTAGGTCACAGGTACTTCTTGACACAAGACAAAAGTTCCCAACAAAACAGACATTCAGGGGCTAGAGAGATGGCTCAGAACTTAAGACTCTGCCTCGCAAACAGAAGGTCCAGAGTTTGTATCTCAGGTCGCACATAAAAATGGTCAGCGGCCGGCCCTTTCCACCCTGGTAGGAAGAGTCTGGGAATTCCAGAGTGAAGCGAAAGGAGGTAGAAGCAATCCAGGATGATTCACAAAGTCACTCTTGGTCCCCAAAGGGACACACAGTGCCCTTGAACACATGCAGTAAATAAATACATTAAATAAATAAATAAGCAGACAAAAAAAAAACAAAAAAAAACAAAAAAAACAGGCCTTCAGCCAGCAAGATGGCACAGCCTGTCCTCTCCTCTCCCAAGGAGAGAGGATCACAAGTTTGAGGCCAACCTGGATTGCACAGCGAGAGAGTGTCTCGCCTGGAACAAAACAGAAACTCACTTCCACATCCGCCTTGGTGCTAACACTCAAAATTCCCGATTATGATTTCTCTTCCCAGCTCGCTCACTCACCACCAGCAGCATGGCTTCCTAATCACTTTACTGGTGACAAGTTTGAGATTAGAATTTCAAAGAACTGGGGTACACCTGGGAGAGAGGTCCCAGGACACTGGAATCTACAGTGGCCCTGAACTCGGCCCGTGGCCCTCAGTGTATGGCCAGGGTATGCTCTGAACACTAGCCTAACCTGTCTTGACCCAAAAGACAACCTAGGTCAAGTGAAGGTGCTTCCCCAAGGACACCTGACTAGAAAGTAGTTCTAGAACCTGAGCTCTACTACCAGTGCTCCAACCAAGCCTCCCCCTCTCCTACCAGCCTCCGACACCAACCAACCCTCCAGCTGCTCCCTGCTCCCAGAACTGGATGTTTTCCTCCCCCACGCAGAGCCCCAGGGTCTCAAATGCCTGTGACCCCTAAGTATACTTTGGTTTCCCCTTAATACTGGGCTTCCAGTATGGCCGACAACAGCCTTCCTTGGAGAAAATTCCAGCAGCCAGCCCAGGGAGAAAGGGAGGGATTTGAGTTGAGTAGTTTCACAGCCTCAACTAAGTCAGGAGAGTGCTGGTATCACTTTCTTCTGCTCTCCAGCTCTGGGACTCTGGAACAGCATCTTCTCTAGACCCCAGTTTGTTGGACCAGGAAAGGAACACAAGGAGAGTGGAATTAGCATCATGCATGTTAAGGGCCCAGAAGACACCAACACACAGACATTGTCGCACCTGTTCTGAGTTCCTAACTCCAAACGCTCACAAAATAATGCACAGGCCGCGGGAAAGCAGCTGCTCTGAGGCCCCGCCCAGGCCCCAGGAATCTGCTCCCTGCTTCTGAGATCTTGCCGGCTCCTCTCCTGCCCCAGCTTGCTTAGTCACTGCCCTGGCCCCATGCCCGTGGCCCAGTTGCTGACTCTATACCTTGGCAGCCTGAGCTGGAAGCCTGTGTTCATTTCTGACACACAGGAAAGGGACCATGGGGCAGGAGGGTAGCAATGGAGAGGGTCAAATGCCAACTGAGCCTCTTCCAATGTCCCCAAGAAAGAAGAAAGTGATGCAGGGCTCCACAAAGGGCTCATTGTGGGGGCATAGCTGTGTTTCGTGTGACTCAGGCTGTGACTCAGCAGCCCCCCCCAAGGGCCTGGAGGATGGTGCTTGAGTTGCCTCCAGAAGCAGAGGGGTCCCGTGCCAGGCTATCAGCACGACTCAGTCTGGAGGAATGCCCTCCCCACCCGCTGCCTGCCCGCTGCCGGCCACTCATGAAACTGGCATCCCAGTAGCCATGGGATGGATCTGTCGCTGGGCCAGGGCGAACAGGCAGGAAACAGGAGCCCCCGCTTCCCAGCTGGGGTGAGGTCATGCAGTAGAGAAAGGCAGCAGCAGGAGAGGGGCCCTCAGGGCAGGAAGTGGCCTGAGTGGCAGCCTGCCTGGCTGCAACAAGCTGGCTTCTGGGATCAGGGACAGAGGAGCCAGGAGCCAGGCGGCACAGAAGGGCAGAGGAGAAAAGCACTCAGTATGATGTTCAGACACCCAAACAGCATCTTAACCCTAATATACTCTGTCTGTCTCCCTGTCTCTCTCTTCCTCCCTCTCCCTTACAGCCCATTTCAACCACTCACCCCAGCACATAAGCCACATATGGGCACACACATGCCCCAGGCTGGTGCTACAGCTGGTTCAGGTTGACCTGCCCTCCCTCGGAAGGAGCCCCCTCCATTTCATCTCCTCTCTGCAAGCTCTCTGCCACTTCCAGGCACCTCTCATAGGCAGGTTTCAGGGTTCCTACAAGCCTCCTTTACTATCCCCCCATGCTAGTTTTTGCAGCCCAGGTCCTAGAAGGCTTTCTCTTTTGCCAGCCTGAAAAACCAAGACTGTGACCACTAAATAGATTCTCCAGTCCCAGATGATCCAGCCCAGGAGAGAGGCTCGACAAGCGTCAGCCACTTTTCTAGATGCAAATCCTGTGCCTCCTGAGAACCTTGCTTGTCCTCCTAGCTGCCACTGTGCCAGCAAAGCCACAGGTGTGTGGTCACACTCCTGGACACTGTGCTTGATGCCAGAAGGACAGTGGACCAAGACTTCATGGGACCACCACTAAAGGGACCAATCAGCTCAACAGAATACTCAGCTACATGTTAGACTGGGGAATGGTGGGGGGCAAAGGACTGAGTCTAGGATCACAGGTAGTCAGTCTTGTTCCTACCTATGGTTGGGTGCTCCCAAACTGTACGTATGTTAAAACTTCAACCCTATGAGAAAGATACCATTGAAATGTCTTATTTCATAGAGGAGTTCAAACCCAGGCTATTGCTCAGTCCCCCCTCTAAACCCCCAAACTAATCAGTAAGTACACCCACTGTCTCTCTGCCCTGAGACTTCCTAGGTAGGCTAGGAAACTCTGATCAGCACTTAAACTCCAGCGCCTTAAACCGCAAAGGGTCACATAGCTAACAGCAGGGATGGCAAAAAAAAAAAAAAAAAGTCAACACTAAAAAGGTTTTGAATGCACAAGGACCAAAATGTAGTTCAAAATCAAATGCAAAGTGTTTCCAACAATACTGGTCCATGTTGCACTGTGTGACTTTGCTATAGCCTTAGCCCAAACATACAATATGCATGCTTTGCACTGGCGTGCAGTCACGCACACAGTTCCAATGAACACTGCCTGAAGCCCCTAAACTTGGATTTGTTTCCACAAGTTTCATTTATTTGAGAGAGAGAGAGAGAGAGAGAGAGAGAGAGAGAGAGAGAGACCACAGAGCATATGTGGAGATCAGAGGACAACGTTTAGAAGTTGATTTTCTCCTTCTACTATGCTGACTCTGAAGATCAAACTCAATTCAGATGTGTGCCCAGGTAAAGTGTTATGCCCAATAAGCCATCTCACTAGGCACCTTGTATGTATATATGTGTGTGTGTGTGTGTGTGTGTGTTTTGTATAATTTTATATACCTATATATCTGGGATCATATAAAAATTTCTCAAAAGAGGTCACACATAAAAATGCTCAAGCCCCAGCTTCAAGGATGGGCCCTAAAACCCCAAGCCGGGATTGACAACCAGTCTGTTGAATACCTGAACAGCTCTCCAACAGGGGCAATATCATGACATTAGACGCCTAGAGTCTTGTGATACCGTCGCCAGCGATGCTGCAGAAGCCCACCCAGAGAAACCAAACCCACCTCAGCGCTGGCTGCTGTGGCTCAGGCCAGGTATGCTGTTACCAGAAATCGAGGTGGCTTGCCCAGTACCTGAGCCTGGGTGTGGACACCCAGAGTCACACTTCGGGAACCCACAGCCAAACCAGCTCCACGTCATCTCGGTCAAGTGCTGACTGAGTTAACAAGCTCTTACAGGTCGAGCTAGCACCTCGTCCAAGGGACTTTGCTCACCTCCCATCCAGGGCACCAAGGTGGAGGCAACCCAGCCTGGGAGATCACATCTGCAGAGATGCACAGCAGATGCAGAGGCACAGAGCATGAAGAATCAGGTGAAACCTGTGCCCCAACTGCTCTCCTTCGGAGAGCCCAAGATTTATGATAAACAGCGCCAGCACCAGGACTCATCTCTGTGGTTCCTGATTCCTGGCCAAACTCCCAATGTGCATAAATCACCCAGCAGCCTTGCATAGTCTGCAGTCCTACTAAAGAGGCAGAAGAAGGCTGTTGTGGAGAATCCCCATGAATGACATACCCATCAGCTTTGAGGGTCTGTGCTGGGCATGTGCATATATTTCATATATTTCCTCACCTAAATCTTATCAAAAGCAACAAGGTGTGTATCAGCGTGGCATTATATCTCTGTCAGACAAGGATGCCAGGGGGGTCTTCATACCCCTCAAAGACTGACTGTGGAGTCACCACCTACCTCCACTAAGATCCCCCCAAAGAAAAGGGAAACAGGAGCCTCACAGGAACACTGACCCCAAATGTTAGGCCCAAAGTTTCATTCTCCTCTCTCTCTCTCTCTCTCTCTCTCTCACACACACACATACATTTAAAATTAAAAATTTTCCCCACCTATGTGTTTTAGTTTGGTTTTGACTTCTTCTGCATTATTAGACTTTTAGTGGAAAATGGTTAGAAATTTTAGGTGGCAGCACTATCTTACTTTAAAACAAATCCTGCATGACTGATATTTCTAAGATGACCCACTAATGAGTCTACATAAAAGACCAAAAAAGAAAACCCCACGTGTCAGTCTTTCATTACATAATGCCAGTCACATACTAATTATGACTCTGAAGACCGGCGTGTGCTCCCGCAAGATCAGGTCACGCTCTTAGTATCTGCAAAGTTCAAATCTGGCACGTGCACATCCAAGGCCCAGATGTTGAAGAAGCTAAGGCAGAAGAATTACTTGAACCCATGAGTTCAAATTCATTTCAGCCTTGGACAACTAGACCCCACTACAAAGCCAAAACCAAAGTACGGGAAGATGTCCACAGGGCTGACTGCTGGATGGATACAGGCCTTCCAACCACAGAGCGCCGTGACCCTTCACGTGAACCTCAGCTGTATTTCCCAGGGCGGCTGAACAAGGATGGTAGCATCACAACCAAAAGCGCAGGCAGGGACGGCACAGCTTCCCAGAACACACAGCCTTCCTGAGACTTCAGTTCTTCCAGCCCCTTTCACCTCGATGGCAGCTGACGGGGCCTTAGAATTTTCTGCGGAATTATGCTTTTATCTGATTGAAAACCAGTCTTTCCACCTCTCTGAACGTCTTGTTCTGAAAACAATTGGCTCCAAGTTCCGCCTTTCCTTCAGCCACCATGCACCTGGGAAGACTGGAAGGTACCTATTCTTCTACCACAGTTTACAACCCTATCCCCAAACTGCCCCAGCCTCTCAAAGTGGAGATGGTGAGCAAGCAGGTCTTAGGCGTTCTGAGAAAGAGAAAGAACAGCCCAGGTGTAGCTTTGACTTGGCCCTTGTCCTTGGCCACGTCACTCCGAGGCTGCTCAGCTACAGAGTAACTGTGTCCTGGCAGCCACTCAAGCCCATGAGAATGTCACGGAATGAGCCTGTCACACACACACAAACCCATCTCCGTCCCAGCATTCTGCCATCCCACACCAGACACACCTTTGGGATCTGACCCACAACCAAGGCCAGCAACCTTGGTGAAGTCTTACCTGGCATCCCTACCCCCAGCTGTGCCAGAGGCCCTTTCCACGTGTGCTGGCACCCTGTTCTCTGCCAGAACTACTGGGCATATGCTTCACTAGAGCACTGGATAAAACTCTTACTTGGGGGGGTAGACAAGACCATTTTGTAGGAGTGCTCCACTAGGATTTATGTTGTGCTCACAGCACATCCATTTGACATGCTGTGACAGGAAATAGCAACACAACGTTTTGTGACTTTTCCCCCCAAGACCTTTTTAGCCTCCTGAGCCTCCATCATTGTGCAGACACAGACTGGCACTTGCATACGATTCTTATGCAGCTATGCGGCCACACAGGCAAAGGGTGGCACACTTCTGTTCCTGGGTTCCGATCTGCCCTCGCATGCGCGCACAGCCAGGCCTCATCCTCCCCCACACACAGCAGCAGCTCACTGGACAGTGTGTCATCATTTACTGAATCGATCTTCAATTCACATATGTCTGAATCGCTCCCAATCAGTTGCCACTATAAAAATGTTACTATGAATCACCTTGGGTACCGTTTATTTTGCACAAATATCTACAGGTACATCTGCTGGGGAGATATCCCGATGTCTCAGAATGAGACTGCTCGGTGAAAGAGGAGCACACGCGTGCATGGGTAGCATGCACTGAGAGAAAACCAAGGCACTATTCATCCCAAAGGGACAACTCACACCCTCTCCAGCTCTAGCCAAGTGTGCGTGAGAGGATCTGCCTCCCCACAGCAGTTTGGCAACAGAGTACGTTGCCAACTGGGGTACTGTGAAGCCTCGATATGAAAAGGCAATCATTCTGACTTGTATTTCTCTAGGTAAAGCATCTTAAATTTAAGTACCACTTGGGTTTCCATGTGAATTGACTTCATTTCCTAATGGGTCATTTGTCACACAAATCCAGCAGCCTCCTTGGTCATGGACAGGCACCGTGGGAGGTATGAATCATGAGGTGTGAAGACCAGGGAAATGTCATCGTGAAGAGGGAGCACGTAGGGATATGAGAGCAGAAACCAGGATGGTTCTGGAAAGAAGGCTTGGCTGGGCTCAAATGCAGAAAGGAGGTTTTGGATGTAAGAAGTGATTCCAAGGCCTCTAACGATTATCTGTTACCTTCAGAGGTGGGGGGAGCCCGATGGAGGGAAGCCCGCCTGGTGGGTGGGTGACCAAGGGCAGTGTGGATGCCACCTAAGACCTGGAGGCCAAGCCCACGAGCTGGGTTCACAGTGCCAGCCACTGAGGCAGAACATGCCCACCTCACTCACACTCATGTTCTATCACACTCCAGACAGTCACTTTTATAATTTATTATTTTTCATTAAAATTCTCTTTTTGGGACTAGAGCTAGATAGCTAGCCTCTGTCAGTGGCTCAAGGAGGGGCAACTTGGTATGCCGCAGCAGCCTGAACCCCAAAAGTAGGCAATTTAGAAGTGGACAGGCAGGAGGGTGGGAGGGAGTGAGACGGATTGTTGAAAGAAAGGAGGGAATGTGTAGTGCAGTTCTCCTGGATGCTGGGCAGCTGGGGCTCCTACCAGGAAGAACAGCAGCCAGCCAATGTGGAGGACTGCGTGACCAGGCACTGGTACCCCCATGTGAGGCGGTAGATGCCTTTCCACTCGTGATTTTAGTTTCGATGGAGCCATTTGTTAATGCTTGGCTGTGGGGAGGGGAGCCACTTTCTTCAGTGGTACAACCAATGATACGTGGCTCATGCTCCAGCAAGCCCTCGGACCCAATGCTACTGATGGCAGCTGTGATGAAACTCAGCAACACACACACACGCATGCACACACACGCATACATGCATACACACACGCATGCACACACACGCATACATGCATACACACACACAAAACATACACACAGGAACACATTCAGCTCACATACTCAAACATGCACACACATTCACACGTGCATGCATACATATGCATGTGCACACACGAAAGCATGTGTACTACACTTGCACATGTACACAGTCACACATGGACACCATATACATGCACACACAAATGTACACACATGCATATGCACATTCACACCCACACAAACGCACAGTGCATACATGTACACACATAGGCACACACAAGTAAGGATCCAACATCCAAAGTTGGCACTGGGGTCATAGTTCACTGGCACAGCATGTGCCTAGCATGCATACAGCCCGCCCTGGGCTCAGATCTCCAACCCATAAAACCTAGGGTACAGTTTCTACCGAGTGTCTATTGTTTTCAGACCATCATAAGTCCAACCGTGTGAAGGTGGGGACCAGCTATGAATTTCCCCCCTATTACAAGGGTGCAGATAATGAGACATGAAACCACATACGCCAGGAACAAGTTCAGAACAACAGAAGTAGGAAGGGAGCGGCTGCTTGGAGGAGATCATAGGCATCGACACGGGGTCATCTCAGCAAAACCAGGCAAGCTGGACCCCCAGGCAGCCTCTTCCTCATCACCTACTCCGCATTTCTCTCCCACTGTCCACAAGAGGCTCCCTCCAGGCCATCTGTCCTGAGCAGAATAGCTGACCTTCTACTCTGTGCTGGGCTGAGCCAGCTTCCCACATGGGCACTTCAGTGCTGCCGCATCACAGACAGGAAAGCATTAATATATTCCACCCTGCTGAAGCAAGCTATGCAAATCCCAAAGCCCCCATCCCACCCCGGTCCAGACTGCTCCCACCTGCCCCCACCTCCTAGCATTCCTCGCTATTTTGAGGCTCTCAGAGAACTAAACAGGATTCCATGCTCGCTGGGGACAGCCTATAAAAGCTTTCCACTGGAACAAAGATTTCAATGGCATAACTCAAAATACTTGACAATGGGCTCTGATGAACCAAGCCCTCCCACATATCCTCTCTGGAGACGCCGAGCGAGAGCCGAGCTCCTTTCTCTTTCCTGTCATTTAAGGACTGACAGGCACAAGGGTAAGCGGTTCATCCAGGTGGATGGCCAAAATCAGGACTTTTTCTCTCCAGCGGGCTCTCTCAAAGGGAGGGATATAAAAGGAGGGGGTGGGGCAGGGCTCATCCTAAAGAGAGAAGGGCGGCAGCAGGGTCTCTGCCCATATCCACCACAGCCATACAACCTTCTGATCGTGATGCCCACACTGCTTAAAATCCTCCAAACGAAGCCCTCCCCCATACACCGGGAAGGAGGTACACACCTTTCACTCCTCTGAGGCCCAAGGACCGTCCTCACAATCAAGGTTTCCCACTCTAGCTGCAGTCCACTTTCTACTGCGCTGCATGAGGCACTGAGAGGTGCAGCAGGAGATCAGAAGATAGAGGGAGGGAATGTGGGGGCTCTCATTACATGGTAGTGGCTACCTGACCTCATTTCAGTCCTAACTAGATTGGTGGGATTTTAATCCATGAAACTTTAGTTAACAGCTAAGTACCCTATTTCAACTGGCTTCCAACTACTCCTGCAGTAAAAAGAGGAGAGAGAGAGAGAGAGAGAGGAGAGAGAGAGAGAGAGAGAGAGGAAGAAAAAGGCAGGAGAAGCCCCAGCAGGTCTTTGAATTTGCAATTCAACAGGATCACTCACCTCAGGACCTGGCTTCCTCCCTGGCTCTAACCATAAGACCCCTTCCCCCCTCCCCCACCTCTAAGCCTTCAACTATCACTAAGTGCGCAGAGGGACCCTTGGGATCCTGACTCACCCACATCTTCAAGACTGACCAGGGCGCTTCTCTGCCTGTCTCTCTGAGTTCAAATGCCAGCTCTATCTGTTCCACACTGGGCCCCCCGGGGCCAAGTTACTCAACGTCTCTGTGCCATGACTTCCTGTAGAAGGGGATGGCAGCTCCTAAAATACCAGGTTACTAGAAGGACAAAACGGGCTTGATGGACAGAAAGCACAGGGCAAAGCAGGTGCTTTTTAATAAGCCCAAGACAGAGGCTGCTGTTACTATCATCCCCCCCCAATGGATCCATCTCTGTGTGACGGGAGCTGGCTGGCCACTTTACCACCCCAACAGCCCTTCAATGACTCAATGACAAGGTTCTTCATTTATGAGCAAGGTTACGGTGCTATTACAGTCCTCAGCCTCCCAGGCACACACCTAGGCAAAGGCCTCCCTCCCATCACTCTGCAGGCAACCGTGGTGTGACATGCATTGGACATACACGCACTTTCCAATTCACAAGCAGTCACACTCTTCAGAGGCACGTTGGGTAATCAGTCACCTAAGCAAAACAGTCACTCACAGAGGCTGACCACAGCTGTAGTGCTGGGAGGGGGCTGTAGTCCCGGACATGAGCCGCACTGAGCGCCTCCCTGGACCAGACTCACCATCTATAAAGGGACCCGCCCTCTAGCCTCAGGGGATCAAGGCAGAACAGAATATAGGAAGTGTCTGTCTTAGAAACTGGCCTGAGTGGTCCCATCATCCCAGCACTTGGGGGGGTAAGGGCAGGAGGAGGGGGCATCTAAAACCAGCCTTTCCTACATAGCAAGTCTGAGCCCAGCTCCGGCTATCCTTGTGCTCAGGAGGAGCTTGACCAAGGCTAGCTACTTTTTTCTTGTTCCTTGTCTTTGCTCCTTCTCGTCCTCCTTCTTTCCTCTTGGTGTTCTGACTCGAGGTGGGGGGAAGGGGAGCGGGAGCAGGGGATGATGCTTGAGGTCCCAACTTTGAATGTGAGCCAGACTGGAAAGGCCCTGTGTAGCCCGAACCACAATGTCCACTGCCGTCCACATAAAAGACGTGGCCAGCCAGCTAATGTGGTTCCTAGATCCCTTCATTTGGTTTGCTGGCTGCCGCCTGGGTGCTCCAAAAGACTCAAGGCTGTGCTGGGGGTCTTAGAACAAACGCGAGGTCTTCTGTCTGTCTGCTCCTTCCCCTGTCAGAGGGACACTTGGACAGTCACACGGCCTGCTGGCCGCAGGGCACAGCACGATGAGTTCTGCCCGTCTGCGCCTTGTCTCCCACAATGTCCCTCATCGTCCGCCGCGTCTCTTCATGTCCTGCTTGTTCAGGACTGTATCTAGCCCACCCCGAGTATCAGATGCCTCAGCACAAGAGACTGGGCTGCAGATTCCACCCGCTGCTGACAGAGTCGCTCCAAAGCCAAGACGCGGAGGCAGCTGGTGGCGTGTGAGTTTTCTCTCACACTGGTAGTCCACGAACACACACTGCTCTGTGACACTGGTTGAGAATCAGCAGCAGCGGGTGGCAGAAAATGACAGAGCTTCTTAGATGGGGCGATGTGAGGAGGCGATGGCTGGAGAAAGGCTCGGAGTGGGGGAGGCAGCACAGTGACAGCGAGGCCTCAGGTTCAATCCCCAGCATCGGAGAAGAGAATGGGGAGGACAGGTGGGGGAGGAGGCGGAAAAGAGGGAACCAGTCCTCTGAGGAGCTGGGGGAAGAGCGTTCTCAGAGCTGTGGATGGTCCACACAGAGGTCCTGCAGCACAGAGAGGCAGGCAGCAGCGAGCTAACCAAAGCTCAGCACACTGGGCCATAGGAAGAGGAAGATGAGCTGGGAGAGGCAGGGTGCCGGGCTACTCAGGGTTTCAAGGGTGGGGAGAAGTGTGGGGGTAGCCGGGCTTTGACTTCAGGGCTCCTCTGTGGTGCCAGGGGTCACGCTCAGGGCCCCATGCATGCTGTGCTTGTGATCGCTCTACCGCTGAGCTACATCCTCAGTACTAAAATATTAACTGTTGTTCCTGCTGTCACCAGCGCTGAGCCCCAGGCCCCAGGAGGAAGAGACTCCGAAAGACTCAAAAGGACGCCGTGGGCAGCATGCTGTATGTAGTAAGGCAGGCCCAGAGAGGGACCAGACAGGCACTCAGTGGGCAGCACGAGACAAGGGGTGGAGGCACAGAGGGGACCACGCGAGGAGGTATGTGTGGACCACACTCACGGTGAGACACGAGGCCCTTACTTCAGAGTCGCCCCTGAGATCAGCCCCAGGCCCTAGGGATGAGACTGGGGCCAGTCTCTGGGTCTTAGCAAACCCTCCAGGTCGCGCCAACATCTATCCCATATGAGAATCGCTGGATGAGACAGACGGCCGATGACATGACCGATGACCAGTCGTGCATGTCCTCCAGGGCCAGGCCAAGTCAAACCCCTACAGCCAAGATGGAGAGATCCATGAGGCAGTTTCTAGAAAAGCATCTGCCCATCTGCTTGCAAGCCAGACGTGAGGCGACGAGAGCAGCTAGACCGAGCAGAAGGGCGCACGCAGCTCAGTGGTAAAGCATGGGTGTCAGACTCAGGATTCCATCGCCAGCAGAGAGGAAAAAAAAGGTAAGGAAGGTAGGCAGGACTCGGTAATCCCGCATCAGGGAACAGAAGCAGACTGCTCGACGCTACAGCCAGGCACGTTCCACCAGAGGAGTGCAATCAACACCTGAGAGGCCCCAGGGCAGGTAGGAAGGACGAGGCATGCCTGCCTGTTGAGCAAAGCTGACCTGCGCAATCCTACCCCTCGCTGGCGCTATTCCATCCATACATGCCCTTGGGCACAGCAGGGCCTAGGGGGTGATGTGTGGCAGCAGGTAGCTAGGACTTCATGTGCAAAGGCCACTTCACAAGCCTGCCTTCGCAGGCCCCAGCCACTGTTCCTTATTCCTGCAGCCCAAGGGACGCCCGTCAGTCAAAATGACCAGAGTGGCCCAGAGCAAGACACAAAGCAGACGAAAGGACAAGGAAGCAGGCACACTGCTGCTCCCAGATGCCCTGTGCACGCTCAGCAGGCCTGGGAGTGTGAGAACAGTAATCAGTAGCACTGTCCATGAAAGAGCTCCGTGAACAGAAAACAATCTTAGATGATGATCTATGCAGTGTAAGAAGTCTGTCCCCTTTCCAGCCAAGTATGAAGCCACCCTCTTCCTGATCACTTCCAGTGACAGAAAGCTCACTCGCTGCACTTGAACAGAAAACGCAGTGACGTGGTCGTCCCAGACCTTCCCTGCTGTGTCTGAATCACAGATCACTAAGAGCAAGAATATCAGGCGGTGGTGTCGCCTATCTTAGCCGGAGGAGAGCTATCAGGAGAGTTGCTGAAGAATCCTGAGACTGAGTCCAAACTCAAATGGGATGATCAAGGATAGATTAGGGGCAGCAGCAGCAGTGAGCATAGGGACAAAGGTGCCCGCATCTACTTCTCAGGGCCCCGGGGCAGAAGAAGGTGCCATCTCCACAAGAGTCTCCCTGTCTGGCTGGACAAATGCAAAAAAAAAAAAAAAAAACAGTTTAAACAGACCAGGGGTGAGGGTCATATGAGTCTGTGAATCCAGCACTGGGGAGACCGAACAACACTGGGCAATGTAACACAACCTTGTCTCACACAGAAAAGGAGAGAGGGAGGGAGAAAGGGAGGGAGGGAAGGAGGGAAGGAAGGAGGGAGAGAAGGAGACAGGGAAGGAGGGAAGGAAGGAAGGAGGGAGGGAGGGAGGGAGGGAGGAAGAAAGGAAGGAAGGAAGGAAGGAAGGAAGGAAGGAAGGAAGGAAGGAAGGAAGGAAGGAAGGAAGGAAGGAAGGAAGGAAGGAAGGAAGGAAGGAAAACTACAAAGACAGAGGTGGTAAGACGACTCCATGGATCGGAGAGCTTGCCCCACAAGCCTGAAGACTTTTGAGTTTGATCCCTGGAACCCATGTAAAGATGGACGAAAATCCATCCCACAGAATTGTCTTCTGACCTCTGCACGTACACTACGGCTCATACACCCACGCACATGCGTGGTAAAGAAACACCGGGAGAGATGCTCAGTGTTGGGTTGCTGGACATGTAGCTCAAACATCTAAAAGACGATATGGACTGTGCGTTTTCCTCAATTTCCAAGTGGAATTGACACCTGCCCCCCCCCTCACCTGCAGACATCGTATTTTGAGAATCTAAGGAGCTGGGACTTCGACTCTGTAGGTCACAAGTATAAAGATCTGAGTTCAAATCGTTAGCACCCACATGCAAAGCCTGATGTGACTAGATGGGGCTGTAACCCCCAGGAGACAGGAGATCCCTGGGATTCACTGGCGGCCAGCAGGTAAGGCAGAGAGTGATAGAGCAGAAACAGGTTTTCCTCCGACCTCCATGCACGTGTGCACACAACACATGTATCTGGATGTATATATTCTGTGTTTTATAATCTGCATCAGGCAATAATTACTCACTGCTCATCACAGAGTCCTTTGCAGTCCCTGACTAGAATCATTACTATTGTACTTGGCTCCCACACTCACAAACGCAGCTTGGGAAAAAGCATTCTGGGTAAAGAATCTGAGCTTTGAGTTGCCTGAGGTGCAGAACTTGGAAAAGCACCTGGTGTGCCATTACTTTTAAGGGGAAAAAATCTGTCTCACCAGCTTTCCATTTGTGGGGTAACAAACTGTCCACCAACACACAGATAAAACACAGATTTGCATCACCCCAGTACAAATTTTCTGGGCTTAACTCAGATGACTGCAACCAGACCGACCTCAAGGACCTTCGTTCTCCACATCAAAAAAGATACTTGACCTATCTTGGCTCTCAAACTGCCATGCCAAGGCACAGAGATTTCACCCAAGTTTTCGGAAACTTTGATGAAATAGAAGTTGGTGCTTTCTCATTTCAAAACACATCCCTGACCAAGGAACAGTACGAGCATCTCAGGACCTAAGCGGTCACCAGGAGGAAGAAGAGCCACCAGGCTCCCTGGCCCAGCTGCAGACAGTGGACCCACACCTTCCAGCTGCAGTTTCTGGCCACTGCCACCACTGTTCTCGGCACTATCGCTTTCGGATAAGTATGTCTTATGTACTTGGAATTATCATTATGTATGTGGGAGGATGAACATATATATGTACGTGTATTTGCAGGTGTGTACCCATGCGTGTTGGGTCCCTCAATTGACATCTGGAACCCTCCTTAATTGTTCTTCCGTTTGATTCATTTCAGACAATCTCTAATCAAACCCAGAACTGACAATGCTAGTCTAACTAGCTGTTTGCTCACGGGATTGATTACCAGGATCACCTTACAGGCCATAACCTACTCTGCATTTTTATGTGGGGACTGAGGATCCAAACTGTGGACCTTTTGCTTGTGCAGCAAGTGCTTTAACCACAGAGCCATCTCTCAGCCCAAGTACTCAAAAGTCTACAGAGGGTCTCCTTTTGCAATGTTAAGACCGCTCTGGGCCTCCGTCCCCTCATCTGTATAGCAAGCAGCCAGATATGTGCTTAGAAGCCCTGGGTCTGGGCTGGAGAGATGGCTCAGGGGTCAAGACTTCGCTTCACAAGCAGAAGGTCCTGAGTTCGGATCCCAGGTCCATGTAAAAACACCAAGCAGGATTCAACCTAAATGTGTGTCAAAAAGAAAGGAGAAATTCTTCCAAGGAGCCCCAAACCCTCGAGGGGCCTCAGGGCTGCCCTGAAATTCTTGGAATGGGCCTGGGCACCAAGGAGAGGGAACAGGCTGCTCTGTTTCCTTCCAGGCTGCAGGAGGGGCTGGGGAAGAGGAGGCCAATGGCTCATGGCTACCTGGCGCTTGCCCAGAGCTCCCCAAGGCTGCCTGGGCTACCCAGACTGCCTGGTTCCCACAGGTGGCGAAGGTGGGCACCAGCAAGCATGCTGGCCAGGAAGACCGGGGGCAGATGCTGGAATTCTCCGCATCAGAAAAGGAGAGACCTTCATTAGCTGGTAAACTATTGAAACTTGTTTCTAAAGGCTGGGACAGGAGCCCAGCTAGAGAGGCTTGGCTGACATACATTCCCCCACACATGGAGGTGAAGAAAAGGGTGGAGGACATGTTGGTTACCCCAATTCTCGGGAAGGAGAGGCAGGAGAATGAGAGGTTCAAGGTGACACAGCAAGTTTAAGACCGGCATGGGACTACAGGAGACCTTGTCTCAAAGCAAACAGAAACAAAACAGTAACAACATGCTCCCTCGGCCTGCATGGCTCCGCAGGTAGAAGCAGGCCGGCCTGATGACGTGAGCCGAGTTCAATCCCAGAGTCCACGGTGGAAGAAAGAGTCAGCTCTGGAAAGTTCGATCACGTGGCCACATGATTATTGTGGCATGAGCACCCTCGTACTTACACTCACACACATACACACTCACGAAACATATGCACACACATATGCACCCACGAAACATACACACACACACACATCCGTGAAACACACACACAATAAGCACACATGCTAAATAAACACACTTAGGAAATAAACTCAATATAAACAAATATGCATGAAATAAATACGCAGAGAAATAAACATGTACACCTGCATACATACACATACACACATATATGAACTCATTCATGCACATGTACAACACACCCAATAAACACATCCAGGAAATAAACACACACACAATAAACAAACATACACGAAATAAATACATACCTACATCCAGAAGCACACATACACATACACCCATGAAATAAACACAGACACACAGAGGAAATAACACATACGCATAAACCCAAAAATAAACATACATATGCATACACACGCACAGAGATACACTCAGGAAATTGACAAGCACACACGAAATAAATACACAAAAAAATAAGAAGGGAGGAAGAGAAAGAGGGAGGAAGGAAAGAAGGAAGACAGTGAAGTTGCTTCTTACAGTTGAGGAGCTACAAAGCACACGTGATGACGCCACAGCACACGGGTGCAGCATCTCTCCTGGCCCCAAAGTCGCTAACTGAGCAGCAGCCGATGCCGCCGTCATCTCCACACTCTTCCAGGTCTAGGGTGTGCATGCATGCACACGTGTCTGTGGGTGGGTATTCTTCTTCCACACACATACAGATCTAGTGTGTACAAACATGTATGTGTGTCCCTGTGTCTGTGGGTCAGTGTTTCTCTTCCACACACAAACAGGGACAGTTAAGACCTTTTGAAACAGTCACCTGCCATCTGGAGCCTTTCTTTGTCATTCACCCAGTGACAAGCTTGTGTGGATACTTTCTGCCTGGGAAGATTCCTAACCATGGACTGCCCTGCCATGAGCCAGGGGCAAGCAACTCGAGAAGCTGACGTGGGGTGTGGGTGGACTCATTGTGGGGGAGCTGCTGGGCTCACTAGTGGAAAATGACCTTCACTGAGAGCTGTCCAGGATTGGATGCTGGGCCCTGCAAGTCACAGGTTCCGCTTTGTCCAAGCCTCAGGCTCACTTGAGAATCACAAGCTGTTCTTACAACATCCATCTTGGAAAATAAAACTAAAGTCTGAGAGGAAAAGCAAGCTGTCAGAGACCACACAGCCTGGAAGGGGCTTGATGGATCTGGGTGAATTTTCTTCAAACTTCTGTTTCTTATCCACCTCGAGGTGGGCAGCTTTGCCCCACCACCTTCTCCCACCTACACCACAGGTCTCAAAGTCATGGATCATCCAACATCCAAATATGAACTGAAACCTCTGAAACTGTAAGTCAAAATCTCTCTCTATATATTTTTAAATATTTTATCTGTTTATTAAAGAGAAAAGAAGGAGAAAAAAAAAAAACAGACTGCTTATTGTGTGCCAAGTATACCGTGGATCACAAGTGAAGACCAGAGAACAACTCTCACAAATCAGTTTTCTCCTACCATGATGGATTTTTTTTTTTCACAACAATCTTAACATCACCAAGTTTGCAATCAAGTGTCATACCCACTTGGCTATCCTGTGGCCTCTCTCCTTTTAAAGACGTAATCTTACCTCTCACTATGTAACCTCAAACACAAGATCCTCCTGCTTCAGCCTCAACAGACGCAAGTAAAGACATGTACCACGGTTTGGATCCCCAGAACCCACATAAATGCCAGCCAACTGCAATCTCAAAACTGTAGAGACCTAGACAAAAAAAATCCCCAGAGGAACGAGCTGGCAAGTCAGACCAGACGCAATTGGTGAGCTCTGAGCTCAAGTAAGAGAATGAATCAATAAATGAGGTAGAAAATGATTGAAGAAGGTAGCCATTAGCTTTGGGCCTCCAAATGCACATGAATCCACACAAATGTGTATCTGCACACTTGCAAATACTCATACACATGAATATGTATGTCACACATATGAAAGAAGAAAGAGAAAAGGGTAAGAAAGGAAGGAAGGAGGGGAGTGAAGAAGAGAGGGAGGGAGGGAGGGAGGGAGGAAGGGGGGAAGGGAAGGTCTAAAACTTTTGACTTGGACATTTTACTTTAGGAAATCTGTCCTGAAGAAATCTGAAAGGCGGAAACATCCTTCTTGGCACTGTTTACTAGAGCAAAGAAAATGTTTTAAATACTGTAGCAAGAACTCAAAGACCAGTATCATTGCAGCAGCCTATTACATCATTATGTGACATTCAAAAGACACCCAGGGCCTGCTCATCACACCACATGCAGATGCAAACACCACATGCAGATGCAAACACCACATTAAGGGAAAAGCCCAACATAACTGTACACATTCTGGCTCTCAAATTTAGAAGAAACACACGCAAGGGAAAAGAAGAACAATTGTCTGTCCATATTCGTTTTCTTCCTTAATGCTTTTAAAATTTCCCATATTATCTATATGTGTGTGCGCTCATTATTTGAAAAAAAAAATGGTATACTAACCTCGGATAAAATGAGTTATCTGGTAACATTTTACATCCACTGAAAAATTCACTTGGCTTGTCATTTTCAAATGATGCTTCTACCAAGTGATATGAACCTTCAAACTCAACTTGGTGATACCACAAAACAGATGGATGGGGGAGCCAGTGGCAAGCTCAGAACAGAGAGTGTAGGAACCCTCTACACTGGGGCACACCTGCACCAGAAATTAGGGAGTACAAGGGACCCTCTCCAAAAGGTGGGGCCTGGGGCTGGAGAAATAGCTCAGGGGTTAAGCCTCTGCCTCGAAAGCAGAGGGTTTTAAGTTCAGATCCTGGATCCCACATGAAAAAAAAGAGCCAGGCAGAAATGGCAGCCACCTGTATTGTACTTCCAACTTTGGAAGGTAGAGCCTGGGAAACTTCAGAGCAAAGCAAAGAGGAGGTAACATAATCCAGGGCAATTCCCAAAGTCACTTTGGACCTCCACAGGCACATACAGTGCCTAGATAGATAGATAGATAGATAGTTAGATAGATAGATAGATAGATAGATAAAGGAGGGACCTGAGAATAAGCTGGGCTTTAAGAGAATGAACAGGTTCAAAGAGCAAGCAAGGAACCACAGATCCATGCTCCACCATGAACCTAAAATCTCAAAAGGCACAGAATACCTCGTGTGCTATGATAAGGGAAGATGTATGCCTTAGAACAGGTAGGAGGTAAACTGTAAGTTCTACATTTCACAAACATCAGCATGTAATTTTAAAAACAATGTTTGCAATGAAAGCAAATGCTTTATGTTCCTCTCAGACACATCCAAGTTGCAACGTCATGGCTTTTGCACTTCAGGGCCATTACTAAGTATACAAATGGTTCCTTGTAAAGGAGCTCTGTCAAAGTCAGCTGACTTGATCTCACGTGACACAGCGGCTACTGAGTGGGAGGCCTGCAGTGTGGATGCATCAGACAAAGGGATAACTCATGCCTTAGAGGCACAGTCTTGTCACGCTGCTCTGAACAGGATGTCATCTCAAACTTGTGATGTATTTATTTCTGGATCTATCCATTGAATTTTTGAGCCACAGTTGACCACGAGGAATTAAAACTGCAGAAAGCAACTCCTCTTGAGATGAATTCAGAAAGTTCAAGAGAGAAGGAGATTGGGGTACTGGACACAGCAGAGACATGATGGGCTACTGCTGGGATACGCAACAAGGACTTCACAATGCAAACGCTGGTGACACAAGCCCGTGATCCCAGTGCTTGAGGTTGGGACAGGACAGAAAGGGCCAACCTGGGCTGCACTCAATCCCATCCTCAGAAAGCATCATTCATCAATGTTTCCACTTTCAGAATTAATCACTTATAAAACACAGAAATCTTCATTATAGATGAAAGAACGTAACTGCTCCCCACCTTACCACTGTGAATATAAAGATACCAAAAAAAAAAAAAAAGGAGGTAGAAGCAGCAAGAGCAGGTGCACTTTACCCTGCCAAGTGCGAGTCTCAGGGTACTACTTGCTTGTTTGCCCACTCTGGACCACCTGCTTTGGGAATGGAGTCACCCACAACAGTTTGGGTTTTCCCAAATCAATCATACAATCAAGACAAATGCCCCGAGGCCGACCTGAATCTAGATGCTGCCCATCAGCTGTGTGAGTCCCGCCTCCTAGCTGTCAGGCTGATAGTGAATACTAACCAC
This sequence comes from Typhlomys cinereus, assembly GCA_023101885.1. NCBI lineage: Eukaryota > Metazoa > Chordata > Mammalia > Rodentia > Platacanthomyidae > Typhlomys > Typhlomys cinereus. Next base: position 15,761,473 of record JALPQD010000003.1, read on the forward strand.
CACATTTGCCTTAGCTCCAGGCCTGCTGATCCTTTGCAAACAGGCTGGGGGCCTTCCCTACAGAGACTACCACAGCTCCCTGTAGGAATGCTGGCAACCCATTGAAATGTAACAACCCATTCTTGTGTGCCAGCTTCCAAAGAGATCCCTCCAGAAGCCCTTCTCTCTGTTGCCCAGCAGTGGAACATCTGGAAACTTATAGGCCCCCAGCAGCTGGATACCATGCTTTTCCTTAAAAAGCATAATGTACTACTATTCTTAATAGTGGAAACTGTTGTGATCGGCAGCAGGGCAGACAAGACTAGCAGGACCTGGATAAATTCACCCTGTGAATCAGAACGGGAAGAATAGCTGACTGAATACCTTTCAGCGAGGCGGTAAGCTGAGCAGTGACTAAAGTACCACCTATAGCATTGAGCTAAGGGATGTGGGGTCGCCATTTTGGAGAGGTGGCTGTCTGGTTAGGGTGAGTTTCTTGTGGTGGTTTCTCGGCAGGTACTTCAGATCATGTGGAGGTTGCAGGTCAGACTCGCCAGCATGCACTTCTGGGGGGTCAGCCTTGATGCATGCAACGTTCAGCCTTGATGCATGCAACATCAGCCATGCAACCTCTGCCATGCACAGCAGATGAGTCCTGGTTGATCGAAGTCCAGCCCTGGTCAAAGACTAGGGTCACTGGGGGACTTCAGCTCTGGGGTGTCAGCACTGCTAGGTGGCAGTTTGGGATTTTTGGACCAAACTTGTGAAAATTCCCTCACAGAAACCAGACCCATTCATTGCCTGGCCATTTCTGATGGTCTTCCCTCCACAGACCATCAAGTGCTGAACAACCTTGTCACCAGGTGTATGGCTAGACTCCTGCCTGCGAAGCTGAACTGAGGCCCAAAGAGGAAGTCACAGGACTCACCGCAGACATTTCTATAAAAGGCAAATGGTTCCAGGCTTCACCCTTAGCATCATAGCTAACCCAGCACCCTCCCAGAAGGACAAAGAATGTGGACCATCCTGGGAACTGCCAGAAGACACCAGATAGGATCTGTGGCTAGGTGCCTTCCAATCTCGCCTCAGGAGGCTTCCCTGACAGACAGCACTCCGCCACAGGGACCGTGCTAAGTGTCTCCAGTGCCCTGAGCGCCGGGCATTGCCCAGTTCTGCCTGAAGGAAACCCCACCCCCGGGCAGAAGCCATCCCCAGGCGGGAAGGAGAGCAGAGCTGTGAAGACTCACAGGCAGTAAAAGGAGGCACCTTTGGCCTGAAGCTGAATAGCTGCTCATGCTGGGAAGCTACCCAGCTCTCATTCCCTCCTCCCTTAGACCTTAAGAAAAAAGATGGGGGGCCTCAATAAAAAGGGGGGGCAAGCCTCAATCCCCTCCATCCCTCCATCATTGTAAGGATGCACATTAAATTAGGTAGGAGTGCTCCATAGAGAGCCTAGTAGGCCTCCAGGGCCACTTCCACGTGCACTCATTCACATTCTTAGTGAAGAAGTAAAGCCGAAAAGGAAGAAAGCACAGGTCTCGCTCCACAAACGGAGCGGAGCGGCGGCTTCATGGTCCTGATTAGAGCAGGGAAGGCGGATAAAGGTCTGACGGTAGAAGTGGACTTTACAAACTGTACATCCCTGAGCACACACTTGCTCCTTCTACAAGGGCCCATCCTTGCACATCGCTGTCGCAGTGGGCCTTGCTCAGGGGCAGGACAGGAGACGACCACCAGCCTTTATTAGGCACCGGGCTGAATCTGGCCAAAACAAACACCAAATACCTGCAATCTCCCATGGCAAGGTGCGCGTTTATGTTTTCTAGTTCTGCAGATAAGGAAAAGTAGTCCTGGAGAGGGTGCAGGACTTGCCTGAGAAGATCTGCGCCTTGAAGAGGCAAAAAAAAGATATTCATCCATCCTAGCCAGACCCTTACCCATGATGCTCCCCTGCCCTCTAATAACAAGGGAATAATTAGGGGCTGCCACAGTCAGGAAGATTCAAATCATCAGGTAGCACCCCAGGTGTAAAAAGCCTGAGCTCTGGGTCTAAAGCAATAACGAAAGGGATAAATCCCCCTGATAAACCAGGACTCTCTCAGGAAGACAGGTAGGTGGTAATTTGAGCCCCAAGTGTGGAATGTCAAGCAGGTGGCAGTGTAGAATTGAGCAAGGCACCAGTCTCCAAAGAGGTTATCCCGAGAGGCGAGAGGCGGTGTTCCTGGGAGCCAGTCTATTCAGCTGCAAATTGGTGGTTGGCTTCTACAGGCTTAAACTGCTAGGAGCAACCAAGCTCAGGGCCAGCAAACAGAGGTTGGGGGGGCAGGGGCTGCACAGCCCCACCAACCCTGCAAAGCAATAGGAAGCAGACAGAAGGTGAGAAATGAACCCAGGCCCGGAAAAGAACAAGGTGCGTTCGGCCTATGAAGCTGGCTGCCATTTTGCGCCTACCTGAAGGAGAAACTAAAGGACAGAGCTACGGGGCTGGATCTTCTGCAGCATGTACATCTATCTTCTGGGCCTCGGTTCTGCTTCGGTTTCAGCTGGAGGGAGCGAGTCGTCCTCAAGCAACACAGGAACACTCGGTGCGTGTCTCTGGGCCTAGGTTTATCACTTCATAGACTCATTAAAATCTAAGTACAAATACATAAAAGAATCTAGACCTTATCCTTAATTCAGAGGTAGAAACTGAAGCAAAGGCAAGTTAATTTCACTGCCCAGTCACCTAAGCAAGGGACCAAGACATGCTCAGGTGACTGTGTGGCCTTCAGAACCATGCTAAGCCATCCTGCCAGGATTTCCTCTGGATCATCCATGGATCATCATGGCCAGAAGTCTGTCCAATTTGTAGAGTCTGTAACTCCAAGAAACTTCAAAAATCCAGTGCAGGCTCTTAGCAGCTGTGTAGCTGCAGAAATTGTCCAGGTATACAGGAATGCCACGTGGTAGCATGGTTTGCAACACCAAACAAGAAAATCACGGAGCTGAAGATTTGGCTTAGTGGGTAGAATGCCCGCACAGCATGCAGAAAGCCCTGGATTCGTTTCCCCAGCACCCCAGGAAGCAGGTGTGCTGGGCAGACCTTTAATCCCAGCACTTAGCAGATCAGAAGTTCATGGTCATTGCTATTTGTTACCAGCCTGCCTGGGATCCCTGAGATCCTGTGTTTAATTAATGAACTAATGAATTTAACTTAAACACCTGCCAGTGACTCTGATGTCACTGGAGAGCTCCCGCAATGGAAGACACTGACCGGGGGAAAAGCCAACCACAGACATGGGCCCCCGTGACAAGGCAAGCTGCGGGCAGTGTGGGCCTACAGGTGTCAAACTCCTAAGACAGAAAGTGGCATTTAGGGACAGCCACCTGTGTGGAAAGCTTGCACTGACCCCATCGCAGCCCCCCCCCCACTGCTAACCACCCCCACCGCAAAGTATAAGAAACACCCAAGTTCAGGGTCATGGAGGAGACAAAGACTCCCAGCTCCACCAACCCTCAGGCCTTTCTTTCACAAGTGCTGGCTAATAGCTCACGATGGACTAGCGTCACCAAGGCCCTGGCCAGTTCTGTCACAATGAAGGTGTTGGCCAACTTAGTCTGGCTTCTGCTGCTGTACTGGATACTTCAAACAGAGCAATATGAGTCGACCCGTGTTTGAAATCAGGATTTTTTTTTTTTCTTCTCTGATGTAGAATGTGGCGATTACTGTTGAGTGTCTACTTGACAGGATCTAGAACCAACTAGGCAACATATCTGGGCACATCTGTGAAGGGAGATTTAGATGAGGTTGAGGAGGGAAGAGCCACTCTGAGCGTGGGCAGCAACACCCCCGGGGTGATACCCTGGACTGAGCACCCGCCTGCATCTCTGGTCACAGTGCTTTTTCTGACATGAAGGATCCTAGCCCCCTTAAACGTCGGCCGAAAGAAATAACTCCTCTCTCTTGGACTGCCTCTGGCAGGGACTTGCTCACAACAGTAGAAAAGAAACTAACACTCGGTCTCACGCAGTAGCCTCGCCGGCCCAGTGCGAGGACGGCAGGCAGGTGCCACCGCACCCAACTGAAATCAAGAATTCAGATTTAAAAAGCTTTTTCGGGCTGGCTAGGTGGCTCCAAGGGTAAAAAAGTAACCTGATAACCTGTTTGATTCCCAGAACCTACATGGTGGAAGGAGAGAACCAACTCCACTGGCAAGGTGTTCTCTGACTTTTATACACATGCCATGGCACGCTTGTGTGCCCCCCTCACAATCAATCGATCAGTCAATCAATCAGTTAATAAATACTAATAAATACACAAAAAAAAAATCAGGATTGGCTGCCGGGCTGGCCCCCGACTGCCAGGTTCGCTTAGGCTGAGTGCTGGGGAAGGGGATGCAACGCCTCCATGGGAATCGTCACTGTCTGGGCCCCCCACCTGCCAGTCCTCCTGCAGCCCGCAGGGGCTGGGCAGGGCCCACCCAGGCCACAGAGTCATACAACATCATCACCATCCAGCCCATGGTCATCGACAGATTCCCAAATACTGTTTCCAAACTATGTCGGGCAGCCCAAGCACGTGCGGGTGATGGCTGGAGGCCCAGAGGGAGACCTCTTCATTGCAGAGGAGCACTGGGGGGACTGGCCATCCGCTACCCCATGGAGCACGGTGTGGTGCATGACTGGAATGACATGGAGCACATCTTGCAGTACATCTACTCCAAGGACCACCTGCAGACCTTCTGTGAGGAGCATCCTGTTCTTCTAACAGGCTCCACTGAACCCCAGTAAAAATCGGGAAAGGCAGCAGAGGCGTTTGAGACTTTCAATGTTGCACACCTGTTCATCTCCACGCAAACCGTGCTCAGCCTGTACGCAACAGCACGCACAACAGGAGTGATTTAGAGTCGGGATGGGGTCCCACGCTGTACCCATCTATGAGGGCTTTGCCTTGCCACATTCCATCATGCAAGTGGACATTGCTACCCTTGACGTCTCCCGCTACCTGAGGCTGCTACACAAGGAAGGGGCCAACTTCCAAACCACAGCTGAGCTTGAGATTGTCCAGACCATCAGAGATCGAGCCTGCTACCTAGTAACCCGAGGAAGTCAAGGTGCTAGAGACGGAGAAGGCAGTGCACCTCACCAGATGACCGCTCCCTTGATGTGGGGCCTGCTCGCTTCCGAGCCCCTGAGCTGCGGTTCCAGCCGGATCTGGTGGGAGATGAGAGTGAGGAGCTCCATGAGGTGCTGGCCTCCGCCATCCACAGGTCCAACAGGGATCTTCACCGGACACTGTTCCCCAACATTGTGCTGTGGGGGAGGGGGTGCTCCACGCTCTTCAAAGGCTTTAGAGACTAGTTACTGCATGAAGAAGTTTGCTTCCAAGGACGTTAAGATCAAGACCTAGGCTCCTGAGGATGGCTGTACTCTGTGTGGAGAGGTGGCTCCATCCTTGCCTCCCTGGACACTTCCAAGAAGATGTGGATATCTAAAAAGGAGTATGAAGAAGACCGCTCCCGTGCCATTCATCACAAAACCTTCTAATGCCCAATGAGGGCGGACATGTTGGAAGAGAGAGAAGAAAGGGGAGCCACAGCTCTTGACCCTTTTTGGTCTAGACTTAGGTTGCTCACCCCCACCCTCTCTTTCCCCCATGCTCAGAGTGCGCACACACACACACATGTACACCACTCACACACATTCTCTCTCACACTCATGCTTTCACACAATCACACACACACTCTCTCTCTCATACACACACACACACATACACACAGACAACCGCATGGATGGCAGTCCCAAGCTGGAGTATAGGAATTAAGGAGCCCAGCACTGGATTGGTCTGGGTGCCCCCTCAGCAGATCCATTTTGGCCTGCGGTTCCTTGTTCTAGGCCTTGGTGTTCCTAAGGCCAGACCCACAAATGCTTCTGTTTGCAGTGACAGGCAGCAGTGTCTGGATGCCTGTAAGAGAGGGCTGAAGGAGGGGTAGTGACGCATGTCAGCGTGGTACCTCCTCCTCAGATCACTCACAGCCCTCCGGACCCTTGCAGATCTTGTCTTCCAGTCTTGCTGGGCGAGCTAGGATAGGATTGAAAGAGGGACAGTCCTCCATCCTTAGCAGGGTTACCAAAAGGGAATCTCCAAAGTTTCTCCAGACGTTAATCCTCTTGAAGTATCTGAACATTCCTAGTCATTCAGACACTGGTTGGCTGCCTCTGAGGTGATTTGCACTCATCTGACCGACCCAAACCAGGAAGTCCTCAAGGTAACAGCTCGGTCAGTGGGGTGTGGCTGCAGGACCAGATCCCGAGCCACCATTCAGCAATCTCACAGGCAGTCACTGTGACCCACAGGCAACAAGATCCCAACCACCAGCGACAAGGTTTTTGTCTTCATGAAGTTTGGAATCCAGTTTGCCTCCTGCTAGGAGGACAGAAGGGGCAGGGATGAAGAGGGGCGCTCCTGCCAGAATCATGGGGGTGGGGCAGGCAGGCTGGCAGCACAGCAAGGACCACAGTGGTACCATCCAGATCAAAGATGCCACCTCTGACTCTGCGTGGTGGCTGCCACACCAAGTTTCCTGTGGCACAACTTTCCTAAAACTTTCCTCTGGTACTCCTGGACTGTAAGAAAAAAAAAACAAAAAACCACCTGGTGTTTCCTTTTAAATGGAACAGGCATGCAGGGAATGTCTTTCTAATGGAGAAAGCGTGTATGGAATGCCCGGAGTCTCAACAGGGAAAAGACACGCTCCCACCACCCCAAAGACAGCACCCAAGGCCCATCTTCTGAGGCCCCCAGTACAAGCCCTGGGAAATGGTCACTGCCCAGGTGGACCAGGCAAAAGGGAGCAAGGTCTGTGGCAGGAAGCTGGAGCCCAAACACTCTGTCCTCCACCTGTGTTCAGCCCACAAGCCAATCTAGCCAGCTAGTCCCACAATGTACCCAACACAAGCATCTGCCTCGTGTGATGGAAGCCATCTCTTTTTCGAATCTGTCGGGATCCCAGCTCTGCTAATCACACCCGAGTCATGGGACCTGGCTATGGAACAAACACGGTCACAGTAAATGCCAGAAGAGTCTCTGCCTTCCGCCCCTGCTCACTCCTGACCTCCAGGAGACTTGCCAGCATGCAGGCTTTTTTCTTTTCCCGTGTCCATTTGAAACTGGGAAAAGTCAAAGATTCAAACAGAGAGTTGTTCTTGAGAGGCTGTGGCCCAGCCAGGCACCTGGAGACAGGTCTGATTGACATTCCATTCTAATCTCATCCTGGCTCGCCTCCCACCCACAGGACAATGTCCAAAAGGCCCGGGAAGGTTTAAGAAAGCCCCTGGCCACCAGTCTCGGCCCACCTGGACTCTTGAACTTTGACCTTCAAGAGGAAGGCCTTTCTAACTCCTGAATGAAACAAGAGACTCCTTCTCTTTCCAGTTCCTACTGTGGGGAACTGCCCACTGTGTCCCATGAGTGTGGCTATATACTATCCAACTGCTGGCTTCCATTTTCCACTGGCCAGTCCACTCTCCATCCAGCAAGGAAGCTCGCTCTGCCTGCAGGTGCCAAAGACAGAGAGGAACACTGAAGGACTCCCAGACTGTCCCTGTCCACCCTGTTCCAAAGGCACAAGCCTCCCATTCCCCTCCCCCTCGCCAGCTTTCTCAGGTCTGGGAACTTCTGCACAAGCTATCTCTCCCTCCTACTGCAAAGAAATTTCAAGAAGCTAAAACTAACACTCAGGACAGCTTGTCCTACATGCTCCAGCCTCCCCCCCCATCATTTCTACCTATTTTCAAAATGGGTAAATGTATATTCTTTTCTGATGTTTATGAGACAAGATCTCTTGTAGTTCAGGCTGACACGGAACTCACTGAGTCATCAAAGCTGCCCTTGAAGTCTTAATCCCCCTACCTCCCACCCTCCAAGGACTGGGATTCCCAGTGCGCATTCCACATCATCTGGTCAGTATCTGGTCTTCTGTGAAACATCACTAAAGGATGCACATTACTAAGTCAACAAGGCAGTCACAGCCCAACCAAAGGGGTTCGCTTGCTATGATGTGGAATCCCAAACAGCTGACGCCCTAGAGGTTGAAAGTCAGCAGAATGGAGATCTGGCTGCCAGAGCTGGGGGTAGAGGGTTGTGGTGGGGGAAGAGGCAAACCAGCTGGCAAGGAGCCACAGTGAGCTGCAGGAGATGCCCTGTGCTGTGCTACTGCACAGAGGGGGTAGGGGTTGCATAGAGAATAAGACGTATTTCAGAAAAGCAACGAGAAAGGATTTGATTGTTTTCACCATAAAGAAATGATTAATGTCTACGGAGGACCGCTCGCCCTGATTTCATCTATTCATTCATGTGCTGGAATATCATGTGTGCCTCATAAATGCCAAGATTGCCTAAGAATGGGCTCATTTATTTGAGAGAGAAAGATTGGGGGACACGGCTCACAGGTATACATGTCAGGGGTGAATTTGGAGGTCAAAGGACAACTGTGGGAAGGGGTTTCTGGGGAATCTTTTTGTTAATGCCGACTATATTTCAAGTTGTCATGGTGGAGTACTGGGAAGTTTTCAATTAGCAATAATCACACCTCAGATAAACCTAATTGGCTTTGATACTGCAGCTGTGCACAGTTAAGAGAAATACAATTCTTTACCATGAATTAAAGGAGATCAATGTCAGTCTCAACATTTGGAAGTTCAAGGCCTACACAGTACATTCCAAGCCAATGGGGCTGGAATAGTGAGAGTTTTTCTCAAAAAAATCCAAAAGAGAAGGAAAGGGAGAAAGGGAAGGAGAAAGGGAGATAGGAAGGGAAGGAGAAAGAGATAGGCAATAAAGGGGAGATGGAACAAGAGAGAAGAAAGAGGGAAAGAAGGAAGAAGGAAGGAAAGTAGGGAGGCAGGGAGGAAGGGAAGAATGAAGGGAGGAGGCAGAGTCAAAACAAATTAGCTTTGACAGTTCCTGCAGTCCCACCCTCTCTGCATTCCCAGATGCTGACGGTGAACTTGCCAGAGGTCCTTCCAGCCACGCTCACAGTTTTCTCCAAGTATCTCAAAATAACATAGATCCCAGGCTAGAATCCTCGAGTTTACCTCAGAGTGGGGCTCCACACGTGTTTCCAATTTCACAACACACAGCCAAGTTGGTCTGTGAAGTAGCCTCACTCACTGGCTGGCCTTAAGGACCCTTTACCACGAGGGGTTCCCGCAAGGCAGGAGTCAGTCTCCCTATTCCTGGCATGTTTGAGGAAGCAAACGAGCACCCTTCCCTTGGAGGATGGGCAGCACACTGGGGTACATCCACGCAACACAGAGCCCACTCCCCTAGTGCAAATGGTGGAGACATACAGAGACAACAGTAGACAGGAACCCACCATCAGTTAGGTACAGGTGTGAACCTGATCAATGGAAAATGAGCCTTTAGGCATACCTATGAGGAATTATTTTGTAAGGCAAGCATGTGGGAGATTGCCTAACTGACTCGGTGTGATCCCGCCCACGGTGGGTGGAATTACTTCCTGGGCAGATGAAAAAGACAGACAGCAGGATGAAAATGGACAGACTGGAGAGTTAGAAGTAAACCCCTCTCTCGGCTTCTCCTGTGGACATGGTTTGTCCAATTGCCTTGATTCCTGACCTTGTTGTGAACTCTCCTGCAGTGTGGATGACTGCAGCCCAGAGAGCCATGAGCCGCAATAAAAGCCTTGCTCCTCTACATGTCTGTCCTGGCATTCCTATCAGCAGCAGAAGAGTAAATGAAACCTTCTAAACACCTGGCAGCAAGTAAAGGGGACTGCGATAGTTAATCCTGGGTGTCAACTTGACTAAGATCAGCTGTCAGGCCACCTGAAAAGATTGCCCAGATCAATACATTTACAATACAAAGACCAGCCCTAGATCTGATTGGAACCTCCCTAGATCTGATTGGAACCTCCCAGTAGCAGACCAGATAAAAGGAACCACAGAACAGAAGACTTAGAAGAAGAAGAGAGACTCTCCAAGGATGTTATGCAGTGACTTAGCCTGCCTCCAGCTTCAGCTACCAGCCATGTTGCCTCCACTATGAAAGACTGTTTCTCCCTTCTGGAACCATAAACTGAGTCAATCTCCCTTTCTCCCTTAAATTGACTTGATTTTTGAATGCTCTCTCACAGCAACCGTTAAGAATTAACCGTTACAGAAATTGGTACCGAGTAATGGGATATTGCTGTGAGATTAAGAGCATCTGGTACCACAATGTGAAACTGTTCGTGAAGCTGAGAAACGTTGGAACTTAGAAGAATGGCTAATGCTGTGATGTGGCTGGTGTGCCTCTGGAAGTGTTTGTTGGAAAGAACTTTGGGACTTTGCGCTAGGTAATTCTTTGTGTCTTAGTAATAGGGCCAAATGGATCTTTCTCATGAGAGCTCTAAAGAGAGCAATGCTGTGAGAGATGCAGGCCTAGCTTGTGATGGTCTAAAGAGGAACAGAGACTGTGTTTGCAACTGAATGAGTGACAAATGGATCCATGTGTTGGCAAAAAGTTTAATAAAGTTTTGCCTTCATTCTGAAAGCTTGCCTGACGTTAAATCAGAGTGCTTGCTGGAGAAAATTTCAAACCAATGAAGTCTTGACAATGTGATATGCCTACTTTTTAACTGTTATGAAGCTCTGGGTACCTGGCTCAAGTATTCTAGACTCTTAGTAGAAATAGAGTTATGAAAAAGAAACTAAGATCTGATTATGAAAAATGCAATAGCAAACTTAACCACTTGAACCAGGAAGAAGTAGAAAACAAAATGAAGGTTGTTAAAGAAGTTAGCTCCATCAGTAAATCAAAGCTTTCAATATGGTTAATAGGAGAGAGGCCTTACCTTGAGGGCAAGATTCTCAGAGAAGGCTCCTACCCATAAGAGTACAAATCCTTTTAGAAGGAATGAGGTAAAGGGTGGAGTTCCAAAGCAAGGTTCTGTTCCTCCTCTAAAGCAACTGCCCAGGAGAAAAAAGATTTTTCTCATAGTCAGTACAGAGAAGCTGAATCAGCTGTGATTTGAGGGGTTCAATCTCCAATCCAAGGCAACAGCAGAATTGGCAGTCATCCACGTGGTATTGGTTTTACAGGCATCAAAGATGCAAAAGGGAGGAAGTCATGAATTCCTCCTCCAAGGTTTTAGAGAATGATGGAATGCAGGCAGCATGTGGCAGAAAGCTTGCAGTTATAAGGAACAGTCCCAACATTGACAAATGCACAACTGACTGTAACAAACAGAAAGGTCAGCGCCTCCACACTGTAATTCAGAATACCAGCAACATAAAAAGGACAAAATCAGTAGCATTTAACTCAACTGCCAGTTACACAGCTGCTGAGCCCCAAGACCCCCAGAAACACTTTCATATTTTGCTTGTTTATGATGCTAGTAACAGAATCCAGGCCTCACACATGACAATCATGTATTCTACCAGTGACCCACACTCTAACTCTAGAAATGATCTTATTTAATAAAGGTGGTGCTGGCGATTGATCTGGGGGGTCATGTGTATGCTTGGCAGGCCTCCTACTTCTGAACCACATCCCTAGCTTTCTCCAGGATCTTATAAGTAAGTCCACCCTTCTTTCCTTTGAGGAGATATTAATTCCCCCAATAACAGCTATTTCTACTAAGAGCCAGGTGACCATTACGGAATTCCACCCGTGTGTCTTTCTCAATGTGAGCCTGAGCAAATCCAGGGCCTTGCTCCTCACCTAGAATCCTTAAAAAAACCCAGTTTGTCAGAGTCGGAGAAATAAGGCTGACTTTCCTACCTCCTGCTGCCCCTTCCACCTCCATCTGATACCTGATAGGCCCCAGGAACTTGCTGGCTATTGCTCACTCCCAGAAAGATACCTGCTGACACTGAAGATCAGCCTCTCCCAGCACACATCTACAGCTACTTGTTCTCTCCTACTCCCCCCCCCCTCTTTTGAGTTAAAATTTCCTATTTCATGTATCCCTGGCTGGCCACAAGACAGCTGCATAGCTGAGGCAGACCTTGAATTTCTGACTCTTCTGAGGGCTGTGATTCCAGATGTGTGCCTTAAACCCAAGGACTGCTGCATGCCACACAGCCACTCAACTAACTGCACTATATCCCCAGCTCCATAGAAGCTTCCAGAACACAAGGATGGTCTCATTCTTTGCACAATCCCATGCCTGAACTCCTGGCCATTCATTGACTGCCTCCCAGGACCCAGGCCTAACCCACAGTAACATCATGCAAGCCACGTATAATTTTAGATTTCCTAGTAGCCACCACAAATAAAGTCACGAAACAGGTGAAACTGACTTTAATAATATTGCATGCAACCCAAGATATCAAATGTTAGCCTTCCAATATATAATCAACATCATTTTCTGTGCTGTTTTTCAAAACCTTCCATGTAGTCAACACAAAACGCTTTCCAATTCATCTCAAGTGTTCAGAGGTTACCAAGACCAGAGGGCAGAGTTTTAGAACTGGGAGCTGCAATGCTTCAGGAAGCATCTCACAGGTCGGAGAAGCACCCACAATGCACGCTGACCCTGTGCTCTAGCTTGCCACCCTAACCCATGTGTTCCAGCTTCTCACCCTGATGTACTTTCTCCCACACCCAGCAGACTGATGATCTGGAAAGCCTGGTTAGGCTTGAGCCCCTCCAATGAACCAGAGAAATCAAAATGTCTGTTTCTTACAATGAAACACTCACAGAAGCAGAGGCAGGAGGATTGCTACAGGTTCTAGGCCTGCCTCAGCAATAAGCGAGTTTTATCAAAGACTACAGAAATAAAATAAAACATTAAAGAAAATTAAAAGGTAACAAAGAATCCCCTGACCATCAGTGGGGCGGCCTGAGGAGGGGCTACTTGGTATGCCACAGAGGCCTGAACCCCCACAGGAGTAGACAAGCCAGAGGGAACCCTGGGGCCCACAGAAGCGAACAGGCAGGAGGGTGGCAGGGAGTGGGATGAATGGATGAAGGGGATGGGAGGAGAGATGGGGAGGAGGAGGGAAAGGAGGGAGTCAGGCATAAGTAACCAATATGCTTGTAAAACTAGGGGAAAAATTATTATTTATAGAGGCTGCAGAGATGGCTCAGGATTAAGACTCTGCCTCATAAGCAGAAGTTCCTGAGTTCAGATCCCAAGTCCCATGTAAAAATGCCAAGCGGAAATAATAGTGGCCTGCAGTTCCAGCCATGGTAGGCAGAGCCTGGGAAATCCCAGAGCACAGCAAAAAGGAGGTAGAAGCAATCTAGCATGATTCCCAAAGTCACCCTTGGTCCTCCAAAGGGACACACACTGCTCTCTGATACACACACACACACACACACACACACACACACACACACACACAAGTGACTAAATAAATATATTATTGCTTATTAAAAAATTTAAAGGTCCAGGAGGCAGCTCAGCAATTAACATGCTTGTCTTGCCGTGGAACTGAGTTCCACCCTCAGGACCCATATAAGACAGCGCACTTACGCTCACAGCGCTGGGCAGTAGAGACAGGAGATCCTGGGTTCACTGGCCAGCTTGGCCTACTCCTCGAGTTTCTGACTAGTGACATCTTCCACCTCCTCCTCCAAGAAATGGTACATGGCTCCTGAGGCTTCCAAGGATAGTATCTGTACATGTGCGTACATACATGCACCAGCAGACACACAAGGATGCGCACACACACACAAAGAGAGAGCTGCACACACTTTCTGGAAAGTACTTTCGGCTTCTGCTAGTGTTCACCTGCTCTTCCTTAGGCTCTTCTCACCCTGCGATCACTCCTGCCCTGCCTACCTTTCACAGGACCTGAGACACTGGGCCCAGATCAGCTCCTCCACATCCTAAGGACCACGCGGCATCAGCTTCTCAGCTGAGCTGCCCTGCTAGCTGCCACCTCTATAACCCAGCCGGGCCCTCTAGACACGAAAGCAGCCCTGCTAGGCCTCATGGAATCACGCCCTCTAACACATCCTGAACATCTTTATTCTGACTGCTGGTCCATATCCACCTGACCTGCTATAAAGAAAGTTTCACTGGCAGCAGAAACCTGCCTGGGCTCTTTTCCTTCTGCACCCACAACACCTAGAATGGTGCTGGGAGAGAACAGACCTGCAGCAAAAACTTCGGGGTGTGTGAGAATGAAGGAATGGAGAAACGAATGAGTGTTAGTTCTCAGACTCATGGGTTTGCCATGCGCTGGGAAAAGACAGACAGCACAGGGTGTACTAGAAAGCTGAGAACTATAGAGAAATGTAAAACTCCAGAAGGCCGAGAGAAACAGAGTTTGCCATCTCCCAAGGCAGCCACCAAAGAAAATAAATGAGTATTAATGATCAACATGGCAACTGACTTTTCATGATATCCACCATGTGACAAGCCTGACATGTGCTGAGCTGGGAACACGGGATGCCAGGCCTACATGGCATTGCTGTCATTTCTGCTTGCACCCCCCCCTCCAAGCCTCTCTTTGGTCCATCCAGCCCCCTTGTGTAGGGGCAATCACAGTGTTAGTTCAGAAGGACAGACTCCCCCCACCCCCACCCCCATCTAGTCTCTTTTTTTTTTTTTTAATGTGTGTGTGTACAAGAGTGTACCTGAGTATGTTTGGAGGGGGAACCAAGGGTGACTTCAGGAATCACCCGGATTGCTCTAACTCCTTTATTGCTTTGCTTTGGGGATTCCCAGGCTCCGCCTTCCAGGGCCAGAATTGCAGCTTGCCGCCTGTGCCCTACAGGCTCAGCATTTTTACGTGGAATATGGCGATCTGAGCTCGTATCCTTTTGTTTGGGAAACAAAGGCTTTAACCCTCGACCATCCCTCCAGCACTGGGCAGGCTCTTCTGACGCTCTGGGTTAGATCGAAAGCTACAGGGTGCAGACACCAGCTTCTCGGCTCCTTCTGGACTTCTAGAATGGAGGCCACTGTCTGGCACCCGGCAAGTGCTGGGTGAATGAATGAGTCACTCAGCCCATAATGAACAGAAGGGCCGACATCAGAGCCAGTTCACAGGAAAACACTGAAAAATAACAACGGCAATGGCTCTTACACTGTACCAGTGCCTGGGCTGGGCACCATCTCCTCCTTCTGCAGCTGAGGAAATGGAAGTCGATGAGCTTCAGCTGTACGCACAGGCAGTCTGACCTCTGGTATCTGACTTCTGACCTCTGATGGTGCAGCCTCTCACTCCTGCCCTTCTCGAGACTGCTCCGAAAGCTGACTGACTTTCTTTCCTTTCTCACTTTAACGTGTATCAGCCCGGATTTCTCTCTGATACTTACAAAAACTGTCATGAAAGGACTGGGTAAGATGGCTCAGGGGTTAAAGCCTTTGCCTCACAAGCAAAAGAACCTGAGTTCAGATTCCAGATCCCACATAAAAACACCAGGCAGAAAGGCCAGCAGTTACATTTCCAGCCCTGGGAGGTGGAGCCTGGGAAATCCCAGAACAAAGCAGTAAGCATATTGGGAATTCCAGGATGATTCCCAATGTCATCCTTGGACCTCCACAGACACATACGGTGTCCTCTTCTATAAACACACACATACACACACACACACACACGTCACTGCCATGCATATCTACTGAGCACAGAACCAGGATGGCACCCCCATGCACGGTGAAATGTATCCACTACTTCATGCAGACCCAGGAAGTGAGCAAACTCCATTGCAAAGTACTAGCTGTATTTGCTGGTCTCTGAGGGCTTCACACCACCCAGGCCTTCTGCCAAAAGTGTCTGTTCGTCACCTACTTCCTGCTCAGAGCAGCTACAAGGTTGATGTTCTATCACCCCATTTCACAAACAAGGAAACTGAGGTGACATACTTACCCAAGAGTAACCCAGGTCTGAATTCAGCTCCCTCAGTCATCCCCAGATGCCTGGCTTCCCTCTTTTTCAATGTTCTCTCCCCTAAGGCCTGTCTGCACCATGCCAAGCTGCTTCACAATTAAAAAAAAAAAAAAAACCAAGGCCAGTCAAGGCAGCCACGGCACCCATCCTTCAGACAAAAGCCATTCCAGAGGGCTCCCTAACTAACGAGGCCCCAGATAACCTGGCCACAGAAGTACGGTCATCTCTCCCTGCCATCGAAAGCATGGGGACCCCCCCCCCCCTGCTCTGCGGCAGAACATATGCCTGGCACACATACCCTGTGTTCAAACAGCGAAACAAAGCAAAGCAGACAAGTGAAGAAAACAGCAAGAGAATTCTAGAATGGAAAGATAGAAGAAAAAAAAAAAAAGAGGTAGGTGGAGAGATGGCCCAGGGGTTAAGTCTCTGCCTGCAAGCAGAAGGACCTGAATTTGGGGTCCCAGATATCTCATACAAAACATCAGACTTACACTCCCTACCCTGGAAGGCAGAGTCTGGGAAACCACAGAGCAAAGCCATAAGGCGGTAGAACAATCCAGGATGATTCCTGGTGTCGCCCTTGGGTCTCCACAGGCACACACATGAGAGAGAGGAAAAGAGAGAGAGAGAATAAAAGACCAAGGGCAGGAGCATAGCTCTGGGGTAACACATCAGGGTAGCACCCCTGATATCCTAGAGTCCGTCCCCGGCATGGAGGATGGAAACAGGAAGGAAGGGAGGAAAGAGAGAAGGAGGGAGGGAAGAAGGGGCTCATGGGCTTGAGGGTTCATCCCATGCAGCTCGGACTACAGAAGCCCAGCATTCCAGCTCTTTTTGTTCTTACTGACAGGGTGTGAGGAAGGCCAGCAACACTCCGTACTGCTGGGGGCTTCTACAAGACCCAAACACTCCTACTCCACAGGTGGGCACACAGCAACCACTGTGGAAAGCAGGGTGCTAGTGGTCACGATCTCCCACTTGCTGTAACATCAACAGTAATTGGAGATACAATTCTAGAATGGATTAGACACAGAGCCAAGCAGGATGCCTGGATATGGCGCATACACTTGACCCTAAATTCTGCATGAAGACTTTGACCTCCCTACCACTCGCACCCAAGGCTCTTCTGACCAAGTCCCAGTTAAAGCCTTTGCTAAGACCACAGCCCAGAACCTTCTTTTTTTTTTTTTGAGGAAACTCATTTTTAAAATTTTTTTATTATTTATTCAATTGTGCGTGTGTGCGTGTGTGTGTAGAAACACTGACGAATTTGGGAACCACCATGGACACCTCCACCTCCTCCTTGTTTACTCTGCCGGGAGATTCACAGGCTCCGCCCTACCAGGACCAGAAACGCAGGCCACCTACGCTTCCGCCCGGCGTCTATACATGGGCGTCTATACATGGGGTCTAGGATCCGAACTCAGGACCTTCTGCCTGCAAGGCAGAGGCTTAACCCCTGAGCCACCTCTCCAGCCCCCAGAACCTTCTAAGCAATGAATCCTTATCTCGTCTCAGCCTGATCCATCACGGCAGCAAAATGTGGGCAGCTGAACAAGGTCACTGGCAGGCAAGCTATAGGGCACCTACTCATGCCTCGTGGAAGGACGGGGGCACATGCAAGAAGGATCCTCCGCTTGTTCATTTCATCCTCCTCTGCCTTCTGAAAGTGGGCCAAGGCCATCCAAAGACCCTCAGCTTGGCTGCTTAGATGCACTGCCTAGATACCTGACCTGGGGCCATGGTTTTCACCTCCGAGCTAGGTTCCCAATCTGAAAGGCAGTAATAACAATCTCATCAGATTGCTGGGAGATTAAGTCAGATCTAAGGCATGAGAACTAAGACAAGCTGGGTGAGAATGTACACTCCTGTGATCCCAGCACTTGCGAGGCTGAGGCAGGAAGCATGAAAGTCCAAGGCCAGTCTGGGCTACACACACACACACACACACACACACACACACACACACACACACAAGTAGATACACAAAATTAGGCCTGGCCCATAAGTACTCCATCATTGTTGGGCATTTTAAGCACTTTGTGAAGTTATAGGAAAAATGAATGTGTATTTGGCATTCCAAAGGAGTTCAAAGCCACTCCCCATTCTCATTGTTCTGGCTAATCGTTATTGTTCCTTAGAATACTTGGCGCCAAAAAGTAGAAGAGCCCAAGAAGTCTCCTACTGAAGGCCTCATTCCAGATGTATGGCTATAGAACAAAATTGTTCTCTGTTTTTTTATTTTTTGTTCTATATTATTCTATATTATTTTATTTTGCTTACTGAGACAAGCTTCACACTGTAGTTCAGGCTGGCCTGGAACTCGTTTTGTTCAAAGATGTCTTTGAACTCACAATCATTCTCCTGCCTCAGCCTTATATGTATTGGGATAACAGGCTTAAGTCTCCATGCCCATCTTCAAAGGCTCCTGTTATTCCAGATTTTTGTTCTGCTCCTTCCAGGTCCGTATCCCAAATACAAATGAGATGCACCAGGGCTGAACTCTAAGAAACACTTGGAATTGACAACAGGGAGAAAGGGCAGGACGGAGAATGTCACGTCTGCCACCACCTAGATGAGGAAATACAGAAAAAGCCAGAGCACCCGGAAAAGCCCTATGACATGTAAAACCCAATGAAGCGCAGCCATTTGCAGGCCTCAGCTACTGTTCTAGAGGCCGTTTGGTTACTGAGGATCGGCTGCTATCCAAATCCTCAGTGTCCCCAGGAAGGTTCACCTGCTCTTGGTCTGAGAAATTCAGGGTCACTACATACAAAACAGAAGGAAAGGAGTCTGGGGTCCAGAAGACACAAGTAGGGTGTCCAAAGACAGCAAAGAAGGGCCTAGGCACACAAATAGTCTCTATAACCCAGCCCGGCCGCCTGCCAGCCTAAACAACAACGAAAATACCGAGAACTGTATCCATGAGGACAGGAAGAATTCAGCAGGTTTTTAGCAATCATGCAAACCCTCAGACACCTTAGGAACAAGAGCTAGCGCCCACTTGTCATCTCTGAAAAACTCCTGTCACAGACACGAAATTGGGTTGAGTGCAGGGGTGGTTGTGAAAAGACAGGAAAATAAAAATCCATCAGCAAGGAAATTGATTTTCAAAAGAAGCTGATGAAACAACAGCCATACACCCATTCCCAGCAAAGCAAGGCAGCCACCCCCCCATAAGTCTCTCTGGGTCACCCATGGGTCTAACATGATATCCACACTGTCGGAACCCACCTTCCCGCCCTCAGTCCCATCAGTGAGCTGAGCCGAGGATGCCAACATCTCAACCCACGAGGCACATGCTCACCTCTATGACGGAAATCCTTACCAGAACTATCCACCAAGCCACGAGCTTTTCTACCCAGTAATGGATTCTGCTTTCCTGAAGGTTTTTCTCCTAGTAAGTCTGTCACCACGGTTCACTCAGGGCTCCAAAGATCAATACAACCCCTTTCCTGCTGGCCAGAGCTATAGAAAGCCTAGCTGTGAACATAGGACTGCTACGAGAGAACAAGCCCCAACTTGTCACACTGCCTATATGCAAAACAGGCCTGCAACATCCTACCACTGCTTATAGATCAGCAGACACAGCACCGTGTCCTCAGGGTACACACACACACCACACACACACACACACACACACACACACACACCTCCATGGCTTCCTCTGGGCCACTTGACAATGACCCCTGGAAAACACAAGAGCAGAAAGGAAACAGAAACCTCACCCTCTGGTCCCTACCCTCGCCAGTGATCCCTTTTCTTCTCTCCTCTTCCACATCATCCTGAAGTCAGGAGCTCAAGACAGCAGACTATTCCACGACCTGCAGACTAGCAGGGAAATTTGTTGTGTCTCTCCACATATGGGCACATGCGGCTTCATGGCTGCGCTTCCTGGAAGCCTGCACAGCACACACACCACAAACCCTGGCATAGCGGAACACATCGGCCATGGAAGAGCCGACCTAGTTCTATCAACAACCCATTCAAAAGGAAGCACCGTTGAGGAGGTCGTGGTGGCATTCAACAAATATAGGCATGCAGTTCAGAAGCAGAAAGTTCCCTGACACCAGCCAGAGCTATGGAGTTTGGGGAAGTCACCCTCACTCAGCCCTAAGGGGGTGTCTCTGGGAGGGACAGGGAGGAGGAGGGGTTGCCGAGGATGGAGGGAGCATCATTCTCAGACTTCTAGTTTCGCAAATGGGGCCTCCAAACCACAACGGTGGCCCCAAATCTGCGCTGATTGCTGAGGGTCTATTTTTAGAGATATACAGAAATCCAGAATCACCTCCATGCAGGGGCCATTCGGTGTCACCGTTCCCCTCCCCCCTCATCGCCCCAACTCGCTGCCAGTCTCCAGGCGGGCGAGACGAAAAGTGCACGGGGAGCACTGACGCGTGGGGACCCGAAAGTCTCTTCCCTCCATCCAACCCCCGTTGCGCATCGCTAAGGCTCCAGAGTTTCCCCGAAAGGCAGAGGATCAAAATTGGAACTTACTGGAGGGTGGATCGAGTCGTGTCTCGCAGGTCACCGGGACCGCCAATATCCTCTCCGCGTGGACATCCACTCGGGGGATTCTAGGGGTGCGGGGGTCCCAGCCTGGCTCGTTCGGGTCTCCCCGAGCTCGCGTGGCCCGCGGGCCCATGTGCTCGGCGGCCGCACGCGCTCTGCCCGGCCGAGCGCGGGGCTGGCGGGTGGCCCGTGACGTCACGGCGGCTCGCGCTCCGGGCCGCGGGGGAGGGGGGAGCGCGCGCCGTCCGGCCCGCCGCGTGCGTCCGCCTCTGTCCCCCGCGTGCCCGGAGCTCCCCGGCACCCTCGCGCGCCCCTCTGCCCTGCGTCCCGAGCCGCGCGGGGCCCAGCGGAGGAGGCGAGCGGTGTGCAAAAGCCGAGCTCGGCCTGGGCCACCGCGGCTGCCGTGGGCTCAGATGGCTCGGGTGGAGAGCGTGCTACTCCGCCCTGGGCTGGATGGAGGTCCTGGCTGCACTCGCACTCAAGCCCCGCGGAGCCAGCGGGCACCGCGCGGAGATGCCAGCGCGCTACCCGCAGTCGCTGTGCACGCCGCCCACCCCCACCCCCCAGCGTCCTGGAGGTTAGCTGCCTCCCCTTGTTTTTAGATGGGACAGGCTAGATCAGTCCATCAAAAAGATGGACGCGCTCAAGAGAAGAGGGTGACAGCTCCCGCTGCGGACTCCCTGGCTCTGCTGCATCCCAAGATAAGAGCGCCTGCCTCCTGGGTACCACCCAGCCTCCCCCGGCTGGGAGAGACCGGCGCATACACCTTTGCGGCTCCTTGGGTCACTACTAGGTTCGAGCTGTGCAGAGAGAGGACCCTCTGTCTGAGCCGTATCCTGCACTCGGGGCAGGGCTGACTTCCACAGAGCATGAGGCTAGCCCCTTCGATGTCCGAAAGCCCCTCCAAAGGAGTGTCTCAAGTGGGCCGGACAGGTGCACGAACTTCTATAGGCTCAGTTCAGCACTTAGTGCGTGCTGATGGGAGTCAGGCGCCCTGCCACCGTAGGGAGAGGGTATGAATGAACGAACGATGCGCTAAAAAACAGATTTGGAAAGGAAGCCGGGTCCAAGACAAAGTGGAACCCACGCACAGGTGATGCTGCGGTCCTGGAAAAGAAGGCGGGCCTTCTTTCCTCCACACCCAGTATCATTTGAACCTACCCAGGGAGTCTTTGTCTCTCCCCGGCCTCCCGGTTGTATTTCCTATCTTCTCATCTCCAGGCTTATTGTGGGCACCAACAATTCCCCTCTATTTAGAAAGAAAAAAAATTCCTTTCAGTGGATGCTTCTGAATCCCCTATTTCCCACACGCAGGGGTAATACGGGAGCCGCTGCTGTGTTTGGACCCTTCAGTCCTTAAGACTAAATTGGTGGTCTCTCTCTGCCTATCCAGCGTGCGTGCTTGCAAGCTCTGCGAGAATTTGTTCCTTTCCATTCTTAACCCTAGAGCTATCTGCTGTGATCTGGGAAGCGGTTCTCACAGGCCCAGCCAGCTTGCAAGGATCATCTCAGCCCCTGTGTGGGCTGCCGGGTCCTTCTGTTAGCTGAATGCAGCAAAAACCTTCCAGATGAAAATACCTTGGCACACTTGACCTTACTCCCACCCCCCCCCCATGCTGGCTTCCTGGGTTTACATTCTGCTGTGCAAATGTTAGGTTCCAAATTTTCTTCCCTTTTTAAAGTTTTGTTAGAATTAAAAAAAAAAAGTTAAAGTTTCATAGAAAAAAATATTTAATGTCACTACTGTCTCCAGTTTTTTTTCCTGTGCGTGTATATGTGTGTGTGGTTGTTATCTGTGCTATAGGCACACATGTGGTGGTTAGAGGATACTGTTGGAAACCGAATCTCTTCTTCCATATTATGCATTCTGGATCTCCAACTCCAATTGTGAGGCTTATTACAAATGTTTTAACCCACCCAGCCACCTTGCAGGCCTTGCTTCCAGCCTTTTGGTTTTGTTTGTTTGTTGTTTTAAAGTAAATCTTTGGGCTAGGGATGGGGCTTAGTGGTTAAAGACTTTGACTTGCAAACAAAAAGAACTGAGTTCAGATCCCCAGGTCCCACATAAAAATACGAGCCCGATATGGTCTTGGCCTTTCATTGCAGCCCTGGAAGATGGAGCTTTTGCAACTCTGGAGCAAGGCAGTAAGGTGAAGAGCAATCTAGGATGACTCCATATGTCACCCTTGCCTTCCACAAACACACTCAAGTGCATTTGTAAACACCCGCAAACGCATACATGCAAGCAAAAAGTAACTTTTTTCTTGAAAAATAATAATGCATATGTATCTGTATAGTTAAAAAATACAGAAACTACAGAAAAATATTTTTAGCTAGAAGTCACTTTCATGAATATTTAATAAGTTCTAAGCATCCACTTAAAGATGGATGAAGAGATTACGCAAATGGATCTACAGGGTAGAGATGGCTAAATAAAATAACTTTATTTTGCAATGCCATTACCTCATAGTTACTATTTTCAAATTTAGCATTCAGTGACTTGCTTGCTTCCTTGCTTGTTTGCTTGCTCAGTGCTTCTGGGGATGGACTTCAGGACCTCATGAGTGTTGGGCCAGATCTCCGCCTCCTAATTGCTCTTCTGCAGAAGTGAAACACACGCTGGGCTGTAGAGTAGGCTCAGGGGTTAAAGCTCTGCTTTGCAAGCAAAAGGACCTGAGTTCCGATCCTGAATCACACATAAAAACTCCAGGCAGACAGGGTGGCGGTCTGCCCTTCCAGCTTTGTAAAGCAGAGTCCAGGAAATCAAAAAGAAGGCATAAATCCCAAAGTCATCCTTAGACCTCTACAGGCACAGTGCCCCTCTGATATACATGCACACACACACACACACACACCATTTTTTAAAAAGATAATAATAAAAGAAATTCTCCTCACCTCATGGGTTACTCTGTCTGGAACCTCCATATTCCTTCATAGCACAGGATCCAGTAATTCATGCATAATCGTGAGCAGATCCACTCAAGAGCTGGGGAGAAGCGGAGCCAGAAGGGAATTGATGCTCATTAATGTGACACCCTAGAGGAAGTGGGACTTGAGACTAAGGCCATTTCAGGAAGAGCGAACAGCCAAATGAAAGCCTGGGAATGAGGATGCTGAGTGACTCAGATGGTAGCATGTATTATTTCCCAGGAGGGCAGGAACCACATGCTATGGCCTGACCACTGTTGCCAGCACCAGCTCCATAAATGTGTGTGGAAGCTCTGAGCGCAGTAACGGTAACGTTCCTGTGAGAGCAGGAGAAGGGGGCTTAGGTCAAGGATGGAAGCATTCAGAGTGGCATGGACTTGGCTAAGGTCCAAAAGAGACCAGAGTCTGAGAGAAGGGAAAGGAAGGCTTGGGGTTTGCCCATTAATCAAAAATCTCAGGGGCTGGAGATATGGATCAGGGGTTAAGACTCTGCCTGGCAAACAGAAAGTCCTGAGTTTAGAAACCAGGTCCCACTTAAAAACACCAGGCAGAGGGGCTGGAGAGGTGGCTCAGAGGTTAAGCCTCCGCCTTGCAGGCGGAAGGTCCTGAGTTCGGATCCCAGATCCCACGTATAGATGCCAGGCAGAAGCGGGGCGGCCTGCGCTTCTGGTCCTGGTAGGGCGGAGCCTGTGAATCCCGGGGCAGAAGGAGGTGGAGGCGTCCATGGTGGTTCGCGAATTCGTCTGTGGTTCTACACATACACAGACACACACACAGACAAGTGCGCGCACGCACATACACACACATATCCACACAGTTGAATAAAAACAAACAAACAAACAAACAAACAAACAAACAAAAAACACCAGGCAGAATCAGCCCTGGCCTGCACTTCTGGCTTTGGTGGGAAGAGTCTGGGAAATCCCAGAGCCTAGCAAGAAGAGGTAGAAGCAATCCAGGAAGATTCCCGAAGTCTCCCTTGGTCCTCCACAGGGATAGGCAGTACACACACACACACACACACACACACACACACACACCCACACACACACACCCCCCACACACACCCCATACACACACACCCCATACACACACAAATAAAATGAATGAATAAATTTTTTAAAAAATCTCAGACTTTTCCCCCCATGTATTTGTTTAACTGTAGTCAAATACACAAATCATTTATCATTTTATCCATTTTGAATGTTATTTGACTTCCGTATCATTAATTTCATCAATAACATTGTGAAATCATTGCCACCATCCATCTCTAAAACTCTTTATCCTATAACATTGAAGCTGGGACTGAGGAGAAGCCAAGGCTCGGTGGGTGAAGTGTTTGCCACGCGAGCAGAGTTCAGATCTCCGGCATCTACACACAAAGCTTGGCATAGTTGTCAGCATCTGTAATCCCAGCACTGGCCAGAGCAAGGAGAGGGCACAATAATTCCTTGAGTCTCACTGGCCAACCAACCGAGCCAAGTCAATGAACTCTAGAGTCAGTAAAGACCTCATCTCAGGAAATAAGCTGGAGAGTGACAGAAGTTATTCGATTGTACCTCTGGCCTCTACATGTACACACACAACACATGCATATGCATGAGCACACTCCCACATGAGTATGTTTATGATATACACATGCTTGTACACATACACATGCGTGCACACACACACATACACACAATTTTTTGAAAAATTCTGAAATTAAGATTAGGGAGATGGTTCACTAGCTAAAATCTTTGGCTTTCAAGCAAAAGGACCTGAATTCAGATTCCCAGATCCCATGTAAACATACCAGGAAGACGGGGAATCATCCAGCTGCCCATAATTCTAGCACTGGAAGGCAGAACCTGGGACTCCTCAGAGCAAGCCGACTAGCTAGACTAACCCTACTGATTTAATTAGAGACCCAGGATCACAGCAATAAGGTAGAAGTAGAGAGCGATCAAGGATGATTCCTGGTGTTAGTCTTGGGCCTCCACAGGTACACAACTCAAGTGTACTTGTGTACATTCACCTGCACACATATGTACCATATATACCCACCCACATGCAAACACACACACAACACACACAACACATACAACACACACGCACATACACATACACACACACAAAAAAATCTAGGGGCCAGTGAGGGGATGCTTGCAAACAAATCTGGAGCCCTGAGTTTGATCCCCGGAAGCCCCCATGGTGGAAAGAAAGCTGTTCTCTGACCTGCAGCTGAACACCATGCCATGCATGTGTGTGCCTTCCTCCTCCATTCAATAAACAGAACGGAAAAAAATCTGAAACTATGTCCATAAAACAGCAGCTGTCTCCCCAGTTCCCAGTTCCTGGAGGCGTCTGAGTGAAATCACATGGTACCTGTCTTGCTGTGACTGGCTGACTTCTGATTTCACTTGCCATCATGTCCCTGAGGTTTGTCCAAGCCTAGGAACATATTAGCATTTCCTTCCCCTTTAAGGTCGGCTGATATTCCATTGCACGCTCGTACCACATTTTATTTATGTTTTCATCCATCCATGGACACGCCGTGACCTCCTCCTTTTATCTTTTATGAAAGATTCTATTATGAATGTGAGCATACAAAGCTTCTTTGAGACCTTGCTTTTCATTCTTTGGGGTATTAACTGGTAAATGAAACTGATGGATTGAATAGCAACTCAATTTTTGCTCTTTTGAGGGACCACAGTACTGCTTAGGGATATTTTTAATTTATTAATATTTAAAAGTGTGTTTATTAATATTTAAAAGTGTGTGTGTGTGTGTGTGTCTCTCAGAGGGCGCTGTGTGTCCTTGTGAAGGCCCAAGGGTGATTTCAGGAATCATCTGGGATTGCTTCTAAAGCATCTTTTTTGCTTCCCTCTGAGATTTCCCAGGCTCCACCCACCAGGGCCAGAAGGGCAGGCTGCCGCTGTTTCCTCCTGTCTTTTTTAAGTGGGTCCTGGGAGCCAAACTCAGGACCTTTTGCTTTCGAGGCAGAGGCTTAACCCCTGAGCCATCTCTCCAGCCCCCTGTTCAAGGTTTTAAACAAGTTTACTTTTCCTTCAGAATAATTTTAGATTTATAGGAAAATTGTAAAGATAGTATAGAATATCCCCCACATAATCCACCTAGTCCTCTGTTGGTTAAATTCTGACGTGGGAGAACTGGAAACTTTTCCTACTGATTCCTGGGGCTTCATTTGCATGGCACTGGCTTAGCCATAAGCGTCATCTTTTGTTCCAGGATCATGTCTGCATTTCCTCATAATCGACAATCTCCCTGTCTCTCCGATCTTTGCCAGAGTATCTGACATTACTTGTTTTCATGACTTCTGACAGTTGAGGGGTCCTGGAAGCAGTTGTAAAGCGTTCATTATTTAGGCTTGTCTGATGGTCTTCTAAGGATGAGCAAAGTCTCAGTTGCTTAATCAGTGAAATGGGGACCTTGTGCCTCTTCTACAGGACGGGCAAAATTGAGTGAGCTGCCTGAAAGGGTCACCCACACTGAATCCAGCCACTTATGAAGCGTCTTACAGTCGGCTTTTGATCAAAACTGACCAGTTAGCTGCCTTCCAACACAGTAGTTTGTTTAAACCCTCCCTTTTGGAAGATAAGGGAAGAAGGATCTTGATACGTAGGTCAGTCTAGCTTCAAATTCTAGATCCTTCTGCCTCAACCTCCTGAGTGCTGAGATGATAGGCATGCACTACCTTGTCCAGCACAGATCACCCACACACACACACAGAGACATGCACCCATGCCCAGTAGGCATTTTCCTTTAGGAAAATAGAAGCCACCATGCAGTAATATTTATACTGTTAGGTCACTGTAAAACATGTTTCACTCACTTTTTATGATGACAAATACGTTGTTGCAATATTCATTTTTAACAGGCCAGTAGTGTTCCACTCTAAGTGTGGATCATAGTTTACTCAAGCCATACCTTCTTGTTGGGAATTCGTCTCACTTGAGAATTTTAATTACTAAGCACAACAGCAGTCCACACATCTTTGCTGTATCTTGATGTGTATCCTTAGTGACCTCCTCGGGGTCAATTCTGAGAAGTAATTCATGGAATTCCAATGCTATATTTACTTTTTCTTTTTATTTATGGTGAGGGATTTTATAAACATGCCTTTACTTTCAATACACTCAGTGTCCACAGGCCCTTTAATTAGTGAGTTGTTCCTATGTTTTATATTCAGAAAGTCCTCTTCCTCTTGTAATCATCCAGATGCCCCTGTATCCATTACAAACCAGACTAAATGTGGCCTACAACTCTTTTTCCCTTGCTAGGTATCAATTCAGGGATGGACTGACTGATCCATCTGACCAGTGGTATGTGAAAGGAAGGCTATCGTACTGTGGCTGGGAGACAGACAATCATGACCAAAAGAAGAAACCATTTCTCCTCTTCTTGAGGAAAAGAGTAAGATTTGGTTGTTCAAGATAGCTGCTGCCCTTAGGAATGCTTCTAGGTGTAAGTACCGAGAACATCTTTCCCAACGTGCTTGGCGTCTCTTACCCACCAGTAGTGTGGAGGTTGCTGAATATCCGTGGGTCCAATAGCTTGCTACCATCAGAGCAGCAAATTTTTGGCTTTCTTTTGTAGACAGGGGGCTTTCGGCATCTTCAAGGCATTTGGGAGATGGTCACAGGAGGATCAGAAGGTGAAGGTCACCCTGCTCTGGACCTAGTTTCACTGGTTATTCTTGTCCCAAGAGTTCTGCTAGCCGCCAAGGACAGCTGGGCTGTCCCAGCCTCTGTGACCAAGAAGGGAAGGGGACCGGAAGGAAGAAGAGAAACAAGGAACGGATGGAAGGGGAAGAGGAGAGAGGAGGGGAGAGGAAGGAAGGAAGGGAAAGGGAAGAGGAAGGGAGGGGGAGAAAAGGGAGAAAAAGAAAGCCACTGCACTTGCTTGGCTGCCAGAGAATACTAAGAGAAAGACTGATGACTAGTGTGCTTTGTCTAATTGGCAGAATTTAGAATCACCTAGGAGACCAGCTTCTAGACTCGCTAGTGAGGGAATATATAGATTAGGTTAATTAAAGTGGGAACACCGACCTCAACTGTGGCTAACACCAGTTCCTGAGTTGAGGTCCTGGATTGAATAAAGAGGTTTAATTGGAGACATAACCTCAAAAGAATAAAGTGTAGAGCAATCATAGATATCTTCCAGTGTCACCTTCAGATCCTCACACACACACATACACAATAAATAAATAGATAGATAGATAGATAGATAGATAGATAGATAGATAGATAGATAGACAGACAGACAGATAGACAGATAGATAGATAGATGTAAGGAGAGAGAGAGATTGACAGACAGATGGGGTGGGGAGGAGAAAGCTGGCAGACAGCTTAGCAGGTAAGGTGCCTGCTCCCAAGCCTGGCAACATGTGTTCAATAACTAGAAGAAAAGTGACTTTCAAAAGTTATCCTCTGTCCTCCACCTATGTGTCATCTCATATTTTTTTCTCTTTACCTCTCAAATAAATAAATAAATGAAAAAAAAAAAAAAGACCTGGGTCGTGGGTTAATCCAGGTTACTAGGCTCCTGCATGTCTTTCCAAATTTGCTGACACAAGAAATCAATGCTATGTGATCAGATGAGCAAATTTGGAGACCAAATCATCCAATATTTCTGCCTCTGTCTAGGCATGAGATCGTAAATAAGTTACTGACCACATAATCTTCAACTCTTTTATAATTACATATTGAAAGTTTGGAGTGAATGACATCTATCTCTCAGGGATGCAGAGTCACCCAGTAAGGCTATGTGGTGGCGGTGTGTGTGGTGTTGGGTACACAGTAACTTCCCTGTAAACATCTGATCAGAACTGCGAGTACTTCACCCCTTGGCCTGCACCCATCTGTAGTATGTCCTGAGCTCTGTTTGGAAACAGATGGGACAGACTCAACAGGGGTAACAGCAAATCTTCTCTTCTTGACCAGCCTCTCTCGTGTCCTCTGACCTTCCAGCTCCACCCAGGCCTCAGCCTGCAAAGACTTGGACATGCACACAGTGTGCCTACATCACAAAGACACCCCAAGATAACCTTACGGCCCCGCAAGTGTCTCCTTAAGAAAACCTAAGAGCAAGCTGAAGAGATAGCTCAAGAGTTAAGACTCTGTCTCACAAGCAAAAGGTCCTGAGCTCAGATCCCAAGTCCACGTTAAAAAAAAAAAAAAAAAAAAAGTTAGGCTGAAATTGCAGTGGCCTGCATGTCTGGTCCTGGTGGGCAGGGCCTGGGAAATCCCAGAATGAAGCAAAAAAGGAGGTAGAAGCAATCCAGGATGAGTCTGCCACAGGACACACAGTGCGTGCGCGCGCACACACACACACACACACACACACACACACACACACACACACACACACACACACACACGTGCGCGCGTGCACTCATGAAATAAAGTTTAAAAAGAGAAAACCCAAGAGTATAGAAAGAACTTACTTTTGTTCCAGCCCTAAAGATGAGGCTTATGGCTTCCTGTCAATCACACAATCCAGCCAACCTCTTTCTACTTCTTCCTTTTCATAAATTTCTTTTTTTGAGTCAAGGTCACATTGGCTCAGGTTGACCTGAAAATCACTATGGACCTGAGGCAGGCCTTGCATTCTTGACCCCAAACCTGTTCTCCCTGCTCTAACATCCAACTGGACTTCCTTTGACAGCAAGGGTCCAAGCAGATTTCTGGGTAGTGGGATAACTCTGCCAGGCCCTCGTCAGGGACCAGGACTGAGTGACTTCAGCATGCAGCTTCCATGTGGCTCTGGAGAAGACCATTCCAAACAGCTTCAAGAGGAACAAGCATGGAGGGGTGAGCATGAATCCAAGATGGGGGTCTCTGGACAGCACAGGAAGGGACCAATCCACATTCTAGAACTCTGTGGCATACTCCGAATATGGAGAAAAAAGGGACTGGCTGTCTGGCATATATCCTCATCAACCTCCATCCTTCTTTCTGTCTCTATACTTGAAGACTTTTCTGGTGGTTTAATGCTGTTGTCTCCACGTCTTTCCGCAGTTCGCGGCAACTCTTCTGTTCTGTGATTTTTGTGAGAACGGAGGGACACATTGCTGTTCCTCCAAGGGCCTTGTCACGGTCGATCGTTGGCTCTGCAGAAACAGCCCCCAGAAGGTCAATGGGAGATTTGTTCCCTTCCGTACAGTTTGTCTGATTGCTTTTCTGTGATTAAGTTACTCTGAGGAAGGCAGCTAAGGAAGAAAAAGTCTCTTCCGGGGCACAGTGCATCATAGGAGGGATGTCGAGGTGGCAGCAGCTTGGAGCATCTGGTCACGTTGCTTCCACAGTCCAGAAGGGAAGAGCGTGCATGAATGTGCTCAGCTTGCTTTCTGTGTCCTGTGTACACTGCAATCAGTCTCTCTCCTACCTAATGTTCTTCCTCTGTCTTTACTCTTAAAGATCTTTCAAACAGTTTAAATGTCAAGTTTCACTGCAAGTTTTCTGTTTTGCTCTTTAGTCCAGGACATCAAGCCCAGTGAATGTGATCTCCTACTTCTGGCTGGGTCTTCTCATTTGCATTGCCATAATGATATTCCCTCCAGAGGCATGTCCTCCACAGGGCTACACAATCCCTGCCAAGTGTTCAATATTTGGCAATAACTTATAAAAAGGGTGATCCTTGGAAACACAAGGATTGCAGTTGTGGCTATATAGAAAATCTGTGTTGGTAAAATAGAATAAAATAAATAAAAAGAAACAAGGAAGATGGCTCAGCGGCTGAAGCATTTGCTATGCATATAAAAGGACTAGAGTTCAGATCTCACATAAAA
This sequence comes from Typhlomys cinereus, assembly GCA_023101885.1. Taxonomy (NCBI): domain Eukaryota; kingdom Metazoa; phylum Chordata; class Mammalia; order Rodentia; family Platacanthomyidae; genus Typhlomys; species Typhlomys cinereus. Next base: position 15,792,512 of record JALPQD010000003.1, read on the forward strand.
TGTTGATGGGCGTGGCAACCTGCTTGTAATTCCCACCTTGGTTGGTGGAGACTGGGAATCCTCAGAGCAAGTTGGCTTAGCCACACTAGCCCTCTCAGCAAGCTGTGTGTTTGATTAAAAACCCCGCCTCAAAAAAGAATATATTTGAGAAGCAATCAAGAATGATTCCCAATATCAGCCTCAGGCCTCCACTTGCACAAGGGCGTGCATGTGCACACACACAAGCACATACATGTACCCCACATATTCCCATGAAAATGGGAAAAGAAAAATAATAAAAATAAATTATTCAACTACTCTACTTATCCATAAAAAAATCCTTGAGCTCACGTACTCATGAAACCTGATGTTACTCTCTGATCTGTCCTGTCACTGGGATCTGAATAGTTTTCTCTCTCCTTTGCAGCCTGTGTGCACTCTTATTGCAATTCTTGGGTAAGAAGCCAAGAACCTGGAAATAACTGGTCTAGACACCGGTGAGTGACCATTCATCCCCTTGGGCAAACAGTGATCACTATGGGCACCATGGGTCCTCTGCCTATACCAACATCTGCCCACAGCTTCGACGGTCTGTGGATCTTTATTAACCGTATCTGTCTCAGGCTGTTGCGTGTAGGAACCATGTCTTTGCACTGTTGTACCATCGACAGCCAGTACAGAGCTTGAACTCGAGTATATGTTGCTCGACTGAACAAATATGTGAATAAGATACTATAGTCAAATGCATGTGGGGCTTATTCCAAGTTGGGCACATTTCTACGTGCTTTCTGTGGGTTACCACATTGAATTCTCACAACGAACAATGGAGTAAACACTATTATTAATCCCATTTTATAGAAGAGGGAGAGAGACACCCAAAGTTTCAGTGGTTTGCTCGGGGTCACTCAATCTGGTACAGAGTCTATAATTATAACTACTGTATAAGAAAGAAAAGGATGTAAAACGTTTCAGAAGTTGAAGAAAATCTATTATTATTATTATTATTACTCGGTTGATGTCTTTTGAGAGCCAACTAAGTACTGGGCACTCTGATATTTCCAGTCGTAGTCAGAGTATGGTGCCCCATATCTCCCAGCCTTGCAGGTAATCTGAGACAGATGGCAGACCTTCTGAGTTCTTACCCCACAGTGAAGTCCGTATTAAGCAATTCCCCATCCCAAACCAGAAGCACAGGTTCTCCCAAACAGGATCACTTCCTTATAAACAGCTAAGATTAATGAGGTTGGTTTATCACCTTTATAATGCATTGCTATCGACCCTGAATGTCATAAGCTGGTTGGACCAGCCCATCCAGTAGAAAGTCTTTGATGTCTCGATCAACTCAGTTCATCTAGCGCAAACAGAACCCCGTGCCCATCTGTCGCTGGCCAAACACAAAGACACTGATTGCTTTTAAATTGGCATCACAGAACTTTCTGGCTCCTGAGAAAATTATACAGACTAATGCCAAAGGTTATGCTCAGCCACACTGGCAAAGAGAACTGGTTCTTGGGGCTCCCATACTGCCCAGTTAGTCACTTGTCTTCTCTGGACCCCCTGTTTCTCATCAGTAAAATGGGAGAACTGTACCTTATGGTCTCCAGTGCTCGGAACAATTCCCACAGTCTCGGGGTCTGTGGATTTATTTAGCCTTGACCCTCCTCGATAGGCCAATGCTATAAAGCAACAGGTAGCCTTTACTTTGTTTGTATTCATTCGGTATTTAACGCATGCAGCAACTGTTGTGTGCCAGGCATGAAGGTAGAGACCAAGCAGCAAAGCATCCCTGTCTTTAGGATGCATACTTTTTCACGGAGGGGAGGAGAGACCACAGCGGCGAAGCGGAAAAGTTGTGCCATGGATCGGAAGGTGACGAGGATTTATTGGCTTGAATCAGGCCTGTGCGGAAGTCCTTGGTATCTGAGAATGCTGCCCTGCTTCGGAGGAAGTCGCTGTCTATGTAATTAGCCGGGATGAAGTCACAGAGGCAAAGGGTGGATCCTACTTCTACACCACCAGAGTCCTTACAGAAGGGGGAGTTGGTTTCACATACAAGGAGGATATCAGTTGGACATGAAGGCAGAGATCAGGGCAGTGTGACTACCAGTCAAGGACACCAGGGCCTGAGACAAAGGCATGGGGCAGATACTCTGAGAGAGAGAGACAAAGAGACAGAGAGACAGAGAGGGAGAGAGGTCTTCCTAAGCCCTTCATCTTTGACTTGGTGCTTCATAGTTAGACACAGATGTCAACTTGAGGTTGAGGGATCAAGCTCTGGGCACATTTGTGAATCATCAGTGGCTGAGTTGAGCCCCAAGCAAGCCTGCAGGGGATTGTCTAGTTGACCGGAAGGCCCAGCCCATGGTGGGTGGGACTAATCCCTGGGCAGGTGAATAAGATGGAGGGAGTTGGTTGGGGAAGTCGGCATCCTTTGGTAAACTTGGCCAGACATGTCTGGCAGATAAAAATTGTCCCCCTTGGCAGTCCTGTGAATTTGGTGTGGTCAGTTCCCTCAGCCTGTTGGTATTGATATGGGCTGTCCTTTCAGGTTGGACAAGGATCTGTAACCAGACAACAGTCTCTCTTGTTCCCTTAAGCCATCTGGTTGCAAATTTTTTAGCATCAGTGCAAACTAAATGCATCAGGTGCAATAAATAACATGTTCATATTCTATAAGGCGCCCAACTTATGTGTTAGAGGAAATCTGGGAACTTTCACACCTAAATACAGAGACAGAGGAAGAGCTCATGAAGATGGCCACATCATTCAAAGCCACGAAGGAAATAAAGGAAGAACTCACATGGCAGTTGGAGTAAGCAGGTTCAGATAGGAGCAAGATAGCAAGCTCTGTCTGCCATGGAATAACAGGTATGTCCATGCAGGAGGTACCAACGGGGGGGGGGGGTTAAGGGAGACCCCACGAGTGCTGTTATTCCAAGGGAGCTACTGTGCCAGCCTTCTTCTCTGCTGTTCATGGAATGCACAGATCCATACAGTGTGTCTGCTTGTCTATGATGATGGCCTCAGTGTGTGTTTGCACTGCAGCAGGTGGACATGGCCACACCCACTCAATATTAACTGCAGCTTGGTAAGCAATCACTTTAAGCCCCCTACAACCATCTATCTCAGCCTTTCTCCCCGCAGTACCTTCCCCAACCTCTTCAAATGAACGAGGCCGCATGGTCCAATGCTTGAGGGTGAACTCTAGAAAACAGAAGTTATTGAAGGCAGAAAGTATTGGTCAATGCATTCAAATGTTTGGGCTATCAACTTGACACTTAAGAAACTTTAGAAACACCTATAGCACTTACCTAGTGAATGCAAGCCTATAGATTGTCTTAATTGCATAATTGATGTAGGAAGACCCAGCTCATAGTGGGTGGAATCACTGACTGGTTGTGTAGATACAGAGAAGAAAGAGCTAGTTGGCTTTGGCAAGTTGGCGAGTTTGAACAAAACCATGTAACATTGGTCTTTACCCCTGTGATCTTGCTGGGGACATGATATAGCCAGGTCTCCCAGCTCTCGATGCTGGTGCGCCTCTCCTGCATAATGAACTATAGCTTAGCATCGTGAGCATGATTAATGACTTGCTCCCCTAAATTGTAGGGATCATAGATTTACTATAGCACCAGAAGATGAAGCAAAGACAAATGACTTATTACTAAAGAAAATAAAAAGTTACTTTTCTTTTTCCTTTATCCCTCTGCTCTTCTTTCTCTGTTGTCTTCTTTCTGTGTGTGTATGGGGGGGCATTATATGTCCCTGAAGCCCAAGGATGACTTTGGGAATTATCCTGGATTGCTTCTACCTCCTTTTTGCTTTAGCTCTAGAATTTCCCAGGCTCTACCCACCGGGGCCAGAAGTGTAAGCCGCCATCATTTCTGCCTGGTGTTTTTAAGTAGGACCTGGGATCTAAACTCAAGACCTTCTGCTTGTGAGGCAGAATCTTAACTCCTGAGCCATCTCTTCAGCCCTTGTTTTCCAGTCAAGCTCTCACTATGTAGCCTCTGGCTTCAAACTCAGTCTCTGCCTCATGTGCCACCTGACTTGGTAGTCATTATTAATCGGGAGTATTTTCACTGCTGTGGTCAGACCTGGGATTGTCAGCAGAAGGAACTGTGTAGCAGAAGTCAAGTGTTGTGTTATCTTGATAATCCCAGTATCCGGCATTTATTTATTTATGAATGGCTAAGTTGCTCTGGGTGTTTTTCTGCAGGAAAAGATGTGCAGTGGATTTTCTCTGTGCACTTGAGGAAACATCCCAACCTCCATCCTTATTTTTCACATCGTTTTAATTAAGAACATCTCATGCATGCAGAGCATTGAAAGAGATCTGTGCAGATACACCATGTGGAGCCATTAATTACGAATTTGCTTTTTGCAACTGAGCATTCCAGAGTAAGTTACATATATGATTCTCTTTTGACTTTAAGCACTTCATTATGTATCACCTCTATAAAGGAATATTCTCTTCAGCTGGGCATGGTGAGATATCCTGTCACCCCAGTAATGGGAGGTGACAAGGTGAACCCCAAGGTCTCTTTTTGACATCAGTCCTGCTATGTTGAAAAATGTCCTGCATTCTAGATTTGCCTCTTCCTCTTCCTCCTCTTCTTCTCCTTCTCCTTCTGAATTAAGGTTTAGTTTATTAGAAGAGAGAAAGAACGGAGCTCATGGACTCCAGATGTGGAGTACTATAAGGGGCAGGCGCCCTGGAGAACAGGCATGGAATCCATGAGGGGCATAGAGCTGGAAAAGAACTCATGGACTCCACTGTGGAGTGCCATGAGGGGCAAGTGTCTTGGATTTGACTTTTTTTTTTTTTTTTGATGATCTTTCTCCCGCAGTAAAACAAACAAACAAAAAAAACCTGGTGGAGATGCACTATGAGATGGCTAAACAGGAAAAGCTTTTGCCACAAGCCTGATCACCCCAATTCAATCCAGGATCCCACATGGCAAATGGCGAGAACCCATTCTTTTGAGTTACCCTCTGACCTCTACAAGTATTCTGTAATGTGTGCACATACACTGTGTATGAATAATAAAGAGCTTTTGCCCCTAAACTTTATAAATAAACTCAAATCAAAATGATGGCTTATGCAGATAGACTTACGAATGACTAGAAGGTCCAAATTCTAGCTCAGTGGTTTCCTGCTGTGGCAGTTATGCCCCCCAAGGGATTCTTGACAGTGCTGGAGGCATTTGGGGGTCGCTGTGAAGTCCTCAGAACAGAGCTCCTGGAACCTGGTAGGTAGCAGCCCGGATGCTGCTTCAGTGTGAGGACTGCTTCCCATAATGCAAGTGCGCCTGGTCCCAGACACCAAGGGCATCTAGACTGAGAAGCCCTCTGCTCTAGAACTCAGACACCAGCTTGCTCAATGCCTCAGGCAAGCACCATCCTGTCTGTCAGATCCTCTGGAGGATTCCATCCAGCTTCAACCTACAAGGGGAGAGGTAAGCTCTGCCCTTGACTTGGCATCTCTGCAGTGGGAACAGAGCAGCTCAGGATCAACCCCTGCCAAAACTTTGAGTTTGACTGACAGCAGGTCAGGTTCACATCCTGTCTTATCACTAACATCCTCTTTCAGATGCTAGAGATAAACTGTGATAGGGCCAAAGCATCAGCACAGCCTGTCTCTGCCGTGAGGCAGATGGCATGTGTCCGAACAAAGCCACGTAGTATTGCCCGTGTCTGGCAACTTTTCATGGTTGGCTATAAAAAGGTGAAAGGGAAGAATGATTGGGAAAGCAAAATATCAGGACAGACGTACTCTTTGTTGTTCTTGGGAGATGAGAGGGTAACAGCAAAGTTAGGCTGTCAGAAATTCATACAGTTGGGCTGGGGGGAAGAGATTGGTTGAAGTACTGTTGTCTAGTATGCTTGAAGAAATTCAATCCAAAGAAAGGGAGGGAGGGAGGAAAGGGAGGGAGGGCGAGGGAGGAAGGAAGGTGAGGGAGGAAGGAAGGAAGGTGAGGAAGGGAAGAAAGTATGAAGGAAAGAATCAAGAAGGGGAAGGGGAAGGAAAGAAAGAGGGAAGGAGGGAAGGAAGGGAAAGGAAAAAGAGAGAAAGATGCCTTAATTCCCAAGCACCTGTTAAAGATTTTGAGATACTGGTCTTTGCTCCAGGCCTCCATATAAACTACTTACAAATGGAGTTTCTGCTGATAGATACTTGACTAGGCACATGAACACTTGTTAGCCACTTAGTTTTACATTCTTCTGTCTCTGTGGCAAATTGGCCTGTGCAAAAGCAGCCTCAACAAGGTCTTCTATTCAATAACTTGTGTAGGTGCTGTGTCATTCCCCCATCAAAGAGTGGGCTCTGAGGAGACAGGAAGGCTTGTCACTCTAGTACCCGCATGCGGGAGGTGAAGGAAGGAGGATCAGAAGTCCAAGATCATCCTCAGAGAGTTAGTTCTTGGCTAGCTTAGCTTATATAATGCTCTGTTTTAGAAAGGAAGAACAGAAGGAAAAAAAGAAAGAGAACAAAAGCAATGAGAGAGAGGAGAGGAGAGGGAGGGAGAAGTGGAGTCTCACACTGGGCACAGTGGTGCACACCTGCAATCCCAGCTTTCAGGAGGTCGAGACGGGAGGTTCGTTTGAGACTAACCTGGACTACACGGAAAGAGATGCAGCTCCAAAGGAAAAAGGAAAAGGAGGTCCTCTTTGCCACCAGATAGACTTACAGCTATGATAGCAGTGATAGTCGGAGCTTCCTGAGGCTGGGTCAGAAAAGGACTTGACGGGATCTCTTGGACACAAGCTACCGCTGGGAATTTATGGCAAAATCCATATAGAGGAGCACCCGGGCCTCTCCTGGAGCACTCAAGCTCCTGGGTCACAGCCTGCTGAGCTCAGCTGGCCACAGGCACTGACATATGTATCAGCCACATGAACTGTGCCACTGTGGAAGCAAGTCTCCCAGCTGCTTCTGTCACCTGTGTGGTCCACAGAAGCACTCAGGGGAGAAGACCTGTCCCAGGGGAGCAGCACTGTCTAACCTGAGGTACCTGAACCAAAGAAATGATGGCATGGCTATTTTATTTACTTGTATGTGTGTGTGTGTGCATGTGTGTGTATCAGAGGTTACTGTATGTGCTTGTGGAGAACCAAGGGTGACTTCTGGAATAATCCTGGATTGCTTCTGCCTCCTTTTTGCTTCACTGTAGGATTTCCCAGGCTCCGCCTACTAGAGCCGGAAATACAGACCACTGCAGGTTCTGTCTTTTTTGGTGGGACCTGGGATCCCAACTCTTCTGCTTGTGAGGCAGTCTTAACCCCTGAGCCATCTCTGCAGCTCCAAAATGGTGACTACTTAAAAGCGTTAGCTTTAGGGCAGTATGGCCTGCCAGCGCTTAACCACACTAATGTCCATTTGTACATATACTTATTTTGTAATTGAGAATGCTGAATTTCAGAGTGGAAAAGCCAGAACTCAAACTCTAGTCTCTCTGGTTCCAAAACTTGTGTCCTCAGCCAGCACACACCACTACATGCTGAGGCTGTTTCCTGGCATTTTCCTCTGGACACGTATCTTGGACTTTGCCCCAGTCTGAGCTAAGGAGGATGTTGAAACATCCCGGCTTGAAGGAAGTCTCCCTAAGTGAACAGTGCCTTAGTCTCAGGAAGTTCCTGAAACTAACAAGCTTGCAGGCAGGGGCTTCCTCCTGGATGTAGAAAAGTTGTAAACAACAGCTGTGCTAGGAGACTCTCCAGCCAGCCAAACAATAAAAAAGTCAGCTGAGCAAGCCAGGCAAGGCTAAACACCCCCAAAGAAGCCGGGAAGTCTGGAAGAGACCAGCGAGCAGTCCAGCATTTTGAAGGAGACAGAACAATCCAGAAGTCTGGAGGAGACTCTCCTAGTAAGCCATGCTGCAGAGACTTCCAGGAATACAGCTTCCATGAGTCTCATTCATGGGGAAGGGGGAGGAGTTTTCCCTTGGTATCAGTGCCTTTGAGGCATCTCTGCTACAACCCTCACTCCTCCCCTATAAGGAATCTCAATAAGTTGGTCTGTCCTCAAATTGCTGTCTCCGGGTAGAAAGATGGTTGTGTGGTGTCTCCTCAGGAAAAGTGTCCATACTATAGAGGCCAACATAGGAACCCCAATGTCAAGGAATATAAAGCCTATATGGAGGAAACTTTATCCATCAGTGAAAAAAACCCAAATATGCAAAAGTCATACTGCTCACAGACAGATGACAGTCATCTTGGGAAGTGGGTCTATATGCAGCATCAAAAATTTTTGAGCTAGGACTGGCAGTGCGTTCCTGGAATCCCAACTTTCATCAGGTAGAGGCAGGGAGATCAAGAATTTTGAGGCCAGTGTGTGCTACCAGATGAGACAATTGTCTAGAGACCACCTGAAATGGAAAAAAAAAAAATTAACAGCCTTTATTTGTCGAATGAGGAGGGATGTGTGCCACACACACATTTGGAGGTCAGAAGACAACTTGCAGGTTGTCTCCTTCCACCAGTAGGGTTCTAGGGATCACACTCAGGTCATTAGGCTTGGCCTCCTGAGTCACCTTGCCAGCCCAATAGCTGTATATTTTAATGCAAACATACTTTTTTTTCCCCAGCAAACTTGATGACCCAAGTTCAATCTCTGAATTCCACATGGTAAAAGGAGAGAACCAATTGCCAAAAATTGTCCTCTGTGGCTGGAGAAATGGCTCAGAGGTTAAGACTCAGCCTCCCAAGCAGAAGGTCCTGAGTTCAGATCCCAGGTGCCGTGTAAGTGGGAATAATAGTGGCCTGCATTTCCAGCCCTAGTGAGTGTAGCCTGGGAAGAGGAGGTAGAAACAATCCAAGATGATTCCCAAAATCACCCTGCCTGGGTCCTCTATAGAGACACGCAGTGCTTGCTCTTTGACATTCTCTCTCTCTCTCTCTCTCTCTCTCTCTCTCTCTCTCTCTCACACACACACACACACACACACACACATGTACACACACACACACACACACAATAAAGTTTAAAAAAACTGTCCTTTGGCTTTCCCATGTGTGCTTTGTGGCATGCATGCACACAACAAAATAAATAAAGGCAAAAAGAAAACATAGCTATGAAAACCTTACCACAGTGACCCCTTGTAAAAATTAAGTGACAAATATAAACCATGAAATGGAATGTGCGCTCAGCTCTGGACCCCCCAAAATCAGAAGGGTGTTGGGGTGTTACACGTATAAGCTCCTCCTGCGCCATGCGTGAGTCTGTCATCTGTGTGAGTCTGTCGTTCCAGCTGTCTACCTCATTGTGTGTTGTCCTTGTTTCACTCATGGACAGCAGCCCAGAGGTATCAACTGACCCATCCCAAGTCAAATACTTGATACGTGGAGTGACTCCAGAACATGAGGACAGGAAATGCAGGGGGGACAGGCAGCAGAGGGAGGCGGAAGGAGGCGACAGTAGGAAGAACAGGGGATGTGAGCATCAGTGACGTCAGAAGGTGACTTTTGCTTGACGCAGAAGCAAACCTACCTTTTATGCTCCTTGAAGTTGAGGAGCAGCTGTTTAGCAACTGCTGGGGCCGGCACTGTGCCAAGCCCTCGGGGCACAAAGAAGCATGCACACAGATGGTGGCCTGGAGGAACTTGTCAGTAGGTAAGCGGAGAAAATTTCTGCTCTTTGTTCTGGGTACACTGTGGGGCAGCTGAGGACAGGTGGACATGGCATTAGGAGCCAGGGATTGCCAGCGATACCCTGCCATTCCAAGCAGCGCGGATAGATACAACCAAGAAGTAGGTGATCATTAAATGCTAGTCTCTCACTCCCAGCTTTGTCCTATGGGCTTGTTGGACTTCAAAGACAGGGTTCCTTGACGACATATAAACTCGTGCTTTTGCACATGTGGTATGTGTTCTGTAATCAAGAAGTTCTTGGGCAGCCCGTGCACAAGGCAAATCTTTGCTTTTGCTGTTTTGTTTCTGAGACGGAATCTAGACTTCAAATGTGATTCTCCTGCCTCAGCCTTGCGAGTGATGGCATTACAGCGCATGCCACCCTACCTGGCTAAAACCTTCAAAAGATACCCAAGATAATCAGTGATGTCATATCCGCAGTACTGATCTTCAAGGTCAACCAAGTGTTGAAGGTTCAGGTCTCTAATCTCAGTTCTGGAGGCTGAGATAGGAGGACCTACGTTCCACAGCCAGCTGGTCTTACAAGCAAAACCAGAACAAAATGAAAAAGTTAAAAAATAAAGAAACGTATTTCTAAATTGTATTTAAATCCTAGATAATCCACCAGAAGTGTTACAGTTACTACCTACAAGATACGGGGCTCACTCAACAAGCAAAACTCTTCTGAACTCTTTTATCTCTGTTTGTCTGTCTATCCATCCATCTGAGAGAGAGAAAGAGAGAGTGAGGAGACACATGCATGTCCCAGGGCACATATGCAGATGTGATGACACCTTTTTAGAAGACAAACACTTCCTACTAGTTGGGTTCTGACCATCAAACTCAAGTCTCCAGTTTCGCATGCAGGCACTTTTACCCACTGAACCATCTCCCACTAAGTCATCTTGGTGGCCCCCGAACCTACTCCTTTTGCAACATAAGGAATGCCTTAATCATTTGGCCCATTCTATCGTAAATAATACCCCAAGGATCATCCCTGTGTATACATTATCCTTTTGTGTCTGTCTACCTGCAGTTTCTTTAGAAACATTTCTCCAAGCCTCACTGCTGAGACAAAATGTTTGTACTGAAAAGTTCCTTCATCATGAGGTTGATTTGGTCTCTTGTTATCTTCAATTTACAAGCCAATAAGATTCAGAGAAGTTCACCAACTTGTCTGACCACACATTTGGCACATAGTGGAACTGCCCAGCCCCCCTCTCACCCTTTGGAACCTCACATCTTGCTGCTTGCTCAGCTGTTACAAGAGTCAGAGAGGCAGGTGGGAGGAGGATGTCCACAAGGAAGGTGTGGAGGAAGAGCGAAGATTCTCCCAGGCTTTCAAGCCATCACTCTGTCCCCTCTCTGAGTCTCCTGACCTCCAGGCAGGGAGGAGAGGGACCTGACTTTTTCTTATCATTTGAAAAATCCAAAGACTAGAGGGGATCTCAAGATTTAGGACACAGCTGGATCGGGCAGTATTCTTGTGAGTGCCCAGCCCCCTGACCTATATGGTGCACTCATAAACCTGTTTTCTAAATGCATGAATGAATGAGTGAACGAGTGAGTGAATGAATGGAAGTGAATGAATGAATGAGTGAATGAATGATGTGTTGGGAGTTAGCTCACAAGGTAGAGGTAGAGGATTTACCTAACCTGAGTTCAATTACCAGGATGAAAATGAATGAGTGAATGAATGAATGAATGAGTGGATGAAGGAAAAATAGAAATATAAAAATATTAGAAAATGGTACAAAATCAGGACTTTGCTCACAATAGCAGGAAGAACTTTCTAGTCATTCCCAACATCAAGAAGCAGAAAGCTATCATATTAAATTGCATGTACTTAGACCAGGACCTTGTCACACCTTGTAAATCTCCTTCCTTCAGCTCTGGGCAGACTGAACGATGTTCACACACATCAGGAAGCACTTGCTTTATTCAGTACACCAATTCTCCACCCCCTCCTCTGTTCCAGAAGCATCTTCGCCCACACACCCATGAGCTCTGTCCTGTCAGCTCTCTGTTGAGCCTGGGGGGAGCAGTGGGGGATGCAGCAGCTTGTCTCATCGAGTTTCCTTTCACAGCCTCATCTCTCAGTTCCCACCAGGGAGTTCAGAGCATCAGGCGCATCAAAGAGCCTGACAGATGATAAGGACCGCCCATCCAGTCAAGGATGTGTTCTTCCCTGTGCCTTTCCATTCCCTAAGAAGATCCCAGAAAGCAGGTTAGATCTCTTCGAAAAAGGAAAATCCAGAACTTCCCAGGCTTATGAGAGAGAGAGAGTAATTGAAAGCTTTTCCTTGACATATTCATACATGTGCGATCTCATGAGAGGATAAGCACTCACGTATACGTGCATGCTCACCCTCGCATACATGCCAAGCCACGAGCAGCTGGACTGTCCCCTAATGAAGTGTCCGCACACACGTGCCATTTAGATGTAGCTCAGCCGAAGGCTTAGGTCATCAAAACTGCAAGTAAAACATGACATGCACGTCTTAATTACGGTTATCCCCTAAGATTGCATGGAAATTGTAGCTTTTACCCCGAGATAGGATCACTGAGCATTTGTGGACAGAACACTGGACAGAAAACAAATCGTCAGGCTTGTCGGGGGGCATTGGTTCCCAGGATTCGTTAGGGGACCCTTCATCCATGCTGCCCTCTGTGAGCAAGCCGTGTTTCAGGGCGGCACACGCTGCACTTTTGGGTGAGATCTCTGAAGCCACAGAGGACTTCTCCCAAGCAGCGCATCAAGAACCTGTGCAGAGTAGCCTTGGCCTTCCATGTTTCTGGGCATCGACCTGGGTTTGTAAGTGTGCACTGGGATAAGCTCTGGATGCGTCTGAGAAATGAGATGCAACCATTAGAAACAGTGTGGGTCCTGTGTGCTGTGGGGATCCCATATGCCATCTGAGAAAGACAGACAGCACCTGGGGCTGGTGTCCAGGAGGGATTTGTGACCTGAACAGTCACAAAGGACCCACACACACACATACACTCAGAAAGACCTTGGCGTGGTTAATGCTCTGAGGTTGCTGTCTGGAAATTCTGGAAATCCTTCATATATGCACAAGGGACCTTGCATTTCTCTTTTCCACCAGACCCTGAAGTTACGTAGCTCACCCTACTGATGTCTCTGGACCTTCAAAAATGTCATTCCTTATCCAGAATATTCTTCCCTCCATACCTACTGAGCATCCCGACTTTTCTCTCTTCCTGCTTTCCTTTTCCTTCCTTTCCCCTTGACTTCCCCTTGCAGTTTGCCTTCAAGTTGCTGATAGGACGACATGAGCAAACAAGGGAACTAGGAGGTTTTATTTTTACTTATGGGGTCTATGTTGCTGTCTGTCATAAGTCCCCCCCCCCAAACACACACTGTTTGACTCTTTGGTTGTTTGAGAAGGTCATGACACCTTTAAGAAGTGGAGCCTTGCTGGAGGAAGGTGGTCACAGGGGATGGGTCTTGAGAATGGTTAATCTGCAGTTTTGCAGTTCTCAGCCTTCTTGATGGACATGACTTAGGCCATCTCTAACTTCCGCCAGCCAGCCATACCTTTCCCACCATCATGGACTTTATCTCCCCTCTGAAACTGAAGCTGAATAAATCTCCCCTTCTCCCTTAAGTTGTTTGACTTTGAGTGGTGCCTCATAGCAACAGAGAAGAGTAACTGGAACACGGCTCATAGTCCATCTTGGTTGGAGAGTTCACACAGGAACTAAGGGAGCAGGCCATCCTATATCCACAGGAATTGCTGAGAGAGGAGCAAACCTCACTTGCCAGACTGCAATCTGCCAAAGTATGCCGCGGTTTATCAAACCATTGAACCAACTCACTCCATCTCAGCCATTTGCCAAGGGCTGGATCTTCCCACGTTAATCAGATAATCTCCTGCAGCTTGCTCAGGTTGTTCACAGATGGGCCCAGAGCTCAGCTGACACCCATGCAACTAGCACCTCTCCATCTCTTCTTGCTTCTTTTCTTATTTGCTAGTTTTCCTCTTAAAGTTAGTGAAGTTGTGATTTTAGTTCCTCCTGGTAGAAAAGACAGTGACACTTCTGACTTCTAGCTTACAATCTAAATAGTAAAATATTTTAAAAAAAAACTTAAGAAAAAAAATCAAATAGGAATATCTGAGTGTAAAGAAATATACAGAATGAAGAAAGAGAATCCCAATGAAGGTATGGGAGAGGAGTAGGGCTGCTTCGGGGGGTGTGGTCAGGGGAATTGAGGTGCTACCAAAGCATACCCCCAACTCTCAACCCTCAAATGAGTTGGCACTTCCCTGAGGGGCAGAGCCCAGTCTGTACCTTGTTTCTCACTCCTTTCTCTCTTACTCTCAGTCACACTTCATTGTGTGCCTCTTGTACAGGTCGGGTCACTGCAGGAGCTTTGATCAACTGGAAGTGCAGGATGGTGTCCTCCTTGAGTGGGTGCTTCGGACACCATGAGCACTCACTGGCTGCTCTGTTGCCCTCTGCCTGTGACTCTCACGGGAAGGGATGTGATTTTTGTCTCCCAAGGATCACTTAGCCTTGTCTAGAGATAATTTGATGATTCTGCCCTTGGGTGTACTGGTTACTCTTTGTGTTGCTGTGAGAGAATACCCAAAGTCAAGCAACTTAAAGGGAGGTTTAATTCACTTACAGCTCCAGAGGGGAGATGCAGTCTTTCATGGCAGAAGAGGCATGGCTGGCCGCAGAAGTTGGAGTAAGCCTAGGTCACTGCCACATCACGGAGGCTGAAAGCTGCAAGACTGCCAGCTGCAAGAGCAGACCTCTCTCGGAAGTAGGGTGGGGCCAGTCCACCTTGAGGCCCACCCTCATGACTGCCTTCTTCTCTCAAGACTCCACCTCCTAAAGATACCATGACCTTCCCAAACTCATGAGTCTGTGGGGGGGGGGCACATTTCACACCAGGACAGGTAGGGATGGAGATCTCCATGTAAAAACACCAGGCGGAAATGATGGTGTTCATTGAATGTATGGCTCCGGAAGGTGGAGCCTAGGAAATTCCAAAGCAAAGCAAAGAGAAGGTAGAAGCAATCCAGGATGATTCCCACTGTTATTCTTGGACCTCCATAAGTGTATACAGTGCTCTCTGATACACATATACACACACCACACGCATGTGCGCACCCATACATATTCACACACAAAATTTTCTTTTCTCCAACAAGTCCCCCGTGTGTGTGTGTGTGTGTGTGTGTGTGTGTGTGTGTGTGTGTGTGAGAGAGAGAGAGAGAGAGAGAGTGAGGTTGCCTGTATGAACATGTAGAGCTGGTTATTTACTGGCATATGGGCAACTTATCAGTGGCTACACCACTGAGGAAAGTGTCACACTTTCCCCTGGTCAGCATTGACTGTCCAAAGGCCCTCAGTGAGGGGAGGGCCTTGTGAGCTCTTTTCCCTTCCATCATGAAATGTCGATAGGTCCGATCTTGTGTAGGTCTTACACAGGTATCCACAAGTGCAGTGAATTCACATGTGCAGCATCTTCATATCCAGGAGACACCATTTCACAGTACTCCTCCCCATCTTCTGATTCTTACATTCCTTCATCCTCTCTTCCATGATGTTCCCAGAGCCTTGTTTTTTTTGGGGGAGGGGAGTGGGGAGAGTGATACCCATCTTTGGCATCATGTAATGTTGCACATGGGATAATATTAATAATACATAATAATAATAAATTAGATGCCCCCATGAATGAGCGCCACCACCAGCTTGCCAGAGGACTGCACCAAAGGAGTTCTTCTGCAGGAAACCCCTCGGAACAGCCCCACCTGCAGTTGGGGCTTGCTGCAGTGCCCCCAGCCCAGGATGTGTGCTCTCCCTTTTCCATAGTGGCTGAACTGCTTTCACATGCCTATGAGACTCCATAATAAACCAGCAGGCAGCTGACATTTGTTCACTTTTGGCCCTTTCTTCTGGTCAGCTTCTTTCTGTCTAAATTTTTCCTAATGCAGCTGAAATGCATTTCCTCCTCTAAGGTATTTCTAATTTATCACAATGCACAGTCAGACACCCAGGAACATGACTGAGCAAGTTCTAGAGCAAATAGACGCTCAAGGGATTCCAGGTAGAGAAAGGAAGGAAATAAGACTTAGAAAGAACCCCAGTCAAGGACTGAGCACGTTTCTCACTATAGTCATCAGTGCCAAGTTTCAAGGGACAATGAACTTCTCATTCTCTATGTTCCATTTCCTGAGTGCTGGGATTACAGGTGTGCACTATCTTGCCAGGTTTATGTAATTCATGCCAGGCAAGCGTTCTGTCACTGAGTCATATTCTCAGCTCTGCAACCTGCTCTTATGGATTTTTCTCACTCATCCCAAGAAAATGCTTGTTACGTGGCACAGCTAAACGATGGAACAGACCACCAACAAATCAGCACTGTCTCCCTCGTGATATTTAATCCTGGGTGTCAACTTGACCACCTGGCATTAACTAAGATCAGCTGTCAGACTATCTGAAGAGATTATCCATATCAATACATTTACAATACAAAGATCAGTCCTAGATCTGGTTGGAACCTCCCAGTAGCAGACCAGATAAAAGGAACCATAGAGCAGAAGAGAGAAATTCTAGGATGTTTGCAGTGATGTAGCCTGCCTCCAGCTTCAGCCAGTAGCTATGTTGCCTCCTCCAAGACAGACTGTGTCTCCCCTCTGGAACTGTAAGTTGAATGAATCTCCCTTAAGTTCTTTAATTTTGAATGCTTTCTCACAGCAACGAAGAGTAACTTTCACCCTCCTGGTGAAAGTGCTGACAATGAATGAATGTGAATGTCAAGCGTTTGGATCTAAAGGAGCCATCTTCAAGAGAACATTGCAGAAGAGTGGGTGGAAGGACTGTAGAAGCCAGAAGATGGGGAGGAGCAATATAGGTTACTGTCTTCTGGAAATAACACTGTCACTGCAGTCATGAATATGCAGTGTTGTGACTGCCTGCATAAGACCTGCTCACATACACATACAAAAAAAAGAAAGTAAAGGGAAGAAGGACATGAGGTATGAGGCAATTCCTTGAGAAGATGAAGGGAGCCAACGGGAGTGGGAGGGGAATGGAAGAGGGTAGTGTGGGTGTGAATTGCACATAAGTAATAAATTGTCCCACAAACTATATTCGCACCTGTAACTCTTAAAGTGAGAGGAAAATGTCCAAGCTATTGGATGCCTGCTGCTGGATACACACTATTTAGAGTAGCAAGTTAGAGTCAAGCACATCACCTAAATTACAAGTCTTACCATTGAGTCAGGATTGTGTTTGAAACAAGGCATCCCAGATTGGGAACCCCTAGAATTTTCTAGATTCCTGCTCCTTTATTCTTTCCTGTAGCTAGCTCTTGTTACCTTCTGCCTGTATCAATCTTGTGTGCTGTGTAGCTAGGAAACAGTTTAACTTCTGTCAATTCCCTTCCTGCCCACCTCCTGGCTGTCAGCCCCCAAGAGTGTCTGTCACTGTCTTCTTCAAAGAAGCATCAACACTTTGAATAATGAGCTGATGTCAGAGTCTACTGGACAAGTGACTGCACCTGTGCAGAGTCTACACTAGGACTTTCAAGTCAGGCACTTAGTAGGTCTAGGACTGGGGCTGCTAGTCTGACTTTGCTCCTTTCTCTGCAACTACCATTGCTCTTCTTCTTTTACATAACTATTATTTTAGCAGCCAGATGAAATATCCTGCTCATGAAACTTCAAATCAAACTGCCTCCTACAGACACAGCACTCTACTTTTTATTACAACTTTTAAGTTTTTATTTGCATGTGTATATTGTGTGTGTGTGTGATCACATGTGCATGTGTGTGTATACATGATGTAGAGGCCAGAGGCTGATGGTGATGGTCTTCCTCAACTACTTTCCACTTTATTTTTTGATACAGGGTCTCTCAGTGAGCCTGGAGCTCATCAACTTGACTGGACTAACTGGCCAGCAAATTCTAGGGACCCTGCTGCCTCCATCTTTCTAGCACTAGGAACACAAGCACCTGCCATCACCACACCCAACTTTTATGTGTCCTAAGGATTGAACTCAGATTCTTGTGTGAGTGCGGCAAGCATGTAAGCAACTGAGCCATTGCCCCAGCTCCCTATTTCGATTATTTTTTTTATTTTTATTTTTATTCAATTGTGTGTGTGTGTGCATGTGTATGAATGTGTGTGTGTGTGTGTGTGTGTGTGTGTGTGTGTGTAGAACCACGGACGAATCGGGAACCACCATGGATGTCTCCACCTCCTCCTTGTTTACTCTGCCCCAGGATTTACAGGCTCCGCCCTACCAGGACCAGAAATGCAGGCCGCCTCCGCTTCCACCCAGCGTCTATACGTGGGGGTCTAGGATCCCAACTCAGGACCTTCTGCCTGCAAGGCAGGGGCTTAACCCTTGAGCCACCTCTCCAGCCCCCCTATTTCAGTTATTTTAAAGACAGGTTCTTGATAGGTACTAAAGTGTAACCTTAAACTCATGATCCTCCTGCCTCAGCCTCCTGTGCTCTGGAATTACAGTTATAAGCCACCAAACACAACTAAATTTGCTTAGTTTGTTTGGATGCTGGTGACCTTATTTTCTTGAGACAAGCTCCTCATACATAGCCCAGGATGATCTTGAACTTTGGATCATTACACCTCCGTAGAGCTGCATTCCCATGCCCAGCAAAATTGTTACATATGTTCTTACAAGGAAAGAATAGCAAGCTTCCTTGCTTACTTTTCTCTTTCACTCATTTCTAAAATCATATTTCCATAGAGGAAGAAAAATCTATCACAAATTGAAGAATAATAATAGAGAAGCCTGTGAGATAGCACAGCAGGCAGGGAAGCTTGCTTACAAACCTGGAGACCTGAGTTCAGTCCTCAGAGCCCATTTGGTGGAAGGAGAGAACTGACTTCTTCAAGTTGTTCTCTGACCTCTAGCCATATGCTAGGGCATGTATGTGCATGCATTCTTGTTCTTTCTCAAATAAGTAAATAATAAATGAATAAAGAAAAATGGCAGTAAACGCTGCACATGGTGGTGCGCGTCGCCTGTGTTTCCAGCGGCTAGGGATGCTGAGGAAGGTGGAACATGATTTCCAAGCCAGTCTTGTTTTTTTCAAACTTTATTTATTTAGTGTGTGTGTGAGTGTGTGTGTATGCGTGTGTGTGTGTATCAGAGGGCACTGTGTCCCTGTGGAGGACCCAGGGTGACTTTAGGAATCATCCTGGATCATTTCTACCTCTTTTTTGTTTTGCTCTGGGATTTCCCAGGCTCTAGACACTAGGACTGGAAGTGTAAGCATCTGCCATTTCTGCCTGGTGCTTTTACTTGGGACCTGGGATCTGAACTCAAGACCTTCTGTTTGAGAGAGTCTTAAATCCTGAATCTCTCCAGTGGTGCGTCCCCCCTCCCCGCCCAGTCTTATTTACAGAGCAACATTTCTCTTCCAAAACGCAACATATTTCTGTAGTTTTTCCACACTATGGTTTTGCAGTGTTGCCTGAGCTCTTCTTAGGCACCTGTGCACGGCCATCCTCCATCCTCAGTCTCTAGAGTAATAGTGCTGTAGGCGTGGGCTACTGAGCCCAACCACCTGCGCTTCCTTTTAAGAGCATCTTCTGTCTACCGGGTGCCACCGCAGTCTTCAAGTTACGCTGGTGAACGTTAAGAGTGTGATCTTTCATTGAGCTGGAGAGATGGCTCAGGGGTTAAAACTGCCTCACAAGTGGAAGTCCTGAGTTCAGATCCTAGGTCCCAAGTAAAAATGCCAGGCAGAAACTGCGGCAGCCTGCACTTCCGGCTCTGGTGAGTGGAGCCTGGGAAATCCCAGAGCAAAGGAAGAAGGAGGTAGAAGCAATCCAGGATGTTTCCCAGTCACCCTTGGTTTTCCACAAGAACACACAGTGCTCTCTCTCTCTCTCTCTCTCTCTCTCTCTCTCTCACACACACACACACACACACACACACACTCACATGCAGTAAGTAAATAAATAAAATATTAAAAAAAATAAAGAATGTGACCTTTCCCTGTGAGAAGCTCCCAGTTCGAGAAAGGCCTCCAGTCCACACAAGGAGGCATGAGCAGCAGCCAGAGAAGAGTTCAGGATTACAGAGAGTGTCCCAGACAATGGCCAGAAGTCTTCTGGTGGGCAGGCTCTCACCCACCTCAGCATGGTCTACTTATTACTACCCCTCCTTACAGCTCTCAAAGACAGAGTCATGCACAGCCAACATCTGGCAAGAGATGACACAGACTCGAAGTTAGGCTTTCCTTGACACATGAGGAGACCAGTCTAGTCCCTGTTCCTGTTCAGAGTCTTGATGAGAACGTCCTAATTAATCACCCTCTGTGTAGTAACAGAGGGTCAATTCCGGCTCAGAACAATCCTAAGTGGGATTCACAGGAAGCAGATGGAAGCGGGATCTGATTTGGGGTGGAACTCAGATTTTCTGATGGTGATACTGGTGTCATGTAGTTTTAGTAAGTACAAGGGAGTAAGCATAGCCAGGGTTTCAACTCCACATTGGACATTGCTATGCTGACTCATTCATTTCCCAGGTATATATTGTCTGTCTGACATGATTCAACCTCTTGAGTTTCCAGCAGCAGACTAGAAAGTCTCCACCATTCTAGATTCTGCATTAGATTCAGAGAGCTAACATGCTAACGCGAGGCAGGAGAATGCAGAGGTCATCTACGGTCAGCTATGCCTCTGTTTGGTGGACGACCACTGGCCAGTCTCTTAAACCTCCCCATACCTCAGTTTCCCCCTCTGTACCACAGCTATAGGAATAGTTTCCACCCTGATACAGTCTTAGCAATCTGTTGCATGAGATGACCACAGGTCACGTATGCAGTTTCGAGGACACAGCACGTGCCACTGAGACCTTTGTTCATTTGGCTTGCCGTGCAGGATAAAAGTCGTGAAGATGAAATGATGACTCACATCTGGGAAGCTTGGCCCAGGCTCTTCCCAAGCACTCGGAGAACTTGTTAAGATGAGCCTTTCCCAGGCTCCACCCTAGAGAATTTGACCTGGCAGATTTGGGGTAAGGCTCGGGGTTTTAACAGCCTCTCCATTCTCCCCTGTTTTCTGTGAGTTCCTCAGGGAAGTTTGGGGGTTAACAGGAGATTCTCTGGAGTACAGGAGAATGGAGTCCATTTTCTGGGTGCTTTGTGTTTTGAAGATATTTTGAAGAATGAGCTCTCAGGCCAGTTGTTGGGATGGGGGCAGGTACCAGACAGTAAGAGGCAATAGAGAAGAGGTTTATTCATGAGAATTCAGGAAGGGTCCTGAGAGGGGCTCTGGCCTGTGAGGCTGGTCACTGACTCTGGAAGATACACTGCCGCTTGTCCCTGGCATGCAGAACATGCTGAATCAAGCTTAGTGGAAAGCTGCCAACAAGGAGCGTTTTGCAATTTTGAGTAGTTTGTACTTCAGGGCTTAAATGATTGCATCCAGAAATCCAAAGCCACTGCCATGAGAAAAACCGATTCCAGGGGCATCTTTCTGACGATGGGCAGGCTGACTGTGGGTTCCCTTTCAGCAGCAATTTCCAGGGAGGCTCTTCACAGCACAAGCCAGGCATGGGGGCTCCTGCCTGCGATCTTGGCATGCAGAGGTAGGAAGGTGGCAGTGAGTTTCAGGCAGTTTATGCTACAGTGAGACTTTGAAATAGAAGGGATAGGAGGAGGGAGGGAAGAAGGAAAGTTTGAAGGAACAAAGAAGGAAGGGAAGGAAGAAGAGAAGAAATAGAGGACAGGAGGGTAGAGAAGAGGATAGGAAAGGAAAGAGGAACGGAGGGAGAGGGGAGAAGACAGAAGAAGGAAGAGGAAAGAAGTAGATCATACCCAACACTGTTTCGTATTTGGGGAACGCTTGGTTGGATGCAGTGTGAAAAGTTAATGGTCCCAAGGGGCCTTTCCATAACACTGTAGCACAATGAAGAGAACAGCTGTAGCCTTTGACTCCTCTTTGAACCAGCTGCTCGACCTTTACTAAAACTGTGTAGTCTGTGCAGAGGGAATTGCAGAAAGAATGAGTGACGGCATGTGTGAGAAGTATACAGCACAATGCTTGGCCGTGCAGCAGAAGACTGTTTGGTGAAAGTTATGTTAAGCAAACTTTCACCAGAAATCGACTGGCCTAAACACTGAAAAAAGAGGAAGACTCGGAAGGGAGCCGACATGGGGAACTTCACATGTGGGCCTTGGGAGCAAACCGTGTGCAGGATGTGTGGCTTCGATACTTGACTAAGGGGTGAGGAGTTCGTTCAGCTTTCTGGAAGACTCGAAAACAGAGTGGAGAAATGCTTACACGGACCGAGGGGGCTGGCAGAGGAGGGTGCTCCAGCCCATGGGGTGTCCCCACACATCGCACATACACAAGCAGCCCCCTGGGCTGCTGTCAAAGCCAGCCATTTGTGGCTGCCAGGAGGAAGCAAGAAGAGGAGCCTGAGTGGGTAGAAAGTGGGAAGAGAAAGCCAAATCACAAAGGAAGGAAGGAGGCTTGGGTGTGGTCTGACCAACAGAAGACTCGGAGCAGGAAAGACAGTTCATCCAGTGATTTGAGCTCATCCACTTTGTGAGGGGTTCAACCTAGATATGACGGAGACTGCGATAGTTTCATCTCCCCCTTGATGAAAAACTGAGGGTGATGAGAGGTGTGTTCTTATTTTTGATTCTTGGTTATACTTCATCAATTTGTCGGGAATAGATATTATCACTGGGAGCCAAGGGAGCCACATCTACATAAAAATACACATACACACATCATATATGTATTTTAACAAAGAGTTTACGGGCTGGAGAGATGGCTCAGGGGTTAAGACTTTGTCTTGCAAACAGAAGGTTCTGAGTTCAGATCCCGGGTCCCATGTAAAAATGCCAGGCAGAAATGGTGGCAGCCTGCACTTCCAGTCCTGGTGGGCAGAGCCTGGGAAATCCTAGAGTGAAGCAAGAAGGAGGTAGTAGCAATCCAGGATGATTCCTGAAGTCAGCCTTGGCCCTCCACAGGAACACACAGTGCCTTCTGAGAAACACACACACGCACACACATACACACACGCAATAAATAAAATTAAAAAAGAGTTTACTTACAGAAGTCTATATACATACAAGGAAGAAAGTGATCCAAAGGAGACAGAGGATTGAAAGGATTCGGCTGCAAGTCAAGGAAAGCTGAGGTGGAGCAGGCTAGGTCCTTTCCTAGAGCTGACGCTTGCATGTCACACTTCTGGACTCCAGCAGTGTGAATAAACATCTACTGTTCTAAGCCACCCGTAGGCATAATTTGACACGGTGGTCCTAGCCAAGGGCTGCGCTGTTCTAAGGGGAGAACAAAGTAAGGAAGGTGCTCCATGCGCACGGAAGCATGTGCAGAACAGGATTGTGTCCTCACTTGGCCGGGCTCTGTGGGAACCGATGTTCCATCTCTGTGGACACAAAGCCAGGCCCAACTTGCAACCAAGAGAAAATGACGAAGCACAGCCCAGTCAGAAGACAGAGCTGGCCAAGAGCGAGGTGTGTGTCTGAAATCTCAGCCCTTGGGAGGTGGACGGGAGGAGGACCGGAGTTCAAGGTCACATGTGGCTGCTCTGCAGTTTGCACCTGGCTTAGTCCATGTCCCCTCCCTCTGTACCACGTTGGTCGTACACCCCAGTTTCCTGAGAATGCAGATCGAATGGTTCGCAGGAGTCTCTTTCATCCTACAATGTGTCCTGGTTTATATTCCAAATGACTGAACTTGGTTTGTCCTTTCAAATTTGAAATTGTGACACATTAACAACATCTCCCCAGAGATTTTGATATTCAGCTTTCCTATCTGAGGGACGTTCTCTATTTAGAGAACTCTTTGAATGGGGTGTCGCTGTGTCACTCCAGGCAATGAAACAGGGATGTGAAGGCAGGCCTTTGTCAACTAGGCAGGCCACTTATTAGTGATATAACCCCAGCATTCTAGCCCTGCAAGGCAGAGCCTAGGAAGCCCCAGGAGGGCTAGAATTGCGGGCCCCTGCCATTTTACATGGGATCTGGGGATACAAACTCAGGGCCTTTTACTTATGAGGCAAAGGATTTACCCAGCTTCAACCCTTTATTCTGAGGACCAGTTTTTCTTGTGAGCTCATTTAAGCTAATCATATTATGCATTCTGTAGAATTGTTGAGTAGATAATGATACATACAAAAACAAACAAGCAAAAGAAGTCATAAAGTCATACACACGCCAACCAAATTAAAAACACATGGAAAGAAAAAAAAAAAAAACAATCTTAGCACTTCCAAAACACAAGGCTAGCACTGGTGGTCGTGACTTTTAAAAGAAAAAAAGTATTATTTATTGATTTGTGTGTGTATCACTCTATCAGAGGGCACTGTCCCTGTGGAGGACCAAGGGTGACTTTGGGAATCATTCTAGATTGCTTCTACCTCCGAGCTTCCCTCTGAGATTTCCCAAGCTCCACCCACCAGGTCTGGAAGTGCAGGCTGCTACTGCCTGACATTTTTATGTGGGACCTGCGATCAGCGCTCAGGACCTTCTGCTTGTGAGGCAGAATTTTAACCCCTGAGCCATCTCTCTAGCCCAACTTAATCTTTTTTTTTTAATTTTTAAATTTCTACTCATCCAAACTTAACAGGTACACCAGTCCCCCTCTCCCTCCAACCCTCTATCCTCCTGTGCCTCCTCCCTCCCCCTCTCCTCCCCATCCCCCAATGCCTCCCCCTCCCATCCCCAGAGCATCCTTTAATGTGCATGCCAAACTCTCCTCTGGGCCCTCCTCTCCGATGAGGTGCAAGGACCCAGTAGCATTTCCCAGAACCCTTTCCTGTGTTCCCGTTAAGCATAGGAATACTACTGTGGCTGTCAATCCCTTGCCTTCCAGGATCCTAGTGCCTTTAGCAAATGCTAGACTTTGTGAGGTCGATAGTGTGTTGGACATTGCGCAGGGCATGTAAAGTCCAAATATGATTGCTTCGGCCCTAACTTGTGTAGAGTATCTTGCAAGTCATTGCTCCTCCCATCCTTGTGCTCTTACAATCTTACCGCCCCCACTTCCGCAAATTTCCCTGAGCTTCAGGATGGGGAGAAATTAGGCTGGCCTAGTTCCAGGTGATTGATATAGAGTCTCTGATGTTCTGGATTATGGTTTCCAACTTGAGAATCTTGAAGGTCTAGTTTAGTCCCTAGATTGAATTGCCTCTTTCTTTTCTTTTCTTTTCTTTTCTTTTCTTTTCTTTTCTTTTCTTTTCTTTTCTTTTCTTTTCTTTTCTTTTTTCTTTTCTTTTCTTTTCTTTCTTTCTCTCTCTCTCTCTCTCTCTCTTTCTTTGTTTCTTTCTTTCATTTCTCCCTCCCTTCTATCATCTCCTCCTTTTTGCATTTATTTATTGTCCTGTGTATATGTGTCTGTATTAGAAGGCACTGTGTATGTCTGTGGCAGTCCAAGGGTAACGTTGGAAATCACCCGGATTGCTTCTACCTTCTTTTTGCTTTTTGCTCTGGAGTTTTCCAGGCTCTGCCTTTCAGGGTCTAAAGTACCGGCTGCCACCATTTCTGCCAGGTGTTTTTACATGGGACCTGGGATCTGAACTTAAGACCTTCTGCTTGAGCGGCAGAAGCTTAACCCCTGAGCCATCTCTCCAGTGTAATTTGCCATTTTGAACAGAGTTCCATGTGGAATCTTACTACTAGCTTGAGTGAAGGTTGCTGTGCTGCCTGGAATGAATTAAGTAGCCACCAGAGGAGGAAGAGATTTGTCAATAGCTGACTACAGAGCAAAGGGTTGAATGGGGTGAAAAAGAAGATTGACAGCCCCAGGAAGGAGAAGCTTAAAATAGATGCCAGAAATATGTGCTCATTCATCCATTCAGCTGTCCATTCATATATCCAACAGGATTCTGTGTTAGACAATGTTCCTGGTCCTCAGGATGTTCCGTAATGGAAGACAGAGACACATTCCTTGTGTTTAAGAAGTCTAGCTGGGGAGACAAAGACTTATTTCCACAGATAGACAGGTCCTGTGATGGTAGTGTGGGTGCCCAAGGATATCAGATTGGCTAATAAAGTCACACCTGGACAGGAGGGAATGGAATGCGTTCCCTTTCCCTCCTCCCCTGTCAGCCAGTCATGTTCTGGAAGGAGCGGTTAAGACATGCTTCCCTTGCATGACCAGAAACATCAGCTCCTTTTTTTCTGGGTCTGCAATTCTAACGACGGACAGAAACTGCTCCTTCTGTTTTTGTTGAATCAAAATCTGAGCAAGCAAAGCAAGTCAAGTCCAATCTTTTCCTTCACCCAGCTCCCCATCTTCTTCCTCCTCCTCAGCTTTGTTTCCAGATTGCTTCCTGTTCTCGACCGTTGCATCCCGAGCTCATCAACATGGCTCTTTCACCCAGCCATTCATTGAATTGTCGAATTGCACTTACATGCTGGCCACTGAGGAGCAAGACCATCGAGATTCCTGATGAGCAGGACAAGAGATGTCCACAGAGATGGATCTGGAACCACAGACACCGCTGGCCGTGTTTCCCTATCAGTGAAGGGTGGGTGGTCAGCCATGACCGCCGGACAAGAGTTCCGCCTGACTCATCTGCCGTGGTGCCTGCGGATGGCTGAGTGGAGGTCGAACAGGGGAAGAGAGGATGGGAGGATGGCTTTGGATTCTAGCCAGAAGGTAACAGAAATCCTCTGAAGGATCTTAAGCCAAGGAAAAGAGTAACAGGATACTCATGACCTAACAAGATGGCTGGGTTGCAATGTTAGAGGGACAGAGATTCTCAAACTTCATAGTCCTCCAGGGTTCACCGGAACGCAGTTCCCACTGGACACCAGAACACAGCTCCCACTGGGTACAGTGGCCCACACTTGCAATTTCAATTGCAGGAGGATGTGGGGACTTTTACACACAGTGAGTTCAAGACCAACTGAGGCCACATGGGCCAGGTCTTTAAAAAAGAAAACACAGCTTTTGCCTCTTGTAGTTCTAATTCAGAGTATGTATTTGTCTGCCTTTGTAACAAATCCACAGGTGATGTCAATAATGCCAATGCAACAGACTCACACCTTGGGAACTCCTGGAGGAAGGGCTGCAAGAATGTGGGGACAGGGCAGCATGGGGGGGGGGACTCTCTCCAGAGTCTGAGGGAGGAGGTTCCAGAGTCTGAGGCCAGTGTGGACTGCAGAGTGAGATCCTATCTCAAAAGCAAAATATTGCAGGAGGGTTGGCCTTGGAACTTCTGTGGGCAGCTGGATCAGGTGAAGAACAAATGAAGGGGTGATGGAGGACCCAGGGTGGCTGGAATTAGAAGATGGGGTCATCCAGAAGGGCACCCCTCTCTTCCCCCTCCAAGCTATTTGATTGTATCTCTCGCTGTCTGTGTCACCTACGGCTCAAACAGAGTTTTCTTCCTGGCTTTGATTCTACTCAGCTCTAGCTTCTCTCCAGGCTACTGTTGACACCTTCTCCTTTAACTTCTCGGACTGCCAGCTACAAGAGCAGACCCTCTAGGAAGTAGGGTAGGCCTAATCCACCTCAGCAACCACCCCCAGTGACTGCCTTCCTCCAGTAAGGTCCCCATCTCTTAAAGGTGCCATGACCTTCCCAAACAACTAAAGATTCAAACACATAAGCTTGTGAGGGACAACACACATTTCAAACCATGACAGTCTTTCCTAGACTCCATCTTTAATTCCGTCTTCCCAGCCCTTGAATTTCCCATCTATTCTATAATATGTGCCCTGAAAAGTAAGAGATGCGGACTGTGGAAACAACCCACACACTTAGTATTCATGAGGTCCTGGATTCATTGCCTCGTGCTGCAAATTAAAAAATAAAAAGGTAAACTAACTTCTTACTGTTTGTTTCCTTTGTTCTCCATTAGCTCATAAGTACCTGGGGAAGAATTTTCTAGGCTTGGCTTATCTTAATATTTCTCCCCTCCCACAGCATAGTGTGAACAGATAGTGAGACTTAATAAATATTTATGAATGGATGGGTTTTCGCCATTTTCCATTTTAGTGAATGAAGGCAAATTTACATCTCCAAGGTACAGTCTCCTGTATGGAAGGACATTAAAAATGTGCATTAAGAATAGAATTAATCTCTTAAGAGTGGCTTTGTGGGTAGAATAAGATAAGCACACATGAAACGTTAACTGCTGTTATTGTTAGTACTTGTGTGGCTTTGGGTCAGCAGATTACCTTGGCTAAACTTCTGTATTGTCACATTCAACACCTGTTCTCCTACTGGGTTGGTCCAGAGTCGTGGAGGGAGGGCGAGGCAGTAAGTGGGTGTGTTCTGCTGATTTACTGTCTCCGAAGCGCTTCTTCCCCACCCCTACAAACCTCCAACTCCTCTTCCCCACCCCTACAGACCTCCAACTCCAGCTACAGTTTATCTTGTAAAGGGGTGGTGGGATGAGGTGGAGGTTAGGGAGAAAGTATTATTGGTTGTGGCAGGACTACTGGGCACCGTTTGGAATCCAAGAGCATTCCCTTCAGCCTCAGATCGAAGTCCCATTAACGCCTGTTCCCTCTACCCTATCATCCTAAAGAGCTTAGTGTAGGCTAATATCGAATGCAATAGAACTCAAAAGGGAAACCTGCTCGATAGTTTAGGGTCAACTTACACAAATGTGACAAAGTCAGCATTCCTGGGTGCTTTCCCTAAATTTGCAATTTGCCTGATTTCTCCAGAAAGAGCTAGAAGAACAAAGTTAGAACTTCGATAGTGAGTCAGATAGTCTTTTCTGGGTTTGTTTGTTTGCTTATTATTTTTGTAGTGTCAGGATCAAGACAGGTCCCCACACATGCTAGGGAAATATTCTATCACTGAGTTATTGCCGGAGCCCAGACTTTACTGCTTAAAATGAATCTTGTTCTATTCTTGTCTTGTTTCCTTTATTCCCACTTCCCCCTTCTTTGGAATAGGCCTAGAATTATCTCTAACCCCAAAGGAGAGTTTTCCCAAAGATTTCTACTGATGTATTTATAGATAGGCTTGAAGGTCATCCTCCAGCATTTTCTAACCTAAAGATTATTTATTGTTGGGAAGAACTGCTTCGAGGCTCTTAGCAGGCATGCACACACACAAAAAAGTTACTGACTGAGCCAATCATAGATTATTGTAAACAAATCACAGAAAACCCCCTCACAAAACGAGGTTTTTTTGGTCTTCTTTCCCAAGCTTTGTGCCAAAGTTTGTCTTAAAAGTCTGAAAGAAGACTCTACTTACATATCCAAGCTGCTAGCTGTCTAGGACTACCCAGGGACTATGCAAACTTTGCTCATTGTAAAGTTTGATTGATTGCTTTTATAATGTCGATCAACTTGGCTACTTTCAAATGGCAGCATAAAATAACACTTCCTTCCTCTTCATTCATTCCATCCCTGAGCTGAACCAAGTCAGGAATCCCCTGGGGCAAGGAGGGGGGTGTCTTAATTCCACTATCCGAGTAAACAACACAGAGAGCATTAGCTTATTCGTGTGTATTCCTGACCATCGTCAGTCTTGGTTGCCATCTCCAAGGTTGATTGTGTAATGGCACAGACTCTCTGGGACTCTGTGGATTGGCTTCGGAAGCCCACTTAGAATATTATGGTCAAGATGAGCCTTGCTTTCTGGAAGGAAGCTGGCCTTGGTCCCGTTTTCAGTCCGTTTGGACAAAGCTGAGAGATGCCAGACCTAACAGTAGTTCCCTTCCATTCTCGCTGCCAGCTCCCCCTGCATCCTTAAAGTTGTTTCCTGATCATTTGGCACCGGGAGTTGTTTTTCTGAGTGTAGGAACACTCTCTCCTATTCCTAGGGCTTGCCTGGACTTAGTGACTCAGCCTAACACCTTCCCAGTTCCCAAGTGAGTCACTCTAGGGCTGTACTCCAGAGTAAAATCACAAAGGGGCAAAGAGAGGACTGTTTAAGAGCACCCCCGCTTTTGTAGCCCTTTGAACGACTCAACGTCTGGGGTTTGTATTTTCCTTTGAATTTAGGAGGTAGGTAGGGTGTGACCATTTACAGCTGAGGGTAGGTCTTCGGGGCCCCAAAGAAAGATCAAAAAACAAGACATTAAGAGCTCCAATAGGTTATGCTAGGGTCCAAGACAGTAATTACTTATTGGCTAATGAGTGGTGGTGGATGAAAAATCCTAAAGGTGAGTTCAGGGAGCTAGAGACAGTGAGGTCACTTAGAACGGTTGAGGTACCTTTTTACCTTTCCTGACAGATGCTCTAGTTTCTGATTTGGGCCACAGGGTCTCGGAGACTTACAGTCAGTGAGCTGCCTATTTGAAAGTGTCTTCTCATGGTGTAACGATGAGCATGTGTCATGAGTGTGTGAAAGTGTTTCTAAGATAATGACTCACGCGACAAAGGCCATGCTTTATGTTATGATCTGGACAAAGTGTTTCCAAACTGGCTTCTTCCTTGGAGTCATCTGAGATATGATGTAATGAGGGCCGAGTCAGGATTTGGGCTTCTCACAATCAAGGACTAAGCAACACACAAAGGCAAGCGCCCAAAAGGGAAGAACAGATATCAGATCAGGCCGGAATATTGAAACTTAAAGTATCTACTGGTTGGTGACTCCCGTTGCTGTGAGTGGATCAGGTTAGGAACAGATTAAAGTTTAAGTGGGCTCAAGTCCCCTATGTCCAGGGTCCTTGTGTGCCTGTTGACCCCTATGCCAGACAGGGCAATCAAGGGTTATCACAGATTTCTAAGTCAAAGCCTAGAAGGGCTCCACACACCCATGGAGTGCAGTCGCACTGCACTCTGGTTAAGTGGTCATGGTAGTAGATTTTGGTGGATTTCCCTGCAGACAGGGAACCTGGGTTTTGCTTTATTTTTTTTCCCCTTTCTTTCTGAGTGGCCACAGATTGGGTTCTACACTCCTGAGCTTTCGGATTTTCTTGCTTCGAAAACAAGGTGAGTGGTAGTAATTTCACCCAGGGCTTCTCTAGGTGTGGGGGTGCCACCTAAAGCAACAGATGTAGAACAGAAATGATTCCCCCTTCCCACATCCTTTGGACCTTCTGAGCCAGGGAATGGCTGGTTAGCTGCAGGGGGCTCCATCCCTAGCCCTCCCAGCCTTTGTATACTCAACTCTTATCTTCAATCTGTTCAATTCTGGTTCTTATCACCATGGGCAAGAAGCTTCTTAAAACCCTGAAAACATAAAAGTTTTTTAAACCAGAAAACCCGTTTTTAATAGAGAAACTTTTTGCCTTTTCTAGAGTAACTTCCCATTTTGTAAGCCCACCCTGTGGGCAAGTCTGATTCCCTTAATCTGTTAATTGACGAAAAAGAAAATTAAGACATAAGGAAAAAAAACAAACACAACTGAAGAATTGGCTCAGTGATATATTTGCCACTTATTTTATTTTTTTCTAAAAACAATAGAAAAAAATCAACTTCAAAAAGGAACATGTACTTAAATAAAAAAAAATTATGGTTTATAATACATGTCTTAAAATCTTGTATAACTGCTATAAACGTTTTATTAAAGTTATTTACATTTTCAGGGTTCTATTTACACCGGAAAAGTGGGTAAAGTTTTAAGATTTTTTTTTTTTAAAAAAAGAATTAAATACAAATCTGTTAAAAGGGAAAAAAAAAACAAAAAGATGGCAAGCATAAAAAAAAAGTTCTTTTATGCCCAGAGTTTGAGGCAGTTAACATTATGGCTGAAGCTTACAGTCCCAAGACCCAGCCAAGGTTGTGAGGTTGCGCTTGGAGCATGCATCTGAACTGTATTCTCAAGAAGTTGGTGCAGTTCTGTCAGGAGTCTTTCTCCTGCTTGTCACTGGGTAACCGGAGTTGCAATCCCTAGAGATTCCAGCTCCTCCTCACCAGTCAGTTTATGCACCTGAGTTTCGGAGCTGTTCGAGTTTGTGTTTCAACTGTTCCCGTCTCTTCCTCAGCAAGTCTTTTTCCGAGGTGAGCTTGTGTTCCTCTGCTTGGATGGACAGGATGTAGGCTGTGGCTTTTTTGAGGATGACGACCTTGGGGGCCTTTTCATTATTTTCTAACTCTGGGATCTGGTCTCGCAGGGCAAAAAAGCTCCGTTTCAGCTCGTTTCTCCTCTGACGTTCCAAGACGTTGTGTGTCCGCCTCTTGTCGTTCTCCTCCGTGTCCGAGGACCGGGGGCTGGCACATTTGCGGTTGTTGCTGATCTGTTTCAGGACCCTGCCGCTGTCCAACTTGGCCCTCTTGGCAGCTGGATAGTCTTTCCTGGTGGAAGGGGGCGCTGCGTAATTGTGCTGATGGGTGGAGACGTGGCACCGCTTCAGGACCAAAGGGCTGTGCGGAGGTTTGCTGTGGCCTCCAGAGGGGGGTGACCCTGATTCCGACCTTTTGCCAGTGGGCTGTCTCTTTTCTACAGAGACGACATCGATTTCTTCATCTTCTTGTTCTTCCTCTAAAAAAGAAGGAACAGCACTTATGAGAGATACCACGCAAATGCAAAGTTGTACCATGCTGGAAAGGATTCTGGAGAAAATGACCCCCCACAAATCTAGACACCTAACTTCCCCCCAGGAAGACACTCATCTGGGCAGAACAGCAGCTGAGGTTAGGGCACAGGTGAGAAAATTGCCATGCACCAGGATCCATGCCAATTCTTACCTAAGACTTAATGAGGCTTTGAACACACCCAAAGCAAAGCACATTCCCAAGCACCTCCTATTTTTAAGGGACTTTACCAGGAACCCCTCAGGTGCTGGGCACGAAGGCTGCCAATCTCCTGGTATGACTTTAGCAACTCCCTATTTTACTGGAAGTGCAGTAAGGAAAAAAAAAACTTGCAGCCTTGCCAAAAGTCCTAGGGGTGGGGAAAAAGGAAACAGAAGTCCCATTTGGACAGTATTTGCTTTGAAATGTTCAAAAGGGGATGGCAAGACCAGTTCCTTAACTCTATAGACACTTTCACTAGTGACTGGCACGGAGGTGGGTTGCAGCTGCCTTGCTTCTGCCCCAGTCTCTCCATCCCATTACATTCCTACCATTTTTAGGGCATTCAGTAAAGAGGGAGGTAATTCATTCACCCCCACTCCCCCATACACACATCAACCGTCTCATCCATGCTCATGCCCCTCCCAAGGTAATTAAAATACTGCAGAGAAGCAAAAGGGAGTGGATTGAGTTACAGATGAACCAGAGATTTAAAAACTCAAATGAAATTCCTAAGGGATGGGTACAGTGTGTGTGTGTTGGGGGGGTTGCTGGCTATCAGGGCGGCCTCTGAGAAAGGGTGGGAAGGAAGAAGGGAAACCCAAAGGATCCAAGATGATGAACTCTCAGGAAAGGCCGAATGGACCAAATGTTCGGGTGTGTCTAAAGAAGGATGTCCACCCGATCTGTGACCAGCCTGGAGGTGGGCGGCTTACCAGAGTCGCTGCTGGTGGTGGGAGGTGTGTCCTCGTGGAGCACTAGGGAATCCGGGCTGGCTTGCGGGGAAGATTCAGAGGAGAGCAGAGAGTCTGACGATGGGGAGAAGGTAGTGGAGTCGGGCGAGGAGCAGGACTTGGGTGAGCTGCTGTCGTTCAGCGGGTAGGGAAAGACCACCGAGGGGTCGATGCACTCGGACGCGGCGGCGCTCAGATCTTGCAGGTACAGGCTGGAGGTGGAGCAGCCGCTCTGCCCGCGGGCGGGGCTCGGGCTGCCGCTGTCTTTGCGCGCAGCTTGGTACGAAGCCAGCTTCTCCGAGACCAGCTTGGCGGCCGCCGAGAAGCCGCTCCACATACAGTCCTGGATGATGATGTTCTTGATGAACGTCTCGTCGTCCGGGTCGCAGATGAAGCTCTGGTTCACCATGTCTCCTCCCAGCAGCTCCGTCACCATCTCCAACTGGTCAGCGGTGGAGAAGCTGCCGCCGCCACCGTCGTCGTCACCCCGGGGGGAGAAGGACGCGGCGACCGCGACATAGGAGGGCGAGCAGAGCCCCGAGCGGCGGCTAGGGGATAGGGGCGGGGTGGGCAGCAGCTCGAATTTCTTCCAGATATCCTCGCTGGGCGCCGGCGGCTGCAGCTCGCTCTGCTGCTGCTGATGGTAGAAGTTCTCCTCCTCGTCGCAAATGAAATAGGGCTGGACGGAGTCGTAGTCCAGGTCGTAGTTCCTATTGGCGAAGCTCACGTTGAGGGGCATTGTCGCGGCAGCCTGCGGGAGGGGGCACACCAAGGAGGGGGGGCAAGTTACTACAGTGACTGGCTCCGATCGGTGCCAAATCCCGCGCAGCGCGCCCTACAATCCCGAACCACGCCCCTCCAGAGTCCAGTCCCTCAAAACCGCGGAGTAGGGAGCCGACACCCCTTCAACTCCCTAAGAGTGACCCTCTAATATGTGACACGCACTGACGGCAATGCAGCGGCGTAGGCCGCCTGAGTCTCAGTCTCATCGGAACGAGATCGTTAGCTGACGTTCAATCCCTGACACCCCACAACCGCCCAGGAGCCGCCACCCGGCTCGGCTTCCTACGAGGCTCAGGGAGGCGGCGGTGAAGAATCCAGTCTGCGAAAAGCGAAGGCGCAAAGTTTTGCGCCACCTGAAGGAGAAAGCGAGAGGCGCCGCAGAACGCGGCCCCCTCCCGCGCCGGCTTCTGCGCGTCCCCCCTCCCTGTCCCCACCCGCGCGGTCGCTGCGCTCCCACCCCCGTCGGCGCCGCCGCCCCTCACCCCCTCCTCCGTCTCCACCCCGAGCGCGCCCCCCTTCCTTCCTCGACCGGCTTTTCTTTCCTGTCGCCGGCTTGGAAGGGGGCACACAGCCTTGGGCTTTAACACTCCCCGCCAGATAAAAGGGGAGGGGGATGTCACTAACAGTAACAAGGACACCTCCCTTTGACACTCAAGACGGCGACGCCACTGCGCCAGAGACCCCGCGGCGATTCAGCACCCCGAGCGGGGCGTCTTCCTTCACCCTAGAGAACGTAGCAGCTGTTCGGGAACAGCCCAGAGCCCGACTCCTAGCAGTCTCCCCTCCCCAAGAAAAAAAAAAAAAATCAAGGGCGCGGGGAACCCCCCACGGACCCCCGCAGGGGAATTGGGGCTGAATGTGGAGATTCGCCCCCTCGTCAAAGGATTGGCACACCCCTGCCCCAGATTTGCCTTTCGTGGCAGCGCTAAGTCCAAACACCATGAAGATTAGATTTTATTTATTTATTTTACTGTTGTCACTATTTTCAAAGCCAAATGGCAACTTCTTAAAAGGATTAAGGGACGAATTATAATCTGCGCCCGGGATTGGCGGGCGCTGCACCTCGGGGTCGGTCTCTGGCTGTCAGAAATGCGGTAAGCCGAAATTTAAAGGTCCTCCTCTCCCCAGCCTGGGAAAAGTCAGAGGCTGCAGAGCGTAGTCGCTTCTACACGCAAAAGGCAATTTCTCTTCCGAAGACCTCTGGCAGAGAAGGGTTTTCTGGCCACCGCGGAGCCGACCCCAGGGCTCGTCCCCCCCCCCCCCAAAAAAAAGAACACAGCAGTCAATGCGCTAAAGCAGCGCGGTCCATCCGTCCGGAGTCGGCGTCAACGCTCACGGCAAAAGCCTCTGAAGCCGGGTTTGGAAAATGCACCCCGGTTTCTCCTTCCCCTTTCCTCGGTCATCTTGGCAACTTATTCTACCAGATCTACACCTATCCCAACTATTCTGAACAAAGTGTCAAAAGCTCAAAGACTCTCCGGACCTGGGTATTCAACTCGCCGTAGCCTTCAAGCCGTAGAGGGAAAAAATGCATATATATATATATAATATATATATATATATACATATATAATATACATTCAAGGACTAGACCCGCGCTTACCGGGTTTTCCACTGTCCAGAGGAAATCCAGCCTTCGAACAGCGGGAAAAGAGCCTTTCGGGGGAGCAGGTCCCGGGCAGAGGCGAAGGAAACTGTCCCCCAATAGGCAGGATTCCTTCCCCGAGACTGGGGAGTCGTGTCCTCGCTTGGGGATTGTAAGTTCCAGTGCAAAGTGTCCGCCCTCTGCAACGGGCAAAGTTTCCCGGCTGCGGCGAGGGTTGGAGACCGCCGGGTGGGAAGCGGGGAGGAGTCGGCGGGAGGGCTGGGGGGCGACCGTGCCCCAGCGAAGCTTCTCTGGACTCCGGAGCTGCCTTCCCAGGACGCCCGGAGCGCGGCTCTGCACCACTCGGCTCTTCAACCCGACCTCGGCGGTACGCCCAATCGCTCCCTCTGCCTCTCGCTGGAATTACTACAGCGAGTCCGAAAAGCCTTTATACTGCTCCGTGCGATCCCTCCCCCTCTCGGCTCTTTTTCCCGCCAAGCCTCAGCGAAGCCCTGCCCTCCTGCACGGCTGGAGGGGGTGCGGAGGGAAACGCGGCGCTAGCAGCCGCGGCGAGAAGCGCGGCACGGGGGTCCTCGGCCGCGCAGACCCTGCGATTATAAAGAGCTGGTGGGCGGGGATATCACCAGACTCTCCCCCTCCTCCTCTCTCCGCCCTCTGCTTTGGGAACCCGGGAGGGGCTTCCAGAGAGCCAGGAAAAGGGGAGGAGACTCAGCCCCGCAGCCCAGCACTCCAGCGTCGGGATGTAAACAGAGGAAGAGCGCCGCATGAATTACCGCGCGCCCTCCTGGAGTCTCTCGCTGCCGCTCGTGTCCTTTCCCTTTCTCTGGCGTTCGCCGCTGTGCCTCTGGCGCAGCGCCGTGAGAAAAATGTCCTCTTGTCCTGCGCGTGTCAGCCATCGCGGGTGGAACAGCTGCCTCTCTCTTCTCCCTACCCTACATCGTCTACCCGGGGCGGCGCCACGCACGTCCTGGACTGCTCCGCGGCTCCCTAAGCCTAGGGCGCGGGGGACAAGCAGCATTTAGGAAAGACCGAGGGAAAGGGATGTCTAAGAGCGCGCGCCCTGTTTGTGGAGTGTGAGAGCAGATGGGATCAATGACTGGGAGGTGAAGGAAGGGAAAGGATGCCCGGAATTATCAAAATAACTCAGCAATGTATTGCCACGTATGCTTGGAGAGTGCGTTATGAATAAACTGCATTTCGGGGGGGGGGCGGTTTAGGACGTGTTATGCATTCTGCGTTTTGTGTGTACAGCTGGCTAAACAAGGTACCTCGTACCAGAACGAATCTCCCAGTTTGTCAGAAAAGCAGAATCTTCCCCCCCACACACACCCCGACACACATACGCCCCTCCTGCGAGGACTTCCACGGGGCTAGTAGTGGGAGGCGGCTATCCCTCCCAAGGATTTGCTAAGCGGGTGGATCTTCCTGCGCGTCCCAGAACTGGAGTGCAGGAGAAGCGCTGCGGTGGGTGCGCGCCTTGGGGGATTCTTGGCCAGTCTGCACCCGGATCCCACCCGGTGCCTCTCACTGGTTCCCGGTTAGGAAGCGGGCTTTCAGAAGAGACAAATCCTCTTTGCTCCCGTGGCGCCGCTGGTTCACACCAGTCGGGCTCCCGGATTTGGGACAAATCAAAGGCGCTAGACTGGAGAATGGGGGGTCCCGGACTTCCCAGAAAGGCGGAGAAAGGCTTGCTTACCAGTTCTGGGGCGCCTTCACAGATTCCAGGGAAGAAAACCGTTAACTCTTTCCTTTCCCCGACAAACCTATCTTTCCCCTTTATTATTGAAATCTTAATCAAGCACTTTAAAAAAAGCATTGAGCTAATGGAAGGAGAAGAAAGAGGGGTCTGTGCGCTTTTTTAGTTTTTCTTTTGGGGGGAAGAGTGACTCGAGCAAATTAAAAATTGAATTTAGACAATACTTTCTCAGACTTTTCTGAACACCATACTGTACGTTATGTATACTCTGCAAACATGTATATGCATTGCATGTACACAATGACCTAGTTTATCCACCAATCCGAAACATGATTCTTGGGCTTCCTGAGCGTCAGATCTATATTTAATAACTAATACATATTCCCTTGGGATTTACGTATTATTCTAAGGCATCGAAGACAAAAGCGGTCTTCTTCGCGACCCCACACCCAAAAGCATTTGAAGAAAACTTTTCTCACTGCTATCCCCTAAAAAATAAAATAAAAAAAATAAAATAAAATAGTGGAGGAGAAAGTGTACCGCGCGCGCAGCTCAAGATAAGTTAGTACCCACTGCGTTTGCAGGTCTGAGTTCGATTGTTAAATGAGTAATATCTTCCTGCAAATCAAGCTCACTACCCGATTCAGCTTTTTTCAGCTTGCAAATTACTCCTACTCCAGCCTCTAGGATTTTGCCGCAAACGCCCAAAGCCACCAATCCTTAGGCTGAGTTTTACTGCAAAGCGTCTTTCTCCGCCCCCTCCCGGTGCTGCGCCTACGTTCGGGTTTGCGAAAGTAAAGTAAGTGTGCCCTCTACCGGCCACAGTGATGACCGCGTCCGGATGCCAAGCAGGGCGGAGGTCGGGTGGGGGCAGGGCGGCCGCCTGGCTCCCCGGGTTTTCCAGGCGCGGCGAAGGAAGATCGGCCCTTGCTTGAGAAGTTTCCAACCACTTTTTTTTTTTTTTTTTTGATTACTCTTTCAGGCTGACCGCAAAAGAGTCGAACCGAAGAAGAATTATTAGAGGAAAAAGTGGCTCAGGCGACTCTTGAAAGACCTAAGAGGGGATGGAAAACGAACCCATCACTACTTAATGGCAGTTGCTCCAGGGAGAACCCAGCAGGGAAGTGCGAAAAATTCACGGAACGGATGAGAATAAGCTCAAAAGCAGCAACAATACAAGCTTTAGACTCCCACTTCTTATAAACCTGTCATGTGTGAAAGCAGAACATTGGATTTTATCAGGAGGCAGAGTAGAAAGAAGGGGTATTTCTGTTTAATATTTTTATTGTCATGCCATTATTGTTGTTGTTGAACCTTTTCGACAGAAGTTCTCAGGCATTCTAACCTGGCCTATTACAGCCCAGGATGACCTTGAAATTTACATCCTAAAGCTCTGCCTCTAAGAGGGTGAGGGTTGAAGGTGCTTCTTCCTCATGACTAGTTTATTCTGTGTCTGGGAATTGAACCCAGGTCCTTGTGCAGGCCACCCAAGCAAACCCTCTACCCATTGAACCACGCCCTCAGTCCCCAGACTTTGTTCTTTTGTCACTCATTCCTGGACCTCTTGTTTAATATTTGAATGAAAGAAACTGGCTTGGTGAATGACAGCCAGATATTTTGTCAGTGCTGAAGGTGCTTGGGATTCCACTGTGAAAATATCAGAAGACCACTTTGTAAGAAGTTGATATTTTAGACCAAAAGGATTGCATGAATGTGGGGTATAGCTGTGCAAGGAACTTACACAGCACACAGTGGGAGTGAAGTCTTCTAGTAGGTTTTTAAAAATATTTTATTTACTGTGTGTGTGTGTGTGTGTGTGTGCGTGTGCGTGTGCGTGTGTGTGTGTGTGTGTGTGTGTGCCTCAAAGGGCCCTGTGTATCCCTGTGTAGGGCTAAGGGTGACTTTGGGAATCATCCTGGATTGCTTCTACCTCCTTGTTTCACTCTGGGATTTCCTGGGGTCTGCCTACCAGGGCAGGAAGTGTAGACCACCTTTCCTGCAGTTTTTACATGGTACCTGGGACCCCAAGCGAACAGAGTCTTAAACCCTAAGCCATCTCTCCAGCCCTTCAAGTAGGTTTTTACTGTGCAAAAGATTCTTGAGGATGTCTGATCAGCTGGTCTGTTCCTCAGGAGACAGAGCAGTGGATCTTTCCAGAACAGGCGTCTTGGGGAGATTTCCCAGGAATTTGTCATTTTGAGCATTACTGAACTAGAAGATAAGCAGGACCACTGACTCCTCCCAGTCCCCAAATCTAATATCTATTGCACAGGGACAATAAGTGCTTGAGTCGGTGTAGTTGAGCTTCAAAAAGTAGTTTTTGAAAATTAATATGAGGATGTAGCTCAGAGCAGAATGCTTGCCTAGCACCCAGGGGTCACTGGTTCAAAGCCCAGAGCTGCCAGAGGGAAAATGAATAAATATGGCAATGTTAGGTCACAGATGTTGCTCCTATTGAAGGACTGGTCACGCCTTTCTGCAACTTTTTTTAAATCCCTGCCCAAGGTAAGGTACTTACTGCCTCTATCTGATTTAATACTTTCACTAAGAGGCTAAAAACCTTCCATATTTGCAGCCTTGAGACAGCAGGATACCAGCACTGCACTCCCCTGGCCAGTTCCAAGCAAAACTGAGTCAAGTCCCTACATCCTATCTGAGAGTGTGAAATAGTGATCAACAAAGTCTACAGAAATTGGCTACTGGGGGAGAGGGGTCCATTTTCCTTTTAGGAGTGTTAACAACTGATAACCACGTGATCAAGTAAATAACCATTCATGGAAAAAAATTAACGTAGGCTATATGTTGAAATATTTTGACACGTCAGGTGAAATAAAATATACCTTAAAAATTAAAACAATAGAAACCTGCTAGCTGGAGAGATGGCTCAGGGGTTAAGTCTCTGCTTCACTCAGAAAAACCTGATGTGGGATCCCAGACTTCACATAAAAACACAGGTTGGAAATAGCAGTGGCTCATACTTTCTGACTCAGAAGTCAGAGCCTGGGAAACCTCAGAGCAAAGCAAAAAGGAGGTATAGCACAGTTGGGGGTCACCCTTGGGTCCTCAGAGATATACACGGTGACCTCTGATAAAGCTCGCGCGCGCGCGCGCACACACACACATACACACACACACACACATACACACACATTTAGGTTTTTTTTTTAAGCCTGAAAGTGAGGAGTTTCCTTTTTTCTTTGGGTCGCTGCTGGATCTCCTAGGCCAACTTCCTCGGAGGGTGGTTAATGTCACTGAATTTCACCTGAAGTCTTTTTGGCTAATTTCTCTGTCGAAAATAAAAGTGATCTTTTTCATTTAAAATAGGCATATTTATGGGCTGGAGAGATGGGTCAGTGGTTAAGACTGCTTCGAAAGCAGAAGCACCTGAATTGGGATCAGGCAGAAATCCCGGCAGCCTGCACTTCCTTCCTTGGTGGGCAGAGCCTAAGAAATCCCAGAAGGAACCAAAGAGGAGGTGGAAACAATCCAAGATAACTCCCAAAGTAACCATTGGCCCTCCACAGGAACATATAGTGCCCTCTGACACACACAAACGCTCACGTGCACACACACGCACACACAAATAAATAAAGAAAAGAAAAGAAAAATAAAATAGGTGTATTTTAAGGTCTGACCCCCAAGTCTCGCCAGCTCAGTGTAGGTGTGTGAACGCAGGCAGAGGTAAGACCCGTGGGTTGGGGACTTCTCTTTACTCTCCTTGGGGTTGGTGACGTCACTTGCGGTGTTACTTTCAAGTAACTGGAAGGTAGGGGCTGTCCCCATTTACATAGGAGGAAGCAAAGTACTGCCATGTTCATCATAAAAATAAATTGTAATGTGGAAAAAGAATAGAAAGTGACAAGAATATTACAAATTTCTAATCTGGGTCACTTTGGTGGGGTTGTTGAAGTTTTGTATGGTTGAGAATGTGGTCTAGGTTGTCCGCCTAGTCGAAGTTAAAGATCTACAGGGACCAAATGGTAGGATTACAGGTTCTACCTACCACCATCCCTGGCCCCAAAGTTGTTTGTTTGTTTGTTTGTTTGTTTGTTTGTTTCAGTGTGGAGAATCAAACCCAGGGTCTTGTGCATGTGAGGCAAGTGTCCTCCCACTAACCACTAAGCTGTATTTTGAGACCTCAATGCAGCTCACGCTGACCTTTAACTTGACATCTTCCTCCTCAGCCTTTCTCCTACTCAGATCCAGGTGTGTGTGTGTGTGTGTGGTGTGTGTGTGTGTGTGTGTACATGTGGGCACTAGGCATGGAACAGAGACCTCATGCTAAAGACACACTCTACCACCAAGCTCTACACCCCAAAAGAGTTTACACAAAGTTGATCAGGCTTTCTCCTGTCTTTCCAAAGACATGACAGGAGAGACTTGTGAGGCTTGTATGAAATAATGGGAATTTTTTTTCCTGCGATCAATCCTGATTGCCAAGAAGATAGGATTTGGAGAGGAACCTGTGGGCAGATCTGATAGATTTAAGTCCTATCCTGAATGTGGAAGACACTAACCTGTGGCTTTAAGTCCCATAGTGAGTAACAAGGAAAAGACTAGAAAGCAAGTTAAGCCCTGGCATTCTCTCTCTCTCTGCCTCCTGACCAGTTGCTTGGTACTACTGCCACCACAGCTTCCAGTTTCTCCTGAGATAGACCCTATCTTTAACCTGTGAGACAAAGTGTACCTTTCTTCTCCTCAGTTGCTTCTTGTCATTAGTGATCACATCAAGGCGACAAGAAACTCATACACCCCATGGCTTACCTGATTCCATTTTCTGCCACCCTGTAAAAATGTCCTTTGCTGATAAGATCACTCACAACACAAACTGGACCTAGTTTTAACTTGGGGGTGTGGAAGAAGCAGAAGCCTCTCAGGATGGCTGGGACTGGGATTCCAAATTTATTTCAGGTCATGTGAGATCTGTCAAGGAAGGAGAGGAGCAAAGAGAATGATAAATATGTATCTCCAGCAAAAAGACCGTTTGGAAGGAAAGGCTGTTAGATTAAAAATCAAGCTAGACAGGGAATGCTAAAGGAATCAATGGTCTCACAAGCACGTTAATGTCAACCCAGGCAAGCTCCGTGCAGATGTGAAAATAAAATATTTTAATTCACAGCAATGATGACAAAGGAGACAGTCAACAAGATACATGTTTCAAATGTGCAGTGTGTTTTTTTGTTTTGTTTGTTTGGTTGCTGTTCCTTCTCCTTCTTGCTTCTAGCATCAGGCGTAAATTAAGGGAGCTGACGAGGAAAAAAAATAGTAGATAGTTTTACCACAATACCCAGCAGCCGCTGCTTTCTGTGTTGTGTTAAGTGCATGTGGTTCTTGGCTTATCCACTGGCCTGTAGACCACAGATCCTGCCACCAGGTCACAGGCTGGACCCAGGAACTCCACTGGGGGTTTTCCCTTGTGTCTGTCTTCAGCTGCAGTCCTGCATGGCGTTGTAACTGCCGGCACAGACAAACAGTTCCTTTGTTTAACTGTCCTTCAGAGACCTGGCTTTTTTTGTTCTTCAAGTGCCAAAACCCAGCCAGTTCTTATGCTTCCGCACTTCAGTTCCCTGGTGGCATCTGGTGCAATGATGGATCCTTGCTATGCAGGAGGTAGAGGTGACTGTAGTGTAGAAGGGGATCCTTGAGGGGACACACTGACCTTCTGTAACCTTCAGTTGGAGGTTAGTGGGACAGAAACCTGTAGGTTTTTAAACCTTATTAATTATTTTATTCATTTAGTGTGAGCGAGTGTGTGTGTGTGTGTATGTGTCTATCCTGAATTGCTTTTTCTTTTTTTGGTTTCACTCTGGGATTTCTCTGGCTCCGCCCACTGGGGCCAGAACTGCATGCCACCACTGTTTCTGCCTGTTGTTTTTTAAGTGGGACTAGGGATCGGAACTCAGGATCTTCTGCTTGTGAGGCAGAGTCTTAACCCCTGAGCCATCTCTCCAGCCCAGAAACCTGGAGTTTTATGGACCTTTGCAGGTTCCAAAGCACAGGTTCTGACTTCATTTCCAAAGACAGGTTTCTGAGGGTCATCTGTCAGGCTTGCCCTCATTTTTACAGTATTTGTGTATTCCATGCCTCCTTTAAGTGGACTGGTGTGTTAGTTTCCTTTCCAGTTGCTGTGATGAAACACCCTGAC
Source organism: Typhlomys cinereus (assembly GCA_023101885.1). Lineage (NCBI taxonomy): Eukaryota > Metazoa > Chordata > Mammalia > Rodentia > Platacanthomyidae > Typhlomys > Typhlomys cinereus. The sequence continues at coordinate 15,835,722 of JALPQD010000003.1, forward strand.
TAAGGCATTTAATTGGCTCACAGTTCCCAGTTACAGTCCATCATGGCAAACAAGTCAGAGTAACAGAAGCTTGAGAAAACTGGTCACATCACACCCATAGTCAAGGGCAAAGTACAATGAACATGATGTATGCCTGCTGGCTAGTGATCAGATCCATATCACCTTTCTGCTCAATCCAGGATCCTCCAGCCAGGGTATGGTCCCACCCTCAGTGACTGGGTCTTCCCATCGCAGTTAAATAGGTCAAGACGATCTCCCAGAGGGATGCTCAGAAGTTCCTCTCACAGATGTTTCCAGATCTCATAGGTTGACATGGGAGACTAGCCATCATGAGGAACTTTCTTGAAGGTGTCAATGGACCATCCATCGTGGAAGCCCTTGGCCTCCTTCCTATTTGGTGCTGACATTGTCACTTGCGCTTTTTTTTTTTTTTTTTTTTTTTTTTTTTTAGTTAGGATTTCATGTAGCGCAGGCTGACATTGATGTCATGTAGCCAAAGATAACTTCTGATCTGCCCCAAGTGCTGGAATTACAAACATGCATGCCACAGCCAGAAATGCGAGGTATTGGGAACGGAGTGCAGGTCTTTCTTAAAGCTATAAGCAAGCACTCTGTCACCTGAATTCCATCCCAATCCCTCAATGCTTTCAATTCTATAAGACAGTGATTTTCCACTACTAGCAAATTCCTCCCAGATGACATTTGGCAACGTCCAGAAACATTTGGGGGTTGTCACAAGCTGCTGAAGTTGTAACTAACTGTTGGCATTGAGTGGGTAGTGGTCAGGGATGCTGGCGACATCCTACACTGCTCAGGACCACTGCCACAAGCAGAGACTTCTTGTGCCCTCAATGCCAACGGCTCTAAGGTGAGCTCAACGGCTCTCTCTGGTGAGTGCATTTTTCTAGGATGTAATCCATGCATGCAGCTCGCTCTCCTGGTTGCTTTATTGCCTCTCATTCCTCTTTCCGCTGTGCAATACTGCTGGAATCACCCTCTGGTATCTTCTCCCAGCTCCTACTCTTTCCCACTTCTTTACCTTAGGCTTGCACATGGACGCATTTTCCCCCTTATTTCAAATTCTTTGGTGCTCCCCAGGGTCCCCATCTCATGAGTCTGCAATTCAGATCCTAGGCACCTGGTCTCCTTTTCTTACCTACTGCTCAGAAACCCTATGTTTGACAGAAACAGATCTACCCCTGAGGGCTGTGCCTGGTCTACCTTGGCACATTGGTTAAAGTAGTTTCCCCACCCCCTCTTTCTCTCCCAGACACTCCTTCCAGACAGAACTTCCTCTTCTCTGTGGAAACTTTTTTATGATGTACCCCATGGTCATCTTACAGAAGTCTGGGAATAGGGAGCCTGACAACATTTGGGAAGCATCTAAGGGAACTGTTCTGAAAAACAAACGTGCTATGTTGCCAGAGATTCTTACTTGGAGTTCTTGCTTGGATGAGCAGACTGTTATGGTCTAAAAGTGACAATACCCCTCAGACTCATGGCAAATGCCTAGTCCTTAGTTGGTGGTCCTATTTTGGTAGAAGACAGGGTCAAGCTGGAATAGGCAGTCACTGAGGTGTATCTCTGGGGACTACACCTTACCTGACCCTTTCCTGTGTTTTCTTCTCTCTATTTCTCATCCACCATGAGATGATGAACAGCTGTCTCCACACACTCCTGCCACTGGGATGTTCTTACCTCACACAGGGCCTAGAAGCATGGAGTCAGGTGGTCACAGTAGACACCTCTGAATCCATGAGCAAAAGAAGTCCTCACTGCTTCTGTCGAGCCACAACAACAAGGAAAATAATGGACATATGGACTAACTGTCTTTGGCAGCCGACAGAGAGAAGTCCTCTTTCCTTCTACATGAGAAATATAAGTGTCAGCAGGAAAGGAATAAAGGGGAGCACATGGTGAATGCTCAGTTAATCTCTTTAGAGAAGACAAATGAGCAGTCACACTTCACTGGGAGAATTAAGCAGACTGATAGACTTTCTCAGTTACTTTTTTGGCTATGTGGTTGCTGAATCAGCTTGCCTAGGGTTCTGTTCTAGTGTGACTATTGACGACATATAGCAAGTCACGTAACCTTGACTGAATCTCACTGCTTTTGTCTGTAAAATGGAAATACTCATAACCACTCTTAGCAAGTCAGATGACCTTGACTGAATCTCACTTCTTTCATCTGTAAAATGGAAATATCATAACCACCCTTTCAGTTTTGTCTCTATGTTGTCACAATAAATTCACGACCAAAGAGCTTAGGAGAACAAATGGTTTTTGTTCTTTCTTACAGTTCTAGATTACTTCACAACTGTGCCCAGACCTCAGTCTTCAATTGTCAAGTCGACACCTATTGTTTAACTAGCACAATCACACTACCTCATCCTACCGATGAAGACATTAGCATCCCAGGTGATACCATTGACTCGGGGCCTGCATTCAGGAAACATTAGCAGCTGTTCATATGGATCATAGACTTAGCAAAGAAATATGCATCGAGCTACTGTAAATTTACAGTGTCAGAATTCTGTGGTGTTCCATATTGAGTTGCAAGAGGTGTATGTCGTCTGTCACTTTTGGCACACAAAAACTGTGGACAGACACAAACTTGCCACTGGACAAATGAGAACCTGAGGCAGAGAATCTCATAATGTTCATTGATGAATTCCTCCTCAGCTCTGCTCTTGTCTTGCTGCAGGACCTGGTCCTCCATTCAGAGGCAGCAACCTTCTGGAAGCTTTCAAGGCAGAGGCGGTCACCCTGTGTCTATCCAGCACGAATCAAGGAGTGCTGTTCAGATTTCTCTGCACTAACTGGACTGGCAAGCTAGGGTGCAGGGAACCCCCTTGGTTGTGCTGGGACAAAGCTTCTTCTAGACACGGCCTTTCCTTCCCTGCTCTGGGAAACAGATGTGTCCATAAGAAAAGAAATCCATTTCCTTCAAAGCCTAAATCAACTTCCTGTGACTTCTAATTCATAGCCCCTTTGAGTCATTGTAGATCAAGGATCCTAAGCTCAGTACACACAGAAGCTGGGCAGGGACTATAATGGAGGAGTGCTGTGATAGGTTGAAAACTCCAACACAGTGGGGACCATTTGACCTGGTAGCTGCTGTTCAAAAACTGGCTGCTGGGGGCCTGTGTGTGATACAGGGGCTGCCTTTCCAGGCTTTGGAGGGAATGAGAAAGTCCAGGTTTTAAAATAATGGTGATTGATTAAAACAGTTCCCATGGAGAGGTGAGGTTATCAGTAGGACAGATGCAGCCCAGAAGTGCTGCTTGTAAGTTTTGATTGACAGCTCAGGTGTGTGTTTTCCTCTTCTCGGCTCTTCCCTTGAGAGGATCAAGGACTCCCTCATCCTTCTGGGCCGGCTAGTTCAATAACTTGTGACCTTCATGAATTTCAGCGTCTTGTGCCTTGACCAGACGCTGTTGAGGTGCAGGTCTGTTGTTCATACACAGCCTCACCAGTCAAGAGGGCCCTGGGGTGTCAGTCACAGAATGTCTGGTCCCCAGAGCCAACTCTCAAGAGTGAGTGACATGAGAGGGGACATCCAAGCCTCATAAACAGCAATCACAGTCCAGATGGGTTCCTATGTACACATCGATCAAAAGAAAACAGAAGCTTAGAAGACTGTTTTTTTTAAAATATTTTATCTATCTATCTATCTATCTATCTATCTATCTATCTATCTATCTATCTATCTGTCTGTCTGTCTGTCTGTCTGTCTGTCTGTCTGTCTGTCTGTCTGTCTGTCTCTGTGTGTGTGTGTATGTGTGTGTGTGTGTGTGTGAGAGAGAGAGAGAGATGCACGTGCCACAGCTTGCACGTGGATAACTTTTGGAAATTTAATTCTCTCTTCCCACCATGTGGGCTCTAAGGGATCAATGTGTTCCCCAGCTTCACCAGCAGCCCCTTTACCTACCAAGTCAACTCACCATGGGGATTCCTCCCTTTTGCCCAGAAGCTTGCTAAAAACACACGGTCCCTGTTCCTGCCCACAGCTGAGACCTTGTTCATGTGATCTTGACGACATGCTAGGTTCCCAAATGCTTGATGCACAAGGTCTGAAGAGGCAGCCAGTTCAGATGGGCACCAGATTCCTTCACCTAAAAGCAAGGGAGAAAACATCAACCCAATTTAGTGACAGCTGAAAATAGCGCCCCCTGCAGATGATGTTCCTCCTGCTTTAGAATCTCCCCAGGAGAATCGTCCCAGGAGAGATAAAGAGCCTGGTGGGATGTGGCCACAGGAGCTGCTTTTTTTTGAGGGAGGTTGAGGGGTTGGGGGGTTAGGGGGTTGGGGGGAGCTCACACTGGGTCACAGGTTGATGTCTGCATGCTCACAGACTGGACTACTATACAAAATATCAAAATGTATTGTCCGTAATTTTAAAAAACATTTGTTTTATTTACCGTGTGTGTGTGTGTGTGTGTGTGTGTGTGTGTGTGTGTGTGTGTGTGTGTGTGTGTGACCTCACACGTGGAAAGGTCAGAATACATAAGGGCTTGAAGCCAGCCTGGCCTATGTGATACCGACCAAGCTGAATAACTATAAAAAAATCCCTTATCTACCCCCATCCTTAGTTGCTGTCTCTCACTATGGGAAAGGACGCACAGGGAGCTCTCAGGCTTGTGCCTTGGGTATCAAATAGCATCCACACTCAGAGGACAGATTGCATTGGGGGGTACAGCTCCATCGTGTTGCTCCTTACCTTCTGCTTGTGGAAACACGTGGGTGCTGTATTCATCTTCTCATTCTGCAGGAGAGAGAGAGAGAGAGCCCCTTTCTGTGCCAGATGGAGCTGGAACCTTCTCTGGGCCTCGGAAAGCCCTTGTCTGCTGCCGAAGGGCCCCCTGGAATCTCGCCCCCATCGCAGCTCTGCTGGGTGGGCTGTGGGGGTAGGGAGTGAAGGCTGGAAACTGGCCAGGGGACTTCACAGGCCCAACAAAGCATTTTTTCAAAAAGCGTTGATTTGGTAATAGGCAGTGGGGAATTCCATGGATAAATAATAATTTATGCGAGGAATGCCATCAGCTCACTGGTGGAGCTCGGGTGTGTAATTGCATGGTGATTTCCTCCCCTCCTTTGCCCTTTACCTGAGTAATTATATTGACACCTCTGAGCTCCCCAGCTAGCCGGCTGTTGGGTGAGTGGAGAGGCACAGGGTACCCAGCTTGGATGCTGGCCGGTAACACTTTTCCTTAAAGCTGAAATAATTAATTGGAATGCATCAGAGGATTAAACACTAAATAAGAACATATTGGAGTTCTGGCCAGTCTATCCACACGTTGTTCTGGAAATGAATAAAAACTGGCTTCACTGGAGATATAAAATTGTAAATTAAATTTGGTCCTTGAACAAAGAATCTGTTTTCGCATCCTCTAATTAGATTAGGAATCCAAAAATGACACGCCTGAATTTCTCCCCCCTCCTTTTCCTTCCCCCCTGCCTTACATTTGGCATCTCGGAGAACATGTTGGGATTTCTACTTATGTGTGAAGTCTGTCTCTGCTTTTAGCATGGGTGAGTTCTGACAGAAGAGTAAACTTCAGGTTAGAGTGGAGGGGGGGGAGTGGCAGGTTGCAGACCTTCAGGAGTCATTCTCAAGTATGAAAAAATGGCCAGATGTGGTGGATGTCTGCAATCCCATCGCTCAGGAGGTTGAGACAGGAGGGTAGAGAGTTCCCGGCCAGCCTGGGCTTTTTTTTTTTATTTTTCTAGTTTAACAAGCATATTGGGTACTTATCTCTGCTTTTCTTTACCCCCTTACTCTCTCCCACACCCCTCCCTTCTCTTCTTCAATCCATCCCAATTCCTCCCACCCTCCTGCCTGTCCACTTCTATGGCCCCAAGAGTTCTCTCTGGCTTGTCTACTCTTGTGGGGGTTCAGGCCTCTTGTAGCAAACCAAGTTGCCCCTCTTCGAGCCACCCCACTGATAAGGGGCATTTCCCTTCACTCATTCAGCTTTAGTTCCCAAGGTTTCCACAGTATGCTCTTATCTCTCTTGAGTTCCTCGATAGTCTATGGGGGTATGTTGGTATGTCAGTCATTATGCAGGTGTGGTGGGGACAAGTTTCACTGCACTGGGCTAAGTTTTGAAAGACTGTCTCCAGCAAACATACAAACAGGTACCACATGCTACCTTCAGGTAAACCCAGGGTGCCTTACACACAATTAAGAAAGTCAGTGGGAGACTGGTTGGGGAAGACTGTTTTCAGTTGGTCAAGGAGGAGGAGGATGAAATGGGGGAATTACAGAGATTTATCTTTGAGTGTCCCTAAGTGAGTTTTGTACTAGGAGCCACCTATTAGGGAGTACATACGGTGCTTAATTTCCTGTGTCTGGGATACTTCACTCAATATAATTGTTTCTAATTCCATCCATTTCCCAGCAAATTTCATTAATTCATCATTTTTGATGGCTGAGTAGTACTCCATTGTATATATGTACCACATTTTCCTTATCGACTCGTCAACTCTTGGACATTTGGGTTGATTCCATGACTTTGCTATTGTAAACAGTGCTGCTATGAACATAGTCGTGCTTGTGCTATCGAGGTGAATTTTTGCTGTATGGGGGGTTAATCCCAAAAGTGAAATAGCAGGGTCATATGGCATTTCAATCTTTAATTTCTTTAAGAATCTCCAGACGGCTCGCCAGAGTGGCTGTATGAGCCTGCACTCCCACCAGCAATGTAGAAGAGTTTCCCTCTCTCCACATCCTCTCCAGCATTTGTTGTTTGTATTGTGGATTTTTGCCATCCTGATTGGGGCGAGATGTTATCTCAGGGAAGTTTTGATTTGCATTTCCCTGATGGCTAAGGAAGTGGAGCATTTTTTTAAGATATTTGTTAGACATTTTAATTTCATCCCTGGTAAAGTTTCTTTGAAGTTCCAGGGCCCATTTTTTAATTGGGTCATTTGTTTCCTTAGTGTTTAGTTTTGTAAGTTCTTTGTGCACTCTGGATAATAGAGCTCTATCAGATATGTGGTTAATGAAGATTTTCTCCCATTCTGTGGGTTGCCTTTGAGCTCATGTTACAATCTCTTTATCTGAACAGAAGCTCTTTAATTTCACCAGATCCCAACTGTTTAGAGTTGGTAGCAGTGACTGGGCTATTGGATGTCTGTTTAGGAACTGTTGGCTTAGCCCAATCATCTCGAGGGAGTTCCCTATCCTTTCAACTATGGTTTTAGTAGTCTCTGGCCTTATATCAAGGTCCTTGATCCATTTGGAATTAAGCCTTGTACATGGTGACAAATACGGGTCCAGTTTTAATCTTCTGCATATGGACATCCAGTTTTGCCAGCACCATTTGTTGAAGATACTGTTCTTTTTCCATTGGTTTTGGGCCCCTTTGTCAAACATCAAATGGCTGTAATTTTGTGGGCTTATATCTGGGTCTTCAACCCTTATCCTTTGATCTGTGTGTCTATTTTAGAGACAGTACCAGGCTGTTTTTATAACTATGAATTTGTAGTACAGACTAAGGTTTGGTATGGTGATACCTCCAGCCATGTTTTTGTTACTCAGGATTGTCTTTGCTATCCTGGGTCTTTTGTGCCTCCATATGAATTTTGAGATTGTTTGGTCAACTTCTTTGAAGAGTTGCTTTGGGATTTTAATTGGTATAGCATTGAATTTGTATATTGCCTTTGGTAGGATGGTCATTTTTAAGATGTTGATTCTGCCAATCCAGGAACATGGGAGGTCTTTGCACCTTCTGGTGTCTTCTGCAATTTCTTTCTTTAAGGTTTTAAAGTTTTCATTGTAAAGGTCTTTTACCTCCTTGGTCAGGTTTATACCAAGGTATTTCATTTTTTTTAGGGGCTATAGTAAATGGGATTGTTTCTCTCAGGGCTTTTTCACTTCTTTCATTCTGGGCATGTAGGAAGGCGACTGATTTTTGCACATTTAATTTGTATCCTGCCACCCTGCTGAACTTCTGTATTAGTTCCAGGAGCTTCCTGGTGGAGTTTTTGGGATCACTCAGATATAGGATCATGCAGGTAGAAATGGGGTAATATTATTTAATGCTACTGAAATTCATTGTATAGATGTATGAAGGTGCTAAAGAATAAAAATAATGGAAATAAGTGCCAGCATTTAGGAGTTAGTAAATTTTTTAAAAAAATTTTTAAATTTTTTATTATTTATTCAACTGTGTGTGTATGTGTGTATGTGCATGTATGCATGTGTATGTAGTACCACGGACGAATTCGGGAACCACCATGGACCGCCTCCACCTTCTACTTGTTTACTCTGCCCTGGGATTCACAGGCTCTGCCCTACCAGGACCAGAAACGCAGGCCGCCTCCGCTTCTGCCTGGCGTCTATACATGGGGTCTAGGATCCAAACTCAGGACCTTCTGCCTGCAAGGCAGAGGCTTAACCGCTGAGCCACTTCTCCAGCCTCAGGAGTTAGTAAATTTTATCAGAGTCTCAATTTCTACCTTTTCATGAAAGCAAGATTTGGAAATTCCAGGATAGAGACAGAGTTCTCTCCTGTCTCCTTTTGCTCCTTTCCCTTCCTTCCTTCCTTCCTTCCTTCCTTCCTTCCTTCCTTCCTTCCTTCCTTCCTTCCTTCCTTCCGTCCTTCCTTCCTTTCTTCCTTCCTTCCTTCCTTCCTTCCTTCCTTCCTTCCTTCCTTCCTTCCTTCCTTCCTTCCTTCCTTCTCTCTCTCTCTCTCTCTCTCTTTCTTTCTTTCTTTCTTTCTTTCTTTCTTTTTCTTTCTTCCTTCCTTCCTTTTTTTGTTCCTTCCTTCTTTCCTTTCTTCCTTTTCTTCTTTCCTCCCTTCCCTTCTTTTCTCCTTCCTTTCCTTCCGTTTCTCTCTCCCTCCCTCCTTCCATCCCTTTCTTTCTTCCTCCATTCTTCCCCTAAAAACCCAAATTCTACCACTTTTGCGCTATTTGAGATATTCATGAGTATCTGTTATTCAGAGACAAACACTAACAACCCCAGCATGGGGACTGTGTCTGCGGGAAATTGGGCAAAGCTGAGTCATGGGAATTGTAACGATTTTGGGTCATAGGACTGGTGAGATGGCTCAGCATGTAAGAGCACCTGCGCGCACACCTGGGATCCACGTTTGATTCCTGGAGCTCACTTGGCGGAAGGAGAGAAGTGATTTCTGAAAGTTGTCCTCTGACTTCTACTTCTGCTCTGGGATTCACATGTGTTCTCACTCTCAAATGAGTAAATAAATAAGGGATAATTAAGAAAAAAAAAAGAAAAGAATTTAAGTCAAGAGACAAGGTTCCAGAATCAGCAGGTTACCTCCAGTGAGGTTGTTAATTAAATATTTCATCCTGGTGCATACAGAAGTTATGTGTCTCCAAAGTAATACTTCAAATGTCCTTTCTTGTGGCTAAAATAAGAAAGCAAGAAAACAAAAAAAAGAGAGAGAAAGAAAGAAGGAAGACAGGAAGGAAGAGAAAAGAAAGAAGACAAGAAGGAAGAAAAAAGAAAGGAAGGAAGGAAAGAAGAAAGGAAGGAAGACAGGAAGGATGAAAGAGAAAGAGAGAAAGGAAGGAAATAAAGAGGAAAGAAAGAGAAAAAGAAAGGGAAAAAGTTGAATGGAAGCCAGGAAGCCAATCAAGACCTTGTTAAGCTCCAAATAAGGTATCTTACTGAGTAATCTTTAAAAAAAAGCAACATACTGGATTGAGAAATGAGATCATCGCCAAAGCAGCTCTCAGTGCACATGAGCTCGGTGCCAGATTCTGTCAGGAGCCTGGCATGGCTCCTTCTCAATCTGCCAGCAGCTTGGCTGTGCCCGTCTCACCCCCATTCCACATTTCCATATTTACTCACTTGGCACTTCATAATATTTTTCAGCTACAATTTATTGTTTTGATACATACATACATTGTATACTGATCAAATTGGGGTAGTCAGTGTGGCTTATCCCTTTGCATTTATTAGTTTGTCATGCGTGAGTACACCATGGTGCATGTGCGGAGGTCGAAGGACAATTGTGGGAGTCAGTTCTTTTCTCCTACCCCATGGGCTTTAGGGATTAAATTCAGGTTGTCAGGCTTGGTGTCAGGAATCGTTGCAGTTTGAATATTGCCAAAAAATTCATGACCAAGTGGCTTAAGGGAACGGAGGGTTTTATTCTTGGTTACAGCTCCTTGTCCAACTGGACACCAGGAGCTGAGGGAACTGGTCACGCTGTATCCACAGGACTGCTGAGAGAGAGGCAATCCTTACTTGCCAGACCAGCATGTCTGGCCAAGTATACATGAGGGATGCCAACTTCCTTAATCAGCGTCTTCCATCTTATTCATGGACTAGTCCTTCCTCATTAACTTGACATTCTCCTGCAGGCCTGCTCAGGGCCTAACTCTAGCACTGATTCTTTACAAATGTGCCTAGAGTTCAACCTCTTAATCATCAAGTTGACATCTGTATCAACTGATGACAGGCATCTTTATAGGTGAGCCATCTTTCCCACCCTCGCTCTATGTATGTATCATTCTTTTGTTATGTAAACTTTTGAAAACTTCTTCCCGATTGCCTTGTGCCTATTTCGTAGATGAGAAAAACCAAAGTCAGCTATATCATGATTTGAACCCAGTCAAGAGCTGGAATCAGTTTGGGTTGCACAGAGCTCTAATCTTCCTTGTGACATGACAGGACTCAGAAAGTGTCCCTGGCCTGGCTTCCACTCACATGCTCTGGGTCTGGAGTCTAGGAACTCAGCTTTTCTCTCTGAGCAGCACCCTGTGTTCTACTGCCCCACCAGAGTGGAATGCGATATTGGATGTTTGGAATACTACTCTGTGTTGCTGAATGAATGCAGCACCCAAACACCTTAAGGACACAAAGAGTTTTATTGTTGCTAATGATTCTCCATTACAGTTAGTCCAGTGTGGTAGGAGACCTCATACCAACATCAAGAACTGAGCTGAGGGAAATGGCCATAATCTATTCACAGGAATTTCTGAGAGAGGGGCAAACCTCTCCACGGACCAGACTGCCACTGTGCCAAAGTGCGCCAACTGATTGCAACAGCTCTCTCCATCTTATCCTTCTGTGTGCAAAGCATGGTCTGATCCACCACGGGATGGATCTTCCCTCATCACTTAGATCATTTCCTGAAAGCTTCCTTAGGGTTTGTCTTAGTCTTAACTACTAATTCTTCACAATGTGTCTAGAGCTCAGCCTTCAGTTGTCAAGTGGACGCCTGTCTCTAACCAATGTGCTAACACTGGACACAGTGTTCTCCTGTATTCCTCACATCTCTGGCTGGCCCTGTGGACAGATCCCTCTGCCTCTCTGGTCTTTGCTCCTTGGATCTGTGTAGTGAAAGTATCAGACCAGCTGTCCTGCAATCCACTGGAAGATTCTGCCTCTTCACACCTCTCCCTGTTCCTCAGTGGTAAATGGGAGTCGCTGGCTCTCACCAGGAAGAACAGGAAGCTCCAAATGTGTCCACTTGAGCTTTGGGCTTGAATGATGTTGGCAATTTCAAAGCCTCGTTATCTTACTCCCTAGTCATTTGCTTCTAAATAACCAGTTCTTGAGGGAGGTGGGGCGAGAATAACAATTCTGGAAATAGTCCCCCCTGGGGAGGGTGAAAGATATTTGGAGTTTTAAGTTTAGAACCTTAGCGACCAGCGGCATCAGAAGAGTGTCACCGGGGCACCCAAGTCCCCGTCAAGGACAGTGATATATTTGAGACTTGAGCCTGTTATTAAGTGAGGGTCGGGAGACGGAGGACCAATATTGTGCAACAGAGAGGCTGTGCTGTGTAGGCCCTTCAGTTACTAGAAGGCTGAGGTCCAGAGAAGCTGTGTAGACATCTATAGGAATCAGACAACGGCTGCAGCCACATTGGATGCCAGAGGACTCTTGTCCTGTGGATTTCAGTGCAGAGCCTAGTAGAGTTTTCTTTTTTTTTTTTTTTTTGAGTTTATGTGTATATGTATACAATCGGTATGCAGTGCATATGTATGTTCATGTTTGTGTGTGGGTGCCAGCACATGTGTGCATGGCACATGTGTGGTAGTCAGAAGCCAGCCTTGGCGTCAGTTCTCAGTTTCCACCTCATTTGGAGCAGGGTCTCTTGTTCAGTGCTGTGTGAAGCAGGGTAGCCGGACTGTGAGCTGCTGGGATTCCCACGCGTCTGCCTTCCGTCTCCTTGTAGGGATTAGAGGTGTGCACGACCACACCCAACTTTTATGTGGATTATGGGGATCTAAACTTGATCTTCAGGCTTGTGTGGCAAGTGCTTTTCATGTATTAAACTGTCTCCCCAGACCTCCACCCAAGACGTTTAAGGAACTATTTGAAGAGATCTCTGTGACGGTCCACAGTCAGGTTTCCGCTGTTGTCTTCTCACTCACCGCTCTGTGAACCTTTTCTCTCCAGGCCTAGGTCTCCATGAAACATGTTTCACCCATTCGGAAGCCCGAGTGGGACTAGGAAAGGCCGGAAGTTGCCCATAGGTCTGTCACCTCTTACTCAGTCCTAAACTTCTTGGGCAGGATTTTACCTTACTGCCTTTCCTCTCCAAGCCTGGGCTAGGCAGAGGCTGGGGCAGCCAGACACTTCCGTACATGTGCATCTCGTGTTTGTAGCAACAACCTATACTGGTTACTCTTATCTTCATGTTTAAAGCAGGAACTTGATAAGATGTTAGAATTTGGCAAAGATTGCAGATCTAGCAAAGAGAGAAGATTCAGAGGCAAGTATAGGTGTTTCGGTTTTACTCCAGATTCCAGGATTCCCCAGGAGAATTACAGATGCTGGACCTCCCTGCCCCTGGCTTCAACTTGTCAGTGAATGCAAGTGATGGTGAAAAGTATCTTTTACAGGATCCTGTTGACAAAACTGTGTTAAAGGAGGGCGAACTAAATGATACCACGTGAAGGACAGAGGGAACAGATAGTAAAGATTCATGTAGCTCCTCCGCCAAGAGATGATGGCCATCTCTGGTCCATAATTCTGACTGGCATCGTGACTTGCTTTGGGCACAGAGACGAGGAATTGGCATGCATTGGTTCATGCTTGGAACTCGGGAAGCTTTGCATACTTCTATCCATTGTATTTGTTGTCTTCAGAACTTACCCAGTTACCAACCAACTCATCCATATTTAAGCTAAACTTCTGGAAGATAACTGGTCAGGAAAGCAGAGCCAGGCAAAAGGCACTCAAACAGACTGTAGGTATGCTAATGGCCCAGGCAAGACTGGGCGAACCACCCAGCTGAGCCCAGCCTAAATATCTACCTTCATGACTGAACTGATCTCTCTCTCTTTCTCTCTCTCTCTCTCTATTTCTATATATCTATATCTATCATCAATTATCTATTTAGTATCTATTATCAGTCATCTGTTTACCTATCATCTATTTTATCTCTACTTATCTTATGCCTATTATCTGTCTGTTGATCTATCATCATCATTTACTTACCATTTATATACTATCTATCTATCTATCTATCTATCTATCTATCTATCTATCTATCTATCTATCTTTGTATCTTTCTATCTGTCATCATCATCTATCAACCATTTATGTACTACTCTGTCTATCCATCTATTTCTATTACTTATTATATATCTATCATCAATCAATCATTTATCATGTATCATCAATATCTATCTATCTATCATCTATCTATCTCTGTTATCTATCTAACTATTCTTTCTTTTGAGAGAGGATCTCATGTAATCCAAACTGATCTCAAACTTGCTATGGAGGTTAAGACTGACCTTGAACTCCTAATCCTTTTGTCTTTGTCTCCAGAGTGCTAGGATCACAGCTGTACATCCCCACACAGGACTTTCTAAATAAATTAAATGTAATTAATTAAACTAATTAAGTTGCATTTAAAATGATTTGGGGTTAATTTAAGATGTATGAAAAAGTTGAAAAATTAACATACCCAATCACCCAATTTTAATTCCTCTTGAAGCTACTTAATATTTGATGCAGATTTGCCAAAACAAAGAATCCAGCATCCGAATAGCAGTATTGACTAAGTTGTGAGGGATTTAGACTTGGCTGGCTTCCGTTGGTACTCTTCTGCTCTGCCTGGCCCCTGTCAAGCTGTGACCTCCAGTCACAATTCTTTCCCTTTATTTGCATCCGTGTCAATACTTTGGTCTTCCTTGTTTTCATGACTTCTGCAATTTCAAAGAGTACTACCTGATATTTTGAAGTTTCCCTCTTTTCTGGTTTGCTTCTGCTCCTTTTTGTTTCATGATTGCCCTGAGATTGTAGGTATTTGGGAGAACTATGGATTTGACGCACTCTTGGTGTCCGCTGACAGTCACCTTGCCCATTGGTTGGAGAAGTGTTAGTTTTCTCCAATCTTGTTCATTTTTCTCTAATGCCCTATGTCATGGGGCAGTTTGCCCTATTACTTTACATTGCTTTTACATCCTGTTTTAAAGCTGGGTCTCTATTACTCAGTCTGTTTTCCAACTTTAGTTGCTTGTTTTAGTGTTGTTACATGTTGAGTAACAAAATACCTGTCCCTAAGCGACTTAACCCCAACATGGTTTTGTTGGCTGTCCATTCCAAGTCACAGTTTATGAGTGTGAGGAAGACTTATCGACAGGAGCTTGAAGCAACTGGTCATGTCACATCCACAGCAGGAGCAGAAAGCAATGAGTCGAGTCTGCGTGCATGCTTGCTAGTGCTTGGTTCTCATTCGTAGGAAATTAGGAATCCCTCATTTAGGTAATAAATAGCCCTGCTCATGAAAGGCTAGGTCTTCTCACATCACTTACAGCAATTGCGACAATCCCTCTACAAGCATGCCCTGGGGTTAATCTTAATCTAGAGAATTGCTCTTGGAGACCTGCTTCCTAAGTATAGAGTCCAGTTAACATTAACCATCATGGCCAGTTATCTTGGCAATCCATTGTCACATTGCGGATGTGCATTTCTGAAGAACCCACATACCAAGATCATCTTTCACAGAGTGGCCTGGTGTTGTCATCCTTTGGTTCAATATTCAGTCTCTCCACCCTCCTCTCATCTTATAAACCAAACCTGAGCATTTAGCTTGTCTGCCGGCAATTGTTCTTCTAGCCATAAACAACAGAAACTATCGGCCAACTGGGTGGAGGGAACTTAAAGCATTATTCAACACATTGAGAAGCCCTCACATTTGTTGCTTATGCACAGCTGTATCCAGGAGTATGGTCAACACTCTACACTCCTCCTGAACACTTCCTTGGGTGCTGGTCTCCTTCCTGGACAGCTTCTTTCCACATGAGAGGTATTTTTTTTCTGATTACTTGAGCCAAAACATCGCTTAGTTTGTTTAAAGCTAGCTTGAATTAACTGTTACCCGTAAGACATTCAAAAGTACCAGAAGCCTTGCCTGGTTAGAGCTTGACAGATGCAGCAATACCGGTGGATGTACTTGAGGGTGTCTAAGGAGTCCTAGGCTTCATGTGCTGTTGGATCAGGCTCATTGGTCACTAAGAAGTCAATAGCAAAGGTAGTTTTATTCAGTATTTTTTATTTATTGAGGATTAAGGCAAAGTTTATTAGAGGAGAGAAAGAAGGGAGCTCACAGACATGCAGTCAGTGAGGGGCAAGAGAGCCCTGGAGAACTCATGGACTTCAGACGTAGAATGCATGAGGAGAAAGGGAACTGGAACTCATGGATTCTAGACATAGAGTCCCATGAGGGACAAGGAAGACCTATTCAGTATTTTGTAAAACACAGATCTTTGTGCCCATCTGTTGTTGTTGCTGCCTTCTCCTCATTAAGAACCTTCTGTGATTCCATCTCAGGTATTCTGTGAATCCATCCTTCATGTAGGCACTCTTATTTAGTTTCCTTTTTAGTATTCCCCCTCCCCTGAGGGTGTATTATTTTTGAGAGACAGCCTAGTGGCTCATGTCCTTTACGTTTTGGAAGGCTTTTGTTTTTTTGTTCCCATGGGCCCCTTTCTTCACATCCTCCATAATGTCCCAGGCAAGACTCTCTGATTCTGGTAGGAACAGCTGCCCACCGGGTCATGGTTACATCAGAAGTGCCTGTGCGGCCCCAGGTGGACCCTGCACAGTAGCGAAGTTAACAAGCTAGAGAAGCCTGTCTCTTTATGGCTGTCGGCCATGAACCAGAAGCAATGTTTCCAAGAACTTCCTAAGACCCTTCCCTGGACATGTCTGACTTAACAACTGGGAACTGATTCTCACTGGGAATTGAAGGGTCTTAGTGGCAACACAGAGTTTGTTTTAAAATGGTTTAAATTAGAATTTCTGTGTCTGAAGATTTGCTGGTCACAGGTTGAAGAGACAGGAGTGATCTGAGCTGGGGTTGCATCCGGCAAGGGGAATGAAACTCTGAACCTCCTGGGAAGATAGGCTGCAGGTGACCTAGCACCCTCTTGGGTCCCCATGTAACTCATTGTTCAGATGCTGAGTTGGGGAAAGTGTTTTGTAGCTGTCTTACCAGCTGCCCCTTCCAGAAAGCTGCAAAGGGTTCTGCAGTGTTCCTTCATTTTCAAAAACATACCAAACACTCAATGATATGAAGGAAGGTCAGAGTGTGTGGTCTAGAATATTCATGCCGACCAAATATTGGGGGGCTTCTCATGCCCTCAACTTTCTTCATAGGAAGGTAAAGGCCAGTGATGGACTATGGTCAGTGGATCATGAATACCAGTGATTTGTTTTTCTTTCAAGTTCAAGCAATAAAAAGAATTATGCTTTTCCTTTTTTCTTTGAATTTCTGGGGTGAATGTGGAATCTATGAAGATGGTGGAACCAAATAAAGGAAGAAACTTGGGCCCTGGAGTTAAGGAAGTATAGCTTTGACCTACAGTAGATTTTTTTTTAATGTGAACTCACCAACATTATAACTCACTGCTACAGCTTATCCTTCTCTCCCTTCCCCTTCCCTCCCCTCCCTTCCCTTATCCTATCCTATCCTATCCTATCCTATCCTATCCTATCCTATCCTATCCTATCCTATCCTATCCTATCCTATCCTATCCTATCCTATCCTATCCTATCCTATCTTATCCCATCCCATCCCATCCCATCCCATCCCATCCCATCCCATCCCATCCTATTTTATTCTAATAGATACTTGTATTTCTCTTTCAGTAGACTCCCTGGATGGTCATTAACCTAGATATAGTTGAATGATGATATGATCAATATCATTCTATATACTTGGTCACATTGCAGTTTTGATTTTTAAATTGCTTTGATGCAATAGGCTGGCTTGAATCAGACCTCTGCTGGATGGCTGGTTAGCCTGGAGCAAATGGTTTTATATGTTGAATGTCCAAAAGTTGGAAAATGGGGACTTGTTTAACAACTCAATGGGTAAGAGTTTTGCTGTGCAGGCTTGGAGACCATGTTTGATCTTGGAGCTCCACATGGTAGAAAGAGAGAAATGATTCTTGAGAGTTTTCCTTTAACTTTCACACATATGCCTTGACACATGTCTACAAAGACACATACACACACACACACACACACATACACACACACACACACACGCAAGAATACACAGATTAAAAATGTAAAGAGTTGAGAATGATGGGGTTTCACGGGTGAGTCTACTTCTCATTGCCTATTTAATATTAAGCAAGCTACTTAATTTGTCATCTAAACTTTAATCTCCTTGTCTGTTAAGGAGAGATGATAATGTTCTCTCTCTCTGAAAGTTAACCAAAGGGGAAATCCCCCCCCACAATAATGTTTGATTTTTCTTAATTTGTGAATTTATTTTCATTTCCTATTATTCAATTTTTTACTTTTTCAAATTAAGTTTTTTTACTTTTATAAGCATATTACATATTTATCCCAGCTTCCCTCCCTCCCTTCTTCCTCCCATTCCCTCCCTTCCCTTTCCTCAGTGGACCTCAGGGTTCACTCTGAATTGTCTCAATTTTTTACTTTTAATGACATCTTTTAGTTACAGTACATCACACTTGTTTGACTCGGGTGGGACTGAGTTGGCTTCTGGAATTCTTCCCTTTTAGAATCAGAATTGTTTGGAGGCCATAGCCGCAATCACTCCTCCTAAGTTTTGTTGAACTCTGAAAGTAAATGATAAAATAAAAACAACCCAGCCCTATTTTGGGCTGTGGTAGGCACTTACTTTATTCCTTGACTGTCTTTCTAACTCAATGAAATCCCCGCTTTTTTTGTTACTCTCTTCTTTGCTCCTTTATTTTCTTCTTTCTTTCCTTACTATACTTAGAGTTTGCCCTCCTTTCCCTTTTGAGGAAAGTAGACACTTTTATATATATATATATATATATATATATATATATATATATATATATATAATTTATTTATTTATTTATTTCCGCTCATACAAACTTAATAGGTACCCTGTCCCCTCCCTCCCTCCAACCCTGGACCTCTTTGCTCCCTCCCCCCTTTTCCCCTTCCTTTCCCCCCTCCCTCCCTATCTTTGGTTGGGTTCCTGTCACTGGGAAAGAAGAAAGTTCTAAGCTCAGTTTGGAGCACATCCGTGCATGTGTGTGCAGGAGTTCATGTCTGTGTGTGATCAAAACACACACACCTTCGTTACTGAAAGAAAACGGCTGCCGGAAGTAGAGGGCAAAGTTAAGTCCACACCTGAAGAACACACTTCAGTCCACTGATAAAGCCCAGAGAACCTATCATTTGTCCCAAAGGAAAAACTCAGGCAGTTGTGCTGATAACCAGACCAATTGAGAACATTCACAATCTCAGTCACTTATCTGAAACCAAACAAGAGCTTGAGTGCGGACAGTTTGAAGGTGAGAAGTCAGGGAGCAAAGTTCCCAGGGTCCCTGGGAACAAGGACATTTGTGCCCCAACTTCTGTCTTTCTTCTTCTGTACATAAAGGCTGGGTATGTCCAAAGCAAGGAGTCTTGGGCAAGATTCCACACTCCTTCTCCCCACAAGCAGCAGACTGTGGAGACAGGGAACAAGAAGTAGCTCTGATCAATGAAAAATTGGGTTTCTGTACAGATTCCTTCTTCATTACTTCTGCTTGAACTTTGTGGTCGTCTTCAGGAAGATTGGCACCCCAAAAGGAATGGCAGAAAGAACCAATTGACTATTCTCAAAACAAAACAAAACAAAACTCAACAAAGGCCCTTTCTTCCTTAAGGACTATTCCCATGGAAAGTAAAAAGTGAGCTCCCTTGGAATTACCTGACTTTGAAACAATGCTACTTTTATGAAAGGGAGTCAGTTTTCCACTCGCTCAATTTAAACATGGCTCCACAGAAATTGCCCCAATCCTCAAAATAGGATGTGGTCTTCAGACTACAGACAGAGAAACTGAAGACTCAAAGACACATTTTCATCTATAGAACAACAAAAATAAAAGTCAGAGGAGAGCTACTCTTCTCAAATTATGCTAAGATACATCCTAAGATGCGTTGTTCTGATAGCTACTGTTGAGCAAAGAGAACTTGTCGAAGATTTATTCTGGAATTCTAGAAGTTGGTCCTGTGGCTATTTTAAACCAACCTAGTAGTTTTAAAAACACATTTATCTGCCTGTGTTTTGGGGTCCTGTACAGTACATACTTAATACAACACATTTACATTGGGATGGGCACATTTTGCCATCTTTTCCTACTTAAAAAAAAAAAAAAGAACATTGCTTTTGACTCTTTGGAGGAGAAAGGAAGAAGCACAGAAAGAGTCTTGTCCTGAGCGAGGACAGCAAGGGGCTTGGGTGCTTTTCTTTTAATTAAAGTCAAGTCTGGGCAATCTGTTATAACTGACTACCAGTCCTTTCATTCTCCATCTCAGGAGTCCCCCCAACACAGTCACCCAGGAGCAGAACTCAAGGCTGTTTGACAAAGCAGCCAAGGGACATGGTGGTGGTGATCATGGTAGTGATGATCATGGTAGTGGTGGTGGTGGTGTTAGTGGTAATGGTAGTGATGGTAGTGGTGGTGGTGATGGTGGTGGTGGTGGTGGTGGTGGTGATGGTGGTGGTGGTGGTGGTGGTGATGGTGGTGGTGGTGGTGGTGGTGGTGGTGATGGTGGTGGTGGTGGTGGTGATGGTGGTGGTGGTGGTGGTGGTGGTGGTGGTGGTGGTGGTGGTGATGGTGGTGGTGGTGGGTGATGGTGGTGGTGGTGTGATGGTGGTGGTGGTGGTGATGGTGGTGGTGGTGGTGATGGTGGTGGTGGTGGTGGTGGTGGTGGTGGTGGTGGTGATGGTGTGGTGGTGGTGGTGGTGGTGGTGGTGGTGGTGGTGATGGTGGTGGTGGTGATGGTGGTGGTGGTGATGGTGGTGTGGTGGTGATGGTGGTGGTGGTGATGGTGGTGGTGGTGATGGTGGTGGTGGTGATGGTGGTGGTGGTGGTGATGGTGGTGGTGGTGGTGATGGCGGCGGTGGTGGTGGTGGGCATGCCATGCTGTGGCTGATGAAACTGCAGGAGAGGCTTGCTTCTTTCTCCTGGGAATTCATGCCACTGTGATTTTTCCATTAAGCTGCCATGTGGTCAGGACACTCAAGTAGCCCTGCAGAGACCACGTCACAGGAAACTGGCCAGGAACCAGCAGCAGCTTGCAGTAGATGATGCATGATCCTCCTGGGTGCAGATCTAGCCCAAGTCAAGTCTTTAGATAACTGTGACCCAGGAAGACATTTGACTGTGGCCTTTAAGAGATCCTAGACAAGAGCTAGCCAACTGGACCCTGCTGAACTCCACAGGCACAGAGCCTAGAGGCAGTAGAGCTCATGGGTACTATTTTGGGGGCACTGAATTGTGATTCCTTGTAGTATGTGATATATTGTGATGGCCCCGACAGGTGATACAGCCAAGGCATAACCAAGAAGGTGCAAAAGGCAAGTCTTTCTAGGCAGGTGTGGTGATGTATGCTTGTAATCCTTGCACTTGGGAGGTAGAAATAGAAGGATGGTGAGTGTGGTTACATGATAATACCATGCCTCAAACAACCAAAAGAAAAGGACAGGAAGAAAGGAAGGAAGGAAAGAAAGAAGGAAGGAAGGAAAAAAGAAAAGAAGGAAAGGAGGAAGGAAGAAGGGAGGGAAGAAAGAAAGGAAGGAAGGAGAAAGAAAGAGAAGAGAAAGTGTCTTCCTTTGTGTATGGGAACAGCTCTTCCAATTCAAAGAGTCCTTTGTTAATTTCCAAGGAAGGAAGAAAGGAAGAAAAGAAGGAAGGAAAGAAAGAAGGAAGAAAGAAAGGAAGAAAGGAAAAAGGAAGGAAGGAAGCAAGGAGTAAAAGAAAAAAAAGTGTCTTCCTATGTGTGTGGGAACAAACTCTTTCCAATTCGAAGTGTCCTCTCTTGAATCCCACACTTCTAATGGGCCAGATGTACGTGTTAGCCCTGGACAGTAGGGAAGGGAGTCACATTTGGTCCTGAACAAGTGGGTTTCCTGAAAGGATCAACTAATTATGGAAGAGAAAAGCTGCTGCTGATTTCTGGGTGTCTCTGATCTCGCTTCTTCACGCCAGTGATTTGTGACCCAAGGGAGCTTAGGAGATGGGTGAATTGGTGAAGTGCTTGTTGTGCAAACAGAAGGACCTGGGTTCGATCTTCATGTGAAAGAAATGAAGCATGGTGGAGTGTATTTATAATCCTAGTGCTGAAGAGGTAGAGATGAGCCAGGCGTGGCTTGCAAGCCTGTGATCTCAGCACTCATTCAGGAGGATAGGAGATCAAGGTCATCCTTAGATACATAGCAAGTTTGAAACTAATCTGGGCTATATGAGACACTATCTCAAAATAATAAAAGAAAAGAAAAGAAACCTATTGTGGTCTTAAAAAGAGATGTGGATCTTTGCCACCAATTTGTTAATTTCCCCATCTTGTTATATTTTCTTTACCTTTCTTAGAAGTTGATGGGACCAATGTTTTGGGCTAGGGGTCCCCTCTCCTTTGTATCCTCAGAAGGTTGTCTCTGCCGACACAGAGATACCAGCTGTGTGAAAACTTGTACATTGCAGAACTGCTTCTGAGAAAACTTGTACATTGCAGAACTCGACTGATTTAGTGTGACGCCATCCTAGCCAGGTTGGGTAGTCATGGCCTTGGAAAAGGAAGAAATCAAAAATAGCAGGAATATTCATTACCAGACAGAAGTCTGGAAGGCTGCCGTGACTGAGTAAAACCTTCTAGCCAAAGAGCTTCAATCCCTGCTCAGCTTTGTATGGGTAAAATTCCAAAAACCATTCTCTTTTTAGAAGAGGAAGGGAAAAGGAAAGGGAGAGAAGAGGAGAGAGAGAAAGAGAGAGAGAGAGACAGAGAGAGAGAAAGATTTCTGTAGCTGTGACCTAAATTCTGCTAATAAGGAATTTATTAGTAAGAACCAGATAACTTATTCAGCATTAAGATCATTTATTTATTTAGCATTAATCACAGACTTATTTCCACCCAACAAAGAAAAGACTTTTTTTGCCTTAGTCCTGGTGTTTCTTCCTGCTGCACACCTCTAACCCAGGGCAGCATATGTGGACAGTCCCTGCTTTGTTCTTCTGCTCCGAATGAGTCTGAGCAAATCTGCGAACCAGAGATAAAGTATCAGAGGACGCTGAGGTGTAGTAAATGCTTTACCTGTTGGAGGTTTCATTATTATTTTGCCTTTTATATTAAGTCATTTTTCTGGAAGACAGGAGAAAAACGGCTTATGTGACATTATAAGAACATTAAAATTCAAGTAAAAAACAAGCCAACGCATGATGACTGTTAAGTAAGTTTCTGTTAATTGAATCTTATTTCCCTACTGATTTGCATAAAACATGATGATTGGCTTCCATGGGGACAGGTGGTTTCCCATGCAGCAAACTCACATTCAGAAGTGCAGAAAGTCATGTGGAGCACCAAAGTGGGTCACGTATGTGTGAAACCTGTCAGCGAGTACTTGGGTCCTTTGAAGACAGTGGGGAGCCCCTTGTTCTCCTGCTTCAGACTCCCAAATATGTGCCACCATGTCCTACTGGGATGAGGGCCACGTAGGGACTTTTGGGATAGTTGAAGGAGGGTTAGGGTACCACCCTCGTTGACCTTGCTTCAAGGTTGCCATAGTGATGCTCACGACTTTTCCCTTTGTAGCTTGTCTAGAAAGATCTGTTTGGGTATTCCAGCAGAACTCAGGGACCCTCTGAGGAGCCACTGGGAGTCTTACAGGTACCTCATGGTACCTGATTCCAAGTGCAGGATACTGCTGCCACTCTATGCCTTCCACTCGTGGAAGATTATGATCGGGAGCCATTTGCAGAAGAGGATTCTGGCAGAAGGGCTGTGACTGAAATTCAGAAAGAGCGGAGTGAAGTCAATGACAGCAGAATGCCCACCGAGTTCTCTGTGAGTGCTGCTCTGGTGTTCTCGTGCCAAGCCTAGCTCAGAGAATTTCCAGCAACTTCAAGAACGAAGTCTTACTCATCTTTCAGTAAAAAGTTGGTGATAAAAGTGGAGCTTGAGGATGCCAAATACCTGGCTTAGGGTCCTGCCTCTGACTTTTATCTATTTGGATTTGAACTTAAGTCTAAATAAGGGAATTCTGAGCTCTTCTAGTATTTTGTGCATCTAAGGCAGTGGTTTGGATGCTAGCAATATCAGAATCACTTGGGTAAAAGATCACCTCAGCCCCAGAGTTTCTAAGTCAGCAGTTCCTGGTGGGGCAATGCAGTGAAGTGCCGTTTCCAGCAAGTTCCAGATGATGCTCAAGCCGTCAGAACTAGGACTGCTGCAAGGTGAGCTTAATTCCCATCGGAAGTCAGTGGTGTTTCATGAGTATGCTTACCACAGAGCAGTAAAGGCGCTGTGCTTGGCTGTGTGTGTGTGCATGTATGTAGGTGTGTGTATGAGTTTGTGTGCGCATGCATATGTGTGACAGTATGTATGTATGTATGTATATATATGTGTGAGTATGTATGTATATGCGTATGTGTCTGTGCGTGTGTGTATATATGTGTGTCTATGTGAGTGTGTGCATGTGTTTAGGTGTGTGTGTATGAGTTTGTATGCATATGTGTATGTGTGATAGTGTATATGTTTGTGTATATATGTGTGAGTGTGTATGTACGTATATGCATCAGTATGTGTATATGTGTGTGTCTACGTGTGTGCATATGTATGTCCATGTGGGTAGGTGTGTGTGTATGAGTTTGTGTGCATATACATTTATGTGACAGTGTATATGTATATATATGTCAGTATATATGTATATACATGTATATGTGTGTGTTCAAGTGAGTGTGTTTATGTGTATAGATGTGTGTGTATGAGTTTGTGTGCATATGTGTATGTGTGACAATGTGTATGTATATGCATGAGTATGTGTCTATTTGTATGTGTAATATATGGAGGTGTGTGTCTATGTGAGTGTGTGCATGTGTTTAGGTGTGTGTATATGAGTTTGTGTGCATACATGTATGTGTGACAGTGTATATATTTGTGTATATATGTGTGAATGTGTATGTATGTACATGCATGAGTATGTGTATGTGTGTGTGTGTGCATATGTAAGTATGTACATGTGGGTAGGTGTGTGTGTATGAGTTTGTGTGTATATGCATTTATGTGACAGTATGTGTGTACATATGTATGAGTATATAGTGTATGTACATGAATATGTGTGTGTGTCCATGTGAGTGTGTGCATGTGTATAGATGTGTGTGTATGAGTTTGTGTGCATATGCATTTATGTGACAGTGTGTGTATGTGTGTATATATGTGTGAGTATATACGTGTATATACGTGAATATGTGTAAGTGTGCATGTATGTGAGTGTGTGCATGTGTGTAGTTTAGCCCTGCAGCCTTAGTGGGGAACCACACAGCTATCTAGAATGGATGGGTTCATTTTTTTTTTGAGTATCAACTTATGCAGAAGTCAAGACCAGAACCAGGACTGTCCACAGTTTTCTGAGGAACTTCAACTTTTGGTAGATGATTTACTTATTATTTCATTGTGAGTTTTTTCTTTTTTGAATCGACATTAATTGACATTTGATGGGTAAATGGCCCAAATCTCACTTTGGCATTCACAGGAGTAACATTAGTCTTGATGAATTGTTTGCTTATTCACTGAATATGTAATTTAATTCTATAGAAGTTGCATGACAATTCAGCAGGCAGTAATGAGAAAATGCGGTCTTATCACTCCTGGAACCTGTCACCATTTAACAGAGGAAAGCATCTAAGGGAATTAATACCTGACTAGGCAGAAGCCCCTTGGGAACTCCAGGAACTCCAAGTCTCAGCCAAACTTTATGCACACTCTTCAGATGCCCTAGGTCCATGCCAGGAGGTTGCTGATTGACATTTTGGAGAGAGTCATAAAGACCAGAGTGTGAATTTAGATTCTGCTTCCAAAAGGAAAAAGGTGCAAGGCCACCTCTCAATCTTTGCTTTCCTTCCGTGTCAATGGGGAGGGTTCTATGTGTACTTTGTAGGACAGAGGTGACAATGGAGCCATATCAAGACTCTGAAATGTAGTTGGTGCTCAATCAGACGTGATGGATGGGATATTACAACCATGTGACTATTTACCTTGCAAAAGTCCCCTCTTTTTTCTTTCCCTTCTTTATCACTTTTCACCCTACCTGCCCAGGCTGGGTGCTGATGAAAGTTACATCCCTGAAGCTCCTGGCCCACCTTGCAGACAGCTCCTCTAGACTCTTCTCTCCACTTGTCATTGTTAATCCCCTCCAAGGTCTTGCAAGTCTCTTCTTGTAACTTTCTTATCAGTTTCATGAGCCCCTTCTCTTTTCGCAGGGAATGTTTCAGGTCAGAGGAAATAGCTGCAAAACAACACCTGCCCTTTCCTGTGTGTCCCTGTCCTCTCCGTTGGGTTGCTTATGCCCCGTGATCAGTGTAGATCAATGCTTCTCAAGGAGGGCAGCTCTGTGGTGCCCTGTGGGGTCACCTGGATTTATTTCCCAGCTCCCCACATTTTTCTTCCCTGAGGCATCCTAATGTCTACTTGTGCCAGGTCAAGTAGTTGGATTTTGCTTGGAGTTTAAGCTTCAAGACAAACAGCAAAAAGTAACATTGTTATTGATGACCTTGCATTTGGAAGCGTTGACTTGCCGACTTGCTTTTTCCAACCCGAACACTCCCATGTGGTTGACATGGGTTGTGGACCAGGGAGCTGGAGACCAGAAAGGTTTGAGGAGCTTTGCCAAAGTTCCCTCAGCTGACTAAGCTAGAGTCAAACTGAGGAGGTCTTTGATCTCCCAGAAAAGCTCGGTGGAGGAGACCTTGGTTCCTTTTGGGAAGGTGCTCCCCCAAGATCTTTTATCCCGGCAAAATATCAGGCAGCTCTTTATCAGCTGGAAAACATGTTGGATAACAGCAACTACAATTTCATTTCATGACTGTTGGATTTTGGAATCGTGGGATGGACAGAGGGAAGCTGCAGGTCACTGACTGCTGGTCCCAGCAGACAAGGCTACTTACAGTGAGTTGCTATATGGAGGGAGATGTTCTGGGTTCCTCCATCTTTGCTGTGATGTCACAGCTTCCCATGCCTGGCGTTGGACTACTCAACAGGAGGTAACACGGCCTGTGAGGGCAGCAGAAAGGAAAAGGAGAAGATGCTTGCTATGTAGAGAAGTTACCAGAAAGAGCTGGATCCTTGGAGAGGGGGTGGGCTTGGGTGGAGTGGCCTTTCCCCTAATGCTCCACAAGCTGTTGCCAGCCACCTGCCTTAGGATCAGCAGAAAAACCCAGTTATTCTTCATCATTATACGAGTCTCCTAGTGCTGGACAGACATGGGTGTCTGTCCAGCATGGCTTCCACGTGCCTCTGAGCACAGCATCCAGTATGCAGTGGGGCTCTAGGACTATCCAAAGTGGGCACACGAGCCGCTTTGGGCTCATGTGGCCAAAAGGTTTTTCTATGGCAGCTGCTAAAGCGGTTCTGCATGGAGCCGTCTCTGCTAACTGGGTCAGCAGGTCAATTGGGCCTTTTATATGCCAACCAGACTGCCTGTATTTACGTCTAGGGTCAGATCTAGGGCAGAGAAAGACTCAGGCAAAAGAAATGCATTTAGAACTTCCCCGTGTGGACGCTGGCTCCGTGGAGGAGCTGTTCATTATTTATAGACCACACAATTGTGTTTTGTGCAGTAACCTTATTTGGGCATCTAAATAAGCAAAGGCTGAAAGAGGAGAACAAAAACACATTGATTTTTTTTCTTCCTCAAATGAAAGGTAGATGGAGTGAGTTTGTATTTTATATGTTGCTACCTAGACATCAGGAATTGAGTAGATGTAATCTTGCAATCCATACTAATGGGGGCATTAAAAGCATTAATTAAATTTTTCTTTCTGATGTTTTTTAATATATGTCATTGTAGCCTTGTAATGTACATACGAAATAATGACAAAATTTAGCATGTATTAAATGCTTGTGAGCTGAGAAGTTTCAGTGGTTAAAGTACTTATCAGGAACTAAGTTCAATCCCTAAGATACATAAATACTAACATGAAATGTTGGGTTAGTGTAACTATAATTGAAAGATGGAAACTAGGAATCCCCAGAGGAAGGTGCTAGCCAGTGAACCCGGGGTTTGATTATTAACCCTGTCTTAGAAGGTTTAAGGTGGAGGAGTAATTAAAGATGAATTGCAATATCAACCTTGGGCCTCCACATGTGTGCACACACACTTGCACATGTACTTGTGCTTACACACATGCAAACAGGCACATACAGGCAGCTCCCATGTGTGCCCACATATATTTGAACACACATATATACCCTCCAAATACATATGAAAATTAAAAAAAGTAAGTGTTTATTGTGACTGGATGGGGCGCTCATTCAGACTTCACTGCAATAGTTTGGAAAGACATTTGTACACAACCTCCATTTCATCGATTGGAACAGTTGAGGCACAGTGCAGTGATTTGCAGAAGGAGAAATTCTCAGCAAGCCTTTGACACCAGACTCCCACCTTATGGAATATTCCGAGCCACGGCCAGCCAGGAGGGCTGCTCTCAAATTCTTGATTCATGAAACTGAGGTAATTAATGCTCACTGTTGTTTAGTCACTCCTAAGTTAATGTATAGCGTGGAGCAGTAGATAATTGAAACTGGAGCTAGGGATGATCGTGGTGACAATGCAAAAAGGCTTCTTGAAAGAAATGGTGACCAAGCTGTGTCTTAAAGGAGGAGCAGGAGTTCTTAGGAGAGTGGATGACATCGAGAAAGCGTGTTGGACGGTGGTACTACAGAGGCTGCAGGAACAATATGTACAAAGGTTTTGAGACTTCTCGGTTGGGTGCTCCAGGACCAGGTAAGGGATGGATGTTAGTGAAGCAGCTGGTTAGGCGTGAGGACTATTGGTGATGCTGCCAGACTCTCGGACGCCTAAGCAGCCGCATCAGATCCCCCGAATTTCAGAAGAAAGTGGGAAACAAATCAGTAAAGGAAATACATTTTATTTATAAGTTTAGCCAAATGAGAGTAGAGCAGAAGTCTAATGTTCTCCCGCTGCCATTTGACTTGTGGCCATTTTACAATATTCCCTCTTACAAAGGTTAGAACATACTCGAATTTAACTGTGAGATGGTTAGCCAGTCCTTTCCCAGAGAGGGAGGGACATGGGACCCAGATCCTCTATATTCGTTGTTACAGACTTGGGTTTTCTTTTCGCTGACGTTTGCAAGAAGAAAACGGGTTGTTAAAGATCTCCGTTTTTGAAAGAGGAAAGAGTCTTTGGATTTTTGTGGGATGCGAGCTGCCAGGCACAGCTCCTGGTTGCTGGGTCCATTCCTTTGGCAGGAGCACAGGGATCCTTTCCCATCTGTGGGAAAGCCGCTGGGCTCCACTCTTGTCTGCTTGTTATCGCACTGGCTTTCTGTATGTGTGTGGGACACATGCATGTATATATGCATATTCTCTCTGTCTCTCTCTCTGTCTGTCTCTCTCTCTCGTGTTTGTGTATATGCATATATGTGCTGCACATAATGAGTCTGTATGTAGGGCCCAAAGTTGACATCAGGTGTTTTCTTAAATCACTCTCTGTTTTAATTATTAAGCCAGAGTCTCTTATTTAAGCCCAGATTCAAGCTCAAGTTCCATGTTCACTCTCACTATCACGCTCCTCTTCCTCCCCCTCCTCTTCCTTATTCATCTTCTTCTCTTCTTCCTCCTCCGTCATCCTCTTTTCTTTCTCCACCTATTCTCCTCTTTCCTTTTACATTTATTTAGTGTGTGTGTGTGTGTGTGTGTGTGTGTGTGTGTGTGTGTGTGTGTAGGTGTGCCTTGGCATCTATGTGGAGATCAGAGGACAACTTGTGGAAGTCGGTGCCCTCTTTCCACCATGGGGTGTGCGGATCAAGCTCGTTCAGGTCTGGTGGCAAGCCTCTCACCTGCTAAGCCATCTTGCTGTTGCTCAACACTAGTTTTCTAAGTGAAGAAGGGTGACAGCTCAACAGGGGGAGGGAGGTCACACATGTCTCTCTTTAGAACACTCTCCCAGTAGAACACTGGATAACGAGAAGTAGAAGGTCTAGTCAACCCTGTGGAGGAGATGCCAGCCCTCAGCGCTGGCCCTGTTTGCTCCATGCCAGGGTGTAGTTCTCATCTACCAGCTTTTGCCATTGGCCGAGAAAAGCCAGAGATGGCTTTTAGCAACCAATCCAACTGCTTAGCAGACATACTCCCTGTCTATTCCAGAAACACTTTATGACCCAGCTAGGGAGGCTTTGACATCTTCCCTGTGTGACCACAGACCGTTGCCCCCTGACTCCAGGTTGACCTCAGTTCTGTGAGACCTGGACTTCCATGAAATGATCCAGTGGCTTTCTTTTTTATTCTCTCTCTTTTGGTGTACTAGAGGTCACTTTGTGTATACCTGTGGATACCCAAGGGCTACACTGGGAATCATCCTGGATTGCTCTACCTCCTTATTGCTTTGCTCTGGTTTTCCTAGGCTCCACCTCCCATGGCCAGAATGCAGACCACCACCATTTCCGCTCAGCACTTTTACATGGGATCTGAGGATCTGAACTCAGGTCCTTTTGCTTTTGCTTGCTAGGCAAAGATTTTCACTTCGAACTCATTTCTCAAGCCCCAATCCAGTTTTTTTTTTTTTTTTTTTAATGGTGGCAGCCACACATTTGGCCCGACAGAGAGCAGAGACAGTCAGCGTGAGTGCACGCAAGGAAAGCCGCAGAGACCCAGCCAAGCCACCTGCTTCCCAGGGCTGTCATGGTGAAGGTGAGCCTGTGCGTGCCTCTGAAGTAGCAAAACCTCGGCGGCCTGCCTAGTTGCAAGAGCCTGGCATATGGTCGTGGACGTGCCCACATCATCGCAAGGGGCGGGGCTGCTGAATTCCTAGGATGAAGACCTTTGCATGATGCTTGGGGCTAAGCAGGGAGAAGCTTCTTTAATCTTCACAGTAGCACAAAAAAACCTGGGTTTTGAGTCCCACAAGTTTGATGACTTGTCCAAGTTCTGGCAGAAAGCAAGGGGTGGGACAACAGCCCCTCCTGGGCTGGTTCAGAGCCTCTCCTTCCATCTGTTTTAGGAGAAAGCAGGCCAAAGGAGAGTTCTAGAAGAAAGCAGGCCAAAGGAACGCTCTAGAAGAAAGCAGGCCAAAGGAAAGCTCTAGAAGAAAGCAGGCCAAAGGAAAGCTCTAGAAGAAAGCAGGCCAAAGGAAAGCTCTAGAAGAAAGCAGGCCAAAGGAACACTCTAGAAGAAAGCAGGCCAAAGGAAAGTTCTTTGCCTTCACCCCTCTCATATCCTCATCTACACAAGAAGATGAAATTAGCATAAAAATTAAAGATCATCATTATAAATATTTCTTACATGGAGCTTCAGAGATAGCTCAGGGGTTAAGCCTTTGCCTTGCAAACAGAAGGTTCTGAGTTCAGATCCTAGATCCCATGTAAAAACACCAGACAGATATGACAATGGCCTGCACTTCTGGCCCAGGAAGTCAGAGCCTGGCAAACTCCAGAGCTAAGCAAAGTGGAGGTAATGCAATCCACATTGATTCCCAAAGTTATCTTTGGGCCTCCACAGGCATACACAGTGCCCTCTGATACATATGGACACACAAAACAGAAATAAAAATTTAAAAAGTTCACACAGGACCAGCAGGTAAAGATACTTTCCATGTGAGCTTGTGACTTGAGTTCTAGACCTGAAACCCACAGGTGAAGAAGAGAACAGACTGCACAAAGTTGTCCTTTCTACACCATGCACACACACAATTTCATCTCTCTCACTTTCTTCAAACATATATATATATATATATATATATATATATATATATATATATATATATATGTATACAGACACATATTTTTCTTAGTTATTTTTAAGACACATTTCTCTTACCATTTTCTGGGACTTGTAGTCCACATAGATGCGTAAGTGGTTTTTCAAATATATTCAGGGTTAAAAACCTGTGTTCCGTACATATTCCTCATCTGTAAAGTGGGAACCTCTCTTTGATGGGCTGTAAGGATCATCGAGTCAGTCCACACAAAAGTGCTCATCTCTGGGTAAGCATGTGATAAGATGTGGCCCCCAGTGGCGGTCCACTGATGCAAGTAGAATGCCCCCACTGATCTTCCTATTGGTGTGATTTTTTTTTACATTTATTTATTAAAAAATCCTAGATCAGTCAATAGCTATCAGCATTTTTTGTATAAACTGGACATTTTAGTCTAGAATGTACACGTGTAGATCTTATAGCCAATGCATCAAGGAAGGACAATAAGTGGTTCTGTTTTGTTTGAGACAGGATTCTCTCAACACAGTCTGGCCCTGAACTTGCTTTGCAGCTAAGGATGACTTCAAACTTCTGAGCCTCCTGTTTCTACTTCTTGAGGGCTGGGATAACTGGAATCCACCACCATGTTCAAGTACGCCGGTGCTTGGGACCAGGGCTTCGTGCATGGTAGGTAGATGCTCTACCAGTGGAACTACATCCCACGCTCTAGCCCACATTTTTAAATTAATTAATTTTTTTCTAGGTTTACAAGCCCATTGAGTACTTATCTCTGCTTCTCTCCATCTCCTGTCCCTCCCAGCCCTTTCCCTTTCCTTCATCTATCCATTCCATTCCCTCCAACCTCCTTTCTGACCATTTCTATAGATCCTAGGGTTCACTGTGCCTAGGCCACAGTTGTTTTTGTTTTTTTCTGAATGAAAGAGGTAAGCTGCATTTTTTGAATTAAAATTTTTTTATTTTTATTATTACCTTTTTTGCCTAATCATACAAGCTCAATAGGTACCCCATTCTTCTCCTTCTCCCCCTCCTTTCCCCCACTTCCCCCCCCCCTTCTTTCCCCTCCTCTCATCTCTTTTCCTTCCCTCCTCCTCTCTTGGTGCTTCCTGCTTTCTCCCTCCCATCCTCCAGAACATCTGTTTATGTGGGTGCTGATTTCCCTCTGAGTCGTCTACACTAGTGAAGGTTCAGGATTCAGTGGCATAGCTTGGGGCCCCTTCTTGGGCTGCCCACTAGTATGGGAACTCTATTATGACTGTTAAGTCCCTTGCTTCTACGGATCCTACTGCTTGAAGTCTTCTCCGCTGTGATCTGTGCTAGACTTTGGGGGGTGGGGGTAGCTGCCATGTCAACCATTGTGCAGATCAGGCAAGGTCCAATTACATTGTGCCTAGCCCACATTTTTAAGATAATGAAATTAAAGCTCAGGAAAGATCAAATGAATGATTTTTTTTTAACGGACTAGCCTGCCCACTGTTGCAAGTATATTAGAGGTCTTTGTTTGGGGGTCCACCCATGTTGAATCTAGTTCCTGTTGAGTTTTTCCTCACTATCCATTTGTTGCAATTAGCCTGCATGGTTGCGGATAAATCACCATCAAATGGCTTAAGGGAACAAGAGTTTATTTTTCTCTTACCATTCCTGGTTACAGTTGTTTGCCTATCTTAGCAGGAGAGCTCACACCAGCACCAAGGCCGAGGGAACTGGCCACACCATCTCTACATAATGGCTGAGAGAGGGACGGTCCTTACTTGCCAGACCAGAATGCCTGGCCAAGTGTATACAAGGATACCAACTCTCTCGACCAGCTGTCTGTATTTTATTCCAGGGCCTAATCCCACCCACCATGGGCTGGGTCTTCCCCATCAGCTAGACAATCTCCTGCAGGTTTGCTCTGGGCCTAACTCAACCACTAATTCTCTACAAGTGCCCAGACTCAAACCCTTAACTGTCAAGTTGATATCTTGCCTAACTCTGACACCATCTTTGCTGGTCTCTGAACACTCACAGCTGAAAGGAAGATTGATCTGCATACCCCAGCCCCCTCTGCTATGAGCTAGCAATCCACTGGGAGTGGAAACACACAGTTGTTTCTTTGCCAAATGTCCTCTGAGGCATAGATTTCAGTCCCTAGCTTGGAGCACTTTCATGAGGGGAAGGTGATGGGGGGGTGGGAGGTGGTGGTTCACAGTTATGTGGGGACATCAGGTTCACATGGTAGCCAGCCTAAGACACCAAGGTGCCCTGCCTATGTATGGTTCATCCTTCTCATTCACTGAGTTCAAGTTCTTCCTTCTTTCTTCGCTTACTTCCAGTTATTGGCTCAGCTCAGTTACTAAACAGTCACTCAGCAGCCCCCCTTGCTCACAGGGTGGACCACCAGAGATACCAGCTCCTTTCTAGAAGCAGCACAGAAGAACTCCCCTATCCTCTCCTAGCTTTTATTCTTGTCAATGAATAATGGAAGGATTCTTCCTAGTAGGTGGAGGCCCTGAGGGGATGTCAGAGGGTGTGTGGGGGACACGGGAAGATTCAAGCAAGTGTCCTCAGCACCGACATCTGTCCTAGAGTGGGCCAGGGGGTCCCCGTGGGTCTCCGTGCACAGATGCTGTTTTCTCTGCACTCTGTTTCTTCCCTGGATCCTATCACACTCATCACATTAGTAATTAATTATTTGTAAGCATTGGTTTAATGCTTGTCAAACAAGAAGGCGGGTCTTCCCCAGTGCCTGGCAGGGACCCTGGCTTCTGGAAGTCTTCAACAAATATTTGCTGGCTGACTAATTGACTTAAGGCTCAAGCCAACAAGGCTCTCTCCCATGTGCACCCATTCTGGAGAAATGAGCCTGGAGTGGAACACCCCACCAGGACAGGAGGCTAAGGAGGATGATGTGATGTCAC
The DNA here is from genome assembly GCA_023101885.1 of Typhlomys cinereus. NCBI lineage: Eukaryota > Metazoa > Chordata > Mammalia > Rodentia > Platacanthomyidae > Typhlomys > Typhlomys cinereus. Next base: position 15,869,791 of record JALPQD010000003.1, read on the forward strand.
TCGCTCTGGATGTCCTTCTGAGTTCTTCAGAGAGGGGTGGAGGCTCTGAGGCTGCCCAGCCTCTTCCCCAACTGCTCCATCTATCAGTGGGTCTCTCACTGAGCAGAGAGACTGAGCAAGGAAGACTGAACAGAGGCTCCATGTCCAGGTTCCTGATGTTCCCATGAAAAGTGTCCCATGGTGGTCGGGGGTGGAGTTTTTCTGTCACATCTGCCTGGTAGCCAGAAGGGCATTTCCTGACCTTTTGCCCCTGGTTCTGGAGCAGGATGCTGGGTGCTGGTGTGGGTGCCCTACCACAAGCAAGATCTGTGTGCCTGGCTTGGACTGGATTTGAGGGGGAGTGCTAGGGCTGGACTTCCTAAACTTCTGGTGGGTTGGACTGGGGTGTGTGTGTAGGGGAAGAGCTAGAGAAAAAGGTCTGCAGTCCCAGCGCCGTGTGAGGGACACTTGAGTTGAACTGCAAGAGAGCCCCGCGGCGTGCGTGAAGCCAGTCCTCTCCTCCTTCCCACAGCGTTGGCTTCACCTGGCTTCATCAGTCCCTTGAGAACGCTCGCAGCAGCCACCTCCCAGGGGGCTTACGACACAGGGTCAGACCTTCACAGCAGTTCCTGGAATAAAGAATTAGACAAAAACAAAACAAGCCAGGCATGTGACACGGCTGTAATCTTAGTGCTCGGGAGCTAGAGACAGGAGGAAGGCCTTATGTTGGGGGCCAAGCAAACTGCCTTTGTGAGACCCTCATCTCAGAACCAAGAAACAAACAAAAATAAGGCAACAGACAAACCCAGGAGCAACAAAGAAGAAAGCAGAATAAACCAGAAACTGCCATTCATTGATTCTCCAGACAATGTAGGCTCTTCACTGCTCTGACCTTTCTCAAGTTCCCATCTCCCTTAGCCATGCCTTCTCTTGTGGGTACAGCTTCATAAACTGTGTCTTCACATGTGCATTCATTCATTCATTCATTCACTCATCCATCCATTCACCCCACACATGTTATTATAAGCTAAGTACGTGGTCAGAACACTCTACAGTAAATAGATGAAGTCTTTACCTAGGGAAGCTCCTGGTCCAGTGGGGTAGACGAAACAAGAAGACAAGAAACTTAAATAAAATAAGAAGGGATAAATGATCCGAGGGAGGTAGAGAGAAGTCGTGAGTACTTTCAGCAGGAGAACTGGGGAAGCAGTCTCCAACAGGTGCCATTTCAGCTTGAGTAGAATGGATGAGTAATAGAATAGTATTACGATCAAAACATAGCAGTAGTAATAACAGGGTGGAGTGGCAGACGCCCGTAATCCCAGCACTTGGGAGGTGAAGGCAGGAGGATCAGGAGTTTAAGGTCACCCTTGGCCATAGGAGATCGGGTTTCAAAATAAACAGGTAAATGGATGAATACATGAACAAATAAAAATGAGACGCAGAACTCCACAGTAATAGCAGCTCTTCTTTTGTGATCATTTGCTATGCGCCCTGTTCAAATGCTTCTTTGAGATATTGTCTCTCTCTGCAGCACACCTGGGAAGTGAGTTGCTATCATTAATCTCCCTTTTTAGAGATGAAGAGACAGAGGTTGCCAATAGATGCCCAATAGACTGTGAGGGCTTTGGCGAAGATTTCATAGCTACTCAGAGAAGGAGGGGAATCAGGGTTTGAGCCCAGACTCCCTGCATCATGGAGGTCCAGGGAGGAAGCTCTGATCTCTTGGTACTGATAGTTTCCCTTGAGGAGATGCTGGGTGCCTTACTCACAGTTGCGGGTCCCTGGAGTGCTTCCCATGGACTGTGTTTGTGTCAGTCACTCTAATTCTGGCTTGTCTCCCTTTAATATTTGTAACTGAACAGAAGTGGGTGGGGTCTGTGGAGTGCTTACCAGATGCTAGGAGCTATTTTAAGCCACGCACATTAATCTAGGCATCCTCTGTGCTGTAGAAGGCTCTCGTTAATAGCTGGTTAAGGACAAGGAAAATAGAGGCACAGAAGGTAACGACTTGTTCAAGGTCACACAGGCGAGGAGGAGTGGGTCCTGGATAGGCGAAACGGGGGTTCTTTCCCATTCCTTACAGTCCTGTAGCTTGGTGTCCCAGTTCAGTGTTCATTTTGATGTTATTCTTCCTTGTCCTTCTCTGCTTCGGTGAGGTGTTTCCTGCAGGGAAGGGGGTACCCGCAAGCAGTCAAGGCAACCATGAAGGAATTGGTTGCTGGGTTCCAGGGGTAAGATGGACATCTAGGATCCTCTGTCCTGGGTCTGAAAAACACTGGGCCATCTGTCTTGGAAAGAGTGAGGAAGCTGCTATAATTTGGTCCTTCTCATTTGGGGAATTAGGTCAGCTACACTCAAGACTTCCAGAACTGATTTGTGTCTCTCTCTGCTTATGGAATCAAATGCGGCTAAGCTTCCTGGAAGCTGACATGCAAGGACCCCACTCTTAACAGAAAAGCCTACTTTACCGAGACCTTAGTGGACAGGTTTTCCTCCCGGCACGCACCTGTCTCCCTCATGAGATTCCAAGCTTCTCTGAAGGCCGCGGCAGAAGGCATGTTTCTTTGACTCATGACACTGTGCTTTGCATACAGTAGGTGCTACAAACATCAGTAAGGCTGTGGGACCTTGAGAACTCAATGTGGCGCCTGTATACATCCCCTTGTGGTTTGTGCCCTGGTTCCTCGTCGTGTGATCTTGGCTACTAGCCTTTCTGAACCCCAATTTCCTCATTGGTCAAATGGGGTAATAACGTTACCTACTGTTGTGACAGTTATGCTTGACACCACAGCGTGCAGGCCAGTGTTGGATGCGTGGAAAGTACTCTGTGAACGTTAATGCTAACACATCAACACAATAGGTAGGAGTGGCCATGCAGCTCAGCGACTGAGCGTGTGTCTCGCATGCACAAGGCTGGAGGTTCAATCCCTAGAATCATAGATGAGACTTGCAAAACGTGTAGGAGATTTCTGGAGAGCTAGAGCTTGGCTTTGCATCGCGATTCCCTCACCAGGCCTGGTGAGTTCTATACCTGTGCGGGCCTTGATTTCCACATCTGTAAAGCGAGGACAACTTCATAATCCTGGAGGGTGCTGGAACCGTGCAAACAGAGCCTTGAGTTGTGAGGGGGGGAATGAGTGCTCAGGGGTGCTGGTGGCCCTACCAGTGTCACAGCCCAACCTCCATGCTGTTGTGCACCAGACACCGAGGTCGTAAACAGGTTTGGTGGTCAGCTTCAAGGCTGACCTGCTTCAGGACAGCAGAAACTTCCAAAAGGTCTTGCACTGCCTGAAACAAAGATTTTGCATAAAGACGCTGGTGGGTCCCCTCTAATCCTCTCGGGGCCCCTTGGCAAAGGAGGTTCTCGTCCTGTGTAGGCTGCTTTCCTACATTCCCACATTCTGACGCTGCAAGGTGCTCACTCCTGTGCAGTGCAGCACCACCCTCTTCATCCTCCTGCCTGCCACCAGCAGGTCTTTCATTTAGGAGTGGTCTCTGTGGCTCTCCCTCCCTTGGAGGGCTGGGTCTCACCCTCCCTTTCCTGGAGGACACGCGCCCTAGAGGAAGGGCAAAGACAAGATACTTCATTTTCATTCTTGTGCCTGCCTGCAACGACGGATGCGATAAAACCCAAGCCAGGGGGGCAATGAAAGCAGCCTTCTCCGCTCTCTCCAGTGCCTAGTTCCAGCCGCTGAGCTGGAGGTCCCCAGCCCTGAACCGTTTGCAAGCACCGGGGGCTGGACACTTTATGGGGGTGAGATGCCCCTTGCCTGCGAGTGGCTGGCCCTCCCCGGGTTTGAATAAAAAACCACAAGCCATAATACACATAAAATCCTAATGTGCCTTCAAAATTACCTCATCTTTTATTTAGAGGTTATTTCGCCCCTGTCTTCCTTTATCGCTCTTTATATGACTGAAGCGGGTGAGCCGCGCCAAATGAGGCCATCTCCCTGCCGAGCGGAGGGAGTGTTTATGGCCTGACTCTGGTGAGGCGGTAGGGCCCCAAGAGCCCCTTCGCTGCGGCCCCTGCGCCCTCCCTGAAGCCAGCTTCTTCCCTATTAGGGCTGTTTCTCTCTCTCTCTTTCTCTCTCTGCCTTTCCAAATGTGATTTTGCATTTCTAAGGAGAAAAGGAGGTACCCTTCTGAGAATCTGAGTCTTCCTTGTGATGCAAAGGCCCGGTGGGGACCAAGGCTCCCACCTTCTCGGGGTTGAAGCCCCATCTGGCCATTTCCAACCGAGTGCTATCCCCTACACACACATAAGCATCGCCTTTCTGAAGGAAGTGTTCTGCTTGAAGTGAACATGGTGCTCAACAATAAAGATTTGGACTCTCAGCTCTAGGACTCAACAAGCTCCAGGTCCAGCAAAGGCCAAGACTTCCTTCTGCAGGGGTTTCAAAAGGCTGTCAGACTCAGGGGCTGCCTTGTATCCTATCCTGCCGGGAAGCAGGCTGCGTGTGCCCTTTCCATTTCACTGTCTTTAAAATTAGCACGATGTCCAAGGACACTGTGGTCACTTCCCTTCAAGCCATCTAGCTCCTGGTCAGAGCTCCAGAGTCTTAGCGGTGGTTCTTCATGCTAGTGATCGCAGGTAAGATAGAGACCCTCACCCAGTCCCTGAGCAGCTTCTGCTGCAGAACTCAGGGAGCTTAGCAGCAAGCTCAGAAGGTGTTGTCATGGTGACACTATGCATATGAAGCGTCTCAGCCTCTCACCCTAGGGCGCTGTCAGTCTCAACACAGTGTCATTATCTCTTGCTCTTCTGTCTTCTGAGCTTCCTCAGACTCCCTGAGCACCTATCAAACACCTACTGTGTACCCAGTTCTTTAATACCTACTATGAGCTAGCTCTGCCGACCTGTTCGACTGCGGAGGAAACCTCTCCTCCAAAAGGCTAAGCCATTTGCAGTGGGCATTTAGAGCTGCACATCTTGAAGTGCTAACCTGAGATCAGACCTAGCCTGGCTGGGTTTCTTCTGCCCACCACTGAGCTAGAATTCCTACTTATTTGCTTCTGGTCTCACAGCCAGAGGAACTGTGTGACACCAGGAAACGTTACATCCTCCCGGGTCCTGATGTAGGAGTGAAAGGCCTAGATTAGGATGGCGGGTAGAGGCCTCCTTGCAGGGGCTCTAATGAGCACATCTTAAGGCATGGGAGGTATTTTCTTTGGACGCACTTGAGCTTCACACTTATCATCCTTAGTTCAATAATGTCACAAATATATATTGAGTGTCTGCAATGCTTCCAGAACTAGTTTAGGTCCTGAAGATAGTGTAGAGTGAGCAGAGTTTGCCTTCATCGCTGAGGAGAAGCTGTACAGTAGGTTAGTGGGTGAAAAGTGAGATGCGCCCTGCAGAATGAATAAGCAGTGTGGGTCCAAAGAAGACCTAATGCTGAGGTCAACCCTAAGGAAAGTCAGGAACGGACAGGCGAACGCCAGGCCAAGGAAATACCAAGACAGACATCTATGCTCGGCTCAGTTAAGGAGGAGAGTTTTGAAGATTGTCATAGCTCCTCCTCTGTGGCTGCAAGGAAACAGCCCACTAAAAGCAACCTGAGGGAGGAGGGGCCTATTTGACTCACAATTCAAGGGGAAGTCATGGCAGCTAGTCACATTGCATTTATAGTCAGGAAGAAGAAGACAGAGACCAGTGCTAGCAGCCCTTTTTTTATCCTATCTAGGACCCGCATCAGTAGGTAGTGCCACCCACAGGCCCTGAGGCAGAAAGGAATTGTAGTTGTCACTTTTTCATTGCTGTGACAAAATGCTCAGGGGAAACAACTTAAAGAAGGAAGGATTCGGTTGGACCGATAGTCTGAGATTTTGGTTCACGGTCAGCTGCTCTATTGTTTTTAGGCCTGTCATCAGATAGGAACGCTGTGAGTAAAGGGTGTGGTGGAGGAAAGATCTTCTCCCCATGGTAGTCGGGAAGGAGACAAGACAGGCAAGGCTTGGGCTGGAGAGATGGCTCGGGGGTTAAGACTGCCTCCCAAGCAGAGGGTCCTGAGTGTGGATCCCAGGTCCAACATAGGTGTGGCAGCCTTCACCTAGTCCTTGTGGGTAGAGCCTGGGACACCCCAAAATAAAGCAAAAGAGGAGGCAAAAGCAATCCAGGATGATTCTCTTGGACCTCCACAAGGACATATAGTGTCCTCTGATACACACACACACCATCAGCAAAAAAAAAAAAAAGCAAGATTAAAACATGATCTTGGAGACACAGAGTCAATTACTGACTTGTTCTAGTTGGACCCATTTCCCAGTTTTCCCCACCTCTCAAGAAAGGTATCAATGTATTAGTCCAAGAACGAAGTCACAGCCCTCACAATCCATTCGTTTCCCCAAAGCCCCAACAGCTGTCGATAAAGCCACAGTGCTTCACCTGCATTGTCAGCTTGAGCAAATTCTGAATGATCTAGAAGACTCTGGGTGTGTCTGAGGAGAGAAGACCCACCCTGAACATGGGTGGCATCTCTTCATGGGTTGGGGTCTTCAGCTGAAGGAGAAAGGGAACAGGACGAAGCCGACAGAGTTCCAGCCAGCAGAGAACCAGCATGCGCCTTCTCTGCTTCCTGGTCTGCAGAGATGTCAGCAAAGAGCCTCGTGCTTCTGCTACCCTGCCTTGCTCACCTCGATGGACCCTATCTCCTTAAACCGTCAGCCAAGGTGAATGGATCCTTTCTTCTTTAAACTCCTTCCTGTCAAGTATTTGGTCACCGGGAGTGAGAAATAACCAATCCACAAGTGTTTCACATGTGAACCTTGGAGACGTTCCAGATTCAAGTCACAAGGATCATTTTGGCTTGTGCAGTGGAATGCAGAATGGAGATGATCAGGGTTCTGCTATGTCTGTCACCAAAAGGGAAGGTGTGAGCAGACATATTTAAATGGGTCATTCCTTTTTTTCCTAAAATATTATTTATTTATTTATGTATGTATGTATGTATGTATGTATGTATGTATGTATGTATGTATGGATCAGAGGGCACTGTGTGTGCCCGTGGAGGCCTACGAGTCATTTTGGGTGTCATTCTGGATTACTTTATCTCCTTTTAGCTTCGCTCTGGGGTTGCTCTCTTATTCTCTGGAGTTCACCTTCCAGGACCAGAACTGAAGGCCATTGCCATCCATTTCTGTCTGACGTTTTTTTACTTGGGATCTGGGATCAAACTCAGGCCTTTCTGCTTGCCAGGCAGAGGCTTAACTCCTGAGCCATCTCTACAGCCCTAAATGGGTCATTCTGATGGCATGTTGGGAATAGATGGAATCTTTAGCTTTGAATGAAAAACGCCTAAACAGACTACACAGCAACCAGCTACATTGTTCATGCACTGACTCCAGAAAAAAATATGTTAGTTTTGGTTTCAGACAGGATCTTACTATATACCCCAGGCAGGCCTCAAACTTGTAGTTACCTCAACCACCCACATTCATTCATTGTTTGTTTGTGTTTTTGTGCTTGGGATGGATCTCCAGGGCCTCACGCATGCTGAACATGCGCTGTGACACTGAGTCTTTCAGCTCATTTTTTTTTCTTACAATCTAAACAAGGTTTTGGGGAAAGAGCCCTAAAGACATGGTAAGATTGCAGAAAGTTAAGAAAATAAGTCTTGAACCAAAAAATAATGAACATTTTGGTAACTTAGGTTCTGAGTGTGGGGTTCTACCACAAATTCAGAAGTCATTTGTGAATATACTTGACTTAGAGAGCTTGATTCCAAGAAGCTGACATAGAATTCGAGTCTGTTGAACTGGATTGAGCCTGATTGTAAAATAACCCACAGCCTTTCAACCCCCAGGAGGAAATAACCAGGGATGTCTATTGCTTGCAGATTTCTTTGTCTCTTGCTGCTAGGAGGCAGCTGATGTTTACCGTGTGTCTCCCAGTGCCAGGGACTTCTTCAAGCAGTAAGTGAGTGTCCTAGTATCCACTCTTCAAATCCTCTCCAGAAACCTGCTTCCTGGTGTCTGTGTTGCCCCTTCTGCTCACTGTGCTATGGTGGGCCTGTGAGGTAGAAGAGATATATATGTATGTATGTATGTATGTATGTATGTATGTATGTATTTTAGAAGATTAAGGCAGAGTTTATTAGAAGAGAAAAAAAACCAGAATTCACAGACATCAATCCGAAAGAGACAAGAGAGCCCTGGAGAACTCATGGACTCCAGACATGGGGTCCCATAAGGGGCAAGAAAGCTGGAAAGGAACTTAACAGGCATGCAGCTGGTGAGGAACAAGGGAGCCCGAACTCATGGACTCCAGGCGAGGACTTCATGAGGGGTGAGAGAAAAGTCGAAAGGAATTCATGGACTCCAGATATGGCGTCCCATAGGGTGCAAGAGAATCCCATCATTTTTATTATTATTTACTAATTTTCTTTTTCTTTCTTTCTTTCTTTCTTTCTTTCTTTCTTTCTTTCTTTCTTTCTTTCTTTCTTTCTTCTTTCTTCTTTCTTTCTCTTTCTTTCTTTCTTTCTTTTTTTCTCTCTCTCTTTCTTTCTCTCTTTCTTTCACTCTTTCTGTCTTTCTCTCTTTCTGTCTCTTTCTTTTCTTTCCAGCTCTGTGTCTTTGTGTATCAGAGGTCACCGGGCCTCTGGAGGTTTGGTATCAAGAATAACCCTGAACTGTTCTTTATTGCTTTGCTCTAGGCTTTCCCAGACTCTGCCTTCCAGGACCAGAAGTTCAGAGAGCCTCCATTTCTATCTGGCATTTTTTTAATGTAAGATCTGTGATCCAAACTCAGGTCCTTCTACTTGTGAGGCAGAGGCTTAACCTCTGAGTCATTTGTCCTGTCTGGTTTGTTGTTTTTGAGAGTAAAAGTCTCTGTGGCTTCCATCATGTTTCCTTCTTTTTTCTCTTGGCTCCTCTCTTTTGTGGGAATCTGGTGGCCATGTGACACGGTGTCCCAAAGTACAGTTACTGTGGTGAGGAGACAAGGCCTCTAGCAGTGGGTGGGGAAAGAGCCTGGAAGCAGTTCCTTCAGCAGCCCAGCCCCAAGAGGACAGATGTCCTGCTGTAGGACGTGCCAGAGATCTCAGCAGAGTCTCCCAGCTCAACCACACCTGTGTGCCTTGTCTGTTGACACGTGGGAGAGAAACATACTTTTTCAGTAACTAAATTTTGGAGTAGTTTATTATAGGGTGAAGAGATTCAATAAATATACTTCTGTAATAGTTCATGTTGTGTGTGTGTGTGCGCGCGCCTTTAAGAGGCACGTGAGTGTATATGCCTCTGGAAGCCCTGGGGGAACCTCAGGAATCATCCTGGATTGCTGTATTTCCTTGTTGCTTTGCTCTGGGCTTTCCCAGGCTCTGCCTTCCAAGGTTGGAATTGCAGGCTGCTGCATTATCCACCTGGCATTTTTTTTTTTTACTTTTTTTTTATTAAAAATTTAATTATACATTTTAAAATTTTTTTACCAGTTCCTTCCCTCCCCCCTCCTCCCCCCAAACCCCCTCCTCCCCCTCCCCATCTCCCAGTGCCTCCCCCCCAATTCCCAGAGAGTCCTTTATTGTGTACGCCTAACTCTCCACTGGGTCCTCCTCTCCGATGACATATAAGGACCCAGTGGCATTTCCATAAGCCCTTTCTCTTGTTCCCCTTAAGCATAAGATCACTACTATGGCTGTCAATCCCTTGCCTCCAGGGGTCTCGGTGCCCTTAACAGATGCTAGACTTTATGAGGGCAACAGTGCGCTGGACATTGCGCAGGGCATGCAAAGTCCCATTATGATTGCTTTGGCCCCAACTATTGTTGAGAATCTTGCAAATCGTTGCTCCTCCCATCCTTTTGCTCTTACAATCTTACCGCCCCCTCTTCCGCAAATGTCCCTGAGCTCCAGGATGGGGAGAGATTAGGCTGGCCTAGTTCTATGTGATTGTTATAGAGTCTCTGAAGTTCTGGATTGTGGTTTGTTGATTTTCTTTTGCAGTTTTGCTGCTCCTGCAATGCCCTTCACTCTATTCTGCTGGGCACTGTATGTCACCCCCTGGCCAGAGACAAAAAGCTGTTAAACCGGAGTCTTGTTATAATAGCACATTCAAGGGTAGATGTAATAAGAGTAGGAAACCTCAGTGAGGGAGAGGTCCATCACCCATTTGCAAAATGATTACTTTTTATCTGCTAGACTATATGCCCTCCCCTTCTGGTGAGATCAGGAAAGAACGTCTGTGAACTTAACCAGGTTTCTCATTACTTACTTGCAGACCTTGATGGAGGCCTATTTTCTCTGCTGTAACATGGTCCCCTCTCTCCTTGTTTCTGGTGTGGCCCTCCTACCCCATCTCTCTTGTTCATAATCCTTGCAATTACTGTGTTACATAGGTTTACTTTTGAGTGTCTCAATGTGGGCTGGGTGAGTTTGGTACTAGGAGCCACCTATTAGGGAGTACATACGGTGCTTAATTTTCTGGGTTTGGGATACTTCACTTAATATAATTGTTTCTAATGACATCCATTTCCCGGCAAATTCCAGTAATTCATCATTTTTGATGGCTGAGTAGTACTCCATTGTATAGATGTACCACTGTTTCCTTATCCACTCGTCAACTGTTGGACATTTAGGTTGATTCCATGACTTTGCTATTGTAAACAGTGCTGCTATGAACATGGTCGAGCTTGTGCTATCGAGGTAAACCTCTGCTGCATGGGGGGTTATTCCCAAAAGTGGGATAGCAGGGTCATATGGCATTTCAATCTTTAATTTCTTTAAGAATCTCCAGACGGCTCGCCAGAGTGGCTGTATGAGCCTGCACTCCCACCAACAATGTAGGAGAGTTCCCCTCTCTCCACATCCTCTCCAGCATTTGTTGTTGTTTGTATTGTGGATTTTTGCCATCCTGACCGGGGTGAGATGATATCTCAGGGAAGTTTTGCTTTGCATTTCCCTGATGGGGAAGGAAGTGGAGCATTTTTTAAGATATTTGTTGGACATTTTAATTTCATCCCTGGTAAAGTTTCTTTGAAGTTCCAGGGCCCATTTTTTAATTGGGCCAGTATGTGGGATCTGGGGATCTAAGCTCAGGTCTTTTTGCTTGTGAGGCAAAGGCTGAACTCTTGCAACATCTCCTCAGTTCCCCATAATGGTTCTTTGGAGACAAAAACAAACAAACAAAAAATTCTATCTCTGTTTTGTAGTTGAGGGGATCAAAGTCCACCCAGTTAAAGATAACGGGACCAAAGAAGGTATTGTTCAAACTGGAAGACTTTGAGCCTGGAAAGGGAATTCTTGTTCATTACCCCACACAGCAGGTGCAAATTAGGACAGTGCCCAAGCCCACGACATGGCATGAGTAATAGTCATGTTAAGTGATGCCAACTGCAGCCTCCCAGACACCCAGGAGTCAGAGCCAGACTCAGCCAGAGATGTGCCCATCTCAGTCATCTGTACTTTCCACTGTCTCTGGGAGTTGCCTCCCCCACTGCATCCAAAGCACACAGCTAACAGGGGTAGGAAAGTAAATGCCAGAGTTTACAGTAAGTGCACCTGTAAACTGTAAGCACATATGCAGACAAGGCGGGAAGGGAATAAATTGGGATGATTTTGTCCTTTGGGTATTTATTTATTTACTTATTTTATATGCATTCCTCTGTGTGTGTGTGTATGTGTGTGTGTGTGTGTGTGTGTGTGTTGGTGTGCGTGACTCTGGAACCCAAGAGTGACATCAGGAATCATCCTGGATTGCTCTAACTCCTTTTTGCTTTGTTCTGGGATTCCCCAGGCTGTGGATTTCATGGCTGAAGTGTAGGCTGTCGCCATTTCCACCCGGAGTTTTTTACATGGAATCTGGGATCCAAACTCAGACATTTCTGCTTATGAAGCAGAGGCTTAGCGTCTGAGCTATCTCTCCAGCCAAAGGCAATACATCTTTAAAGAAACAAAAAATAGCTACAAAATCCAGAGGGAAGAGCTTTCTCTGGTGATAGACCTCCCATGTCAGACATTGCAGGTAGGCAGCCTAGAAGACATGAGGCTGAGTTGTGAATGCAGAGGAAGCTCCCAGTTGAACGCTCTTGTGTGGATGTCCCAGGAACTGTCTGTCTGCAGCTACTTTCTGCCAACAGGGATCCAACCATGAAAGTAAACAGGAGTGATTAACTGGGCACTAAGTGGAGGTGTGGCACGGTGTCACTAAATCCTGCCAGAGAAATGGAATTGGTGGAAGGATTCTGAAGCTGGCTCATCCCCTGCAAAGCACCTGCAGTAGGTTAACAGTCCCTCAGGTGGGTGTACTGCTGCTCACCAAGACCACCAGAACTGCTTCTCCCTGTTTGCTGAAGCACTATTTCAAGCCTGCAGATACATTGCCAGAGACGAAGGTTTGTGTCCGGTCTGCTGATGGGATTGGCTTAAGGCAGGAAGTCCGGAGAAAAGTTTGTAAAGATGAATTAGAGCTGCAGATAAGCTTATTAGGGTTGTCTTGAGAGTATGGCAGAAGGCACAGCGAGTGGGAAGACAGCCTTTATGGGAGAGAGGGGTTCAAGGACTTTGTAAAGGGGCTGGGCAGATAGTACAGGAGCTAAAGACTTTGCCTTTCAAGCAAAAGGACCTGAATTCAGATCTTCAGATCCCACGCAAATATGCCAGGCAGCTATGTCAGTGCCAATATGGGTCCTGGAAAGTAGAGCTTGGGAAAACCCAGGACAAAGCATTAAGGAGGTAGAGCAACCTAGGATGATTCCCCATTTAAGTGCCCTTTTGCACACACACACACCAGAGAGAGAGAGAGAGAGAGAGAGAGAGAGAGAGAGAGAGAGAGAGAGAGAGAGAGAAATCCATATGATCCTTTCTTTGTTAAACTGTCCTTGGGACACACTTCAGAATGCACTGGAAAGCAGTGAAGCTGACATGGAGAGAGAAGCGAGCAGCATCCTGGGCCAACACAGTCACCCTGCGCAGCTTCCAGCAGCTGGTCTTGGCAGCTGCCGTATGAACAGGCCGCAGGCAAGTTCCCGGGGTAAAAGGTGCACCCTGGGTGCGGCAGGCAGCTTCCTAGGGACGGTTCACCCCTGTGCTTCGGCTCCACTCAGCTTACTGCTGCTGAGTCATAAGCAGCTTCAATCTGTCCGCAAAAAAAGCTCTTGCAACACGCAGTGCCAGGCTGCCAGGTAAACAGCCAGTGTGTATGCCCAGAGCTGTGCTTACGTCTGTCTTCCAGGGAAGCCTCCCTCCTGCTTGGCCTCCAGGCTGGGCCTCCACCCTGCCTCCCTGTCTTGCTCTCTGAGGTTGCCTCGTTCTTCCCTGGGAACCAGGTCAAGAGCCCTGACTGGTGGGTGTCATGGGGTAGGAATCAAGGCCCTGCCAGGAGGAGGCAGGAGACACGGGCCAAGCAAATCAGTAAGGTTAATTGAATTATTTATCTGCTCGATTGCTATTATCTACGAAGTGAGGAATCAGCATATGATGGGTCATCACTTTGTGGGAGAAGTTTAGGTAGGAAGAAACCATAATTTGGTCGACAGAGACTCAGAATTGAATTTAATTTCACACATGTGAAAACTTCAAATGGGGGGAAAGATGGCTGCCCTTTCTGTCTGGTGGTCGCACAGAGATATTTGATCTCTTTTGGTGGTCCACGAGTTTCAGAATGACTGAGTGTGTTGAAGGCCAGACGGAGACCCTTCAACGCTGACCTGCGTTTCTCTTCTGGACTCACATCCATTTGATGCAGCTGAACATTCATGGCCGTGAAGAACCCCAGGGTTTACAAAGGCAAATCTACATCCTTGTCTTCAGGATCTGCATTCATGGTATGACATAATATTCAAAAAATGATATGGTGTGGTTACCCAAGGCCTAGGATTAAAGCATTCATGCTGCTGGAAGAAACAGGGGATCCAGGAATGTTTCCCCAAGCTAAGGTTTCACACAGGATACGTAGGGTGGATTCTCCAGCTGTGGTCTACTCAGAGGCCTTAGCGCTAGCTTTTTGTGATCCTGCTGCTGAACACAAATGCTAAATTCATTTGCAACATTTAGTAAAAAGAATTCCCTGATGTCACTGGAGGACTCACTCCTGGTTTCTTACTGCTCCTACTTTGCTGACAGGGTTCATGGCCTTTGCCCTTTATGAAGCGGTTCAAGGGGTCACCCGAGTGACCGAGTGACTTACTTGGTAAGTAAGAAAGAGCAGCACATTGGCCGCCGTGGTAAGATGCAGAGCTTTGTTATTCTCCCAAATTTTCTCTTTTAAAATTGCCATATTTCTCTAGAGTAAAGATCATTTCTTTATTCATCTTTATCTTCAATTACCACCTGCCCTTTTGCTTCCTTCTTTTCCACCATGTACTGAATATCTACAAAGTAAGCATTGAAAGATGACTGACACACGACTTAGGAGTGGGTCCAATTTGAATGCATCTGGGTGTGTGTTTGGTTGTGGGGAGCAGAGGATGTGGGAACCTGAGGTCTCCAACCTTGGGTAGGAGATGGATTAAAGAGATGGTTGTCAAAGGAGCTGCCCCAGGCAAAGAGCTAGAGCTAGACGAGGGGGCACGACAGTCTCCTAGGGTTGCTGTAGCAAAGAGTCATAAGCTGATGGGTTAAATCATCAAAAGAGTAAGACCATGGTATCAGCAGGCCCGTGTTCTCTTTAACTGAGAGGTAAATCCATCTGCTTCTCTTTTAGCTTATGGATATTTCTGGCAGTTGCTGGCCTTCCTTGGCTTGTAGATGCTTCTTCTGTCTTTGTGCCTGTCTTCATATGGCCTTGCCTCTCTGTGTGTTTGCCTGTGGCTCTTCTTTTGTATGTTATGTTATGTTGCGTTACATTATGTTATTTATTTATTTATTCATTTATTTATTGTGTATGTCCGTGTGTATCAGAGGTTAGTGTGTGTGCCTGTGGAGCACAAAAGGTGAATTTGGGAATCATCCTGGATTGCTCTACCTTCTTTTTGCTTTTGCTCTGAGGTTTATCAGGCTTCACTTTCTAGAGTTGGAAGTTCAGGCCAGTCACTGCCATTTCTGCTGAAGGTTTTTACATGGGATCTGGGATCTGAACTCAGGTCCTTTTGCTCGTAAGGCAAAAACTTAATCCCTTCACCATCTCTCCAACTCGTGTGGCTCTTCTAATAAAGACTCTAGTCACAGTGTTTCCTAACTCACTATCTTCACTTGATCTCATCTAAATCTAAATCTCATTCCAAATAAGGTCTTATTTATAGATGCGAGGAGTATGGACTTTAATTAATGACATGATCTTTGGAAAAAATTCATTTTTTTCTTGTGTATGAGAACTGAGCGATAGATCGCAAAATTTCTATGAAGAATCTCAACTTCTTGTGTGATCTTTGAAAATTAACTATGCAGGCAATGGGTGCAGATGCTTAAAAGTGACAACAGAAATTGTGTGTGTGTTATGCACATGTATTTTTGTGCGTGTGTGTATATGTGTATGTATGTATGTGTGCATATATGTCTGTGTGTTGTGCGTGTGTGTGCGCGTGCACGCTGGGGACTGGACCTTTCCTTGCACCTGCTAGGAAAGTGTTGTGACTTTGATCCTCAGCTCCAGACACTGTTTTCTAGATGTCGTGTCCTCTGCAGCGACACTACTCTGTGCTCAGCGAGGCGCCAGCCTGGAAATGAAAGAGGCCTAAGTGCTCCCCGCGTCTTTGCCTCCCTCCTCGGCTGCTTGTAATGAGATTCGGAGCAATTAGAGATGGCGGGAAGGCGCTCCTCATCAGGGGCCTGCTGCTGGCTGCTCCATGCTACCTGGGAGAGATTCTGTGATTGGGAAGAAAGGGGAAAGAAATGGAGTTCCCGCTCATCGCTCGTGTGCAATCAAAGTGCTTCCCAAAGCCCGCTGCCGCGCCAGGTGCAGGTCCCCTGGGACGCTTCTTGAAAGAATGAGCAAGAAGAGATTTACAGAGATAGCATTTCAAAAGGAACAGCTAAGCCAACTGAAGGAGTGACAGAAGAGGAGTGTGTCTTCAAAAAAATCAGGGGAGAGAGGGAGGAAGGGAAGACAATGAAATCAAACAGATCTTACTGGAGGCGCTTGCTCTGCAGTGTTTGTGTTTTGAGTGACTAAGAGTTCAGGGACAAGTTCAAACTCACACATACAAGTGCAGTTTGAAAGCACCAGCGATAACACTGGAGGAAGTTTATAATAAAATGTGACTTCTTACATAACACGTTTTCCCCCCTTTGGAATGGAAGGTGCCATGTCTTAAAAACCGACCCAGGAACCATCACCGTATTGTAGCCCTGGAAATGGCTCCAGAGGGGATCCCTCACCTGCATTTTTCTGACTGAGGAAGATGAATATGGCTTTTTATTTTGGGGTGATACCCAGATGCCTCCCAGTGAAGTTCCTAGAAATCACTTCTGGGCATGAGAACAGTAGGCATCGTTAAGCCCTACTATGTGCTAGGGTTATGGAGAAGGAGGAACATCTGGGTTTGTTGCATGAAGACACTCATCTGCCTTGGCCTGTGGTTATTAAGGGAAATTGATAATTATCATAGAAAGTGTTAGGCAAAGCTAAAGGAGCTGTTTAGCTCTTCCAGTATTAGGTTGTTGCTGACAAGTGAGGAAACAGAGACAGAGAGAGGTTAATGCATGTCCAACAGAATTAGAGAGCGATGGGGCTGAACTAGGGAAAGAAAAAGAAACAAGGAAGAGAGAGAAGGAAGAGAGAAAAAGAAATAAGAAAAATAAGAAAGAAAAACAGAGAAAGAAAGAAGAGAGAGGGGAAGACAGAGAGAGACAGTAGAGGGAGGGAGAGAAAGGAGAAAGAAAGAAAGAAAGAGAGAGGGAGAGAGAGAGAGAGAGGATAAGAAACTACTTAGGGAGTCAGGGTTTGCCTTAAGCAGCCTGTTCCAGATTGCAGGCTGCTAGCAAAGTTGCAGAGTGCAACCAGGCTTGGCTTCCCACCTGCCACGCACCAGGCACTAGTACATTCATTCCTCTCAGGGGAAAAAGGTTGCTGAAAACAAAAGAAGCAGGGAAGTGCACAACAGAGAGCGTCTGGGTCCTGGAGACGGGCCAGGTGGTACTGTGGAAGGAGGGACGATCCTGTTGGTACCGACCCATGAATGCCTAGAGATTACTAGGCTGAGCGAGCAGTATTACACAGAGCCTCCTTTTAGGTTGGGTGGTAATTTAACCGTGAGGCTCAGGACAGGCCTGGTGCACTGATGATTCACTAATGAAACAGTAGATGTGGTGGGATCCTGGAGAATAAGGTTCAGAATGTCGAAGGTGACAAATGGCCTCTGGTGCCCAGTCCAACCGCTGGCTTCAGTGACATAGCTAGCTGTTCCTCAGTCTCCACAGGGAATTGGTTCTGGGATGCTCTTGCAGAGAGCAAAGTCCTAGGGGACCTTACATAAAATGGCGTTGCAGCTGCGTATAGCCTTCTCACTTCTTCCATGTGCATCCCATTGCATCTGCATCACGAATAATAGCTGCCATTCTATCTGATGGATAAGAAAGCCAGGCTGCACACTACAGTACACAAGTCAGCCCCAAGGGCACAACACCCCTCCCCCCCAAGTGTTGAAAACTTCCCTGGATTCCTTTAGTACAGCAGATCTGAGATAATATTATGGTAAACTTCAATGGCAGGATCATCTATTTATTTTTCATTCAGCTTTTATTTATTCACTCAACACATTTGTGAACATCTGTGATGTGCTATACTTTTATAGACGCTAGGAAGAGAGAAGGGGAAGCAAAAAGAAAAGACTCTTTGCTTTTACTAAGGTTCTGGTTTACAGTGGAGGCAGGGAATCAGCGAGTGTCATAAAATAGACACATTATCTGTGGTGCCAGCTGGCATGGACGTAGTAGCACTGAACCTGGGCGAGCGAAGCTTCATGCAAACATTCCACGCGCAGATTATCAAGCGTCCTCTCTGCAGCAGGTGCATCCGGGCGGCGATGATACTCTACTCCCAGACTGCAGTCTCATCCTTCTTCCCTCTGTCCTTGACTTGGGGTTCACTCATCTGCTGAACATGTTGCCTGTGGAACTGGAGTACCTCAGGCACTGCATGTGTCACCGTGGGTCCACCCCTTCTCCCTCTCCTCCTCCACTTGACTCTGCCCATACCCCAAAGCAAGTTTGGGCTCCTTGCTCCCCTAGTGTCCCCACCTAAAACTTGCAGAATATTTTTTAAACCTATTTCTCCCTTTGCATCAAAGCCTGGGTTCTGGCTGCCAGTCTCCTTCCCTTAAACGTGCTTAAGAAGGACGTTGGGGGGCTGGAGAGGTGGCTCAGGGGTTAAGCCTCTGCCTTGCAGGCGGAAGGTCCTGAGTTCGGATCCGGGGGCGGCCTGTGTTTCTAGTCCTGGTAGGGCGGAGCCTGTGAATCCCTGGGCAGAGTAAACAAGGAGGTGGAGGCGGTCCATGGAGGTTCCGGAATTCGCCCGAGGTTCTACACACACACACACACACACACACACACACAGACACACATACACACTTGAATAAATAAAAGAAAAAAAAAGAAGGACGTTGGGTCAGGGGGAGCTGACCCTTTGTCCAGCCACCCAGGACCTCTAGGGTCACTCTTGTTCCATCTTCCTTCCCTTCAGTGTCTCTATGTTTGAGGGTCCCTTCCTCGTGTCAGAAAGAGGGGCATGTAAATGCTCCGCCTGTTTTCTCTGTCCCCAGGGCTTGCGTAGCAATGGCTGTCACTGCCGCACTGCTGACTCCTGGCCCACAGCCGACTGTGAGCCCTCAGGTGCTTCCAGTTTGGGAAAAGGCACTGGTATGCTGCTCAGTTTCCAAACGATGTGTGCTAAGTCATGCTTCTCCTGGTGAGAGCGGGAGAGAGGCTGAAAAGACAGCACGCCAGAGAAATAAGGTCCCCCGAAAGCATTCTGCTTGCTGCTCTGGAGCCCTGGGTTATGTATCTGTGGAGTCAAGCAACTTTGAGTTGAAAACATCAAAAATAGGTGGTGTCTGTACTGGCGTATTCTCTTTCTTTTTGGGTTCCATAGAAACATACAGGCGGAAGGGTGGGAGGGAGTTGGAGGGAATGGTGAAGGAAAGGGAAAGGATAGGAGGGAGGGGGGAGGGAAGGATGCTGGGATGAATACTCAATATATTTATAAAAGTAAAAAAAAATGAAAAAGGTCTCTCTCTCTCTCTCTCTCTCTCTCTCTCTCTCTCTCTCTGCACATGTGGAGGCCAGAAGAGGATTTGGGGTATCTTGCTCCATCACTTCAGCCTGTCTTTGAAGCGGGGTTTCTCCCTGAGCCTGGATCTCACTGTTCTCAGCAAGGGTGAAAGTCAGCAAGCCCCACTATCCCTTTGTCTCTGTCTCTCTTGGAGCGTGGGCTATAGGCATATGCCAGATACCTGGCCTGTTATATAGACATTAGGATCTGAACTCTGGCCCTCATGATTGTAAGGCACACACTCTTAACCACTGAGCCACTTCTCCAGCCTTTTTTATTCTTATTGCTAGCCTCTGAAGCATACTGTGTAGTAACTACTAACAGAGCCTTGATATTGTATTAGGTATTACAAGCAATCTAGAGAGAATTTGAAGTACAGGGGAACATCTATGGAAGCTATATGCCAATATCACATTGTTTCAGATACAGAATTTGAGCGTTGTCATAGGTGTCAACTGACAGTTGAGGGTTTGAACTCTGGGCACATTTGTAGAGAATTAGTGGTTGAGTTAAGCCCAGAGCAAACCTGCAAGATATTGTGTAGCTTATGGGAAAGGCCCAGCCCATGGTGGGTGGGATTAGGCCCTGAAATAAAATACAGAGAGCTGGTTGAGACAGTTGGCATCCTTGTATACACTTGGCCAGATGTGCTGGTCTGGCAAGTAAGGATCATGTAGAGATGACTAGTTCCCTCAGCCCTGGGGTTAGTTCACACTCTCCTGCAAAGCTGGACTGAGAACTGTAACTGGACTATCATAAGGAAATAAACCCCTTGTTCCCTTAAGCTGTTTGATGGTGATTTATCAGCAACCATGCAGGCGAACTGCACAAGCATTCATGGATGTTTGCACAGGTGAAATTTTTCTTTCCCTGAATATTTTTGGCCCTCATTTGGTTGAATCATCTGTTGTATCACAGAGCTGATTACGTCTCAGTGGAGTGGCAGAGAGCAGCAGCTCAGCTTCCCAAGGGGCAGTGAGCACCAAGAGAGCGCTGTAAATGAATGCAAGCATGAGCGAGTGGAGATGTGAGCGCGGGGTCTGTGTATAGCCAGGTAGGTGCCTGGGCGTTTCCAGATCTCCTACACCTCGCTGTCCTTATGTGGGAGGTGTGCACTCAGTGAACTGGCCGAAAGAGGTGTGTTAGGACGCTGTGGAGCTTCACACGACAGTGGATGCAAAAATGCTTTGCTAGTCACATGCTGGTCTTTTTGTTTTTATTCAATTGTGCGTGCGTGCATGCATGTGTGTGTGTGTGTGTGTGTGTGTGTGTGTGTGTGTGTAGAACCACGGACGAATTCGGGAACCACCATGGACGCCTCCACCTCCTCCTTGTTTACTCTGCCCCGGGATTCACAGGCTCTGCCCTACCAGGACCAGAAGCACAGGCTGCCCCCGCTTCCGCCCGGTATCTGTACGTGGGGTCTAGGATCCGAACTCAGGACCTTCCGCCTGCAAGGCAGAGGCTTAACCCCTGAGCCACCTCTCCAGCCCCACATGCTGGTCTTTTTTATGGCTGTGGTCGCATCACTTGCTGCTTCTGACCTGCACCTCTCAGGATGGCGAGGGTCAGTGGTAAGGAGCCTCAAGAAGGGGCAACCCCAGGACGAGCAAGATGCCCATCAACAGCGGTTCTTAGCATCGCTTGTGCATGTAAACTGTTCGGATTCCATTGCCGGCTTCCAAGATAGCTTGAGCGACATGTCTGGCTGAGCGTGTCTGTTTTCTCTTTCTTGCTGCCTTTTAAGTCCTAGGTGACAGCCTGAGCAAGGGATGCTCTGTGTGGGCGGCTTTCCCTGAGCTGTGGTGTGTCCTGAATCATGCACTCCCACGCGGGCCTGTCTGGGATGCTGGTCCTCGGCGTCTTGTGCTGAGTATGCCGCAAGGCACCGTTTCAGAAGGAACGGAAGAAACCAAAGCCATCACAGGTGGAAGCAGATGGGCTATTTCACCACCTGTGGTGGGAATGACTTTGAAGCCATATTGGAAACTAGAATAACCCACTCTCACACTCTGTCTACAGACATCCTGGGCTACATCTCTGTAGTGTGGCCTAGTCTGAGGGTGTCCCGAGAACTCCCCAGATGATTTCCACATGCAACTGAAGTTGCATGCCATTGGGCAGAACTTGGGGGGGTATTGCTGGAGAGGACAGACCTGCTTGGGGGAATTCTATTAGGGCTTGGGAAAGATAAGGTGGAAAACAGACTTGATGCTCCGTTTCCAGGAAGGCTTAGAAAGTGGAGCAAAGAGGAGAGGAGAGGGAGGAGGTGGAGAAGACAGTTTCTCCTGAACCTAATTGAACTGCATGAGTGGTTTGACATTTGCCAGATTCAAACATTGAGGAGGAGTTGGAGAAATGGCTCAGGGGTTAAGACTCTGTCTTCGAAGGTAGCATGTCCTGAGTTAATATCCCAAGTGCCATGTAAAAACTCCAGGCAGAAATGGTGGCAGCTCGTGCTTCTGACCTTGGTGGGCGGAGCCTGGGAAATCCCAGAGTGAAGCAGAAAGAAGTTAGTAAACCGAGTGCAGCATGTTACCATCCATTCTGTGGGTGAGCCCCATCAAATCAGGTGAGAGCTTTGAGTCAGAACTGTCCCATGGGAGAAAAGACTCTGCTGGCAGATGACTTGGGACTTGAAATGAGAATTTTCCCTCCGTCTCCAGCTTCCTGGTCTCATCTGCAGGGTTTGGAGTCACTGATCTCACCTTCACAGGAACCAATTCCTTAAAATGATTTCCTCATCCTGTCCATGTATCCAATTGATGCCCTTTGTTTGGAGAATCCCAAGTAAACAACTGTGAAGTTGTTCCCCATTTTTCAAAAGAAGAGGGCGAGAGACTTAATAATAATGTGGCCGTGTTCACACTTGCAGTAGGGTATGCAGGAGGCAAGCACAGAAAATCTGGTTATAGCATCTACTTGTAGTAGCCAGTGCCCCAAGAGGGGGTTATGGTGGCCCACAGTTCCGATGACATTGACTTGCTTGGGGGCATCATTTCTCTCAAGATCTTGGCTCTATCATTTCCAAAACAAGGGCCATGTCCAGGTGGGCACTACCCATCTGCCTGATCAACTCTTGATAGTACCAGGCCCTTACAAGCTGATGCCAGATGGCCACTCTGGCGAGGCCAGCACAAAGATGACTTGGGTTTTCCAAGCCCAGCCCATCTGCCCACTGGGAACCATTTGCTTCAAAAGGTACATTTGTGTCTTCCTTGGCGGATTCTCCTCTGTCTTAGACACGTTAGCAGAGATGCAATATGACCACATACAGCCAAACATTCTGATGGATTATTTTCCTCTGTGTGTGTGTTATGTGTATGTCTTTGTGTGTGCATACACTTATGTGCTGAGGCCAGAGGTTGACATTAGATGTCTTCTGCCATTATTTTTCATTTTTTTTTTTGAGACAGAGTCTCTCACTGAACATGGAGCTCACATGTTAATTAGATTGGTTGGCCAGCTAGCCCGGGACCCTCTTATCTCTGCTGTGCCAGCATTGGGATTGGAGGCATGTGGTGCTGAGCCCAGCTTTTCACGTGGGTTACCAGGGATGCAAACCCAGATCTCCATTCTTGTTCAGCAGTCACTCAATGGCTTGAACTGTCTCCACAGCCTCTATTTATTCATTTTCTGCACGTCTAAATGTCAAACACTAAGCTGCATGCTTGCATCTTCATTGTCTCAAGCTCCTTTCTATATGAAGTCATTCAACACTTAAAAAAATTTTTTTATTTATTTTGTGTATGTGTGTATCAGAGGGCACTGTGTGTCCTTGTGGGGAGGGGGGAGGAAGAGTGACTTCGGGAATCATTCTAGATTTCTTCCACCTCCTTCTTGCTTTGCTCTGGGATTTCCCAGGCTCCGCCCACCAGGGCCAGAAGCACAGGCCACCTCTGTTTCCACCAGGTGTTTTTACGTGGGACCTGGGATCTGAACTCAGGACCTTCTGTTTTCAAGACAGAGTCTCAACCTCTGAGCTATCTCTCCAGCCCATCACTCAACATTTTTAATGATCTGCCTTGAATAGACCAGCTCTGCACAGATAACTTACGTTGCATATGGGGTCACATCATAGTGGCTGGTTTCTCAGCATTTTTCTCAGTCTACTTGCCCTCTGCCTGCACTCTGCAGGTCAGAGTCTGGCCTCTAGCAATAAAGTAGCTGGGGAACAGTCTCTGTGCCTTGGGAAGGACACCTGGGATTCTGTCCCCCCCTTTATCTCATTGTTCTTACTCCTTCCCTCCCTAGCTCTTTTTCAGTATCCCACATATCTTATTTTTAAATCATCTTTATGGAGGTATAATTGACACACAATAAACAGACATATTTAAAGTAACAACTTGATAAGATTTTACACATGTATGCTTCCATAAACCCGTCACCATGGTCAAGTTCATGAGTGTGTTTGTCATCCCCAAGGTGTCTGTGTCCTATAACCTCTTTTTCCCTCCCTCCTTCCCTCCCTCCCCTCCCTTCCTCTCTCCCTCCCTCCTTCCCTTTCTCCCTCCTTCCCTTCCTCTCTCCCTTCTTGTCCTCCTCCTTCCTTCCTTCCTTCCTTCCTTCCTTCCTTCCTTCCTTCCTTCCTTCCTTCCTTCCTTCTTCCCTCCCTCCCTCCCTCCTTCCCTCCCTCCCTCCCTACCTCCCTCTCTCCTTCCTTCCCTCCCTACCTCCCTCTCTCCTTCCTTTCCTCTCTCCCTCTTTTCCTTTCTTTCTTCCTTCCTTCTTTCCATCTTTCTCTAATTTCTCCAAGTATCAAGCTAGTCTCAGAAGGGACAGGAGTGTGGCCTTAGATAGCCCACAGGGGCATGGAGACATGGCTAGGTAAGTCATGCTGTACACCTTCTCTTAGAGTATTTGTAGTCAGTAGGAACATAATTAAAGTATTTTCCAAATTCATCATAAAGGACCCTCCCTCTTCCCCCTACCCCCAAATGATGTAGAAGGCAGGAAAGTGGAAGAAAGGGGAGGAATTAATGGATTTGTAGCTAATGACAACCCACAAGACACATGGCCCTTGGATTCCTCCATCTTGAAATGTTCCAGTTGGCTAGTGCTGTGGTCCAGATTAGAATCCTGCAGTCAGGAGGGTGGCCTGAAGGAGGAGGTCCTGCAGAAATGGCTCTGTCAATGCGACTTTGCACTCTGCACCCATCTAAAGATCCCTGGTACCATTCACCTGAGCTCCACTGTCTCTAGTTGAGGTGAATGACAAGCTTAGCTAATACCTCCCACAACTGGGAAAGGGCTCAATTCTCAAACCCAAGCCCTTGCAGAGCCCCTGGCCAGAGGCATAGCTCCCCACCAGCCTCTTGCTCTGAGGTCTGGCTTAGGCATAGGGGCTTCTGGGTGAGACCAGGTTCTCTGAGTGGGAGCACTGGTCTATGGTCTTCCCTCAATACATGCAGTACCTGGGGCTCTGAGTTTGACATGTGTGTGTGTGTGTGTAGACCTGAGGTTGATATTGTGAATTGTCCTTGATGACTCTTACATCCTACTGTCTTTGAGGCTGTTCTCTAATTAAACCCAAAGCTCAAGAGTAACCAGCTTGCTCCAGGGATTCCCAATCTCCTTCTTCTGAGGACAGAATTACAATCACCCAGATTTGTTTACCTGTGTCCAGGCTCTGACTGTAACTACACTGCTTTTCTTCACGTAAGCTGGCAGAGGAAGTAAGGCAACTGATCCAGAAAGCACCATTTTTGGTGGCTAATGACTGTGGAGGGTTTGTAGCATTCTGGGGTCCTGTAATGATTGCTTCATGCATGTCCTATCCTCTTCTGGAGTGGGATGTAGGGCATCCTTCAAGAGAGGTCTGTTCTCGACCAGCCAAATCTCTCCCCATCCTAAAGCTCAGGGAAATTTGTGGAAGAGGGGGTGGTAAGATTGTAAGAGCCTAAAGATGGGAAGGAGCAACGATACACAAGATACTCCATACAAGTTAGGGCTGAAGTAACCATAATAGGACTTTGCATGACCTATCACTGACCCCCCAAAGTCTAGCATGGATCACAGGCATTAGGATCCTTAGAGGCAAAGGATTAACAGTCACAATAGTCTTCCCATACTAAAGGAGAGCACAAGAAAGGGCTCTAGGCAATGCTACTGAGTCCTTACACCTCATTAGAGTGGAGGACACAGAAGGAAGTTTGACATTCACACTAAAGGATGCTCCAGGGATGGGGAGGGGGAGGGAGGCACTGGGAGAAAGGGAGGGAGAGGGAGTGAAAGAAAGGGGAAAAGTGGGGAGGGAGCAAGGGGGACCAGGGAGGGGTGGAAGGAGTGAGGGGACTGCGGTACCTTTTAAGTTTGTATGAGTGGGAAAATAAATTAATTAATTAATTAAAAGAAAAGAGAGGTCTGTTCTCAAAGGAATTTATTTGTTACTAGAAAAGATAATTATACCCTTTTTCCCTGAGTCCTGGCATACTTGACCCGCTGCTTCTGGAGCTTTCCTTGAGCCTTTTTGGCCGTTACCCCACTGAACAACAGTTGAGGGTATGCTATTGGCACTATCTGGGCCAAAGTCTACCAGGGATTTCAAGGAGTGCTTTTTGCACGCAAAGCATTGCGAGCTAGGCTCTTACTAATTGGCTGTACTTGAACTACGACATTCAAACCCGGCAAGACAATTAAAGCTGAAAATGATCAGCTGGGATTAAAAGGATTCAAAGGGTAATTGCTTCAGAATGAGCTGTGTTGCTCCAAGTAGCAGGAACGATGGTTGGAACTGGAATTCATTATATTGGGATACTTGTTTATTTTTTATAGAGTCTTTTAAAATCATTTGGAATTGGCCAAGTTGTGTCTTTTCCCAAACACTCTCGGGTTTGGTTAACTGCTGTGGATTTGTTTGCCAACTGCAATTACTTCTGTTCTTGGAAACCACAAAGGCACAAAACTATGCTCACTATTTATCAGTGTGATAAATGCTTTTATTGCCTTTGTAATAATGATGCCCAAATTTGTATAGCGCTCATAACAGTTCAAAATGCTTTCACATCTGTTATCTCGGTTTGTCTTCACAGCAACACCAGAGTGAACCAAGACTTGGATCTCCCTCTCAGAGGATCAAGCGAGAAGTGAACCATGCAACAGGTTAATAATGTTAGAACTCCGGTTGCAGCGGATGCCTGCCTCTCACTCAGGATATTTGTTCTGTTGAACTAGAGAAAAAGAAAGCAACTTGTTTGCTAATTAGGCAGGGCCCATAGATGTGCCACCAAGAAGTGAAAAAGTCATTGTTGAGGATCAAGCGGAAGTTGAGACTCTTTAATGAATTGACCACTTAAACTGAAAAAAAAAAGGGGGTGAGCGAGATGACTGGTGTGCCAGGAAAGGTTGTTCTGAGGCGAGGTAGTTGGAACCAGGTGCGAGGAATGGACTTTGGTTTGCAGTTGGCAGCCTTGTTTTGTGCCAGCCTCTCTTTTCCTGGTTCTGCATTTGCCAAGGACTGCCCCTTAGCCACCTTGGTTTCTTTGGGCAGTGAGTCTAGCCATGACCTTTACTGGTATCACAATCAAGTATAAGACCTGATACCAGGTCTAGGTACTAGAGCCAGACCTGAGAGACCCCTAGGTCCCCAGGCAATTTTCTGTTGACCTTGAATCAGCCATGACGTCATTACCACTAGCCACCTGGGTACATTGTTTCTCGAAGACTTCGCTGTTGTGTCTTCATATTGTTAAAAAAAGGTCACGTTCCCTATTATAACAGGCTACTAGAGTTTCAGGCAGACATCTTTTCTAGATAAACATAAGGTCAGAGAGCCACAGAAACCGGAGAGATCTGCTTCTTGTTCTGATACTTAATGTCTAGTTTGGGTGGCAACCCTGTCTTAGGGATAGATTTTTAAAACAATACCTGCTTCTGATCATAAAGCCAGGAGATACAGAAACAGCTCTTCTAGATTTTGCAGGCTGTAGTTTACTGTGGAACAACCTTGCAGGACAGACTGCACTGTTTCATGTGTTGTGTGCTATGCCAAGGAACTAGAATGCCTTCAAAGTCAACATATCAAAACCCATAACATTTCTGTAGAATAACAGTATGAAAGAGAGATCAGTCTGACTTAATACACCTGCAAAAATCAAATAGGAATAAATACAGTCCTATTTCTGAGCACGATTTTGTTTTGTAGCTCAAGATGGTCTCAGACTCCTTGATCTTCCTGCCTCAACCTCCTGAGTACTGCTTTTATAGCCATGGACCATCAGTCCCCACAGGACAAAGGATCTTAATAAACAGTTACTAAGAAAAGACACACAGAAGCCCATAGATCTGTCTAAAAAAGCACAAAACCAGTACTTATGAGAAAATGCAAATTATGCTGTGTGATATCACCTTCTACTTGCTAGAATTTCTTTTTAATCAAAAAGAGGAAATAAAACAATTGTTGGAGAGGATGTAGGGAAAAAAATGAACACAACATTGGTGGGAACATAATTGATATAGCCATTATGGAAAACAATATGGAATTTCCTCAAAAATTAAAAATAGAACTGCTATGTTGGGGTGTAGTTCAGTGGCAGAACATTTGTCTAGCGTGCCAAAGGATAGGGGAATTGATCCCTAGCACCAAAAGAAGGGGGTGCGTTGAACCACTGTGTGATTCTACATTCAAAACTTCTGGGTACATAACAAAGGAAATGAAATCAGTACACAGAGGAAGTATCTACACTGCCATCTTCTTTGTGGCATTTTTCGTTATAGCCAAGAGATAGAATCAGTCTACATGTTCACCAATGGATGCATGGATAAGGAAAATGTGTTGAAGCAGTCCTAGTAACTCTACAAAAGAAGGCGATCCTTTCCATTTCTAACACCACAGATGAGCCTGGAGGCCATTATGCTAAGGGAACAAACCAGGCATAAGAAGACAGATGCGGCATGATTTCACTTATACATGGCATCTAAAAGAGCTGAACTTATGGAACCAGGAAAACGGTGGCACCAGGAACTGGCATGCTGCTATAGGGGAGGGTGTTTGTGAGATATTGGTCTGAAGACATAAACTCTAGTTAGAGAAGAGATGTAAGCTCAAGAAATCTATTGCACAACACGGTGATTCATATTACTAACAAAAAATTGTTAGGGATTCAGCTTAGTTGTCAGTGGTAGAGTGCTTGTCCCCAGCGTGTGTATGTGCACATGTACACACACACACACACACACACACACACACACACACACACACACGGATAAAGCCACAGGGTTGAGGAGGTAACTCAGTAAGTAAAAGCTCTTGCCCTTTAAGTGAGAGGAGCTGAGTTTGAGTTCCCAGAACCTAGATAAAAGCCAGATGCATAGAGTAGTAGAGTTTGTAATCTCTCCTATAGGGAGATGGGAGGCAAAAACAGGATATGCCTCCAAAGCTCACAGTCTGGTATACACAGTCAAAAACAACAAAGAGATCCTGCCCCAAAGAAGGCAGGAGAGGACTGACACCTGAGGTTGACCTCTGACCTCTGTAACGCATGGTGGCATGCATGCACCTGCATTCACATGCATGAATGTTCACAAACACACATCTGACTTACTAAGAAAGATTTTAAATATTCTTGCCATATAAAAGAAAGGAAATAAGCAGATTGACTACTGCTTAGGTTAATTGGCTCAGTTTAGACATTCTACAATGTATACATATTTCAAAACAACACATTGTACATTATAAATATATGAATTTTATTTGTTAATTTAAACATGAATTTAAAATGAATTAAGAAAAGAAATTAGTTTGTCTCCAGTGGAGCTTGAAATCTAGTGGGTGAAGATGAACGCATACCAAGTGCTTAAGTGCTTCTTACCGAGTTCTCTCCTGAGGTAGGTGGAGACCCTGGGATGGATTATGTTTCAGTCCCATAAGATGACTTCTTCTACTCTTGTCCCCAGTTCCTAGTACAGAAGCTAAGTTCATAGAACTGAAAAGCTTTCCAAAGACAGCTTAACCCATCTATTTCCAAAGGCCCCCTCTGTTGTTTTGACCCTGCCAGTCATCGCTACCAAACTCAGTAATTGGCTCTTTCCAGCCACTTCATAGATCCAAGATTTCAGCTACAGGCGTACAGATGAGTAGAATGTTTACAAAAGAAGTCTCCACCACTGAAGGCAATGAAATGACAGAGGATTCTGGGTTCTGACTTGTCTGGATTTGAATCATGGATCCTCCATTTGTAACCTGAAAATTGTTGAGCTTTCTTGGAACTCAAGTAGTCCTAAAGAAGGGTGAATTATGTTGTTTTATTTTTTTTAAATTTATGAAAATCTATTTTATCAATGAAGAACATTCTTTCAGATAGCGTCTTGTCTATGTCCCTTGGTAGATTTCAATGAACGATGTCTTGCTCATCTGCTTAAGATCTCTCTGGTCTCTAACTTTTCCCCTCCAATCTCTGGTAGATTCATGACTTATGAGAAACTGGCATCCACACTTCAAGCATGACTAGAGGTAAGTCCATGTCCTCGTCTTGACAGTGGCCCTTAGAGTATTCACACATGTGTTTGGGTTCCTGTACTTGGCAGCAAAGAGACCAGAGCCTATGGCCTGTAGCGTGACCTCAGCTGTCTGTGTCCTGTCTCCAGGATGCTGTCGCCCTAGGAAAGTCCTTAGGTAGCTTAAAACCTGGAAGGAAAGCTGTGAACTCATGAACCAAGGTCTGGCACCCACTTGCCTGGAATAGATACTAAGCGTGTTTTCCAAGTGCACACTTGTGAGTGTCTCTGGATGTGCTCTCAGAGAGACCTGCTTCCTCACAGGTGAACACATCTTCAGTTGAGCAGGGGCTGTTAAACTCACAAATTCACAAGAATGATTTACATTCTTTATTAAAATTTCTCTATCAAAAATTCTGTTTCTTTCCAATCATATACCTTTTCTTATGTCTTACTTTTTTAAAAAAAAATCTGGGCTGGGATTTTGCTCAATTGGGAGAGTGTTTGCCTGATATGCATGAAGCCCAGGGTTCAATCCCTCCTCCCCCCAATACTACATAAAATCAGACACGGCGACATATACCTGTAATTCTAGCACTTGGGATATCAGAAGTTCAGGGACAACCTTGACTACATGGTGAATTTGTGGCCAGCCTGGGCTACATGAAACTCTGTTTCAGAAAGCAAAACAAATTTGCATACCTGATGATGAGATTTAGCTCCCATTACTTCTGTATGTTTGATTTCTCAGATTGTGAGCACTTGTGATTGTTTACATGTGATTACTGACCAATTATATTTCCTCTTCTGTGAATTGCCTTTCCTTATTCTTTGGTTTGCTCTTTTAATTGGGTTGTAAATTGCTTTGTAATGATAAATTGTAATGATACCATTACATTTTTTTTCTAGTCTGTGTACCATTTTTTTCATGTCCTTTTATTGTATCATTGTAAGATAGTGTTATATTTAATGGGGTCAAATTTGCCACGGTATTCTTTACAGTTTGAACTTTCTCTGTGATTCTGACCATTGGAGACTCCATGTCCCCAATAACTGACAGTTAGGGGCAGGAATAAGTGGAGTGACACTTGGGAGATTCCTTTGGGAGTTCTCATGGAAAGACTGACTATGAGTTTTCTCTTCACCCTTCTACTTAGAAAGGAGTCTAAGATCATGGCAAACTTGCAGACAACTTTCCAGGGACAAGTGCACCCCATGGGACTCAGTTTTCTTTCATGGTAACACTGTGCAGGACTGCAGTGTCGCATCATCAATATCAGGAGATTAGTTTGGCTTCAGCCTACAGAATATATTCAGATCTTAGCAGTAGCGTCTACTCTTGGATAAGTGCATTTATATAGTTAGTTCTAGGAAATTTTATTCATCTGCATATTCATTATCTATCCCATCATCTACTCCGTTATCCATTATCTGCCCCTACAATTGAGTCTCAGAGATGGCCCAAGGCCACATGCTGATTTAAGTCACCTTATGACATTGCCAGATAAACCCACCTTCCTTCCTTCCTTCCTTCCTTCGTTCCTTCCTTCCTTCCTTCCTTCCTTCCTTCCTTCCTTCCTTCCTTCCTTCCTTCCTTCCTTCCTTCCTTCGTTCCTTCCTTCCTTCCTTCCTTCCTTTCCTCTTTTCTGGATGACTTCAAGACCATACATTTAAATTTAATTTTTATTTATTTTTTGCCTCTGTGTGTGTGTGTGTGTGTGTGTGTGTGTGTGTGTGTGTATCAGAGAGCACCATGGAAACCCAGTGGAATCATCTTGGATTGCTTCTACCTCCTTTTTGCTTCTCTTTGGGACTTCTCAGACTCTGCCCACTAGGTGGGAAATACAGGTCACTGTTGTTTCCTCCTAATGTTTCGATACTTGGAACCTGGGATCTGAACTTGAGATCTTCTGCTTGTGAGGCAAAGACATTTATTTATTTATTTATTAGTTTTATAATCATATTGGGTACTTATCCCTGTTTCCCTCCATTCTCCCTTCCTCCCATCCTCCTCCCTTCCCTTTATCAATTCATTTTACCCCTTCCCACCCTTTTGCCTGGCTGCTTCTGTAGACTCCAGGGTTCCCTCTGGTTTGTCTACTCTTGTGGGGTTCAGGCCTCTGAGGCATATCAAGTTGCCCCTCCTTGGGTCACTTAGGGGAATTTCCTTTCCCTCATCCAGCTCTAGTCCCCAAGATTTCCACTGTGTGTTCTTATTTATCTTGAGTTCCTCATAGTCTATGGGTCATGTTGATATGTCGGTCATTATGCAGATCTGGTTAGGACAAGTCTCACTGCAGTGAGTTCCTGGATGCAGCAGTCCTTCCTTGAATAGTATGTCTTGTCCAACAGTGGATCTTTTATCTTTAGGTTTTTACAGTCTTTCCGCCCTCTCTTCTGCAAGCCTCCCTAAGCTTTAGCATGGGGAGAGATTAAGTTGGCCTTATTCTGGGTGAGCATTGGTGAAGCAAAGTCTTAACCCCTGCGCCATCTCTTTACAGGCCTAAATTTAATTTTTAAATGTGCAGTCATCCTTTGTCATCCATCCAGGTCCCGTGAGGAAGGGTATATAACACAGAGTCTCATGTATAAAACAGAGCAGTGGTTACTATACATATCCTCTATATGTTCTCATGTTTCTACACAGTTTCTGATACTTAGTACATTGCATATGCTATGTAAATAGTCATTATAATGTGTGGCTTAAAGAATAACAACCAAAACCTATACATGAATAATCCAGACAATTTCAATAATATTTCAGTTCCCAATGAGCTGAGCCCATGTGTATTAGTTACTTTCTTATCACTGGGATAGAGCACCTGACAGAGGCAACTTCAGGGTGGGGAGATTTACTCTCGTCCACAGTTTGAGGAAATATAGTCCATCATGGTGAAGAAGGGTGGGAGTTCATTGGGTGGCTGGACTTCACTGGGAGTAACAACTTGGTCCATGGCTGGGCGTAGCTTGTTTCTTGGTGTAGATGAGAGGCAGAGAGAAGGGATCTGATGTAGAGCTGGTTCAGAACCCCAGGCCCTGCCCGTACAACCCTAGATGTGCTCCATGTCCCTAAACAGTGCTGGCAGTTGGAGAGCAAGTACTCACCCTTGAGATTTGCAGATATGAAGGGTGGGCAAGGTCCTGTGTACAAAGCAGAAGAAGTACAGGCTTTGGAATCTGGTCTGTCTGCTCAGCTGTGCACCTGATGGGCAACCTTGAATCACTCTCTGCTCCTCGTTGATAAGAGAAGATGGGAGTGACATGTGATACCATACAGCTTAGCTCTACGATGATCAGCCTGTGTCCTGTGAGCTATAGCTACTCTAATGAACAATGTCTCCTCGGATGCCAACTTCGTTGCCCTGATTTTCTTCCACGGGAGCAGGACTCACTGCTGTGTGAGCGCTTGCTTGTCATCTCAGCAAAGCGTGCATCCTGGGTGGGAAGCTCTTTATTTTTGTCTTCTGCTTCCAGCTGAGCACCTAGCACGAGGGGAATCCTGTGTGGAGGCTTCCCAAACTCATGAGCTGGGAGGCCGTCTCACATCTCCCTCGTTTCTGAGTCTCACACCTTTTTTGTTTCATCTGCAGCATGCCAGGGATGCTGCTGGTCTTGGCTTCTCTCCCTGTGCCTGCCCCGACCCGCTGAGTGCCCTTTTAAAGAGGACTGTCACCTAGGTGGCGTGATGGCTCCTGATCCAAACCCGGGAAGAGCCCGTTGCATCCTTCCAGCCTGGAGAAAGCTATTCTGGGAAACAATCGCTCCAGGCATCTCATTAGCATAATCTCAGGAATTAATGGCTTGATTGATGTCCCAGGTTTCCCTGCAGTTTTCTATAAATGATAATGCATTAAAACGAGATGGAGGAAAGAAAACATGACACGACATATATTATTTAGGTGTCTGCAGAGAGGCTGACACACAAACACACACAATTTATCAACAGTCGTTTTTTGCATGGTGTTCTGAGCCCTGAGCCGCCAAGATGTGGAATTAATTTCATAGCAGGTGATTCTAGACTATTTCACATGGGCCATCTGTCGCTTCTTCATTTACCTTTCTGCTGTTACAATAATTAATCATTGCAGGCACCGGCTTGGCTCAGGAAACTCTTCTCTGGCTGAGAGCACGATGAGAGGGATTGACTGAATTGCTCCCACTAAAGCAGAGTGTGTTTGAGAAGCAGGTATGTTCCGATTTTCTTTTTCTTTCTTGCTTTTATCTCCAGCACCAGGGACTCAAGAGCTGGGGGCTGCTTCATGGAGTGCTCTTGCTGCAATTTTTCATTTCATTTACAGTTGGAGAAAAAAAAGAGTTTAGGGAAGTTACTCCAATGACGTGGCTTTACATAGCTGATAGGAGAGACTTGGGACTGAAACCTAGGTTTTTCAATATATTTTTTCTTGTTAGAAGCTGGAGACAATGGTGTTTTCTTTTCACTTTTATTTATTGATGAATTTTGCTCTTTGATGTCATGATGCATGTATACAGAACCTTCCCTTTATTCTCCCCTCAAGGTTTCTCAAAAAAATTTTTTAAACACTTTATTTATTTATTTATTTAAGTGTGTGTGTGTGTGTGTGTGTGTGTGTGTGTGTGTGTGTGTGTATTGCTCTACTTCCCAGGCTCTGCCTGACCTTTTTATGTGGGACCTGGGATTTGAACTCAGGGTCTTCTTGCGAGACAAGAGTCTTAACCCCCGAATCATCTCTCCAGCCCTGTTTCTCAAATTTTTAAGCCTTCATCTTTTCTTATGGGTTGAATCTGAGATGTTACCCACATGCTCATGCTGGAGCGTGTATTAGTTACTTTTGTCATTGCTCTGACAAAATACAAAAACCCACCTCAGGACAGAAGAGCTTACGGGGGCCTATGGTTTGACCGCCTGTGACTGGGAAGTCTGTGGCAGCTGGTCACGTTAGATCACAGGAGGAAACAGAGATGAATGCTGGTGCTCAATCTGCTTTCTTTTTTCCCTTTTTGATTTCTTCGGGGACTCCAGTCATGGGAGGCCGACTTACACTCAGAATTGGAAGCGCCCTCTTTAATTGTCCAGAGGTGTGTCTCCTTGGGGCCTCTAAATCCAGCTGGCAATGAAGATGAATGATTATAGAGTTATGGGTCTCAGCTTGGGGTGCTACTTGAGGGTTGGGAAGTCTTCAGGAGGTGAACCCGACTGGTAAAGGTAGATGGCTAGGAGTGGGCACTGGAAGGTTATAACTTGTCCTCATTTTTTAGTCTGGGTGATGTGAATGGCCAAGTCTGCCACCTTGCCTTCCCCATCATGCAGGACTGAAGTCTCTCCGAAACCACGAGTCCACGTGAATCTTTCTTTCCTTGCCTTAGTGTTGTGAAGAGTAACATCCTTTCAGTCATGAACTGAAGAAGTTCTTCCAAAGAAGAAAAGGAATTTCAATGTGAAGATAGCTCCTTGTATCTCATCATGAAACATATAGAAAACTCCCAAGTCGGATGACACAAATACATGATTTAATGATTCTCAAGGTTAGTATATAGCCAGCTGTAATGCCAAAGAACATGAAGATGTGTGAGTCATTGGTCTGTCAGGCTTGACAAGCAGTGTGACAGCAGAAGAACATCAGGCCATTTTCTTGAATGAGACAGTCACCTACTAACGTGCATTTATCTATTAATGACCCATATACTTATTGATGAACTAATTAGCCCATGCCTGACACAAGGCTAAGTGTCAGAGACACTATCAGGAAGCTTTGGACTCATGGCCCTAATACTTTAGTGCTGAGACATGAAGAAAAGAGTTAGATACAAGGATAGGAATTAAGATCTGTGCTATAGATCTCACAGATCTCTGTGCACAGAGAACTGGTAGCCTCTCTTCTGTGTGTGGACTTGAGTTTTAATGGGAATGTCACAGAGAAGACAATGTTAGGATTTGGATGTGATGTGCCTCCTGTAGGCTCCTGCATTTGAACCCTAGGTCTGTAGATGGTAGTGATGTTTGGGCAAGTAGAAGACACTAGGGAGGTGGGGCGTAGTTGGAGGAAGTGGATCTAAGGACAGGCCTTCAGGTTTACAGCCAGGCCTTTCTTCTTGTTCAGTTTCTGCTTCTGGATCATGAGGAAGCAGCCACATATTCCTGCCACTGCAACAGCAAGTCCTTCCTCCTGCCATGCCGTCCTCACCATGAGGGTATAGATGCAAATCATGAACCAAAATAAACCCTTCGTCTTCGACTACTTGGTCACACAACAAGAGAAGTACTGACTCCAGAGCATAGTCACCATTCGACCTGCAGGAGGGGCTGCCCCTGTGGAAAGTGGGAGGAAGGGAGTCCAGGGTGGAGAGCCTGGGAAGAGCAGCACAGCAGGTTGAGGAAGGCAGGAGACCTCCTTAAGAAGGAGTAGGAAAGAAAAGGGAGAGGCACATTCTCCAGGCCTTTCCTGTGGGTCCTGGTGCAGAGTCCAGATGTGAATCCTGGGAAGCCATCGGAAGGGCCTGAATAGCATCTGATACATATTCCATTGTCTCCATTTTACAGAGGAGAAAACAGGGGCACAGAGAAAAAGCAAGACCTCTTGGAAGCTATGTAAAGGCTGAGAGAGTAGCTGGACTTGCAGCCTTAGTGTCCCCAGATTTAGCATCCACAGATCTAAGCCAGGGCTCGACATATCACGACCGAGGGGTCAAGTCCTCCTGAATGCTGTTGGAAAGCAAAGGCACCGGAACATGGCTGTGTGCACACAGACGAGGGAAGGCTTCAGATGGCCCTACCCCTGGCAGAGTGATCACTCATGGTCAAAGCTGGCCAGAGGAAATGGTCCATCAGGCATCAGTGGACACTGTTTATGCTGCAGCAGGCGCTCAGGCACACGCAAGAGCAGACATCTCCCATTGGACTCTGGGACATAAAGGCAAGAAGGAACACTGGGGTAGGAGGAAGACTTGTTGGGAAGAAAGCAGGAAGAGGGATAATGAGATGGGGTGATGGAGAATAGTAATAAAAATTACATTGGAATTACAAAAATTTAAATAACAATAATTTTAAGAAATTAATTAATGTGTCCATTAAACTTCTGTCTTGGTCTGTCTTGGTGACTGTTTCCACACACAAAGGCAAAACCAAGTCTTTCTGTGTATATGTGTGTGTGTGTGTGTGTGTGTGTGTGTGTATGTGGGAGGTGTTCATGTGTGTGTAGAAAAGGACACTTTATGTGCCGGTGGAGGCCCAAGGGTGACTTTGGGAATCATCCTGGACTACTCTACTTCTTCACCGCTTTGCTCTGGGGTTTCTCAGGCTCTGCATTCCAGAGCTGGAATTATGGCTGCCACCATTTCCACCTGGCATTTTTATGTGGGATATGGGATCCAAACTCAGGTTCCTTTTGCTTGCAAGGCAAAGGTTTAACCTGCAAGCCATCTCCCAGCCCCAAAAGTGAGTCCTTTTGACTACTGATAATACAGCCTCGGAGGCCCAAAAGACTTACTGTCTTGGCCCTTCTGGGAGAAAATGTGTCATTCCCAGCACTGGACTGTGTGTGCCAAGCAGGGAGGAATCCTCTCCCCTTGCTTCTTGAGTTTTGCCTTCTCAGTTAGTGCCTGGCATTTAGCTAGCATGCAATCGCCTGCAGAATGAATGCAGAGTGGGAGGGACGCGCACAATCCAGAAAGGGAAGGCCACAGGGAAGCTCAGCCTGAGTGTGTGTGGTGGGGATGGTGGGGGGTGCTTGCAGGCCAGCAAGTTGATGAGCTGAAGCAGAAAGCAGGGGTACGCAGAAGACAGGAACAGGGAGTCAAGCGGGAGAGAGACCCCTGGGCTTAGATTTGACAAGAACTTTGAAAGCCGTCATCATGGAAGTGCTCAGGACCTTTAAGTGGCTGAGTTAGCAGTCAGAGAGGCGATGTGAGAGACCTGCTTTTCCAAGATGAAGATTGTAATTGGTTATTGATGTCCTATTTGTATGCTAATGTTGCTCAATAAAACAGCTAAACCATAATTAACGCTTCAGCTTCCTCTCAGGAAGGAACAGAAAAAAGATAGCAGCCCACGGAAAGGTCACCAGATTTCATAGAATAAATTATTAAATAATGGGAAACCCAAGGAGTACATTTTTGACCTCGAATCTTTTTCATGTTTTATTAACTATTGTGTGATGTAAATACCGAAAATGTTTACACTCTGTTTCTGCCATTTTCTTGCCAGCGGCAGAAATCTGGGGGTTGAGAATCAGCGCCAATCGGAGATACGTAGTGTTCGTCACTGTTACCCATGTGATCCAATGTCCCAGGTTTACTCATGCAGGGTGGGGACACTTGGGAGGTACTAGATTCTGCAGAACCCTGGTGAGCTGCTATGCTGCCGGATGAAGAGGCTCCTGTAACAGTTATGGGTCCCCTTCTAGATAAACTCATGGCTGTCATGAATGTTCTGGCAGAGGGAAGGTCTTGCTTGCGAGGGACGGGCAAGATCTTGGGTGCTGGGATAAAGCTAAATATCCCAGGAACCAGCTTGAATTTGTCATAGCTGTTAACTCTGTAGTTAATTTTCTTGTACTTCATTGTACTCAATTGGAAGACAGAGACATCAGAGGTACTTGATGCATGGAGTCAAGGCATGAGTGTGCCCAGATCATCTGGCAAACAATAAGTGGGTATTGGGCATCGTGGTTTGACAGCTTTAAATGTTCTCTTCAACCATCCACATGTTTATTAATAGCTTGCTAATTTTGTTTTGTTTACCTATTTTGCTTGGTTTGTTTTCCGAAAGAAGGTCTTTAGTGTAGAGTTGGCTTCAGACATGATGTGTAACAGCCCAGGGTGACCTTGAACTTTTGATCTTCCTGCCTCCATCTCCAGGTATGTTGGGGTGATTTGGTACTAGGGATGGATCCCAGGTCCTCAGGCATGTTAGGCAAGAACTCTACCAACTGAGTTATATCCTCAGTCTTGCTTTATTATATATATTTTGTTTTGAGAAGGTGTCAAAAGAATATGTCATCCTTCTGTAAAAAAAAATTCCAATTATTAGTCAAGGAATCAGGTCAAAGTCCATCAAAGAAATCCCAGAAAAAAATCGAGTCACTCACTTGTAGAACTTTAGTAGAACTATAGTAGAACTTACTTGTTCATTTATTGGGCAGTTACTGTATATTAAGAGATAAGGGTGGGTAATGAGGACATAGAATGGAATCAGAGAAATATTGCTCACAGTTACTGAGGCATCTGTAAGAGTTTTGGTGGAAAGGAGGAGAGTCGTCCTAACTGTGTTTCCCCAAGAACGAAATGATGTATCAGCTCGTTTTTAGTCCTGCTTGTCCTAGTGGTAAATCTCTGACCAGTTTCCTCATTTTATAATCGAATCTGTGATAGCTCAACTTGATTGTCAACCTGGTCGCATATGGACTCAGTTGAGAGACCCAGTTGGGACCTGTAGGTGAAGTCCTGCTCAGGAATGGGTGGTGCCTTCCAGCACTGAATGAAGGAGAAGTGGAGGACTTGTGTGGCCTCTGTTGTTCCTTCTTTCTGACGTGTGCTGTCTGTCACTCTCTTCTGCCGCTGCAGTTCTCTGCTGGGACCAAATGCGTTCCAATGTCATCTGAAGAGGGGAGACTCTCAGGAACCTTCCCAACCACTAGCTACAGCTTCCCTGACTGAGCAGCCTCTAGAGTGCAGCCAGCCACTGTTGGATTACCCAGTTCCTGCAGCTCAAGCCAGTCTAATACGGCCCCTTTAAACCAGCTATTCATTTTCTAGGTTCCATTCCTTTAGAGAATCCTAACACAGAGTCTAAGACAAAAATGATTTTGCCACACCCAAGGACTCACCATCCCCAAGACTGCATAACCCTTCCATAGAATCACTCATCGCCCGACAAAGCGGTGATCGGCGACTTCCAAAACACACATTTAAGTGATGAAAAGTCATAAGGCATGCTGTAAGCACACAGAGCTAAGTGTTTTAACATACCAACTCGAATGTTTTGTGAGTGCTTGTGTCTGCCTCCCCTTCCCTGTTATGATTACGAGGTCAATTTTAACTATAATGCCAATCAAATTTTACATAATTTATGACCACATGTGCATGGAATGAGATATTAATAACAATACGTAGTCCATAGTGCATGCTTAGCATGATGTGGTATCCTTGTGTTCTCTCTTGCAAATGTTGAGTTGCTGCTTACTTACAATAAGCGTTATTCATATCACCACTGCTGCTGCACGTATCAGATGTTTGGCTTTGCATCCTGTCGACTGTTTTCCAGTCCTATTTATTTTCAACTATGTGAAGTTCCACTAACAGCAAATGAAAAGCGAGAGTAGGCAGAGTCTGAGTAGTAATGTTTTGGCGGTCACTGAACACAGCTCTCGGCCATCAACAAACACACTGGAGAAGGGAGGTTCTGTGTGTAAATACGTTTTCAAGTCATTTGTGTGAGCTTTGCCTGTGATGTCAGGTTACATGTTAGAATTAATGCTTTCCTTTCTTTTAACTCAAAAAAGAACTAGACAGAGGTTTGCTTTCTTTATGTTTCTTTTTTTTTTTTTTTTTTTATTAAAAATTTAATTATACATTTTAAAAATTTTTTACCAGTTCCCTCCCTCCCCCCTCTTCCCCCTCCCCTTCCCCCAGTGCCTCCCCCCCAATTCCCAGAGAGTCCTTTATTGTGTGTGCCTAACTCTCCACTGTGTCCTCCTCTCCGATGACATATAAGGACCCAGTGGCATTTCCATAAGCCCTTTCTCTTGTTCCCCTTAAGCATAAGATCACTACTATGGCTGTCAATCCCTTGCCTCCAGGGGTCTCGGTGCCCTTATCAGATGCTAGACTTTATGAGGGCAACAGTGCGCTGGACATTGCGCAGGGCATGCAAAGTTCCATTATGATTGCTTTGGCCCCAACTATTGTTGAGAATCTTGCAAATCGTTGCTCCTCCCATCCTTTTGCTCTTACAATCTTACCGCCCCCTCTTCCGCAAATGTCCCTGAGCTCCAGGATGGGGAGAGATTAGGCTGTCCTAGTTCTATGTGATTGATATAGAGTCTCTGAAGTTCTGGATTGTGGTTTGTTGATTTTCTTTTGCAGTTTTGCTGCTCCTGCAATTCCCTTCACTCCATTCTGCTGGGCACTGTATGTCACCCCCTGGCCAGAGACAAAAAGCTGTTAAACTGGAGTCTTGTTGTAATAGCACATTCAAGGGTAGATGTAATAAGAGTAGGAAACCTCACTGAGAGAGGGGTCCATCACCCATTTGCAAAATGATTACTTTTTATCTGCTAGACTATATGCCCTCCCCTTCTGGTGAGATCAGGAAAGAACGTCTGTGAATTTAACCAGGTTTCTCATTACTTACTTGCAGACCTTCATGGAGGCCTATTTTCTCTGCTGTAACATGGTCTCCTCTCTCTTTGTTTCTGGTGTGGCCCTCCTAACCCATCTCTCTTGTTCATAATCCTTGCAATTACTGTGTTACATAGGTTTACTTTTGAGTGTCCCAATGTGGGCTGGGTGAGTTTGGTACTAGGAGCCACCTATTAGGGAGTACATACGGCGCTTAATTTTCTGGGTTTGGGATACTTCACTTAATATAATTCTTTCTAATGACATCCATTTCCCAGCAAATTCCAGTAATTCATCATTTTTGATGGTTGAGTAGTACTCCATTGTATAGATGTACCACAGTTTCCTTATCCACTCGTCAACTGTTGGACATTTAGGTTGATTCCATGACTTTGCTATTGTAAACAGTGCTGCTATGAACATGGTCGAGCTTGTGCTATCGAGGCGAACCTTTGCTGCTTGGGGGGTTATTCCCAAAAGTGGGATAGCAGGGTCATATGGCATTTCAATCTTTAATTTCTTTAAGAATCTCCAGACGGCTCGCCAGAGTGGCTGTATGAGCCTGCATTCCCACCAACAATGTAGGAGAGTTCCCCTCTCTCCACATCCTCTCCAGCATTTGTCGTTGTTTGTATTATGGATTTTTGCCATCCTGACCGGGGTGAGATGATATCTCAGGGAAGTTTTGATTTGCATTTCCCTGATGGCGAAGGAAGTGGAGCATTTTTTAAGATAATTGTTAGACATTTTAATTTCATCCCTGGTAAAGTTTCTTTGAAGTTCCAGGGCCCATTTTTTAATTGGGCCAGTGTTTTCCTTGGAGTTTAATTTTCTAAGTTCTTTGTGCACTCTGGACAGTAGAGCTCTGTCAGATATGTGGTTAGTGAAGATTTTCTCCCATTCTGTGGGTTGCCTTTGAGCTCGTGTTACAATCTCTTTATCTGAACAGAAGCTCTTTAATTTCACAAGATCCCAACTGTTGAGAGTTGGTAGCAGTGACTGTGCCATTGGATGTCTGTTTAGGAACTGTTGGCCTAGCCCAACCAGCTCGAGGGAGTTCCCTATCCTTTCAACTATGGTTTTTAAAGTCTCTGGCCTGATATCAAGGTCCTTGATCCATTTGGAATTAAGTCTTGTACATGGTGACAAGTACGGGTCCAGCTTTAATCTTCTGCATGTGGAGATCCAGTTTTGCCAGCACCATTTGTTGAAGATGCTGTTCTTTTTCCATTGGATTCTTTGGGCCCCTTTGTCAAAGACCAAATGGCTGTAACTTTGTGGGCTTATATCTGGGTCTTCAATCCTTATCCATTGATCTGTGTGTCTATTTTGGAGCCAGTACCAGGCTGTCTTTATAACTATGGATTTGTAGTATAGACTTAGGTTTGGTATGGTAATACCTCCAGCTGTGTTTTTGTTACTCAGGATTGTTTTTGCTATCCTGGGTCTTTTGTGCCTCCAAATGAACTTTGAGATTGTTTGGTCAACTTCTTTGAAGAATTGCTTTGGGATTTTGATTGGTATAGCATTGAATCTGTATATTGCCTTTGGTAGGATGGTCATTTTTACAATGTTGATTCTGCCAATCCAGGAACAAGGGAGGTCTTTCCACCTTCTGGTGTCTTCTGCAATTTCTTTCTTTAGGGTTTTAAAGTTTTCATTGTAAAGGTCTTTTACCTCCTTAGTTAGGTTTATACCAAGGTATTTCATTTTTTTAGGGGTTATAGTAAATGGCATGGTTTCTCTCAAGGCTTTTTCACTTCTTTCATTCTGGGCATATAGGAAGGCCTCTGATTTTTGCACATTTATTTTGTAACCCGCCACCCTGCTGAACTTCTCAATTAGTTCCAGGAGCTTCCTGGTGGAGTTTTTGGGATCACTCAGGTATAAGATCATGTCATCTGCAAATAGAGATAGCTTGACTTCTTCCTTGCCAATTTGAATCCCTCTTATGTCCCTTTCTTGTCTTATGGCTTCGGCTAAGACTTCAAGTACAATATTGAATAGAAGTGGTGAGAGTGGACAGCCTTGTCTTGTTCCTGATCGAAGTGGGAATGCTTCCAATTGTTCCCCATTGAGCATAATCCTTGCTGTGGGCTTGTTGTATACAGCTTTTATTATATTGATAAAGGTTCCTTCCATTCCTACTGTCTCTAGCGTTTTGATCATAAAAGGCTGTTGGATCTTGTCAAAAGCTTTTTCTGCATCTATCAAGAGTATCATGTGGTCTTGGACTTTGGACTGGTTTACATGATGAATTACATTTATTGATTTGCGTATGTTGAACCAACCTTGTGTGCCGGGGATGAAGCCTACTTGGTCCCCATGAATGATCTTTTTAATATGTTTTTGAATCCGATTTGCTAAGACTTTGTTGAGAATCTTTGCGTCTGTGTTCATCAGGGAGATCGGCCTATAGTTTTCTTTTTTAAGTGAATCTTTATTAGGTTTTGGGATTAAAACGATATTAGCTTCATAGAAGGAATTTGGTAGTGTTCCTTCCTTTGCTATTTGATGGAACAGTTTAAGGAGTATTGGTGTTATTAACTCCTTAAATGTCTTGTAGAACTCTGTGCTGAATCCATCTGGTCCAGGACATTTTTTGGTGGGAAGATTCGAGATTACTTCCTCAATTTCCTTATATGTTATAGGACTATTTAAATAATTCACAACTTCCTGATTCAATTTAGGTAAGTTGTGTTTACTTAGAAATTCATCCATCTCTTTTGTGTTGTCAAACTTCACAGAGTATAAGTTTTTGAAATATGATGTTATAATTCTCTGGATTTCTTGGGTATCCGTAGTGATAACTCCATGTTCATTTCTAATTTTGTTAATTTGGGTTTTCTCTCTCTTGCTTTTGGTTAGTTTAGCTAGGGGTGTATCAATCTTGTTGATTTTTTCAAAGAACCAGCTTTTTGATTGGTTGATTTTTTCTATCGTTTTCTTAGTCTCGATTTCAGATATTTCTCCCCTTATTTTGCTAATCTCTTCTCTTCTACTGCTTTTAGGATCAGATTGCTCTAGTTTCTCTAAAGCTTTAAGCTGCATTGTTAAGTTGTTTATTTCTGATGTTTCCATTTTTTTGACGTGGGCATTAAGAGCTATGAACTTACCTCTTAGAACAGCTTTCATTGTGTCCCAGAGATTTTGGTAAGTTGTATTTTCGTTATCATTCACTTTCAGGAAATCTTGAATTTCCTTTTTAATTTCTTCCTGAATCCAGTTCTCATTCAGCATCATAGTGTTAAGTTTCCAGGAGTTAGTGCATTTTCTCTTGTTTGATGTGTTGTGGATGTCCAGCTTTAGGCCGTGGTGGTCTGATAGGGCACAGGTTAGAATTTCAACTTTCTTGTATATGTGTAGATTCATTTTGTGGCCCAATATGTGATCTATTTTGGAGAAAGTTCCATGTGCTGCTGAGAAAAATGTGTATTCTTTGGTGCGTGGGTGAAAAGTTCGATAGAGATCTGTGAGGTCCATTTCTTTCAGGGTTTGATTAAGTTCCAAAGTGTCTCTGTTAAGCTTTTGACCTGTTGATCTATCCCATGT
Source organism: Typhlomys cinereus (assembly GCA_023101885.1). Classification (NCBI taxonomy): domain Eukaryota; kingdom Metazoa; phylum Chordata; class Mammalia; order Rodentia; family Platacanthomyidae; genus Typhlomys; species Typhlomys cinereus. Next base: position 15,914,209 of record JALPQD010000003.1, read on the forward strand.
AGAGAGGGCGGTGTTGAAGTCCCCAAGAATTATCGTTTGGGGGTTGATTTCTTGCTTTAGACGCTGTAGGGTTTTCTTAATGAATGTGGGGGGGCCCGTATTGGGTGCATATATGTTCAGTATTGTGAAATCTTCCTGGTGAATTGTACCTCTGACTAAAATGTAGTATCCATCCGTGTCTCTTATAATTTTTTTTGGTTTGAAATCCACTTTGTCTGATAGCATAATGGCTACCCCTGCCTGTTTTCTGTTTCCATTTGCTTGTAGAATTGTTGACCAGCCTTTTATTTTTAGAGCGTGCCTATCTTTTGTGGTGAGACGGGTTTCCTGCAGGCAACAGATTGATGGATTGTGATTTTTAATCCAAGTTTGTAATCTGTGTCTCTTGATCGGTGAATTAAGTCCATTAACATTTAGTGTTATAATGGAGAAACTATTGTTAATTCCAGACATTTATTATGTTTAGTAGCTTTTATAAGTATATTGCTTCGCTTTTAATGGTGTTATATTTGCCTTCTGTTCTCCTGGATATGCCTGTTTTTTTCTTCACGCTTGAGTATCAGTTCTAGCAGTTTTTGAAGGCCTGGTTTGGTGGCCATGTATCCCTTAAAGTTGTCTTTGTGCTGGAAAATTTTTCTTTCTCCCTCGATCATGACTGATAGTTTTGCAGGGTAAATCAGCCTGGGTTGACATTTTTGCTCATTCAATACTTGAAGTATGTCTCTCCAAGCTCTTCTTGCTTTTACTGTTTCGACTGAGAAGTCATTAGTTATTTTAATAGGTTTGCCTTTAAAAGTGACTTGTTTTTTCTCCCTTGAAGCTCTCATCACCAGTTCTTTATCTTGAATGTGGAGTGTTTTAACTATTATTTGCCGCGGTGTGCTTCTATTTTGGTCGTATCTGTTTGGGGTGCGGAATGCCTCTTGTATATGAATGGGCCTCTCTTTTTTTAGATGAGGAAAGTTTTCCTTGATGATCGTTTGAAAAATTTCCTCAGGGGTGGTATTTTGAGATTCTTGCTCCGGTATTCCATGAATACGCATGTTAGGCTTCTTCAGGGTGTCCCATATCTCTTGGATATTTCTCTCAAGTATCTTTTTGGCTTTAACAACCTCTTCCATTGAGCTGGTTAGTACTCCCACTTTATCTTCAGGTCTGAAATTCTGTTTTCTGCTTCATTAGTTCTGTTGATAAGACTCTCTGTGGCGTTCTGGGTTGAAGATAACTTGTCTTTTAGCTCAGTTTTAAACTCTGCTTGAGTTTGTTTTAACTGTTCTATGCCACTTTTTGTTTCTTGCACTGTTTTTCTCAACTCCTCCAGATGTCTGTTGTGTTGCTCTTCAAAGCGATTGATTCGATTATGTAATTCCTCCCGGATTTCCTCTTTCATAGTATTGAACATGGTAATGATCATATTTTGAAAGTCTTTATCCTGGGTGGGGCTTTCTTGGCCTTTTTCCGCGGGTTTGTTCTTGTTGGAGTCTAACATTATGGGATTAATTTCTTCAGTGGGAAATTTGTTTACTTGAGTGTTGCTTCTCATGGATTTGCACTTTGACTTTGGCATTGTCATTTTAACTCTTAAGATCTCTCAATTTCACTAAACTGAATTATTTGGCCTGGGGTACTGGTGGGCAGGGCCTGAACGGGGACTTACCTAGGGCGCGGGGTGAGGCCCGGCTGGATCTCGCGCAGGCGTCCCGACCGGTGGAGCGGGGGCGGGGCGAAGAAGGGAAGGATGGGCGCGTCGGCGTGGAGCTATTTAACCCGAGGGCAGCTGGGGCGGGGCCCGGGCGCAGGGGGAGGTGCTCCTCGTCGCTCGGCCCCCCGCGCGGCTCCGGCTGGATGGTGGGAGTCGGAGCCGGGTCCCCGTGGGCTGACCTGGGGGTCCTAGAGCGCGCGTTGAGGCCCGGCTGGATCTCGCGCAGGCGTCCCGACCGGCGGAGCGGGGGCGGGGCGAAGAAGGGAAGGATGGGCGCGTTGGCGTGGAGCTATTTAACCCGAGGGCAGCTGGGGCGGGGCCCGGGCGCAGGGGGAGGTGCTCCTCGTCGCTCGGCCCCCCGCGCGGCTCCGGCTGGATGGTGGGAGTCGGAGCCGGGTCCCCGTGGGCTGACCTGGGGGTCCTAGAGCGCGCGTTGAGGCCCGGCTGGATCTCGCGCAGGCGTCCCGACCCTGCTTTCTTTATGTTTCTATTTTTGATCAACAAGTTCCCATTCTATAGCCCAGGCTGACCTGGAAGTGACTGTGTGAGCCAGGCTGGTCTTGAACTCACAGCGATCCTTTTGCCTCAACCTCCCCTCCCAACATGCTGGGATTAAAGGTGCAAGCTGCCAAGTACAGTGATATATCTTTATACCTTTATTTATTTATAGTTTTAAAATATTTTATTTATGAGGGGGAGAGAGAGAAGAGAGAGAAAGAGAGAGAAAGGGGGGGTGCACACACGCATGCCGTTTCATGAGTGGAGGTTTCTGGGAATTGAACTGAGATTGCCATGTTTGTGAATAGGTGCCTTACCACTGAGCTATCTTTCCAGCCCGACATCTTTATTTTTAAAGTTCCGTCTAAACTTGTGTAAGAGAAATTACCCTGGGAGGCCATGAAGCTAGACCTGGTGGTGCACATTGTAGTTCTACCACTTGGGAGGCAGGAGGAAGATGATTGTGAGTTCAAGGTCTGATGAAGAAATCCTGGGCAGGAGAGGGCAGTGCTGGAGGCGAACATACTAATTTCTTTCTTTGTGGATCAGCAAAGAGGGCAAACATATTCAATGCATGCTCCATAAGGCTTTCCAGTTCTGTGCCTGTGCACACTGCTTGGAACTAGGTTGTGGCAATGAGCTTCTTCTATTCTGCCACCCTACATGCCTCATAAAAAGTAACCTCTGTTACTATCTATGAAATGCATACAAAGTCAGTATGCAAATAGCTTATAAATAGAACTTAAAAACCATGATTCAATTCTCATTTTTGCTTGTTTATTTTTAAAGGCAGGGTAATTGTGATAGATACATGTGTTATCAACTTGATAATTGCAGGCTGAGCTTTGGGGTGTGTCTGTGGAGAATTGATAGTTATGGGAAGCTCTAAGCAAGTCTGCTGGAGATTGTCTGATTGATGAAGGAAAATCCCGGCCCTGTGAGTGGGACCATTCCCTGGGTAGGTAGGTAAGATGGAGGAGGCTGGACCAGTAGTCTGTCATTCTTCGGCGTAGGTGGACAAACAAACACATGATCTGGCAAGGGAAGTTTGCTCCTTTCTCAGTGATCCTATGGATACGGCCCCTGGTGTTGGTATGAGCTCTCCCACCAGGCTGGATTAAGAACTGTAACCACACAGACCATTGAGGATCAAACACTTTCAACTTCATTTAAAGCCAGCCATGGAGATGCCAGGATAGCTTCAGGAAAAAGGTACCAGGGAAAATGCCCCGGAAACAGTTCTGGATGCAAAAGTCACTAGACCACAGCAGGCAGAAGCTCCAAGTGTTGCCTCCTGCATAAGTGTGGCAGGTCACCTGGCAGCATGCTTCCTTCTGCCAGCCGTGATAGCACTCTTTCTGATTATGTCTCCTCTTTGTACCTTATTTGCTTGAGTATAGGCCAGAGCCCACCTGAGCATATGAAAGGGGGACCTCAGCTCTGAAAGATCTGGCAAAGGCATGCTGCTCCGGGCAAAGGAGCTCACCAAGATTTGTTCAATGAAGACTTACCAAGCTTCCAGGGCTCTAACCACTAGGAGCTCGCCCAGACCTCTAGTTGCCAGAACGGAGACCAGCTGCTTTAGAGCACTTGCAGTAGCAGCTCACACTGGGCTGGGAAGCACTGGAAAGCCCCACCCTGCTCCCAAAGCTCTGGCATACTGAGACAGCTACAGCCACCTGGAACCTGAGTCTTTCTGTCCTAGAGGTTCATCATGGCACCTGCTCTCGAAGACCAGCCGCTTTGAACTTCACTCAGCTGGCATCCCCAAGACTCGGCTGAGAAGCACAGACCTGTGCTCTTCTGCGCTGAGTGCTTCTTGGGGCCATCACGCTGGTGGCCAGAGCCTGGCTAAGAGTTCACATCCCTCTGTTCTGTGGGACCACCTGCTTCCTCTTCCTGTTTTCCCATTTGCACTGATCCTCCTTTGCCATCCAGTGTTAATAAAGTTTTAAAGTTTCTTTTAAAAAAAAAAGAACCATGGCTCAATTAAAAAATGGGCCCTGGAACTTAAAAGAAACTTTACTAGGGATGATATTAAAATGTCTAACAAATACCTGAAAAAATGCTCCACTTCCTTAGCCATCAGGGAAATGCAAATCAAAACCTCCCTGAGATATCATCTCACCCCGGTCAGGATGGCAAAAATCCACAATACAAACAACAACAAATGCTGGAGAGGATGTGGAGAGAGGGGAACTCTCCTACATTGCTGGTGGGAATGCAGGCTCATACAGCCACTCTGGCGAGCTGTCTGGAGATTCTTAAAGAAATTAAAGATTGAAATGCCATATGACCCTGCGATTCCACTTTTGGGAATAACTCCCCATGCAGCAGAGGTCCACCTCGATAGCACAAACACGACCATGTTCATAGCAGCACTGTTTACAATAGCAAAGTCATGGAATCAACCCAAATGTCCAAGAATTGACGAGTGGATAAGGAAAATGTGGTACATATATACAATGGAGTACTACTCAGCCATAAAAAATGATGAAGTACTGGAATTTGCCAGGAAATGGATGTCATTAGAGACAATTATATTAAGTGAAGTATCCCAGACCCAGAAAATTAAGCGCCGTATGTACTCCCTAATAGGTGGCTCCTAGTACCAAACCCACCCAGCCCACCTAGAGACACTCGATGATAAATCTCTGTAATACAGTAATTGCAAGGAGTTTGAACAGGTGGGATGGGGTAGGAGGGCCACACCAGAAACAAGGAGAGAGGGGACCATGATACAGCAGAGAAAATAGGCCTCCATCAAGGACTGCGAGTAAGCAATGAGACATCTGGTTAAGTTCACAGACTTTTCGTTCCTGATCATCTACAACTGAGGGGGTGTGATCTCACCAGAAGGGGAAGGCATATAGTCTGGCAGATAATAAGTAACCATTTTGCAAATGGGTGATTGACCCCTCCCTCACTGTGGTTTCGTACTTTTATTGCATCTACCTTTGAATATACTCTTATAACAAGACTCTAGTTTAATAGTTTTTATCTCTGGCCAAGGGGTGACATCCAATACCCATCAGGATGGAGCATTGCAGGAGCAGCAAAACCACAAAAGAAAATCAACAAACCATAATCCAGAACTTCAGAGACTCTATATCAACCACCTAGAACTAGGCCAGCCTAATCTCTCCCCATCCTGAAGCTCAGGGACATTTGCGGAAGAGGGGGCAGTAAGATTGTAAGAGCACAAGGATGAGAGGAGCAATGATATGTAAGATACTCCATACAAGTTAGGGCCGAAGCAATCATAATTGGACTTTACATGCCCTGCGCAATGGCCTAACACACTATTGTCCCCACAAAGTCTAGCATTTGCTAAAGGCACCAAGATCTTTGGAGGCAAGGAATTGACAGCCACAGTAGTGTTCTTATGCTTAAGGAGAACACAGGAAAGGGTTCAGGGAAATGCCATTGGGTCCTTGTACGTCATCGGAGAGGAGGGCCCAGAGGAGAGTCAGGCATGCACATTAAAGGATTCTCCGGGGATTTGGGGAGGGGAGGCACTGGGGGGTGGAGAAGGAGGGGTGAGGGGAGGGCGAGTAGAGGGGTGGGGGGAGGAGGAGGGAGGGAGGGAACCGGTGTACCTATTAAGTTTGTATGAGCGGAGATAATAAAAAATGTTAAAGTCTCAAAAAAAAAAAAAAAGAAGCAAACAATCATGAGCCAATATAAAGTTCCCTGCTTCTCATAATCCAGTTGGTCATGAAATTATTGGCATTGTGCAGGCAAACTCTGACAGTAATGATAGGGACAGTCTCAGCATTTGCTTTGAACTATTTCAGTGTTTTGTCACTTGCCCTTCTCTGTCTTGTCAGAGACAGAGGATGTCATGTTTGTACTATATATAATGGATGCATTAGATATAGCATGAATGGATTATTCTTTTTTAAATCAATTAATTAATTTAGTGTGTGTGTGTGTGTGTGTGTGTGTGTGTGTGTGTGTGTGTATCAGAAGGCAGTATGTGTTGCTGTGAGGGACCAAGGGTGACTTCGGGAATCATCCTGGATTGTTTCTACTTCCCTTTTGCTTTTCTCTGGGCTTTCCCAGGCTTCACTTACCAGGGCCAGAAGTTCAGGTCACTGTCATTTTATCCTGGCGATCTACATTTTACTTGGGATCTGGGGTCTGAACTCAAGACCTTCTGCTTGTGAGGCAGAGTCTTAACCCCTGAGCCATCTCTCTAGCCCGTATTCTTATAAAACTTTTCTGTCATTGACTTACCAATAACTTCACAGTGGATATCATGAGTCTCAAACTTGTTGACCCTTGAAGGCTGATATGTAAGACTTATCTTTTTATTTCCTCTCATATGTCTAATCCAAATAAGAGAGGAACTTGGGGACAGATGGATGGAAGGTAAGGTGTCAGAGATACTTATTTCTCAGTAATTCTCTTCTAAATTGAATGCCACATCTGTTAAAGTTTAGATATGATCCGAATGACCCCAAGGGCACATGTGTTAGAAGTTTGGTCCTCAGTTCAATAGTGTGAGTGATGGTAATGTCTTTAGAAGTGCAGCCTAGCGCAAGGTGGTTGGGAATGGGCTCCTCAGATACGATTGATATAGTTCTGGGGGAAACCCAGGCAGTTTCCGTAAGAAGGAGTTGCTGCAAGTCACTCTTGCTTCTTAATTACACTCTTGTCAGGAGGACCTGGCTAGAGCTAAGTGGAACCTGGCACAATTGTGGGCTAAAGAAACCTCATTCAATCTTATATGGAGTCTCGGGAATCTTATCACAGTACCATTACACACACCTACTCGATTCCTCTTCCTGGTGACAGGACAAACCAAGTCTCCTCAAAGGTAACGTGGATAGCTAGAGTTCAATGTATGCATGCACATGTTCGTATGGCTTCCTTCCCCAGGTCCACCAACATTTGAGTCCCTCCTCATCCACTAGGGCAAGAGGAGGGAGAAGACCACCTATTTCCTAGATTGTGGGCTGCTGCCCCCACCTCATGAAAAGATGTCAAGAGAACTTGGAGATAAAATGGCTGTTCTTACAAAACTTTGGGTTTAATTCCCAGAAAGGAGATTCCCAAATCAAAAAGGGGAAATGCTTTTTTTGGCATGGTGCCAGTGGCATTTAAAGAGATCTTCCTTTATGGAGGCTTTGACCAACCATGAATGGAGTTCCCTAAGTTTTAAATTAGTCAAACTGCATAAATACCTGGGGAAATACGTTCAGCTTAATTGTATGTTGACCATCAGCTGGCTGTGTAGAAGAGGTTGAGTGCCTCCTGGCAGAGATTGCCCATATGTAACTAATCAAACTGGGCATTCACACCCTGACGCAGTCAGTGGGGCTGCCTGAGTCAAATCACACACCAGTTGGAAAGCATGAAATTATGGACTTTGTTTAAGTCTAGCTGCAATTTATCTGTGGGAGCAGCGCTGAAGGGTGACATTTGTCTTGGTGAGTTCCCCATTCATTTCTGGAGCTGGAGTTCATCAGTCATGCAGCTCAAGTGCATGATACATGCAGATGAATATTTATCATGCATGATGGAGTGTCCTGCTGGCAGCATAATACACTTCACTCCCTGGAACAGAGGCTCCAAACAGATTCGTGATGGACTGCCTGTGTAACACAGCGCTTTCCACCTGCCTTCAGGAGTACTTGGTGGAGAGTCTGTCATGTCTGTAAAGCATATCCACCTAGCACCCATGTCGACACTCACTTTGCAATATCATAACTTGTTTCTTTTTGCTGCATGTGTGTAGGTACAAGTGTGTGTGTGTGTGTATGTGTGTGTGTGTGTGTGTGTGTGTGTGTGTGTGTGTGTGTAGAAGAGGGAACCACTCACCCAGCCCCATGTAACTTTTATTATGAAAATAATTCGTGTTTCAAAAATAATTTGTTAGGAGTTGATGAAGTCCCAAGCTATTGGTCTGAGTTCGGCCAATAGTTCTGAAATTATTTGAATGTGATCTGTAGTGTGAATCTTTTCAGGTTAGTGTGCAAGAAGTGAAACAGATTTGGCCTAATTCACAGAATTCCTGGGTCAAGTATGCATTTCCAACATTGATCTGATGTGAAGTTAAGTTTCTTTCTCCAGAAACGCAAGATCAAAGGCAACGAAATGACAGCATCATATTTTTTTTCTTTTTAATATAGAAGTCACTCTTCTTCCCAGGAGAGCCCACAGAGAAATCACTAGAAAAATAGCTGCCCTGTGCCTATTAAGTTACCTTTTTTTTTCTCTTGATGACCTCTGGGAATCTTGTCCATTAAAATTGCATGGATGCCTTCTCCTCTCTTCCCACTGTTTATTTACACATAAAAAATAGATGATCCCAAAGATGCAAACACTAGATGGCCAAGGCTGCCGGAAACTTTCATGCAAATAGTCATTTTCCCCCCTTCAGAACCCTCGTGGTTCCTAGCACGTGAGTGTGTGTGGTTGTGGATGTGTGAATGAGGCTAGGTATTGGAGAGAAAGGGGTGTGGTAACTTAGCTTTCTTGTCTTCCATTTGAACAGGTGCCTTTCCTAGTACATGCCTGATGATGATCACAGGAGGCTGAGGATGGAAAGACTAAAGTCAAAAGTGTGACTATTGAAGAAGATTCACCTCAACCTGACCCCCGCAGCTCACAAACGAATGGCGATTAGAAAGAGGATGTGCATATCCAAATTGCATTCCATCGCTATTGTAGTCTAACAGCATTAGTAAAATTGTTGGCTGCTAATTCATCAATGTGGAAATGTGTCCATTTAGCTCAGGCCACACAAACAATTATTGATTTAGCTCCTCAATATTATTCTTGCTAAAATTGTCATGGGCAGATGGTCAGATCATTGAATTAGAGCTAAATCCAAATCTCTCTTTCCTCTCCCCCCCTACCCTGCTACTCCCTACCCCACGCTTTCCCATCTCCCTCTTCTCATCTTTATTTTATTTCTTTTTTAAAATTTTTATTTAGTTATTCATTCCTTTAATGTGTGTGCAGGTGTGTGTGTATCAGAGGGCACATGTGTCCCTGTGGAGGATCAAGGGTGACTTCTGAAATCATCCTGGATTGCTCCTTCTTGCTTTGCTCTGAGATTTCCCGGGTTCCACCCACCAGGGCCCGAAGTGTAGGCCTCCACCATTTCCACTGCCTAGCATTTTTACGTGGGACTTGGGATCTGAATTCATGACGTTCTGCTTGTGAGGCAGAGTCTTAACCCCTGAGCCATCTCTCCAGCCCCCTCTTCTCATCTTGATGCCCCTAAATGCATTTTGTGTTGTTGCTGAATATTTAAAGGATTTGGCTACTTGCTCACTGGTGACCTTAGGCAAGTTACTTGGAAACTTTGGGCCTTGGTTTCTCCTACATAAAAGGAAATGGGATCCACAGGATTCACAGACTTGTCAAGAAGTACAGAAGTCAAAGTATCTGTAGGGATTAAACTTACTGTAGAAGCGTAGCAATCCAGTTCTCATTTGAACTGTTACATCAGTTGGTGTATTCATGGGATTCTTACTGCACACTAGGCATTAGTCTGAGTTCAAGACACAAAAGTAAGAGGCTGGGGAAATTGCTCAATGGTTGAAGCATTTATTTCCCTCAGAGAGAGGTGGGTCCTCACAAGGTCTTCCACCCTCCACGATGAAATGCCCATGGGCCCAATCTCATGTGGGTAAACAGCTGCAAATCACTGTCATGTTCTGAAGGTGCAGCTTGGCGTGACTCCTCCATATTCCCAGCTCTTACAGTCTTTCTGTCCCTTCTTCCATGATGTTTCCTGAGCATGGTGGGAGTGGGGGTGGGATATGCAATTTAGATGTCCACTTAAGGCCTCCCACTCCACAATCACTTATGGTTGCCACTGTGACCAGTTTTGTGTCTCCATATTTACTGACATCAATTGCAAAAAATAAGCTTCTCAGATGACGGCCAAGATCTCCGCCAGTATGAAGATAAGTATTTCAAAGGCAGAGCATCTTCGATAAATGGTGTTGGGAAAACTGGATATTGATTTCTATTTTTTGATGAGATAATTTAAATTAAAAACCTAATATGTTATTATTCTCTATAGTCACATTGCTAATTAATAGATGTCAGAATCTATTTTTTCCTCCTTATTCAAACCATCAATCCAAGAAGAGGCCTCGAGCTATGCCACTGAGTCCTGAACCCTCACTAGTGTAGATGACTCAGAGGGAAATTCAGCACCCACATAAACATATTTCTGGAGGATGGGAGGGAGAAGGCAGGAAACACCAAGAGAGGAGAAGGGAGGAAGAGGAGGAAGAGAGAAGGAATGGGGAGGAACTGAGGTGGGGAAATAATAAGGAGGAAGGGAGGGGAAAAGAGGAAGGAAGAGGTACTTTATTGAGCTTGTATAATTAGGCAAAAACAATAATAAAAAATCTTTTCCCATCAACAGCTATTCATCCATTCCCCCGCCCCTAAGGCTCTGGTAACTATCATTCTGTTCTCCATGAGTCTAGTGATGTTTAGATTCCAAATATTAGTGAGATCATGTAGTGGTATTTGTTTTCTTTGCCTGGTTTATTTAACTTAACATAATGTTCTCCAGGGTTCATCCATTTTGCTGAACATGACAGGTCAACTTTTCTTTTAAGTCTGAGTTGTATTCCATTGTAGTATATGATACCATAATTATGCAATACCAACGTATCTATGTGTAATATATCTCACATCTCCTTTCTCTCTTCATCATTCGAAGGACATTTAAGTTGATTCTATATCTTGAAAAATGCCATAGTGAACTATGGAGGGTACATAACTCTTCAACATGTGATTTCACTTTGGATGCATCCCCAGAAGTGGATTGCTGGAACATGTCATAGCTCTATTTTTAGTTTATTTCTGGCAACTTTCATCCAGTTTTCCATAATCACTCTACTAATTTATAGTCCCACCAACAATAGTCAAGAGTTTTCTTTTCCTTACCTCCTTACCAACATTTACCTTTCATCTTGTTGATAAAAACCATTCCCCCAGTAAGAAGTGGCATTCTATTATCCTTTTAATTTACATTCCCCTAATGATTAGCCTAGCATTTACATTTATTGTTTTGTGACCAGATAAGAAATGACTTAAGGGAGGAAAGATTTATTTTGGCTTGTGCTGAGGGTCTGGTCCATCATGATAGAGAAGGCATGGTGTCAGGAGTGTGTGGTTGTGTGTTCACATCTTAGTAGACCAGGAAGCAGAGAGAGAGAGATTGGGCAGATACTGTCTTAGTTATAATCCTTAAGACACACCCTAAGCAACTTACTTTCTTCTTCAGGGATCCATCTTTTACAGGTTTTACAACTTTCCAAAATTAATGCCATTAGCTGGGAACCAAGTTCTTTGGGGAACATTTTGTACATAAGCTGCACCAAGTAGTAATGCTGAGGACTTTTGCACGCACTTATTGGCCAGTTGTTTGTCCTCTTTTGAGAATTCTCCTTTCAAGTTCTTTGCTCATTTTCTAATCAGTTTCTTTATTGCCTTGTTGACTTTAAGTATCTGAGTCTAGGTTAGACCTAAGTCTAGGTTACTAACCATTTGTCAGATGCAAGGTTAACACATGTTTTCTGTCCTTCGATGCACTATCCCTTCCCGCTGTCAATTATTCTCTGTGCTGTGCAGAAGTTATGATTGGCATTGGCCCCTTTGTTCATTTCTTATCCCCTGTGCTTTCAGAGTTGTACTGAAAGTCACATCCTGGGCCGCTGTCATAGAGTTCGGCCCTGTGTTTAAAGCTTTAGGACATACATTTGTCCTAAATTTCTTTACATGGTATGAGAGAAAAGCAGATGTCATTTTTATGCATGTGGATATCCAGTTTCTGCAAAATTGTATGCATGTGTGTGTGTGTGTGTGTGTTTAGTGTATATGCTCCTGACACATTTTCCAAAAAATATCAATCAATTGCTACAGTGTGGATTTATTTCTGGGATATCCATTCAGCTTCATCAGTTTATATGGCTTGTGTTTAATTAAGCCAATACCTCTCTGCTTTGAGTATAACACCTTTTCAGTATATTTTGGGATCAGGCAGTGTGAAGTCTTCATACTGGCCTTTTATTAAAATCTTCCGCAAGTGACCCAGAAGTCTTCTGCTCACATTCCAATGGATGGATCAGACAAGCTGATCCCACTGTGTAACTGGAAGAAGCAAAGAACAGATCACATCAAGCGAACAAGATTGACTCCCAAACTGCCAGCAGCTGTTTCCCCTTCTGCATCACTAAGGGAACCTTCGGTTTATTGGGGTGCAGAGTGCCATGCCCTGCAGAAAAATCTCTGCTGCTCTAATGCAGCTATGCCAACATCATTCCCCCATCAGTGAGTGGTCTGGTGTATAAGGTGTCTTCCAGACAGTTCTACATAGAAGCCTCCTTGCAAAATTCTAGAAAAACTAAAGTTAACCTCTCTCGATAAAAGAAGAAAGGTTCAAGAATAGTTTCTTTCATCCTCTCTTTCTTCGTTTCCTGCCTGGGATGCAGTTAGGTGACAATGTGATGCATTGAGCCACGGCAGCCATTCTGGAGTGGTTACATGATGAATCCTCTAAACCAAACCTGTAAAGACTTACTTCGGCCTCCCTTCTATGTGAGTGGGGAACTTTTAAATATTGTTTCAGCCTCCATAGGTCAGGATCTAGTACTTGTTGCTAACACAGTACCAGGGCTCTGCCTTTTCCATCAGCCTTCCTCTCAGATGCTGCCTGTCTTGAACCTGGCTCCAGAAACATTAAATGCTGGTAGGCATGGAAACAGTGCAGGTTTTCTACCTGTGTTCATGTGGTTCCCTGGAGAGATGTCCTCACATCTTGGCCATTAGCTTCTCTCCCTCTTTGGTGTTTTCCAAGGAGCAGACACATGTCAACATGCTCATCACCAAGTGCTTCAGGCATAGTTTTGTGTGGCACTTACCGGACGTCGAGCTGCCATATGCCTACCTCCGCTATGTGCCATGTCCTATATGTGACTTGCCCTGTGTAATAAGGGTCATCGCCTGCATTCAGTGATGAAGGAACAAAGGCAGAGGGCTTGGGCAGCTCCCTGTCCTAGTTAGATACAGGCGTCAACTCGAAGGCTGAGGCTTTGAGCTCTGGGCACATTTTATATTTGTAAAGAATTAGTGGTTCATAGAACTAGGCCAGCCTAATCTCCCCCCATCCTGAAGCTCAGGGCCATTTGCGGAAGAGGGGGTGGTAAGATTGTAAGAGCAAAAGGATGGGAGGAGCAATGATTTGCAAGATTCTCTACACTAGTTAGGGCCGAAGCAATCATAATAGGACTTTGCATGCCCTGCGCAATGTCTAACATACTGTTAACCTCACAAAGTCTAGCATCAGCTAAAGGCACCAAGATCCTTGGAGGCAAGGGATTGACAGCCACAGTAGTGTTCCTATGCTTAAGGGGACACAAGAAAGGGTTCAGGGAAATGCCACTGGGTCCTTGTATGTCATCAGAGAGGAGGACCCAGAGGAGAGTTAGTTTACAATAAAGGACTCTCTGGGAATTTGGGGGGAGGCGCTGGGGGATGGGGAGGGAGGGAAGGGAGAGCAGGGGGTTGGGGGGAGGAGGAGGGAGGGAGGGAACTGGTCTACCTATTAAGTTTGTATGAGCAGAAATAATAAAAAATGTATTAAAAAAAAGAATTAGTGGTTGAGGTAAGCCATCTGCAAGGCTGAAGAAAGGAGCATGGGGGAGACCCAGTCTGTGGCGGATGGGGCTTGGACAGATGAATAAGATGGAGAGAGCCGGTCAAGAAAGCTGGTGTATTGAAGAGAGGCAACTTGATGTGCCATGTGGGGGTTTGAACCCCCACAAGAATAGTCAAGCCAGAGTGAACCCTGGAGTCAATAGAAGCATATAGGCAGGAAGGTGGTGGTGGGGGGGAGTGAAAGGCATTGATAAAGGGAAAGGAGGGAATGGAGGGGGGGATGGAGGGAAGCAGGGATGAGTACTCAATATGCTTGTAAAAGTAGAAAAACAAAAAATTAATAAAAAGGAGGAAAAATCAAAATTAACAATGAAAGGCTACACATCAAACAACAAAACAAAGCAAAAAAAAAAAAAAAAAAAAAACAACCAAATTAAAATAAAGGAAGCTGGTATAACCAGCCAGATACGCCGGTCTGGCAAGTGAGGATCATCCCTCTTGGCTGTCCTGAGGATATGGTGTGGCCAGTTCCCTTGGCCTCTGGTGTTGGTGTGGACTCTCCTGACCAGCTAGATTAAGAACTGTAGTTAAGAGTCACAAACTGAAATAAAAGCCCTTGTTGCCCTTCAAGCCATTTGGTTGTGAATTTATTGGCAGCAGTCAGAGTAACGGCGACACCCAGTCACTGGTGAAGTTGCAGTTTTGCGGCAGGCCTGTCCAACTCCACGGTACAGTGGAGTTGTCAGTGCCACATACCAGCTTGGGGGGGGTGGGTTGAGGGCTTATCTGTGTCTCATCACCCACATAACCTCAATGTCAGCATGGCGTGAGGCACAGAGAAGATACCCAAGGGGTGGGAGCGGGGGAGGCAGGCTCGGTGAATGGCTGAATGGGGGCAGCAGAAGATTCCAGCGTGACGCGGCGAGGGAGACGGTGGTGGACAACTTGGGACTGCTGCGGATGCAACGAGCAGAAGCCGTGACAGGGAGAGGCCGAAGCCACAGAAAGGCCTGCAACCATCACATTCAGCGGGTCGTGCAAAAGTGATGAACGAAGGGTTCCTGCCTTGGGCCAGTGCTTGCAAGTGTTGCCCCGAGATCACCTCATTTTCCATGTCGATTCTCATGAAAGTATTGCAAAGCCTGAAGCCTAAGATGACGATACGGTTCCATCTTTCCTCGGGGCTACGGAAATATCACCAACCCTTGTGTGAACCATTGCTACCAAGTCTTCCCAGTGACGTCTTCTTTTTCAATAAGTAAGTTACAGCACATGTTTGGGGATGTGAACCAAGTCCTGCGACCTTGAGTGGACTACTTATTCCCTTTGGGAATGATTTTTCTGTTAAATGAGACTACTGAGCTCCATAGCTACTTCTCTAAGTCAATTTTGTCAATCTTTTCTGATGAGGTATGAAGATTACCTTTGCCAGTCTCTGCTGTTGCATGTGACTTTGTGACCCACATCAGGGCAGTGAGATTAGCAGAACTTTTAGAAGTCCTCCCTCAGCCTCCCTGCATTCTCCACTTCTCATCTGTCCTGAGCCAGTTGTGCGCATACTACCATTGGGGATGCATGCTACCATTTGGGCTCATGATATGGAGACCAAGACAGCGAGTGACATGGAGTCCCAAGTCCCTGACATGGTGAAGGGCCCTGTGAGCCCTGAGTCACAGTTCAGGAGAAAGAAATACCTTTATCTCTGTCACTGTTGCTTTAGAGTTTGCTACAGACAGCTCAATATTTTTATAATGTATAAACAATTTCCTAAACATGTCTAATGAGGCTGTTATGTAAAAGATTCTCAGGCCTCACCCTGAAATTTCCTAGTAAGTAGGTTGAGGGTGGGGTCCATAAGTACCCGGAGGTGATTTTTGTGATTATACAAGTTTTGAGAAACATAGAGTCAGATAATATCTGCCGTCCTCCACCTTTCTTCAGCAGGAGAGTGACATGTTTATTTAGGTATTCATATTAATACATTTATGGTTTGTATTTGGTTACATTTCATTCTCCACCCCATGGCAGCAATATGTAAAGTGTTTGAGGGGGTCGAGGGAGGAGTCAGGGAGGGAGAGAATTGCAGGGTAGCTGCCTGCTGAAGGCCAGGTGAGAGATGAGTCTGGAACCAAGATCGGAAGATCTGGGAGAGGGCAAAGAATGTCACATGCCAATTGTCTTTGGTGACTAACTCAGCATGGCATGGAAAGGGAGATTCTGGAACATTGCCAGGTTTCTGAGTTAGGTTCCTGGGCAGGTGGAATTCTTGCCAAATGGCACATGCGATCAGGAGAGAGGCATGGCACAGGTCAGAAGATGCACTCACTTGGATGCCAATGATGGAACTGCACAGCTCAATCTTTGAGTTGCAGACACTCCTTCCCTGGGCAGGGCCTGAGCGTGGGCTATCAGAGCTGATGGGAAAGGGGCAAAGAGTTCAGGGAATAGGGTGTTGTCCACACTACACCTGCTGTGGTCATGTAATCAGCGCAAGGGGCCGCAATAGCAAGTCACCGTATCTCAGTGGCAGAGTTTATTTCTCGTTGACAGTCTCCATTGGATAAAGGTCAGCTGCAACTCTGCTCCACATCCTCCTTTTAGAAAAGACCAGCCAGCCTTGGGGACACAGACATTCTGTGTGAGAAAAAAGGAGCATGGGTAGAGCCACGAGCCTCTATTTGTTCCTTCTTGAATGCTGCAGAGTTTCTCATTCACATCCCACTGGCCCAGCGATTTTGGTTGACCCTCAGCTAGCTCATTGTAGAGTGTAGAGTGTCTTCTCCCACTGTGAGGGTTCTAGGAGAGGCGTGATAGAAAGAGGCAACTGGTATTTTAAATATCAGTAATACCATGATTACTGGTAGTTAATAATGCGCCATACTATAGAAGTACGGTGGTAGCAACATTGTGTAAAAGTAAATGCCACGGAGATGTCCCAGTGGCTGGAGGTACTTGCTGTGCAGGTGTGAGTTCAGTGGCTGGAGCCCACAAAGAATGCTGGATGTGTAACTTATGTCTGTAAATGCAAGACTCCTACTGCAAGATGGGAGGTGGAGGAGACAGGAGAATTAGCTAGGAGCTTGTGGACTCAGTGCAGCAGCAGAATCAAGCAAGGTGGGAGGAGAGAAGAACCGATTCTTGAAAACTTGTCCTCTGACCTCCATGTGTGCTCCATGATTCCCGCACGCATGCACACACACACACACCACGCGCGCATGCACATACACATACACACCACGTGTGTGCACGTGCACACACATATACAAATAAATACTTAAAAATAAAATAACAATACATATCTTTGGGTATTGTTAAATAGTTGCATAAACTAAAGTGAAAAATGAGTGTGAAGAAATCATTCTCAATCTGTATAATCTGCATTGTATTTAAGAATCTGCTCCATTCAGTGTCTGCTGTAATATTTACTTGTCTGAGTTCATTATGAGCATTATGAGGATGGACAAAGCATGACATGACAAAGATAACCTACATCCTCTTTGTTGCCAAAACTCAATGTGTTACATAATGTGCTCAAGGTACATGGCTAGGATATGTGCTGGTTGGCAGATGGGTCTATCTCATTGGGCTCTGAAGAAGCTGTGGGGCTGGAACGAATCTGTCTTCAGCTCAGATCCTTCTCATGGAAGATACAGGAAGGAGAGGCAGAAGACCTCCACTGAGACCCATGCTCTCTCTGCTCCCCCATTACCCAGGAGTGGCTGCTTCGAGGATGCTGTGATTCTGGAGATAACGAGGCAGCTTCTTCGTGGTCAATGATATGGATGCAGTGTGCAGAAGGCACAAGATCGCCTTGCAAAAATCAGTCCTCCTTATCAAAGGGGAAGGAGATGCATATGGCCTGGGTCCTTTCGGGTCAGAACTCATGGGAACAGGCTTACTTTCCCTCCCTGAGTAAGAAGGGTGAGACTAGTCTGCACCCAGTAACCCAGGCTGTTGCTGCAAGCTGAGACCTTCAGCACTGCATGCAGATATTCAATTACCTATTTTTCTTTTTCTGACTCCTGGGTACATTTTCTTCTTCTTCTATCAAAGCCAGATTTGGATGTCAGGAAGCTGAGCATATTTACTTGTCTCAAGCATGTCCTTTGCATATGCCACTGGGGTTGACTTGGCTGTGATTGAGCACCTTCTAAAGGAACAGCTTGCCAAAGGTGTCACTTGTTATCTTTTCCTGTGTTTTTCTTCCTCTGCGTCACTGTGGACCCACTGGCCTTTTCTGAACTGAGAGGTGCTGTCTTCTTGTGGGAAGGTTGTAATATCATGGATGGTACTAAGAGCTGCATGCTCTCACGGCATCTAGTTTGAAGATAGCTGACTTGGATACGGAGAAAGCGTTGACATGATTCTGTCATTCAATAAGTATTTTTAATTTTTCTTGTGTGTGTGTGTGTGTGTGTCTGTGTGTCTGTGTCTCTGTGTGTGTGTACACGCATGTGTGTGTGGGAGTATGCAAGAGAGCATTTGAGTGTGTGTGTCAGTGGAGGCCCAAGGGTGACATAAGGAATTATCTTGGATTGTTCTTCCACCTCATTGCTTGCTCTGGGGTTCTCCAAGCCCCACCTTCCAGAGCCAGAATGAATGTCTGCTGCCATTTCTGCCTAGTATTTTTAAGTGAGATCTGGGAATCTGAATGCAGGTCATTTCACTTGCACAACAAAGGATTTAACCACTGAGCCATCTCCCCGTATCTCAGTAAGAACTTTATTGTGCAAGGTACTTTTCTGAGAATTAAGCTCTATCACATTAAATATGCCACAATATATGGGGTAGACACTATTATCCTCTTTTATGGTTTAAGAGACTTAGGGTTAGAATGAACACCCTAAAAACCATCCGGGCTAATAACCAGCAAGCCTGTTGTGCCAGTAAGATATATAGGTGTCAGCTTGACAATTGATGGCTGAGTTCTGGGCACATTTGCAAAGAATTAATAGTTAGGCCAAGCTCTTGAGCAAGCCTGCATGCGATTGTCTGATTGGTGTAGGAATACTCAGCCCACAGTGGGCGGGACCACTCCCTGGGCAGATGGTTAAGATGGAAGAAGCCGATTCAGTATAGTTGGCATTCTTCAGCACACTTTGGCAGAGTTACTGTCTTGTGAGTGAGGTTTGAACTTCTCTCATCAATCCCAGTGGACATTTTGTGGCCAGTTCCCTTTGCTCCTGGTTTTGACATTAGCATCCAAGCTGGACTGAGAACTGTAATGGAGAATCATAAGGAAGAATAAAACCCACTTACCCTAAGGTCTCAGTGAATTCACCGACAACACATAGAATCACATGGACACCTGGATTCAAGTTCAAGTCTGTCTGATTTCAGAACCTATCCTGGAAGCCCTTCTCAAGATAGTTCTTTTCTACCTCACATTGTTCTAGTGTTGCTCCAAGTTACTCATTCCCTGTACCTGCCCTGCAAGAGGACCACACATGCCTATTCCTTGAAGTGCCCTGTGTTTTTTCAGGACTTCCTATAGAAGCAGGGAGTATGTATCCATCGCTACTTAATACACTAATATTTTGGCTGCATGGATATGAACAGATGCGCATACACCATGTCCCTGGAAGAAGTTTTATGAGTCCATGCAGATGTTTACCAAATCGCCCACTTTATCCCTTTGCCAAGAGAGCGGCACCTGCCCTGGGTCACTCCTTCATCCTGGATCAAAGCATACGAAGACAGCGGGAGTGGAGTTACAGCTGCTGATGTCAGTCTGCATCTCACCTCAGCATGGACTAAAGGTGAATGCACGATGTTGCTTTCAACTACTGAGAGTGTTGGTGCTTTTTGTTGTTGCACCTATGTCTGACTAACACAGCTGAAGCCATGCGGCTCACCCAGATGTACTATGAATGACATCTTTTTAAAGTTTTTTTAATATTTTCACAAGCATATTGAGTATTTATCACAGCTTTCGTCCCTCCCTCCTCCTTCCCGTCACCTCCTTTCCCTTCACCATTCCCTCCACTCCTTCCTACCCTTCCACCTGTGTGCTTCTATAGAACCCTGGGTTCACTCTGCCTTGTCTACTCCTGTGGAGGCTCAGGCCTCCGTGGCATATCAAGTTACCTCTCTTCAGGCCACTCCACTGATATGTGCATTTCCCTTCACTCATCCAGCTTTAGACCCAAAGATTTCACTGTGAGTTCCCATTCTATGGCTATAATAATGCTACCTACAGAGCAGTTTAATGTACTATCTTCCTATTGATCTATTTCCTTCTCTCTTTTTTTAGGTTTTTGTTCTAGTTTATGGTAACAGGGATGGGTACCATTCTGACAAGTGGGCCTTGAGTCCAATCAGAAAGCTGTGGAGATTGATTTGGAGAGAACTGGTTGTCAAAACACTAAACAGTAAAGTTTCATGTTCATATTCATCACCTTTAGTATGCTACTGCCCCTGGTGATATGGAATTTAGCGGCTTTGTTTATAGAGCTCACACAGGCAGAGGCTCTGTGAGCTCTGTTCAAAACTGTGCAGTGTGCATCACATAGTTGATGAAAGTGTTTCAGAAGCACATTAAATTTTAGCTGCCAAGTTAAATCCTTATTTACTGCAGGATTTCTCTGAGAATTCAGTGCATGATAGTGGATGGTGGGTCTTGGAGGGAGAGTGAGATTGGCGAGCAGCATCTCACAGAATTATTTGACCGCGAGTCCCTCCTCTTTTCATGAACATGTTATAGGAACTGACTCTGGAATGTACTGGTTTGGGGCACAAGGAAGAGAAACTCTAATGTTCTTCTCTTGCCAACTTATGCCAAGGAATGGAACTTAAGCTGGATCATTGTCTACAGCTGACTGGACTTGGAATAAGACCTATAATTGGGGGGTTGCATTTCTGATCATTTCTGTCTTTGGCAGGAGTATCATATTGCTAATTGGCAGCTTTGCTTTCTTGTCTACATGAGGAGAAAGCTCATCTTCCTGTCTGACACTGAAGGAAAGAACAAAGGAGAGCGAGCTGTTGAGGACAGGGTCTGTGGCTTGGTTCCCACGTCCTGGGGAACTAGTTCATGAATCAGCACAAGGGAGAATGCAGCATATTCTTGCAGAGTGAATTATCAACATGTAGCACCAATCTAGTATGGACAGAGGAGCAGGATAGAGGGCTGAAAAGATGGCTCAGGGCTTAAGACCCTGCCTCCCAAGCAGAAGGTCCTGAGTTCAGACCCCACCTAAAAACATTGGGCAGAAATGGTGGTGGCCTGCACTTCTGGCCCTCGTGGGCAGAAACTGGGAAATCCCAGAGCAAAGCTTAAAGGAGGTAGAAGCAATCCAGGATGGTTCCCATAGTCACCCTTGGTCCTCCACAGGGACACACAGTGCCTTCTGATACACACACACACACACACACACACACACACACACACACACACACACTAAATAAATTTAACATAAAAAGAAGGGCAGCATGGAGTTTGGCCTCTTAAGATAGAACCAGATACTGCTCATCAAGAGTTCCCTTGTGGGCAGTGAACCCAGGCTCCTTAGAAGAACAGTGAATCTATGTAGTAAAACATTACAAGGGCTAGACAGTTGCTATTGGTTTAGCACCTGAACCCACCCACAGCCCTTCTTCTCTGTATGCAAAGACTTGTCAGTGAAAGAGAAAGATCTGGTCTCAGCTGTTAAAGCATCCTCTATTAGTCTCCTTTCCAGTGATAGCTTTAGATACTGACACTGGAACACATCCCTAGCCCATATGAAGTGAGATCAGTTGGATGTTTGGAAAAGTGTTTTTCAACAAGAAAAAAAAAAGACACATTTTCTCATTTTCCACATGATCCCTTGTGTAGATATCAAGCATATATGTGCTGTATTGCCATTTATAACTCTAGGAAAAAGGACCCAGGAGGACAGAGTGGCACAATGGGAAGCCCAGGTGCTTTGAGTGTGGAGATTTTTGAATGAAGTGGTCTTGGGGGTCAATGTACTCCGAGCTCTCTTGCTTAGGAGATCATGAGTGTCTCCATTATGCAAGTCACTAGTTTCATGTTCGATTACTTGCAGCTGAAGCTTCCTATTGGATAGGAGATGATCCAAAGAGGAGTGTTATGAGCAACTTATTTTCAGAGATCTCATGGCCTCATTGCAAAGATAGTAGGGAAATTACCAATGGGGAGTGCAAGCCACGCCTAAAAAAGTCTGCATATTCCAGGTGCTTTGGGGTGACAGGGAATGAGCTCTGTCTATGCTGGTAGGTTGGGGAGCTGTCAGAGAAAAGGTGGCTTCTTGGGTGGAGTTTTGAACTTGCCCTGCAGTTTGGGGAGTTCAAAGGCAGGGAGATACGACAGAGCATTGTTTGATTAAGATTTGTTTGGTTTGGCACAATTGGGCCTATATAAAGGGAAGGGACGGACCAGTGGGAATGTAGCAGGAGGAAGCAGGACCAGGAAGGACCCTGCGAGGTGCCCAAGGGGCACACTGTGGCAGAGGCGTCGACATGCAAGAAATAAAGATTTGTAGATATAATTTTTACATATTTATTCAGCCAATGTAATGCTTATCAAATTTCTGTTGTGTACTAGGCCCTGAGCTCAGGCTGAGGGGACCGTGTCGGGCATTGAAAGACAAGCTCTTCAGGTCCTGAATCCATCGTGACCACCAGTGGAAGTCTAAACGATAGACCAGACCTTGACACTCAGGAGTCTCCTATGTCTGTTGAATGAGTAAATGGGGTGAAAAATATTTTGGTTCTTTTCGATGTCATGAAAGGAAGAGAGGGGAACAGGCATTTGATGTAATATGAATGCATTAAAGATATGACTTGGGTGAATTTAATTTTGTGAGCACAGTTGAATGTTCTGGAGCCAAATTCTACAGGGATCCTTTCAAGTTACAAAACGGCACCTCCAGAAAAGGGGTCTGTAAGTGGAAAATCCTTTGCCAGTGCTGGGGATGTAGTTCTGTTGGTGAGCTGTTGCCTGGCAAGTGAAGAGTCTTGGATCTGAGCTCCAGCACTGGGTAGACCACGTGTGGTGCTGAGGGCCTGTAATCCCAGCACTTATGAGGTGGAGGCAGGAGGATCACAGGTTTGAAATGTTCACAGCTACACAGGAAGTTCCAGGCCAGCCTGGGATTCACAGGACTGTCTAAAACAAACAAACAAACAAACAGACAGACAGACAAACAAACAAACAAGCAACAATCACCTGCACACAGACAAACACAAATCTTTTTTTTTATAACCCATTCCCCCCCAATCATACAAGCTTAATAGGTACCCAGGTCTTCTCCCTCCCTCCACCCCTCCCCAGTCCCCCTTGTACCTTCCCCCCTTTCCCCTTCCTTTCACCCACCTCCCTCCCCTTCTCTGAGTGCGTATCCCTGTCCTCCTTTCCCCCTCCCACCCCCTGGAGCATCTTTTTGTGTGAATGCCAAACCTCCCTCTGTGTCCTCCACTCCAGTGGCATTGCCCAGAGCCCTTTCTTGGGGTCCCTGTTAGTATGGGAACATTATTATGACTGTTAATCCCTTGCCTCTAAGGATCCAAGTGCCTGTGATCCATGCTAGACTTTGGGGGACTGTTGACATGTCAGTCATTGCAAAGGTCATGCAAAGTCTGATTATAGCTATTGCAGCCCTAACTTGTGTGGAGTGTCTTGCATATCGTTGGTCCTCCCCATCTTTAAGCCCTTACAATCTTGCTGCAAGTTTCCCTGAGCTTAGGATGGCTGGTCTGGTTCCAGGTGATTAATATAGGGTCTTTGGTGTTCTGAATTATGGTTTGTTGTTGTTTTCAGTTTTGTTGTTCCTATACCGCCCTTGGCTCCATCCTGATTGGTTTGAGAAGTCACCTCCTAACCAAAGATAAAAGGCTACAAACACAAGTCTTTTGTGAATATTACTGGAATCAGAATCCTTATTTCCTTAGCCCCTGACCAAAAAACAAAAACAAAAACAAAAAAACTCCTAGGTACTAAGTATTTATGCTGCATATTCAGGAAGTAGATTAATGAATTAAAACAATTGTTCAACAGCACAGGGCTAAAGAAAACAATTCAGAGGACTAAATGTAGACGTGGGGAAGGGTAGGTGGCTCGGGTCCCTTCTTTTTCCAAGGAAGTAAATACATTGATGGTGTTCATCCTATCAAGAAACCCAGATTCCTCCTAGAACCTGGGACCGGCAAGAGTGGCCAGGCCATCGCCCAGAGACCTTTGGGTATATTCAGTCCAAAGTTACCACCTGCATAACGAGCTCCAATCCATAAGCGCTGACTAGAGAGAGACTCGTAGATGTGAGGAGAGGTCTTCATAATGGATGAACAGTCATAAAGTGGCTGCAAGGGCTCTGGGCTTCTGCACTGACGGCCAGGGCTAAAGCTGAAAATAGGGAGACACTAAAGTGTTTTCAGTGTTAGACCTCACTGCACTGGGAGCTCGTGGCTATGATCTGCACAACCATTTTTCAAATCAACAGGCCCCAGGATGAGCTGAAGGAACTGAAGTGTTGTGCCTGTAACCAAATGCTTCTGGGCAATAAATCTAGGAAGGGGCAAAGCTGAGATTTTGTTTCCTAATTTTTAAGTTTTTAGTTTTTAGTTTTACAAGCATATTGAGTATTAACCCCTGCTTCCCTTCATCCCCCCTTTCTTCTCTCTTCCTTCCCCTCACCAATCCATCTCACTATCTCTCACCCTCCTGCCTGGCCGCTTCTATGGACTCCAGTGTTTCCTCTGTCTTGTCTACTTTTATGGGAGTTCTGGCCTTTATGGCATACCAAGTTACCCCTCCTTGGGCAACTCCACTGATAGAGGCGTTTCCCATCACTCAGCTCCAGTCCCTAAAGTTTCCACTGTATGTTATTTCTCTTCAGTTCCTCATAGTCTATGTTGGTGTGACAGTCATTATACAGGTCTGGCAAGGACAAGTCTGATTGCAGTGAGTTCCTGGATGTGGTACCCAAAGCTGAGATTTTTAACTTGCCAATCTCTACTATAGTAATCTGGGTGAAGAGATAAATCATGGGCATTTTTTTCGAAATGACAAGTACATAGAGGATGATAGGTCATTTTCATGGGCCTGTCAGACTGTGAACTCGGTGTGGGTGGATGGGACTGATTGTCTGTCTCCATCTCCATTCCCAGCACCCAGAATGCGGAGGACCTACATGCATTGTGTTGTCTGCGGATGGATGAGTCTCTGAGCGGCTCACCTCAAGAAAGTTGTTCCCCTGTAAAGACCATCGGGTGGGAAAAGGTCTGCAGAACTAAGTACGGGGCCTCAAGGACTTGGGTGGGCTTCCAAAACAAGGACTTTAGCCACGAAAAGAACTGCCCAGTGATTCATTTGGGGCCCTTTTTTCAGAGGCAGCACAGGATGGGAAGTGACAGATGTTCCAGACATCTGGGTCACGTGCTCATGCAGATTTAGGGAAAGTGTTTGGCTGACCTATGATAAATCGCTTGATCTTGTGTGGTGATCAGGTCCTGAGTCATAGAGGGAAAGGAGGATCGAGAGGGACCTCCCAAGATTCAACAGGAGGGACAGGGGGGCCCTAGGCTATAGGATCTGACTGGCTGGAAGCACACAGCCAGAGGGCTGGTGCGCTGAAGCCTCTGAGAAGCCCAGGGAGCTCCGTGATCGAAGACGAGGAACCACATTTTCCAAGCAAAAGCCCAATTGCACAACCGCTTGACTGTCAACAAGGAAAAGTGCCCCAGCAGCAGACCAGGGACATTGTCACAGTCCTGACTTGACTGTCATTACTGGTAATAGCAGCAGCTATCATTTACTGAGTACTTACATTGAGAGGGTAATAGAGACATTCATCTTACTGAGTTATTCGAAAAATTGAAAGCATATAAATTGCTTAGTATAGCCATTTCTGCTGAAACACACGTGCATTCCTAAAAATCACAGTGCTGTGTAAGAACTCACGATAAAGTCCATAGGACTTATGGGAAAATGAGAGTCAATAAACATGGCTCAGAGACTCTGCTTGTAAAATATCCATATTAGTTTTACTTATGTCTCTCAATGACATAGATAGGGGTCAAATAAAATAGTATCAATTTAAAAGATTGAATTATTAGGAGACATGTAAACATCAAAATATGTATCGTAGGGCTAGGGAGATGGTTAAAGCTTTTGCCTCATAAGCAATGGAATTGAGTTTGGATCCCTAGATACCATGTAAAAATTCTGGATGATTAAGGTGGTGTCCTGAAATTCCAGCCCTGGAGAACAGAGCCTGGAAAATTCCAGAGTAAAGCAATAAGGAGGTAGAGCAATCCAGGATGATTTCTGAAGTCAACTTTGGGCCTGCACAGGCACACACCCTCAAATACCCACTTCTATACACAGAAACAGACACACTCAACAAAAATAAAATGAAAATATATTTTGTATCATTTTTATCATAATTATTAATGCATTTAACGTGTTTCACTGTGATGTTTCCATGCACATTTTCGCTCACTTTATCTTATTAGAAAGAGCTAATGCTGCCTTTCCCCACCTGGCTGGGATGCGCGCAGTCCAGCCGGGACTCACGGCGACCTAGGTTTTTTCTCTGGCCAGGGGGTGACATCCAATACCTATCAGGATAGAGCCAAGGGCATTGCAGGAGCAGCAAAACTGAAAAAAAAAATCAACAAACCATAATTCAGAACATCAGAGACTCTATATCAACCACCTGGAACTGGGCCAGCCTAATCTCTCCCCATCCTGAAGCTCAGGGAAATTTGTGGAAGAAGGGGCTGTAAGATTGTAAGAGCACAAGGATGGAAGGAGCAATGATATGCAAGATATTCCACACAAGTTAGGGCTGAACAATCATAATAGGACTTTGCATGACCTGCACTATGTCCAACACATTATTGACCCCACAAAGTCTAGCATGGACTAAAGGCACTAGGATCCTTGGAGGCTAGGAACTGACAGTCACAGTAGTGTTCCTAAGCTTAACGGGAACACAGGAAAGGATTCTGGGAAATGCCCCTGGGTCCTTGCACCTCATCTGAGAGGAGGACCCAGAGAAGAGTTTGGCATGCACACTAAAGGATGCTCTGGGGATTTTTTGGTGGGGGGAGGCACTGGGAGATGGGGAGGGAGGGGAGAGGGGAGGAGGGAGCAGGGGGATAGGGGGGAGGTGGAAGGAGGGAGGGGACCAGTGTACCTGTTAAGTCTGTATGAACGGAAATAATAATAATAAAAATGTTAAAAAAAGAAAGAGCTAATGCTGACTTGTGTAAGTAGATGTCAAAAGGGCTATAACTTGTGAGTTCGTGTGACATGGTCACAGGAGAGCTACTTAAATCAGATGGGAAGCTGTCCCACCAGATGCAGTGGGTGTGGCTAGTAGCATACACCACTGCTTCCAGCTGGAGAAGCTGGGAAATGTTTGAGGTGTGCTTTATGTACTCCTACGCTCACTGCTTGGTATGGTTGGGTGCACGTAGTACTTGCAGTCCATGAAGTATGACTTAAGCAAACATGAAATTTACATTAGGTTCCAATTGTTCCCTTATCTATCATGCCAGAACAGTTTCATGTTCCACAATACATAATGTAACAGAGGTGTGGTCACACAGGACACATGGCAAAGAGCAATACGTGATAATTGTGACTGTTACGCAGAGAAACTCTCACCATTCCTCAACCCCATGAGTTAAGTATAAATAATCTCATCTGTAGCTGTGAGACACCACCTGAAGTCTTCCCTGTTGCTGTAAGACATTACCTAAAGTCAAGCAATTTAAGAGAGAAAGGGAGATTTATTCAGCAGCTTATGGCTCTAGAGGGGAGATACAGTCCATTATCACAGGAAAGGCACGGCAAGTTGTCAGGAGCTGGAGGCAGCCTAAGTCATGTGTATCAAGGAGGCTGAGAGCTGCAAAAGCTGCCAACTGCAAGAGCAACCTAAATAACTGAAGCTGGGTGGGGCTAACCAACCTCAAGACCCTGTCATATGCCTTCCTCCAGTGCCATGGCCTTCCCAACCAATTAAGCTTCAAACATGAGTGTGTCGGGACACGCACATTTCAAACCATGGCACCAGATTACACAGGAACTGAAGCTCATGGAGGTCAAATGACTTCCTCCAGGATACAGAGTTACAAAGGAGCATAGAGTCTGTGCACTCCCTGTGACTCCCTCCCTGGGGGCATGTGACTTCCCAATCCAAGGTAGAGAGATTGTGACAGAGACAGCCACAGGCGACTGCAGACAGCCTCTTCTCTAGCTGGTTACTTTTGCCTGGGATGCTCTTGTAGCTCTCAGTCTCCATGATGTCTGCAGTGACTTAGTTGGCCTTTAGCTCCAGCCAGCCAGAGATGCCATATTCGCCGTGAAAGACTGTATCTCCCTTCTAGAACCCTAAGCTGAATAAATCTCCTTTTCTCCCATTAAGTTGTTTGACTTTGAGTGTTCTCTCACAGCAACAGAAAAGAGTAACCAGTAAAGATACAAAGCTACATGTTTTTTGAAAGCCAGACAAGTTGATGAGCCATTCCAGTTGTTGCTGCTACTTCCAATACTGTGAGATTTCTCTGTGCTCAGTGAAGAGTGGGAAGTGGAAAGTACCATGAAGCCCTGTGTCTCAAGATCTTTCCCTTTTCATGGTCAGAGGTAAATAGGACAGTTCCCATGCAGTTGTTGGGAAAAAATTATCTTTTAAGTATCTTAGACTATAGGTTTCCATTTGCCATCTTTTTTTCTTACTTGAATTTTTATTGTTGTTAAAGAAACCAGATTTTTTAAAACATTTTTTATTATTATTTCTGCTCATACAAACTTAATAGATACACTGGTTTCCTCCCTCCCTCCTCCTCCCCCCCGAACCCTCTGCTCCCCTTCCCCTCACTCCTCTCTCCCCATCCCCCAGTGCCTCCTGCCCCAATTCCCAGAGAGTCCTTTAATATGCATTCCTGACTCTCCTCTGGGCCCTCCTCTCCGATGACGTACAAGGACCCAGTGGCATTTCCCTGAACCCTTTCCCGTGTTCCCTTTAAGCACAGGAACACTGCTGTGGCTGCCAATCCCTTGCCTCCAAGGATCTTGGTGCTTTTAGCAAATGCTAGACTTTGTGGGGTCAATAGTGTTGGACATTGCGCAGGGCATGCAAAGTCCAATTATGATTGTTTCGACCCTAACTTGTGTGGAGTATCTTGCAAATCATTGCTCCTCCCATCCTTTTGCTCTTACACTCTTACAGCTCCCTCTTCCGTAATTCCCTGAGCTTCAGGATGGGGAGAGATTAGTCTGGCCTAGTTCTAGGTGAAACCAGATTTTTTTTTTGAGAAGTTTCTTAAATTGTGAAATGTTCTGGTTACATCCCCTATAAATTAGCATTGCAATCCAAAGCCCTGATCAGATTTGCTTTTGATCTAATTTTTTAGGTGTGTGTGATAAAAATACATGTGACACAAACTTACCACTACTATTGTAAGAGTTCTCTTGAGTGACATTAGCTACAACTGCAATCTTGTCTAATCAACATCTTACCCACTTAAAAACTTGTTCATGATCCCAAACAGAAATTATGGGAGCAAAATCTCACTCTCCCCACATTTTGGTGTCTTCCATGTAGCTCAGAGGGTACAATCCAAGATGTCCAGCAGACTCTTTTTTTTTTTTATTCAATTGTGCATGTGTACGTGTGTGTGCATGTTTGTGTGTGTGTGTGTGTGTAGAACCACAGGCGAATTTGGGAACCACCATGGACGCCTCCACCTTCTGCCCCGGGATTCACAGGCTCCGCCCTACCAGGACCAGACACGCAGGCCGTCCCTGCTTCCGCCCGGAGTCTATACGTGGGGTCTAGGATCCGAACTCAGGACCTTCCGCCTGCAAGGCAGAGGCTTAACCCCTGAGCCACCTCTCCAGCCTCACAGTAGACTCTTAAAAGTGCTATGGTTCAATAACAAGCTCTGAATTTGCCATGCCTCTTCCTATGCATGTATACCTATGATGATTTAATTGCTATATTAGGAGTAGTAAGATTTTTAATGATAACCAATAATTAAATAGAACAATTGTAACACTCAGCTTATTCATTTATTTCTATAATTTTCCCTTTAGTATTTTCAGACTACGGTTGATAGCAGGTAACCAAATTGCAGAAGCAGAAACCTTGGAGAAGCATGGACTACAATATTCTAGGTCCTGAATTGGCTTGTCCTAGGTACATGTTATATAAGTGGAGTCATAAAGTATTTATTCGGCTTAGTTTACTAAGTATAAATTTTTCACAATTCATCACAGCTGTAACAGGTATCAGTCCTTTAAAAAATACCATAGTTTGATTATCACTCATTTGGTGATGTGCTTTTGGTTTGTGATTCTGATTTTTTTTTTTACAAGAATCCTTCAAGTGACAGTTCTATGTTTTTGCAGAGAATCACATAAAGCCCGCACATCTCTCATTAAGGTCATACAAATCTTGATTTTTGTCATTATTTTTCTAATCCGAGTGTTCTAGATCTTTACATCCTTGTGGCTTCTATAGTTCTGTCCTTGGTGCTTGACTCATCCTCCCTCTCACCAAACTTTCGCTGATGTTCACTATGCTGTGTCTTGTTCACCCAGAAGCACTCTTCCCACCTTAGAGAGACCCGATTTTCTCTCAAGAAACTGCTCCTCAATCACCCCACCCCCATCCCCATTTCAGCGCTTCAGTGACGGCCATCTTTCTCTTTACTCACCCCTCTCCACGCCCAAGGACCTTCTGTCCTGAAAACCCTGCCCCCACAGTCTTGTTTATTCTTCCTCTGACTTGGTTGAGAGTGGTCTTCATTTTGGCTCCACCTTGACCTCATGATGCTTGAGACCTTTCTCTCTGTCGCTCAGTGACTGTCTTCATGGCTTGCTTTTAGTCTAGGTGACTTGACTGATGGCCAGCGTGATTCTCTCACCAATGCCCTTGCTTCTGTTGAGCTCCTGAACCCTCATTCCACAGCACCTCAAATCTGTTCAGTCCTCCAACCACCATCTCCTCTGCTGTGGCTCTTGAACAGTGTTGAAGGAAGTCACAGAGCTACGCAGACGACAGCCATTAGTTTCCCAGTGCCTTTCCTCAGCGAGGCCCCTGGACCGTGTGATCTTGTTCATATTGTCTACTCTGCCATGCTGCTTGGATTTCCTTAAACTCCACATACCATGTTGGCATTTCTAGGGGTCACTGTCCCTAGGGTTCTTCATGCTTTTGAATAACTTAATCTTCACCTGCTCCCACTTATTTGTACCTCCTTCCTCTAGATGAATGGAACCTTCTGCCTCACGTGATGTCAGAGACCATAGTGTTCATGGTACATGGGGCCACATAGAATGACTGGAACACAGGACTAAGGGAAGGAAGGGAAGGACATAGAGGGAAAGGAAGAATTAACATAGATGTCAGAGACACGGTGGCAGGGAAGAAAAAATGGAAGAGGACCACGCTTCCTTCCCCAACTCTGGAGGGCTCTGCTGACAGTACCGAGTGTTCTCTCAGGGTCTTATCTTGCTCTGCTTCCTTCCAAGGGCTGGGGGTAGATTGCCTCACCCTTTGGCCCTGTGGGGGAAGTTATGAAGGCAATGTTTACAGAAGCCTTTGAACTCTGTCCTGCAAACGCACACACAGAAACTTTGGCTACAGGTTCTGGTGGGAACGGTAAACCTGTGTTCCTCTGTTGGAGGACGCTGGCATCAAACTCTGGATTCATGTGACACTGGAGATGAAGAGTCTTTCACCTTTGAGTCATGGTGACCCTCATAGGGAAGGAGCCAGAGGAAAACCTGATAATCCATTTCCCCTCTTTCTTGGCATAGCTAAGAGAGTATCAATCAGAGTATATCCCTGTGATGTGGACTTTAAATGAATGGACTCATTGATATAAATATGCTGATTTTCATCAGTATCACATGGATATGTTTTTATTTTCCAATCACCAGTGCTTTTTAGAATGCCTGAGGTAAAATGTCTCCCCACCAAACCAAGATCAGCTATCCTATTACCTTATAAGTAGCCCCAGTATTCCTGACATACAATATGTTCTCTCTGCATCCCAGAGTCAACCTGTGCTGCAACCCTACAGCAAAGTGAGGTGTGTGGGGTGATGGATGATGTTCCCCTTTACTTACTCCTCCACCCCCCCCCCACTATGGTGCTAGAGATTAAGCTCACTGCCTTGCACATGTGAGGCAAGTGCCCTCCATTGAGTTACATCCTTAGACCTTAACAACATCCTCCCCTGATGTCAACTTGTACCATCCAAATTCTATGTCCTTCCATGGACCGAGAGTCCATTTTCTGGAGGGCAGTCTATTTCACTGATGGACAGAAGTTCTCATTATTAGAAAGTTCTTCTGAGGTTATCTAGTTATGTGATCTTAGGCAAGCCACTTCTTCTATCTGGGCCACAGATTCTCATATGAAAAAGGAGACAGTTAAGCAACCTGACCTGACCTCCTAGTTCTAGATTTCTGTGTCATTTGAATTAATTCAATATCAGCCTATTCTCTTAGTTGCTGAAAAGTGGAAATTTCTTCTTTTCTCTTATTAATTAGGGCCTCTTTTCATTCTCCTTCAGGTAGATGGTGAACACTGATGTTTTTCAAGGCTTCACTCATCCCCTCATATTATACTTGTCATCCTTCCTGGGTCAGCTATTTTCAGGTGTCAGTTTGACACTTCAGAGATGCACCTTTAGACACACTTAAGAGGACTTATCTAATTAAGGCATGCCTGTCAGAGATTGTCTGATTGCATAATTGATATAGAGTCCTACCTATAGGTAGGACCATTTCCCAGATAGGTTGATAAGACAGAGAATCAGCTGGCAAACTGTTAGGTTAGAAAGCAAGTGTGCTTGCTTGGATCCTTTGTCCTCTGCTCTCCGCCCTTTGTTCTTCCTGTGCATATGATGTCACCAGTTCCTTTGACTCCTGTTGGTAACTCTCCTGCCATGATGGATTACAATCTGAAATGTAAACTGCAATAGAAAAAAAATCCTCTTATTTGCCGGGAAATGGAAGTTATTAGAAGCAATTATGTTAAGTGAAGTATCCCAGACCCAGAAAATTAAGCGCCGTATGTACTCCCTAATAGGTGGCTCCTAGTACCAAACCCACCCAGCCCACCTAGAGACACTCAAAAATAAATCTCTGTAATACCTACAGTAATTGCTAGGATTATGAACAGGAGAGATGGGGTAGGAGGGCCACACCAGAAACAAGGAGAGAGGGGACCATGTTACAGCAGAGAAAATAGGCCTCCATCAAGGACTGCAAGGGGTGAAATACAATACCCATCAGGATGGAGTGAAGGGCATTTCAGGAGCAACAATCTGTAAAAGAAAAATCAATGAACTGCAAAAGAAAATCAACGAACCATAATACAGAACTTCAGAGACTCTATATCAACCACCTAGAACTAGGCCAGCCTAATCTCTCCCCATCTTGAAGCTCAGGGAAATTTGCGGAAGAGGGGGCGGTAAGATTGTAAGAGCACAAGGATGGGAGGAGCAATGATATGCAAGATATTCCACACAAGTTAGGGTCGAAGCAATCATAATTGGATTTTGCATGCCCTGCGCAATGTCCCACACACTATTGACCCCACAAAGTCTAGCATTTGCTAAAAGCACCAAGATCCTTGGAGGCAAGGGATTGACAGCCACAGTAGTGTTCCTATGCTTAAGGAGAACACGGGAAAGAGTTCAGGGAAATGCCACTGGGTCCTTGTACATCATCGGAGAGGAGGGCCCAGAGGAGAGTCTGGCATGCACATTAAAGGATTCTCCGGGGTTTTGGGGGGGAGGCACTAGGGGATAGGGAGGGAGGGGTGAGGGGAGGGGGAGCAGGGGGGTCGGGGGAAGGAGGAGGGAGGGAGGGAACCGGTGTACCTATTAAGTTTGAATGAGCGGAAATAATAATAAAAAAAGTAAAAAAAAGTAGAAAATATTAAAAATGAAATGTTGCAATTTAAAAGCATTGTAACTGTAAAACAAAACAAAACAAAAAAAAAAGAAAAAAGAAAAAAATCCTCTTGTTCTCTTACATGGTTTGGATTCACGTACTCATTACAGTAATGGAAATATGAAATTAAGGTACCCCTGACTTCCAGGTAGAGCCATGGAAGTTTGATCCACTCTCATCCACATGAAGAACTTTGCAACAGAACTTGGCTGCCATCCTTCATGATGCCTCTGAACACCTCCATTTTGGAATCATCCCAAGATTTTCAGCCCAAAAAAAAGCCCTAGAGACAGGCTTCATCTTCTTTGTGGCTTCTCCTGATCCAGCCTTCTAAGTCCCAAGAAGTGGGTGAAATAAGTTGGAGGTTCATTTTTGACTTTTCCTTCACCTGCCACACCAGGGCATGGGTGCCATGTCCACTGGCGCTGCTGGCCGCAGTGTTCTGCAGACCCATCTCTCTGCCCCATCTCAGTTTCAGCAGCTGCTGCCATCCGCACCAGCTTTCAGCTGGACTTCTACTGTAACAGTCTTCTGAATTCTGCGCCTGCTTTCCATGTGCCCCCATCCCTGATCATGCTCGACAACAGCATGATGCATTTGGAATCATGTCCCTTCTCTGTTTGAAATTCTTTCCCACTGTGCCCAGAACAGAACCCAAAGTCCTCATTGGGTCACATAGTCTTCCATTTGCTCTCGTCGAATCTTGGTCCCTGAGCTCATCTTATATCTTAGTCCTTCTGTTCAGATCACTCTGACCTTCTGCCTGATCCTTCAAAACTCCATTTCCTGCCTTACCTCAAGTCATCATATGGTGCTTTCTCTCCCTTCAGTGATCTTTCTTTAGCTTATCTTCTGAGCT
The DNA here is from genome assembly GCA_023101885.1 of Typhlomys cinereus. NCBI lineage: Eukaryota > Metazoa > Chordata > Mammalia > Rodentia > Platacanthomyidae > Typhlomys > Typhlomys cinereus. The sequence goes on from JALPQD010000003.1 coordinate 15,948,826, forward strand.
TCAGTTCAACATACCTTTTCCATTTCCCCTCATGGTGCTGGGATCAGACTCAGAACCTCATGCATGCTTGGCAGGCCTGTTTAACTGAGCTACCTACCTGCTCCGTAAGCTGCTTTCGAAAAGAAGCCTTATCTGGTCTCCTGGCTCTTTTGATTATTTAACATATGACTTTGGAGAAGTGATTTCCCTACTGAAGGCTTCTGTTCTTTGTGCTGCTGATGTGAAAATGGTAGCATTTATTTGGCAATGTTGCAAACATGTTGTCTCTTTTTAAAAACATTTTCTTAGCTTTACAAGCATATCGAGTACTTCCCTCCTTCCCTCCACTTCTTATTTCATCAATCCATCTCACGCCCCCTTCCACCTGTCTTCTTTTATGGGACCCAGGGTTCCTTCTATTTTGTCTACTGTTGTGGGGGTTCAGGCCTTTGTGGCTTACCAAGTTGTCCCTCTTCAGGTCACCCTATTAGTAAGGGTTTTCCCCTTCCCTCATCCAGCCCTGGGCCCTAAGGTTTCCACTGCATGTTCTTATGTTTCCTGAAATCATAACTAGTCTATGGGGCATGTTGGTATGTCAATCATTATGCAGGTCTAGTAAAGATGAGTCTCACTGCGGTTAAGTTCACTGTCTCTTTCTTGAGAGCTGAACTTAGGGCCTCGTGCATGCTAAGCAAGGGCTCGGCTGCTGAACTACATCCTCAGTTGGCTTCTGGAAGAACTTTGTACTTCCTCTTGGAGATTTGCATTTGAAGTTTCCCAAACAACTCCAATCATAGCATAGTAGTGATTATTAGAGTTTCTGCTACAAGTCAAAATCTCTAATACATCATCTAAGGTTCCAAAGACAACCCTGTATGGGAGTTATGACTGACTCACAGCTGACAAATGAAGATGAAACCCTTAGAGCTCATAGCATCTGTCCAAATTCCTCCAATTAATGACAGACCATGAGAAGATAGCAGCTAGAATATCTGATTTGTCTTCCTATTACTAGGAAGCCATACTTCCAAACCTGCATAATAACTGACATATCAACATGACCCCGCAGACTAGAGAGGATCTCAAGAAGGTTATTTTTTTTACATTTTGCTTATTTATTTATTATTATATTTGTCTCTGTGTGTGTGTGTGTGTGTGTGTGTGTGTGTGTGTGTGTGTATGTGTGTGTATGTGTGTGTGTGTGTGTGTGTCTATGTGTGCTGGTGTGGCTGCCCTGTGCATATGTGGAAGTCAGAGGTCACCTTGTAGGGATGGGTTCTTTCCTTGCATCATGCAGGATCTGGGTTTTGAACATAGGTCATAAGGCTTGGCTGCAAGCACTTTTATCCATGAGCCATCTTGTTAGCCTCTGTCCAGATATTTAATTGTCTGTCCTCATTATCAGTCTTTTTGGAATTAATAAATGAATGTTCGCTCCTGCGGTTTTCAATGGGAACGGCCACAAAACCCTGAAGATTGCCTCATCAGGTTAGGTCTCATAATCTCATGTTTATGGCCTCATACTCCTTTCCCACAAGAACAGTTTTTGTGAACCAAATGGCTTCCTGCTTTTGAGGCTGTCACCTGGTAACATTAAGGGGGAGATGGAATTGCAATTAGGGCTGAGACTCCTTGCTACTGTGTGACCTCTGGCTGGTCACACAACTCCTTGTGACTCAGTTTCTTCACCTAGAAGTTGGGGTTCTGGGTTCTTGCCTTCAACCTCTTTCTCAAGGAAGTTGACAGGATGGAGTTTGCGCAGTGCTTTGTTTAGTGTTCAGTCCCTCGGTCACACAACAGGTTCCTCCCGCTTCCTCCAGTGTCACAAGTATAATATCCTAGTGCGGTCAAAAGTGAAATAGGCCAGTTATCTGTAGTTCCTCTTAAGCCAGGCTTCTGTGGTTCACATGCCTTGTAGTTGATTGCATTTATGAGTTTTCTATGGAAGTTTGGAGAGTAAAATGAGGACGTTACTTTACCTGCATTTTTAAACCATTGTCCTGTTTTCTTTCCCCCTATTGCTATGATAAAAAGTACTCTGACAAAAACAACTTAAGGGAAAAAGGATTTATTCTGGCTCACAGCTCAAAGGTAGAGTCCATCATGATGGAGAAATCAAGGCATCAAGAGCTAGATAGAACTCACCATATGGCATCAATAACCTGGAAGCAGAGGGCAAAGATTGCATGCTCCTGCTCAGATTCCTCCCTCCATTCCTAAAATCTGGGATCTTGGTCAGGAAACAGTGCCACTCACGAAGAGTGAGTGTTCAAAATCCTACTAACATAATCAAGATAGTCCTCCTACAGGCCTGCTTAGAGCCCAATGTCCCAAGTGATTCTAGATCTCATCCAGTTGACAGCTGAGATTAGCTCTCACAACTTCATCCCTCATCAACTTCATCCCTCAATGCACTTCAATTAAAACTACAACTGTCTACCCTTATCCCCAATGTCTCGCCTGCGTCTCAGACTGCAAAATATAATCCAACTTCAAAGGTCCCTGTAGTGTTTAGGAACTCCAATAGTTTAAAGGTCCAGAATCCAAGTCTCATCTGAATCTCAAAATGAAGTCTTAACTGAGATCTTCTGTAAAAATAAAAGTCAGGGGGCTGGAGAGATAGCTCAGGGGTTAAGCCTCTGCCTAGCAAGCAGAGGGTCCTGAGCTTGGATTCTGGATCCCACGTACAAACACCGGGCAGAAGCGGGGGCGGGGTGGCCTGTGTTTCTGGTCCTGGTAGGCAGAGCCTGTGAGTCCCCGGGCGGAGTGAAGAGGAGGTAGAAGCAGTGCACGATGACACACACACACACACACACACACACACACACAACTGAATAAATAATAATAAAAAAATCAAAAGTCAGGTATACCCAACAAAAGGGTAGAATCAGAGTACAGCAAGGAGTGATCAGACCAAAGAAAAGCTAAAACCCAGCAGAGCAAACATCAAATCCTGCTGCTTCATGTTCAGGATACAGGGCTCATAATGCAATCAGCTGGGCACAAAAGGCTTAGACATTTTTGCCTTTCTAGCTATGCTGCCTGTAGCACACATAGACTCTCTTAGTCTGGTTCCATTCCATGCTTGAAACTTTTCTAGGCAGATATCCAGGTTCCTTGCATCTTCAGTATTCTGGTGTCTCTACTGTAATTTGGACTACACCTTCACACATTCACATATTGGTCTCTCAGGACCACCTTGTAAGGAACTTCCGCTCAGCTATACATTGCCTGGCCTTAACTGCTTTCTGAAACTATCGATCAAGACTCCACAATACCTTTAATCTTTCATCTTCCATGTCTGCAATACCACTACCACATGGATGCTGTTGCTAAGTTCTGTTGCCAGGTTGAGATGTACCCTGACCTCTTTGGACTGGAATTGAATCAGATTCATTGTGCTGATATTGAGGAAACATTTTTCTAAGCAGTTGACTTTTATGAGGAGGGAATCCTTCAGCTTAGGATTTCTTCCTTCTAAATGAATTTGGGTTTTTGTAAGACAGAGCTTCTAAAGGACAAGATATGCCCCCAGGAGACCCTTCCAGTGAAGTACAGGGGGTTTCTCTTGGTGCTTGCAGCACTCTTCAAAAATTATAGCTGATTTCTCAGTACCAGCATGAATTCTCTGCTGTCTTGAAATTTTCTTTGCTAAACAAATTAGTCCATTATGTTTAAATTCAACTTCACATAAGTTCTCAGGACCCTGGCAGAATGAAGCCTGATTCTTGGCCAAAATATCACACCAATGAGTTTTTAGCTCATTTTATAAGAGAATCATTGTTCCTCTCTGAAATCATGTGAGCCAGACCTCTACCGTCTGTGTGTCTGTCAGTATCATTGTCTTCTAAGATCCTACTGGAATGATCCATTAAGCAGAGCTAATGGTTTCCAGACAGAAAGGCCTAAGAACAACATGGTCAGGTTTATTACAGCAACAGTTGGCAATTCTTGGTAACAATTTCTCTTTTCGTTTCTTTTCCTATTGCTGTGATAAAGACAAAAGCATCTTTAGAGAGAAGGGTTTATTCTGACTCATGCTTCAAGGGTACAATCCACCATCCTGGAGATGTCAATGGAGGGGGAACTCGAAGGAGCTGTTTACGGTCAGCAAGTAGAGAATGATGAATGCACACTTCTACTCAATTCTCTTCCTCCATTGATGCAGTTCAGGATCCAGATGACTGTACCACTCACAATGAGTGGATCTTCCCATCTCCATTTTCATAATCAATGTAACAACATAATCCCCTATAGGCACATTGAGAGGCGCATCTCTCAGGTTTCTAGAGGTCATCAAGTTGATTACTGAGATGATTGTATTTTCAGTTGTGTATTTATGTATAAAAGGCATATTTAATAAGAATCATCGCACTTAAGATCTATATAATCATGTATTGTGGGAACTGAGATCCAGAGGTATCAGCTCATACCACTAGTAAATCATGGTCCTGAGATTAAGGCAGGCAGTCTAATATTCCATCCTGCACAGTATGCATTAGGGAGAGAAAAGCATGAAGGAATCTTTTGTAGAGATCTAGGAATGCTTCACAGAGGAGGTGATGGCTAAATTGGGTCTTAAAGGATGAAAAGCCGTGCTTCAGAGTAATGCAGGGTGCCAGCCGCTAAGTGAACTGCAAGCATAAAGTCACCATGGGGATTCAACCTGTAGTATTTGAGGAATTAGGGTGAGATGAAGAAACAGGTGGAGGTAGGTCACATGGATCACTGGGTATCTTGTCAAGATAAATGACTTTAAGCAGAGGGTCAGCAAAGTTAGTTTTTCCCTCTCTTCTCTAAAAACATGAAACAGAAGTTTCAGTTTTAAAAATCCATTTGAGGACCAAGTAAAGACATGCTTTTGAGTCACTATTATTCCCATCCTCTAGCTCTTCCTCCATTTTACAGGGATCAATGAATTGTGTCGACAAAACACAATTGGATGAACACTTTGCAATAGATCCCTCACTATGCACTGAATGGAGAGTAAAAAGTGAGGATACTTCACAAGCTCACTGGGTGCTAAATATGTGATTCCAGAACTGTGTACTGAGGGGGGCAAGACTATGATCACCTCCATTCATTCACATCCTCATCATGCTCAAAAAAAGTGACCAGGCGAGGTGGCTTGCTTGAGAAAATCCCACCCTTTCAATGGGTTATTCTTGTCATCCCCATTTTCAAAAAAGGAAGCTCTAGTTTGCTCAAAGGTTAGCTCATCGTGAAGGGCGCAGATTAGAAAGTGAGTCCCAGCTCCTGACTCCAATCCCTCAGAACTACTTCACATGCTGGTGGTTTTCAAATTTTATGCATATAGCAGACACTTAGAGCTTGTTTAAGATACTGATTCTCACTGTTTCTACCTTTTCAACCCTGATGTTGACTCTGCAAGCCTAGGATAAGATTCATGACTCAACAATTTAAAAAACTCATTTTCCCTAATTATCTTTGTTGTTTGACAGTTTTACTCTTGTCTACATAGTACCTTGATCATAGTAATACTTCATCCTCTCCCACTTTCCCTCTGCCTTCCTTCTCTTTATCCCTCCCACCTTCATACCCCTCCTATTAAAATTACCTTTTTGTTATTGTTGTTGTTAATAATCCACTGGGTTCAACCATGTTGCATGAATGTGGGCCTAAACAGTGGATTATGGGGACCCTACCAGTGGCTACACCACAGAAGTAAAATAACTCTCCCCCTAGCAACCACCAAATGTCATGAGATCTTCGGTTAGGGGTACTTTTTCTTTCACTTGTTTATTGTAGATACTTTTAGTTTTTGTAGTTCCCAGAACTCATAAGCTTCCTGCCTCTGGAACGCTGGGGTTACTGGAGTGTACTGCCACACCCAGGGAAAGTCAGTGTTTTTAGGATGAGCTCCCAGGTCACACCCTTCCAGGACCAGTTATGTGGAGGATTTACTGCCTTCAGGAGTTCATCAAGAAGGAGACGAAAGTATGAGCCAACCATGTACCATTGGAGAATCTCACTTAAGATGGTGGGTTTCAGACATTGCTGATAGTCAGATAGGTGATTTCAGGGCAGATCTATGAGTTACAGGGGATCGCCAACGTGATGACCAAAAGCTGCCGAACTCCAGAGATGGATTGCTCAAATCAATGGGTGGTGAAGCCGTGAGAGTTTTGTTCACACTTACTTCCTATGGCTACTCTTAACAAATCATCAGAAACCAAATGGCTTCAAACAATGGCAATTCATTATTTTATGGTTCTTAAGGGCAGAAGTTCACGGTGAAAATGTCAACAGGGCTGAACTCTTTCCAGGAAGAGACTCATTCCTTGCTGCTTCTGGTTTCTTGTATTTCCTGGCTTTCCTGGGCTTGTGGTTGTGCTTCAGTCTCCACCTCTGTCTTCACAATATTTGCCTTTGTGCATGTCTGTCTGTGTGTGTATATATATATAAATTTTCCCCCAAATCAAGTCCCATGTACAGGTTCCAGGGATCAGGATACAGACATATCTTCTCAGAGCTATTGTACTCAGTGTCCAGTACATTTTTTTTTTTTTGAGGTTGTTCTTTACAGATTGCTTCTTAAGACACACACTTGTTTGAAGTGAGCTTCATCTCAGTCCACAAAGCATCCACAGTGGATGCTGGCGCCCCCATTTGGCAGTGTAAGGAAGCAAGGCGAAACCCAAGGTCAGAAAGCTGACAGGTCCCTTGACCTGAAGTGGGACTGGGAGATGGAGTCTCAAGCTAGAAGGCTCACCATGAGACTGTGACTGTGTGAGAGACAAAAGTGTGCTCAAGTGTCTCTGGGCCAACACAAGTGACATGCAGCCATGGTTCGTGAATCAGTGGTTCACAGGTCAACTGAGAAAAGCAAATGGAATTTGCTTGTTCCCCCTCCCCCATCTCCCAGTATGTTTCAGAAACTTAAATATAGTTGATGATATTTGAAAATTAAAAGAAAATATAGTTTTTACAGGGCTTTTGAAAAACATCAGAATCTTTAACTAACCTAGAAACCCCTTTCCTTGGGCAAATATTGAGAACTATGTAAAAGTGGTTATTCTGGATAGGTCATGTATTATTATCTATAGCTTTCATAGAAATGCCCCCCAAATGAAGTTGCATAAAGCATATTTCACCATGCTCCCAGATTGTGAGTGAGAGGTTTGGAGAAGACACAGTTGCAGTGACCTGTGTTGGCCCAGCATGTCTGGGCCTGAGCTGGGAGCAGGAAGAGATGCAATGGGAGGTGCGCTGGCAACCTCGCTCCTGGGCCCCAATGAGTCTCTGGATACTTAGTTTCAGATGCCAACTTGACAATCGAAGGCTCGGGCTCTAGGCTGAGTTGTGAAGAATTAGTGCTTGAGCTAAGCTCTGAGAAAGCCTGCAGAATGGTGTCTAACTGATGGGGAAGGCCCAGCCTATGGCAGATGGAACTTTCCTGGGCAGGTAGATAAAATGGAGGGAGGTGATTCAGGGAGCTGGCATCCATCAGTATACTTGGCCAGAACAGAGTGGCCTGTCAAGTGAGGGTTAGCCCTCTCTCAGCAGTGTATATGGCATATGGCCAGTTCTCTCAGCCCTGGATGCCGATTATGGGCTTTCCTGGCCAACTGAACTAAGAGATGTGGCCAGACAATTGTAAGAAAGAATAAAACCAAACTAAGGTGGTTGGTTGATGGTAAATTTATCAGCAACAGTTCCGGCAAACTGCGGCAACTCCCTCATTGGCCTGGGCTGGGCTGGTGACCCGAGCATCTCCATGTGGGTTTCTGTGCAATGGAACAACTGCCCGTGACAAGGGTGTGTTCAGGGAGAAGCATCATTTTTACAGTCCAGCTTCTAAGTCACATAGCACATGGCGGGCCACCTCAAGAACTGTCAAACGAATGGAGGTCCCCTTCCCTGTAAACAACTTTAAAAAGCTGGCCCAAGTGTGTTTCAGATGCAGGTGGCTGATTTAATAAACTCTTCAGTTAATTGCATGCTCTCATCCTAACATCGTCAGTCCCCAGAAAGTCCTTCTGCTTTCTTTGCATTAATTAATAATTAATTAATTTTCTTTGTATCAGTCAATTTATTTGTTTTTTAATTGACCAGGTTTTTTTTCTCTGTGTAGGTAATGACTTAGTGGAATGATATAATTTTCTGGTTGCTGGTATTCTGGCAGGCATATAATGCTTTGTATCAGCAGAGTAATGTGAATTATACGGCCAGTATGTTCTCACTGTGTTCTTGCCCATCATAGTGCTACATGCCTCTGAATGCTGCTGGATACACCAGGGTATCTACTAATAGTCCTCTTTCTTCTCCAAGGATGGCCATGTGGAAGAAAGTTTCCATTATCCTGGGGAGAACAAAGCTGCCCTTACCTACCTGCTGGGGCCGTGGGAGGCATGCCTTGCTTGGGAAACACCGTGAAAGTGGGAGGGCTGGGTCACGTGGTGTGTGCAGCTCTGAAGTGTTTTCTGTAAAAACTGCCTCATTCTTCAGCAGCATGTGGATGCTCGGAATCCCAGCATCCCACCAACTTGTGTTGCTTTCCAATCCACCATTGTCTGATTTTATTTTCATTCTTTGACTCTAATTGCATTGAACACTCTTGTGAGATCTTTTTTAGGAAGCTCTTTTTTTTTTCATCTTAAAATTATTTGCCAGTTTTATACACAGATACATACAGTTCATGTCTTTTTTGACCCATACTACCTGACCCCATTCCTCTCCTCCTCCAAATAAAACCCCTCTTCTTCCCAGCTAGTCTCCCGCCTGCTTTTATGTCTTTTTGCATGTGTGATCCACTGAGTTTGATTTGAGTTGACTGCATTGGCATGTGCCGGAGCGCTTGGGGGAGCGTGGGCAATATATCAGTGCACATACCATTTAGGAAATTAACTCCCTTCCTGCAGACAGCATTAGTCTCTCAGGGAGGTGTGGCGTCTCTTGAGATCTTCCACCTTCCATAGTGAAATGTTGTTGGGCCAAATCTTGCGCAGGCCTTGTGGAAGCAGACACAGCTACAGTGCATACATGGGTGGAACAGCCCTACCGTGTCTAGATGACACTGTCTGGCAGCGCCTCTCCCCACTTCAGGCTCTTGCATTCTTACCGCCCCCTCTTCTGCAATGTTTCCTGACATTCCTGTTAATAATAATGTTAGTTATTCCACAGTCAGTTATTTTCTGTGTTGTGTTGGCTGTGGTTTTTCTCTCTCTACAGCTGCTTCATAGGGACATGCCCTTGGGTTTATACCTCCACAATAACTCCACAAATAAACGTTGTTTGTCTCACCCTGGAACCAGGTGAGTTCTTCTCTCCTGGCAGGAGTTCATCTGCGGGGGTGCTCTAGTCACAGCTTGCACAACCTGGCTTCAGTTGGAAGAGAGTATGGTTAGTTAGGGCAAGCTCTCTAGAGAACACAGACTGGCTTCCCGTGGTGACTGTAAGAAATTAGCCCAAAGCTATTGCCTTGAAACAACAAATATTATTCTTTTATTGTCCCAGAGGTAGGAGTTCAAGATCAGTGTTACTGGGTTGAAAAGGTTATTTCAGAAGGTCTCTCCTGTGTCTTTTCTCGTTGACTCCTCCTGGCTGCACCATTTCCACCCCTACTTTTCTGTCACATTGCCTCTTTCCTGTGTATCTCTTCTTTGTCTTCTGCTGTCAGGTAAGGACACACACAAACACATTCACAGCCCATTGGGATAAAGAACGACCAGATTACTTCATGTCCTTACCTTAAGCGCATCTGCAAAATCTGTACCCAATAAAGTGACATTCATAGGGATTAGAATTTAAGGAGTTTGGGAAGCATCATTCTTCTGGGCTAGAAGGGCATGCTTATTGGGAGCCAGGAGAACAAAGGGTTACATGGAAGGAAGAAAGAAGCATGATAAAGCTGGGAGAACTGAAGGAGTTGGAATGGCTGGGGCTAGGCCTTAGAAGGGGGAGGAGGGTCTCAGATGCTAGAGAGGAATGAGAGGCTGGGGGTCTCAGCAGATGGCCCACCTTAGCACGTAGAGGCAAAATGCCAGGCTCTGGAACGCTAGCTGGAGTGGGTTTAGGATAGGTATGTAAGTCTTTTACATCATGGTAGCTTTTATTTTTCCTGTGTTACTAGTAAATAGTGTATCTCCTAAGGTATGCATCTTCTTCATTATACCTTGAAGGCAAAACCCAGTTAATGTCTCTTTCGGACAAATCCAAGAATTTGCAGAAATAGAGTCGAAAACGCCTGAGGACTTGTCATTTCCATCATGAAGGTTTAGAGCTGAGCTGAAATTAATGTTGAAAGAGTGATTTCTTGTGGGAGAGATTTTAGTATTTCTTTAAATACTGAATATTTATAAAACAAACAATATTTTTTTCATTGACGTTTTCTAGTGTGGGTTGCAATGTTGGGACCTTCTGCAGAGGACAAGGGTGTGGGAGTGAATGAGATGATGTTCTGGAATTCACACAGCTTTCCTTCCTGAGGGAGGAGGGCTGGTAATTAAGAAGAAATCAGATGGAGACCAGTGCTACAAAGTTGCTATGGAGAAACACTAAGTATAGGTAGGACAGCATTGCTGAGGAGGGTAGAGGTTGTCTTTTTAAAAAGGTAAGAAATTTTGGCTAGAGAGATGGCTCAGGGGTTAAGACTTTGCCTTACAAGTAGAAGGTCCTGAGCTCGGATCCCAGATCCCAGATCCCAGATAAAAACAGCAGTGGCCTGCACTTTTGTCTCTGGTGAGTCTGGGGAATCCTAAAGAAAATAAAAAGGAGGTAGAAGCAATCCAGGATGATTCCTGAAGTCATCCTTGGATCTCCAAAGGAACACATAGTGCCCGCTGATACACACACACACACACACACACACACACACACACACACACACACACTAAATCAATCAATAAATATTTTATAAATTAAGAAATTTGTTGTTGTTGTTGTTATTGTGTGTGCATGTGATGTGTGTGTATGTCAATATGTGCATGCCAGCGCATGTGTGGTCAAAAGATAGCTTTTCAGGAGTTGGATCTTTCCTTCCATCTTATGAGGGAAGGGCTCTCATGTTGTTTTTACTGCTGTGTATCTTCTAGGTTGACTGGCCCACAGGCTTCTGGGAAAATTTCTGTCCCCACCTCCCATATCATCATTGGAATGCTCATCATTAGAGATGTGAGCCTCTACACCCAGATTTTTGTAGGTTTCAGGAATTAAACTCAGGTCATCAGGTGTGTGTGAAATCTGAGAATTTTGTCTGGCTTGAGATGGACTTTTTATGCACAGTGACTAGAGTACCATTGGTCATCTTCCTTTCTGGTCTTTGTATATGTTGCTTAACCACCTATGTTAAATTTTCTGATTGTGAAAAATGGAGGAGAGTGATTTCATATCAGGGTTACAAGTTCCTCCATATGGTTTCCTTGAGAGGTGGGGCCTGTACTCTCTTCCATTAAAATCGTTCTGGTCAACATAATACGATAGATGGAACAATGAAACTTCTGGAGTTAGGACCTGCAAAACCGTGTATGCTCAGCCTCTTTTGCTAGAACATCATTTCCAGGAGTTGTGGTATGCAAACAAATCAGTAACTCTGAGAATACCATCGCGACAGGGTTGTGGGTGAGAGTCTTCAAGTCATCCTAGCCCAGAGCCCTTGTGTCATCCCAGAGGAAGCCCCATACATTGTAGAGCAGAGAAGAACCATCCTACACTGTGCACAGTGTGTCCTGACCCACAGGCTACATGAACTAACAATATGGATGTCTTTACATTTAGAGTTATTTATTATAGAGCAGTAGGTTGGAATGACAATTTTCTATTCTTTGTGTAGCTGTGTGGCTTGAATGAGCTAATGGATTCAACTTGAATAGCATTGTACACACACACACACACACACACAGACACACACACACATTCTGGTACCACTTTGTTTAAAAAAAATCGGGTCTAAAAAAAGTCAAAACAAACAAACAAACAAACAAACAAACAAACAAACAAACAAACAATATCTGCCCACTGAGACCTAGAGCTCACCAATTGGGTTTATCTGGCTGGTCAGCAATCCCTAGGGATTTTCCTGTGTCTGTGTCCCCACATTGGGATGACAAGAGCACACTATACGCAGCTTTTTATGTGGGTGCTCATGCTTGCACAACAAGCACTTTACCTCCTGAGCTGACCCTTCATCCCAAATAACATTTTAAAATTCAACGAGTCCAACCTCCATCTAGTTTAAGAGTGGACCTGACTGAGAAGAATGACTCTTTTAAAATGGCTGGACATGACAATTTTGATTTTCACAGTTCCTTGTTTTATATATTTACTCTACTAAAAAAAAAAAATCAGAGGCCTGGGCCTTCTTCCTTCAAGATGTTGCAGATAATTGGTGTTGTGCCTACCGCAGCATGGGACACTTTCAACTCGGCCCCTTGGGTCTTTGCAATCATGGGTGGTTGAGGGTGTCAAATCCAAGGAAGTGTCTTATTAGTGTAAACTCTTAGATAATTAAATAGCCAGCATGCATCAATCAATAGGTCACTTCTGGATCTCATAAATTAATGCTTTTTGCCTACAACTATTATCTTTGGAAAATGGACCCCCGAAGCTTTTCCTTGACCTCAGCTGCTCGCAGTACCACTCTATTTCTTTACAGACATTTACCAGAAAACTGCTCTCAGGGTTTCCTTTCGCCCTTCTTGCCCTCTCATTGTATGCAGCGCTTGATCCACACTGCCCCATCACACCCAGCTCTGTCACGATCACCAGTGGCTTCTGCGATGTTAACTCTGTCATCAACTCGGCACCTTCTGTTTTTGGCCTCTTTCTTCCAACCTCTCCTTGGCTCTCCATAGGTCACCCAACCCAGCTGGTCCTCACTCCTTACGGCTTTCCTCGCTTGCTTTCCCTTTATATGCTAATGATTTTCAAACCATCTCAAATTTAAATCTGTTCACCGGACTCTGAATACTTGTAGGTACATATTTATTTTGGGTCATGATTTGACTTTGACTTTTTCTGTGCGACTAGTAAATATCATATTCCCAAAGGATGAATACTTTCCAGTAGAAAGTGAAGGCAAAAAAATCATGTACTTCTTCCTTCAGACAAGTCAAAGCATCTATAGAAATAGAGTTGAAAGTGCCTAAGGCCTTGTGAGTTCCATCATAATGCTTGAGAGTTGAGCACTTCAGGGAGAGTGATCTCTTGGAGAAGTTTTAGTATTTCTTTTAAATATTTAGTATTTATAAAATAAACAATACTTTATCGCTTAGTTTTTTTTTGAGTATGTCACATGTCAGCTGCTTTCAGAGGACGAGGTGTGAGAGGGTTCGCTTGCTCACTAGATATCTAAAAATTCACATGACCATAGCCAAAGCCCTGCATTCTTTCAAGCTGTTCTGGCTTAGTCTCCCTTCTTCAGTAAGTGATTATTCTGTTCTTCTGAGTGACCCAACCTGGAAGCCTACAGTCACCCCTGAGTCCTCTCTTTCTAACATTAGGCCCAGTCGCAAATTTTGATGAATGTTCCTTCAAAGTAAAAAACAACAAAAGCAACAAAATTAAAAATCCACAAGAATCTGACTACTTCTTTCCACCCTCTGACCATCTCGTTCTCAGCCACTTCATCTCTTCCTCATCTACTATCTTTATAACCTCCTCCCTCCTCCATTTTGTGTCTCTTTGCAGCCTGTTTTCTGGGTGATATTTTGAAAGCGTACCGAATTGTTTCCTCTTTACCTCTGCAGCCCCGCAGCCTCCTGCGGCCTTTTATCTCACTCGGAGTAAAGACTATGGTTCTCGCTGAGCTGTGAAGCCTTGTCATGCACTTCTGACACAGCTGCACTCTGAGCTCTCGGCTCCTGCCGCACGAATCTTGCATTCCTTGGGACTTGTGCATTGTTCTTTCCTGTTCCTGAATGAAATTCAGGCACTGTACTTTAAGAATTTAACATTTTTTTCCCTTTTTGGCTGCTGTTCTTACCTCTGTGCTCTCTGTTTCATAAGTTTATCTCGATCGCTAGTCTAACGCTCAGCGATCAAATATATGCAGTGCTTTAGAATGATTGCAGATATGGATTCAGAAATTGGGTAGTCCTGACTTCTGATTTAAGTTCTGCCACTGCCAGCTGTGTGGTATTGGGCAAACTACGTAATGCTTCTGTGCCTTGCTTACTATATCTTTTTAGACTGATGATAAAACTACCTACAATAACCGAGAACTATCTCTGTGCAATGGAGAATTCATAATACAGAGAACCATAATTGGCCAAAGTACAAAGTAAAAGCTACTGTGGAGGGCTCAGTCCTAATCAAGACATCTAAACCACCCCATTATCCCAAGGCTCAGGGAACTTTGCACAAGAGGGAACAGTCGGAATGTAAGAGCTGGAGGATGGGGGCAGGTAATGTCAGGCAGTTACCTCTGTTCATATAAAGGCTGCTGTACTTAAGAACCCAACTTAGACCTCCACAATAAAAGACCTATTAACATCTTGTCATGGAACAGGGACAATCCCATGAGACACGACACTACCCTGAAAAGCTGTTTGGAACCGAGGTTGGACAAGACGGGGGCGAGTCCCCTAGACCCTATGGTTTACCCACTAATGGACCATTTGCTACTTGGCAGGTGCCCAATATTAACTAAAGCAAGCATCTTAGATGGTACCCAGTGGATTGTATCTACAGGGGAGAGGTGTGGGAGAAGCAGGGAAACTGGCAGGAGGGGTGAATGGTTGGGGTGGGATGGGAGGTAGGAAATGGGTGATGAAAACACATAAATTCACTGTTAATATAATTAATATAAAAATAAATAAAATAAGATAAAAAACAACATAATAGAAATATCCACTTTATATTAAGGGTTAAATGTGAAATGAGCAGTGCTTGGCATATTCTGGAAACACCCACAAAGCAGTATTATCACTACTGACATTATGGATCTGATCCTTTGGAGACTTGAGGTTATCATCCGACTGGTTCTATTACAACTAAGGGAGCTCCTCTTCTGGCCTGCCTTGGAGATATGCCAATCATGTTGGCTTTGCAGATTAAACCTGTAGGGCTTGATAACACATCTGTCTTCCTAAGTATCTGTGACCCAACTGTTGGTAATGAGGTCTGGAATGTTGCTAGGGGTTAAAGTCCAGGTCACTGTTGCTTCTGGCTCCAACAATAGGAGAGTAAGCCCCATGTCACTCTCACATGTCCCCCAGACCTTTTCTGATGGCTATTCCAAGTGAGTGGGGTTATTTCTCGGGGACTTGGACTTTTCGAAATAGGCAAGATGTTCTTCCACACTTCCTTTATTTCTTTACTCAACACTCTTGCTCTACTTTTAGTTGGAGAATCATCTTCACAGGAAGTGGGAGAAGTAGACCTGAAACCTCGTGGTGAGCAATCCTGCTCTCCCATTAGTTACAAAACCTACTGAATACTTACAGAGTAACATATTCTGTCCTCCAATTCTCCCCACTGCTCATAAGATGTGTTCCCAGTCATGATGGTCAATGTTAATAGTCAGTTTGAGACTCTAGAATCACCTGGGAATTGGGCCACAGGCATGCCTGTGGGGGTATCATCTCAAGTATACAACTTGGTGTGGGAAGACTCATTTTAACCATAGGCAGGACCTTTCCCCAGCCAGGGGAACCTGGACTGTATAAACAGAGAAAGAGAAATGAGTACTAGCAGGCACATATATTCCACTTCTTGACGGTGGATGCAGTGTGACCTCGCTGCTTCAAGTTCCTGCTGTCTTGACTTCCCCACCATGATGGATGGTACCTTGAACTGTAAGCCAAAATAAACCCTTTCTCCTTTAAGTTATTTTTGTCGGGGTACTTTATCACAGTAGCAGGAAAAGAAACGAATACACCATTGTACTAACATGCTCTCATTTCCTTAGAGAGTTCCAGCAAATATTTTGTTTGCCAAATCACTGGCTTGTTTTTAATCAAGAAAGGAAAATCATAATTGCTTTTAGCATGAGGCCAAAGCATGTTTGCTCCTTGGGAATCATTACCTTTTTTTTCCTGGAGTCTCTTAACGGGAGACATGCAATACTCTGTCATTAACTATACATGAGGATGTCAGCAAAGCAGACTCCAAAGGAAAGACTTGACCAGTTCCTGGATCTCTCGCTAGCTACACAGTTTTGAGTTAGGTACTTAACTAATTTCAAGAAATCAAATGAAGCCAAGCATTTAACATTCTCTGACCTATAAGAGGCACTAAAAGATAGCTTTAATATTGTGATTATTACTCTATGGTGTAATAATCTTTATACCAGTTGCTTCATAGTCATCATTTCAATTGAAAGTAATATGTATTTTCACAAGTAGATATAGTGCTTTTTCTTCATTTTTCACATGTGTGTGTGTAGGGTATATGTGTGTGTGTATGTGTATATATGTATATATATATGTATGTATGTATATTTTCATGTTTGTGGCACCATTGTGTGGGTGGGAGCACTTACACATGCATCAGAGACCTGAAGTTGATGTCACAGATCTTCTTTGATCATGCTTCCACATCATTCTTTGAGGCATGTTCTATCAGTCAAACCCAGAGCATATGAATGCAGTGAGTTTCAGTACCACGTTTGTTCTGGGAATCCTTGTCTGTGGCTTCTAAGGCTAGAATTACAGTATTTGTGTGGGTTCTGGGGATCTGAACTCTTATTGTCATGTGCTGATCCTTTTCCCTTTCCCCAGATCCCTTTTTCCTTTCTAATGGCTTTCTTCTGAATATTCGTGTGTTGGTGTGCACGTGTGCACGTGTTCCTATGTGTGTGCACATGGAGGTCAGAGGTCAATGTCATGTGTCTTCCTTTATTGATTTTTGTCATTAATTTTTTTTTTTTGAGGTAGGATCTCTCTCTTCAACCTGGACTTGATGATTCAGCTAGTCTGGCTCACCGGCAAGCCTGAGGGACCCATCCTGCCTCCATTTCTCCAGCACTGGGACTCATGTCATACACTCCACACCTCCACACCTTGCCTTGAAATGGATTCTGGGATTGAATCAGGTCCTCATGCTTGTACTGGAAGCACTTTACCAACTGAACTATCTCATAGGCTCCTAGTAGTGTTCATTTTGCAATGAACACTCAGAGTCATGTGGTTCTGGGCCATTTATTATCACAACAAAGCTGAGGGTTCATTTAAATCCATTTACTCCTGAAACCTGTACTTTTCCCAGTCTTTCCCTTAACTTTTGGACTTTAAAATTTTTTTTATTATTTATTATTTATTCAATTGTGCATGTATGTGTGTGTGTAGAACCACGAACGAATTCAGGAACGACCATGGACCACCGCCACCTCCTCCTTGTTTACTCTGTCCAGGGATTCACAGGCTCCGCCCTACCAGGACCAGAACGCAGGCCACCCCCGCTTCCGCCCGGCATCTGTACGTGTTTCTCCCTACCTCCCTCTCTCCCTCCCTCCCTCCGTCCCTTCATCCTACCCTTTCTCCCCCTCTCCCTCCTTCCTCTCTCTCTCTCTCTCCCTTTCTCCCTTCCTCTTCTTCTGTTCTACTGGATTGCAGGCATGTGTCACCATGTCTGGTTCATGTGGTACTAGGAAATTGAACACAGGGCCTTGCATATGCTATGAAAGCATTGTGCTAGCTGAAGTACATACTTGGTCCTTAGTTTTACAGTATGTGGTAAGGTTGTTTGGAGGAGGCAGAGACAGGTGTGGTCTAGCAGCAGGAGCACAGAACTCAGGTGGGATTTGGGGAGCAGATGCCTGACCAAGTCCCAGTTCTGTCAGTTCCCATCACACAAGCACTATAAGTCAGCTAAGAACCTGGGCCTCTGCGTCCTCTTCTGTCCAATGAGTGCAATCCTATCGTACAGAGTTGTAGTTTGTAAGATGTCTGAACACTTAGAGGTGTCAAATTCCCCACGCAGGCCCTTAAACTTGGTGGTGGCGGTAAGGGCAGTGATCTTGGGCCCTAAGTCAGATGGTCACAGAATGTTCTCTAGACTGGGGACAGATCTTGAAGGATCTTTTTGCAAGGCAGGCTCTGGAGGTGAAGGAGAAATGCTGAAGATAAGGAAGAATGTTAGAACCTGGAATACTGATTTCGTTGATCACTCACCTGAAGTTTGTTTGGCTTTCACCCACTCCCTTCTGATGTTAGGACGCTCGTTCGTCCCCCGAACCCCACCTTACTCTCCTTAAACTTTCTCCGCGGGAGTTGCAGAGTGCCATAACCTTTTCTGCACACACAGCCCTTCTTTCTTATGTCCCTGGGGCAATTGTGCGCAGAGGTCTAAGTGGCAGCCGTGATTAAGGATGCTGCTTTCAGAGTGATCATTGATGGTCAAAGCCCGCCAGAGGAAATGGAAAGTGGTCCCTCAGGCATCAGTGGATATATTGCTTATGCTGCAGCAAGTACCAGGCAACAGCAGACAGACATCCTTTATTGGACTCATTGGGATACATACACACGAAGAGACCCTGGGATAAGAAGGAAACAGGAAGGATGGTGAGATGGGGTAGTGGTAGGAAGAATAACAATAAAAATTATATTGGGATCATAAAAATGCAGATAAAATTTAAAAAGGATACTCCTTTCCCAATACCTGCAGCACCCCTCTCCCCAACCGCTCCCCAAGATTTCTGGACAGGTGACTCTGCCTTTGGCTAGAGAAGGAGCTAAATGCTTCAGGTGAAAGTAAAGCTATTATTTCAAGGACCTTTACAACTGAAATAAGGACTCTCAGGGAGCTTTTCCAAGGTGCCATTGATTTGTCCTGACCTTTGTGGCCATTTAAATGCACATACACACACAAAAGGGACTGTCCCCCTCTGACACAGAAGCTAAGTGTGCTGCCATTAGAAGAGGCCTTGGAGGGCTGTGGCCCAATCACTCTCTTTCTTTGAAAAAGCACAGAATTATAGGACTTATTGTAAAAGGCAAAGGTACAGATGCTAAGCTGGAGATTGATCCTGGGGAGGATCAAGGATTCTGAATGGTGGATAGAGGGGCCCAGATATCTTGATCATCATAACCTGACTTAGGAACACATTGACGAGTGTTCAATAAGCAAAAGAGAGGGAAGACCAACACCTGTGGAAAATGGTGTATTTATAGCTTGTCTTCAAGGCCATTGTATGGGAGAAATGAGGACAAGGGAGAAGCGGCTGCAGAGAAACCAAAGCACAGGCTTTGATTCTGAGCATCAACAGTGCGGGAGGCCTGAAGTCCACTTGTCCCAAGACTGTCCTTTTGCCTGTTAATGTCAGCTGATCACTTCTGTGAATGTGTGCCACTTTTGTGATTGAGAAATGGACAATACAACCTCAATCTTTCTAAAAGAGATATATGTAAAACAAACAAACAAAACAAATGAGCAAAATCAAACAAATTTTATCTGGTGGAGGAACTGAGACCAAGAGAGAAATCTTTAATCATATTTTATATGTGTGTGTGTGTGTGTGTGTGTGTGTGTGTGTGTGTGTGTATCAGAGGGCACTGTGACTCTGTGGAGGCCCAAGGGTGACTTCAAGAATCATCCTGGATTGTTTCTATTTCCTTTTTGCTTTGTTCTGGGATTCACCAGACTTTGTTCACTAGACCAGATGTATAGGTCTCTCCCGTTTCTGCCAGGCATTTTTACGTGGACTTGGTATCTGAACTCAAGACTGCTTGGGAGGAAGAGTCTTAAGCCCTGAGCCATCTCTCTAGCCTTGGACTCATATTTCAAAGCCACTCGGCCAGGACATGGCAGCTTAGAACTCAGTGTCATAAATGACTCTTCTCACTGCTATAGCAACCTCTTAGAACGATGCCTGACATGGCAGAGTAGCAAGGTATTCATTAAGTGAAAGATTGCAGGGCCTGTGACGTCATGGTACTTGTAGAGCTGGCACGGGACCCTTCAGAAGACTTGTGTGATGGAGAAGCAGTCTAATGCACAGTGTGGTATGTTACAGAATGGGTTGCATGGATGTGAAGTTCTGTCTGGGAGCCCCATGTTCTTCATGGAGGAAGGGACTTTCAGATGACAGCATGTGAAAGAAGAGGAGGGAGGTGGAAGCCAGCAGGTAGGCAGGAACCACAAATTAATCCTTCTAAGGCTGTGTGGCTGGCCACTTTCTCTGTCCAGTTACCCACCTGGGGGTGTGGGAGGGATATTAGTCCTGCCAGCCCTACATCCCATCCTACAAGGTGTCCCATTCGATCACTCTGTCTCTCAATGTCTGCTTTGTATGACTTGCAACATGCTGCTTCCTAAGAACTAAGGATCTCAGGAGGCTGTGGGCAGCTTTCTCAGAGTCCCAGAATCTGTTGTCCCTCTGAGTACTGCTTAGGGACCTCGGTGCCCGATGTTGCATATGCACAAAGCTACTTTTTAGCATACAACTGGAGTTACTCTCCACCTAAAAATTTATACACATATATTTATCATAGATTTCTCATGACTGGCAAAACTTGGACACACCCGAGATGTACTTCAGTTGGTGAATGGATTGAGGTGCATTTTGAAAATGGGATGCTGTTCAGTAACAAACATAAATGAACTATCAAGTCACAAGAAGACACAGAAATAAACGTATATTCACTGAGGAGATGAAGAAACCTGAAAAGTTCATACACTGTATAACTGCCTGGAAAAAGCAAAACTATGGAGATGGTGACTAAAGAATCAGCAAGTTGCCTGGAGTTATGGGAGAAGAAAAAGAAGAGGAAACTTTTAGGATGGGGAAATTATTTTCTCTGATTCCATGGTGGTGGATAGATGCTGTTATATAGTGACCAGATCTCGAGAGTGAGCTCCAAGATGAACCGTGTACTATGGGTTGGTGGTGTGTTAATATAGGCTCAGTTGTAGCAGCTCACTGCTCTAGTGGGGGGAGATGTGGATGGTGACAGAGGTTTATGTGTTTGGGGCCAGCAGGTGATTGAGAAATCCACCTACCCTTACTGTGAATCTCAAATTGCTCAAAAGTTAATCCATCGAAAGAAAAAAAGAAGTCCTTGAGCAGGAGTTGTAAGGACAAGAACAAATGTGGCTTTGCTCAATAGTTCCTGAATCACTGCTGCTGTGTGCTGTCCCAATAAACTGGGAAAATAAATACGAGTAAAGTTCTGAGGAAATTGTGAGAGAGAAGGGGTTTTATCTGATTCTTGGACAGATCACACAAGTAGAATCTCTTGGGTCTTCCCCCAGGTTTCCCTACTTTTGGCCTTTAGGGCCTAGACTGTGAAGTTGGGGAGACTATGAAGTTAGGGAGTTGGGCAGGTGGTGCACCAGGGTTCCTGTGAAGTTAGCTTCATCTATCCAGCTGTGTTTTATTCAGAGGAAAGAGTCAGCATGGCTGCTTCAGTGAATGACTATGTGTACACATGTTAGTTTCCTTAAAAAGTCCAGTTCTGGGCCAGTGAGAAAGCTCAGTGGGTAAGGTACTAGCTTGCAAAACTGGTGACCTGAGTTCGATCCCTGGAAGCCCACAGGGTGGAAGGAGAAAAGTGACTTCTAAAAAGTTGTCCTCTGATTTCTACCCATGTGTTATGATGTTGCAGTTCTCCTGCATGGTTGCTGATAAATCACCATCAAATGGCTTTAGGGAACAAGGGGTTTATTTTCTTATGATAGTCTGGTTACAGTTCTCAGTCCAGCTTGATGGAGAGCATGCACCAACACTAGGGTCGAGGGAATTGCCCATACCATCTCCATGTAATGGCTGAGAGAGGGATGATCCTTACATGCGAGACCAACATATCTGGGCCAAGTGTACACAAGGATGGTGACTCTCTCAACCAGCTCTCTGTATTTTATTCCAAGGCCTAATCCCACTGACCATAGGGTGGGCCTTCTCCATCAGCTAGACAATCTCCTGCAGGTTTGCTCTGGGCTTAGCTCAACCTCTAATTCTCTATGAATGTGCCCAGAGCTCAAAGCTTCAACTGTCAAGTTGACACTTATGCCTAACTATGACATATGATATGCATGTCCTCACTCAAATTAGTAGATAAAATTTAAAAAATGGCTTCAGTCAGGGCCCCACTTCTTCCCTTGTTGGGCCTAGCTTACAGGTTCCCCATCTTGAAGTCTTTGCCCAGACCAGTCCCACACCCATGAGTATGAATTCCTCTTGTCTTCCTGTGGGCAGCCCTTCTGCTCCTTGCACACTGAACTGAGGGATTTCTGCACCTGCGAGTGATGCTTAAGCCCCCTCTTTCTTTAATGCAGAAAATCCAACTGAGGCAGCTTGCACAAGCATGACGCTATCTAGGGGCCAAGCCAGGAATGAATGATGGCTCTGGGCATCATAGGTGTGTGTCCTTTCTCAAATGGAAAATGGTAGATCTTTCTTTGCACATTCTTTTTAACCACGGTAGACTTTGAGATCCCTTAGGAATACAGATATAAGAAGATTTACATATAAAAAAGTAGTGGAACAAAAAGGATGTTTATATATATATTAGTGAACAGAAGTATCTTCCTCTTGGTCTCTCCCACATCCTCTAAACCAGGGCTTGAGCTTTTGTGCTGTTGACATACTGGATGGGATATTCTGCATTTGTCTCCTGTTGTGATCAGAAGCATCCAGGAAGTGGCAAGTGTCTCCTGTGGGGGTGGGAGGGGGTGAGGAGGTGTGGGGAGGGTGTGTGGGTGTGTGTGTGGGGGAAGTACTGCTTCTAGTTGGGAAGCACAGCTCAGAGCTAGCATGGGCTTCCTACTCTGCCTTTCTCCTTCAGGAAAGCCCAGAGCTCCCTGTCAATTATAAGAAATCCTGGCTGTGGAGAGAGCACTTCTGGGAAGTCATAAAGTCATTCTCTGCTCTCTCACCTTGGCTGTGAAGATAACACAATCAGGCCACAGAGGCAGGGGTTTGGGAACTTCAAAGCTGAGGGAGTGGAGGGAAGGAACCTGGGATCAGAGGTCTTATCTGTGGCTCTAATGTTCTCACCGTTATCATTTCAGAGGAGGGAACCTTGCGAGAGCTCAGCTCGGAGGTGTCAAAGGCCAGGTTACTTTCTTTTCCCACCTTTCTGGAGACTCTTGAGGCCCAGGAAATAAGAAAGGAAAGCAAAGCAAGAAGGGGGCTATGAGCTAGAGAGATCTTATTGGTGGGAGAGTGTCGAGGGGGCAGCCTATTCTGATCACACACTAGCCCGTGCTGCCCTAGAGTGAACACCAGGTGCTAGGGTCAAGAACCCAAGAGCTAGAAGGTGTAGGTCTCAGCTGCAGGACATCACTCAGATGGCCCTGAGCTTTAGCCATCACTGTGCTGCTTCCTCTTCTCTTGCTTATCTCTCTGCCTTTATTGCCTTCTGGTTGTCCCCTATTTCAGAAATCACCATCTATTAGTAGACTTTACCATCCATGTTATTCATTCTTCATTCTTCTCCTGAACCTCCCTCCTCAGGATTTGTCCTCCACCCTTCCCCTGCAGCAGCTCATCTCACACAGCGCCCCCTTCCACGTCTACATTCAGCAGGTGGCTCCTTCTTTATGGTATAGAAAGGTGGGATGATACTAGGAGCCACCTATTAGGGAGTACATACGGCCTAGTACCAAACTCACGCAGCCCACATTGAGACACTCAAAAGTAAACCTATGTAACATAGTAATTGCAAGGATTATGAACAAGAGAGATGGGTTAGGAGGGCCACACCAGAAACAAGGAGAGAGGAGACCATGTTACAGCAGAGAAAATAGGCCTCCATCAAGGTCTGCAAGTAAGTAATGAGAAACCTGGTTAAGTTCACAGACGTTCTTTCCTGATCTCACCAGAAGGGGAGGGCATATAGTCTAGCAGATAAAAAGTAATCATTTTGCAAATGGGTGATGGACCCCTCCCTCAGTGAGGTTTCCTACTCTTATTATATCTACCCTTGAATGTGCTATTACAACAAGACTCCAGTTTAACAGCTTTTTGTCTCTGGCCAGGGGGTGACATACAGTGCCCAGCAGAATGGAGTGAAGGGAATTGCAGGAGCAGCAAAACTGCAAAAGAAAATCAACAAACTACAATCCAGAACTTCAGAGACTCTATATCAATCACATAGAACTAGGACAGCCTAATCTCTCCCCATCCTGGAGCTCAGGGACATTTGCGGAAGAGGGGGCGGTAAGATTGTAAGAGCAAAAGGATGGGAGGAGCAACGATTTGCAAGATTCTCAACAATAGTTGGGGCCAAAGCAATCATAATGGGACTTTGCATGCCCTGCGCAATGTCCAGCGCACTGTTGCCCTCATAAAGTCTAGCATCTGTTAAGGGCACCGAGACCCCTGGAGGCAAGGGATTGACAGCCATAGTAGTGATCTTATGCTTAAGGGGAACAAGAGAAAGGGCTTATGGAAATGCCACTGGGTCCTTATATGTCATCGGAGAGGAGGACCCAGTGGAGAGTTAGGCGTACACAATAAAGGACTCTCTGGGAATTGGGGGGGAGGCACTGGGGGAAGGGGAGGGGGAGAAGGGGGGAGGGAGGGAACTGGTAAAAAATTTTAAAATGTATAATTAAATTTTTAATAAAAAAAAAAAAGAAAGGTGGGATGAGGTGCTGCTGTTTTGGGAACTCTGTCATACATAACAAAGGTCTGAACCCACATAGTAATTGGAATGGAGATGTGAATATCTAAACAGGATGAACTTGTTGAGTTTGAGGGCAAATCATCTGCGGTCTTGAGAGGGTAGGAAGAACCCAAGGCATCTAAACAAATTGCAAACACTTGCAGATCACTCGCCATACACCAGACACCAATGCCATTCGTATGCATGTTCACTCATTCCATCTATTCAACAACACTCTGTGATGAGTACCCTCAACATACTCATTGTCTAGGTGAGGCAATGAGGTCCTTAGTACCACAGCAAGTAGCCCAGTCAGCCTGGTTCTTCCATAACTTGTCCTTCCATTTATCAGGGTGCGATCACTTAACAAACAGATATCGGGCAGTGAAATGGACAGCAATGTCATGAACTTGAGAATAGGTGAAAGAGGCTAAAGTTTGAGGGTTGGACGATAGGTTTGGTCTGGAAGATGTTGTCTAGGATGTGTGTGAGACACAGTGGTAGATGGTACAGCAGCTGTGTCCTCAGCTCAGTCCACAGGTTCGGTACCTGAAGCCAGTAGTTGCATGCAGAGTCTGGGAGCTGTGTGTAGCGAGGAAAAAAGAGGTGCAAAGAATGCGGGAACACCAAGAGTTAAAGAGGTGGAAGAAGAGCCAAGCCACGAGCTGGAGGCAGAAGTCCCTCAGCCCAGGGGGTGGTGCTCTGGAAAGTGAATACAAGTGAGTTTCAGCAAGGAGGGCAAAGTCACTGGGACAAGGCTATAAAGAGGTTCGCTGAAGATAAGGCTTGAAAGAGGCATTGTTCTTCCATGGCCTCATGTGTTTCTAAGTTATTTCCCCAAAGAGATGGGAAGCTCGGGTCAAGTGCTACATCCAGCGCGATGCTGGGCTCTGCTTTCAGTCAGTGTCAGTTTCAGTTTGCAGGTGAAATTCATCTGGTACCTGCACTGGGTGTACTTGGTGATTCAGGATCCTAATGGATTTTCTTCTGATCAAGACAATCAGTTTAGTGCAGGTTTGTCTAACCCACCTGAGGAGATGGGCTGCTGCCGGTCTTTCATGCACTTGGCATTGCTGATGCAGATGCTTGGCAGATGCATCACCCTGGTCCTCTCTTCTTCAGCAATAGTGATAAGCACAAGGGCCACAGTGTACCAAGGACGTCCTTTGGACTGCCTCTGTACTGGACAGCCAATTGGTAGCTGGAATCCTGAAACCTCAGGAAGCTAGGATTTACTATTGTCTTTCCTAGATAAAGTGATCAAGATATCAGCTTACCATGGACCACCCCATCAGGCAGGGGTGCCAGTGATATGGACCTTGGGTCCATCTGTCTCCACATATCTGGAATTGAGCTTCTTCCCATTCTCTTGACTGATTCTCCCTTATCTAGGTCATCATGACCATTGGGGTGGGATTTGTCTTAGATTCTTCTTTGTTCATCATTAAATCCCCAAATTGCAGCTGCAGTAGTATATTGCAAACAGCTCTGATTTCTTTTACCTTCCTGAAGTGGCTTCCTCGTTATGGTGTAAGGGCATGTGGTATAAGGGATATGTGGTATAAGAGATATGAGGTATAAGTGACATGTGGTATAAGGGACCTGTGGTATAAGGGATGTGTGGCATAAGGGATGTGTGGTATAAGGGATATGAGGTATAAGGGATATGTGGTATAAGGGATATGTGGTATAAGAGCTGTGTGGTATAAGGACTGTGTGGTATAAGGAATGTGTTGTATAAAGGATGTGGAGTATAAGGGATGTGTGGTATAAGGATGAAAGCCCAAGTTCCACATTCCACTCTTCCAAGTTTTGCCTTTCTTGACCACCTTCTCTGTTCCAAGCACAGCCTCTGTCCTTTAATTTCACTTTCTATTGTTCTACTCCATGGAGTCTATTCAATGCCCTTCCTCTCTTCTTTGTTCTAGCTCATGTTTTCGCCTTCTTTCCCCCCTTTTTTTCCTTCTCCTTCATGCTGGGAAACCAAGTCTCACTGGGCAGCCCTGGCAGCCTAGAACTCATGATCTTCCTCCCTGGGCTTCCTAAATTCTGGGATTACAGGCTGCCACACCTGTCATATTCTTTAAGATGCATTTTCTCAAAACCACCCCCAGACCCACCTAGGTCTTATCAAATGCTCTTCCTCTTCTTTTCTTTTCTGGATCTCTTAGGGATTTGGGCATACGTGCCTGCATTGAAGTGTCTCACTCTGTGAATTCTGCATGTCATATATTTCTGTTTTTTTCCCTTGACCATCAATCTTGGAGGACAGTACCCATATATGACCTCAGATTACAGCAGGCCTGATTCCATGCTTGTTGTGGAGGTGTCTGGATTCATGGGGCAGTGGTGATGGCAGTCATAAGGAGGGAGGGGGAGAAGGGCATGGAAAGGGACAGGCAGATGGGCCAGCTGGCATGCAGATATTCTCTGCAGGGAGTAGTTTAATGCCTCTTCCACATTTGCTTCTTCCCATCGCTCCAGAAGGTATGAGGGACACCCCACCTCTGCTTCTAGACAGTGATAATCCTACTGGGGTGTGGCCTTGTCCAGTGTCTCATCTTTGGAGTCTAGTGTTCTTTTGGCTAGACTAAGACAGGAAACATTCACACAGTGGTGTTACTCTGCTGTAGAATGGGTGTCGGAATATACCAGGGAGCCAGAGGAAAATACCTCTATAGACTGCGCCAGGCTGGGAAGGCAGGACATCAACGGCAAAGTCTCTTCTTCCATTTGAAAAGGTGCTGGCAGGCTCACACATCCAAAGTGTAAAAGTTAGCAAGACTTGGGGCAAAGAGAAAATAATCTATGGTCTTTATTATCCTTCCTCTTTCAGACTGAGGGCAGCATGTCTGCGTTTGAGGAAACACACTACCTCCACTGAAAGGAATGTCTCACGGAGGGATTTTCAGACAGTAAAGCAGTAAGAGGTAATGAGGCACCTCCAGGCCTGTGCCACAGTCAGGCCCTGACTGTTTCTGCTTCATAGGGATCCAGCCTTAGGCGAGCATGTGATGCTTGCTGGCCTCAGGTGGGTGACATCATAGGATTTGCTCTGTGCAACAGGCTGGTAAAGAGTGGGGGGCTTGTTTCTCCTCCTTCCCTCTCTCCATTCTACAGAGAGGAAACTGAGGCTGAGGAAGAAGGTCTGGGAACCTCACTTTCCACTCATACTCTCATTGCTTGTTCAGTACTGACATTGTGCCCGGTGCCAGTGAAGCAATGCCGCTCAGATGGACAAGGAGTAGGTGGTGTCCTTAGGATTTTACATCTTCCTGGGAAAAATAGAAACACACCTACAAGAAGTGACTGGGTAGGTAACTAGCAGCATGTGCTGTAACCTACAGCATGTGCTGTAAGCAGGGAAAGCTCCAGAACTGTACGGACAGAGGGAATTGTTACTGGTGGGTGTATCTGCCATTGTTTTTTCTTTCATCCATGCTAGGTAAGCATCATATCATTGAGCCACACTCCTAGCCTTACATATGTTCATTTTGGGGAGGGTGATTGGTAAAGGCTGACAGAGAAAACAAAGGCAGAATCTAATAATGAAGTCACAATCTCCATTCCTGTCCTTGCAGACCCACACTGCAGTGTGCCATAGGGACTTCTTTCTCCATCGCTTGGCTTTGATCCCTAAGAATTTCTCTTAAGAATTGATATGGCCAGAAACATAGTTCTTAGGGCCAAAAGATGACACTTGGACCTTTCCCAGGGATAGCTCAACCATTGGGTAAATGCAAGTCCAGCTCCACCCTGGCCCGTGTATTGGCCACTGGCCTAGAGAATAAAATCACGGGCTGTTTCCACCTTCAGGAAGCTGAAGTGTTTTATGGGCTCAGTCATCAAAAGCAAACACAGTTCAGTTTCTGGAAAATATCTGCAGGAAGCCATTTACC
Source organism: Typhlomys cinereus (assembly GCA_023101885.1). Taxonomy (NCBI): domain Eukaryota; kingdom Metazoa; phylum Chordata; class Mammalia; order Rodentia; family Platacanthomyidae; genus Typhlomys; species Typhlomys cinereus. The sequence continues at coordinate 15,977,210 of JALPQD010000003.1, forward strand.
TGGACAATAGAAGCTGAAAGGAAGCTTAACAGTCTTCAAATATTTGAAGGACTGTCATGTGGTGGGAGGGTGGTGAGGGGGGTACAGGAAAGGAAACCGGGCCAGCAGCAGGAGGTGAGGTGAAGCTTGGTATCTGGAAATATATTTCAGCAATGTTATCCTGCCAGTGATAGCATGGGATGCCTTTGGGAGGGGGTAAGATGCCTCCTTTTGCTGCTCAAATTGTGGGCAGGCAGAGGTAAAGGTGGCCTTCTACCTGTTCAGTTTTTTTCCCCCAGTTCATTAATTTAGCTAGTATGCTAAACTCATGCATATACGTGAGTTTAAGCATATGCTGCATGCTAGATGCATGGGTACTACAGTGGAAAAGACATACGAAGTCACTGCTTTTACGAAATCCACACTCTAGTGGTAAGAAACAGACAATCAGCAAGCCAAAGATGTAAAAATAGTCATTAGAAGGTGAGAGTGGCATGAACTGCAGAAAGGAGTAACTGTGTGTCTTTATGTGTGCACGCCTATACATGCGTGTTTATTTGTGTGCAATAGACTTCAGTTTATCGGTGGTCAGAACAGGTGTTCCAAAGGAGACAGCTTCTGTGACAAGACTTGAGTGATCAGAAGGACCAGCACAGATACCAGTGCTGGGGTTGGAATTTGCTTGGCGCTCCAGAGCTGGAGAGATGGCAAAATGGCTGCAGTGCTCAGAGCAGAAGCTTGAAGCAGAAGACAAAAGGGGGAACCCAGGTCATCAGGGTTTTTACACCGTGTAAAGGGTAATGGGAAGTCACACCAGGCCATGTTTCCTAGGTAGATGATTGAATTAGAAGAGTGGTATATGTGTGTGCACGCATGTGTGTATTTGTGCGTGCATGTATATGCATGAGTTATGTATATGTATGCAATGATATGATTGGGTATGCATGTGAATGTGATGTGTGTATATATATGTGTATGTGATGTGTGAGTATGTATTTGTATATGTGATATGCGCACATATGTGTATGTGCTGTGTGAGTGTGCGTGCATGTGTGTTTATGGGATGTGTGAATGTATTTGTTTATATACGTGTGTATGTGTGTGAGAATGTATGTATATCTGATATGTGAGTGTATATATATATATGTGTTTGTATATATGGTGTGAGAATATGTGTGTGTATGTGTATGTGTGTGTGTGAGAGACTCTGGGTATGTGCATGCCACAGCATGCATGTAGAGGTATAGGACAGCCTTCATATGTGTTCCTCACACTTCTCAGGCATTCTATATGGGCTTACACATAATACCTAGGGTCACACATTATGCATGGGATTATGCACCCTGCATAGGATTACCCATTCTGTATGGAGTTACCCATCTGCATGTAGTTAACCATTCTGCATGGGGTTACCCATTTTTCATGGGGTTACACATCTTACATAGGGTCATACTTTCTGCATAGGATTACCTATCCTGCATGGAGTTACCCATTCTTCATGGGGCCATACATTCTACATGGGATTACCTTCTGCATGGGGTCATGTATTCTGCAGGGGGTTGCCATTCTGCTTGGGATTACCCATTTTGCCTGGGGATATATGTTCTGTATGGGTTATAGGTTCTGCATGGGGTTACCTATTCTGCATGGGGTTGTGCATTCTGTACAGGGTTGCACATTCTGCATAGTGTTACACATTCCACACAGGGTTATGCATTCTGCATGGGTTATGCATTCTGCAGAGGTAACTCATTCTCTTAGGACTCCCAAGAAAGCCCAGGTCATGGGACTCTTCCAGCATGTTATATAACCAGTTCATTGGATGCACTCCTAGTTTAATTTGCTGCAGTAGTCACTTCTGTGTGCCAGGCTTCAAACACATGCAAGGCATGGAGGTTGAAGCACAATGTTTATAAAACAGTAGGAACTCTGCAAGAGTTGAAAGAAAAATGGGTGAATGTATCTATTCTGCTAGGTAGGTAGAAAAGAGATGAGTAAGAAGAAATAGGTAAGAGAGATCTCTGGGTTTGCACTTTTTAAAAATTAATCTTTCTTTTTTTTTTCTCCCTTTAGCCCCCATTCCCATGCCCCCTTCTTTTCCCTGACAACAGTTCATTTATCAGGAAGACTACAATACAATTGTTCTCAAGCTGCCATTAGAAAGGAAGGAAGCAAACAAGCTTAGTAGTGCTATTGAAGAGACTGAGTGAGGGAATTATAAATTTAAGGCCAGTTTGGACAACTTAGTGATTGTTTGAAAATCAAAAGTAAAGAGGGGCTGGAGAGATGGCTCAAAGGTTAAGACTCTGTCTCACAAGCAGAGGGTCCTGAGTTTGGATCCCAGGTCCCATGTAAAAAATGCCAGGCAGAAACAGTGTTGGTCCATACCTTTGGTTCTAGTGGGAGGAGCCTGGGAAATCCCAGAGTGAAGGAAGAAGGAGGTAGAAGCAATCCAGGAGGATTCCCGAAGTCACCCTTGGCCCTCCATAGGGAACACAGTACTCTCTGACACACACACACACACACATACACACACACACACACACACACACACACACAGAGTAAATAATTTTTTTTTTAAAGTGAAGAGTACTAGGGAGGCAGTTCAGTGGTGGAGTACTTGGTCAGCACATGCAAGGTCTAGTTTCAATTCCCAGAGCCTCTACATGTGTGCAGTGGTACACGTGCACATGTGTGCTCTCTCTGTCTGTCTCTCTTTCACACACACACTCACACATACACATAGACACATGCACTCCTACATCACATATCTCTTTCTCTCTCACACACATATGCTCACATATTATATGTCACACATACAGACACACTTCCATATCACACAGACATGCACACACATGCATACATCACACACACACACACACACACACACATACTTAAAAGAAGCAAAGTTGGGATTTACGATGGAAAGGCTTCGTGGGAGTTTGGGCTGATGGTTTCACTTAGATCCTTTCCCACGTGTTCACTAGATTTGGGGCAATTCTACCGGATATTCCTGAGACAGAGAAATGAGTGTACAATTTGGATTCTGTGCGTCTCAGTTTGGCGGGTCCTGGCTTCCAGAGTCATGGAGGAGTCTGCGTCTTATTTCACAAAAAACCTCACCTAAGTAGGAAGAGACATCCAAGGTTTCTTAGCATGAGCAAGCAGCCCGAGAGCAGAGCCTCCTACCTCTCTCCTTCTGGAAGCTTTTCCATCAAGGAGCTCCCTGACCAGAGCACCCGTAGCCTCCAGGCTTGGCAGCCTGTCACAGGTCCAGACTGCAGTGTGCTGTTGCTGGGTTCACCTAGTCAAATTATCACCAAGTGGCTGGAAGCCACAGCCAAATCAGCCCGCAGTTCTCCTGCCCTATTTTAATCACCTAGGAGTGGCTTTCTGGAATGGTCTCTAATCGAGTGAACACATGGCAGAGACACTAAAGGAAACTATGTGCCCTTTCCCAGGACTGGAGAACCATTTGTGGCAGACACCGCTTCGGTGTCTGCAATGGGATTTGAATAGTCTGCAGATTCCAGGAGCAAGGGAAGGAAAACGGAGCTTATCTTGCTTTTCTACTTTGGGCCACTCAGATCTTAATATTCATTAGCAATATTTCTGAACATTGTTTTGTGAGACAAGCCTTTTTGAAGACATTTAAAATGCTTATTTCCTTTCTCTTCTTTGACAGTTTCATGCATGTGATCCTGAAGGGTGGCAATAAATAGACTTACAGGAGAGAGATGAGGTAGGATTTGAAACAGAGAAGACACGTGAATACAGATGCAGGGATAGAAACTAGGGAAAGCCTGAGGGGGCTCCCTCCCTGCTAGGAGTTTAGAGGAAGCTGCTTGACCTCACAAGTACTTAGGTTTCAAGCCTTTGTCTTCTGTTGTTCTAAGCCTTCCGATGTTTGGCGATTTGCCTTAGGAAACAAATTCATTCTCTTTGATCCTCACCCCTGCCCTGAGGTTGCTCCTGATCCTTCCATTTCATGGAGGAGGAGACTGAGACTCAACAGTCTGCAAATTGAAGGCTCTAAGTGGGAACTTGGTTCTAGAACTGACAGGCCTATAGCTTCACAGGGGCAGGACTGTCCCCTGAACTTCTGTTGGAACCCGAGTAGTTTCTAAAGCTAATCTCAAACCAACTCGCTGACCATGTCTGGCTTGGGACCAGGAAAAGCACAGTCCAAAGGTGAAGTTTGAGTGAAGAAATGGAAGTTAAGTTTATGCAGCATAAAACTAATCACCTTCCAGTGAAAGGTTCCATGGTGGTCCTTGCAGACAGAACACTGAGCAGCCACAACCATCGTTTAGAATATTTTTATCACTCCATGGGAGACGTGCATGAAGCTCTTGATGTTCTTCCCCTTCTACTCTTCCTGATGGATTTGACTGTTCTGCACTTTTTGTATAGCAGATACCTACAGTATGTGCATCTTTGCAATCGAATTCTTCCATTCAACATCATATTTTTAAGTTCATTCACGATGCAGCATATATTAGTTTCTCAGTCTCTTAAGCAGAGCAATATTCACCATGTAGTTATAGCATGTTTATTTTTTGTCCACTAATGGACATTTGGATAAACTTCTTCCTACTGCAAGGGTGCTGCTGTGAATACACGTACACACGTGTTTTTGTGTGCACGTGCTTTTCTTTTTCTTGGATGTGCACATAGAAGTAGAAATATTAGATTACTTCATAGTGTACAGCTATGCTCATCTTTCTGAGACATTTCTAAACTTACTTTTCATCTTTGTGTGTGCTCATGTGCATGTGTGGGGGCACATGTGTGTGAAGGTATGTCAGTATGTGTGTGCATGAATAGCAATCCTTGATTGCCATTTCATCTTATTCTCTTGAGGCTTGGCCTCTAATCAAATCTGGAGCTCGCTGATAGAGCTAGCCTGACTGGCCAACTTTCTCTGAGGATTCCCCAGACTCTATCTTTAGAGTTGAAATTGCATCGGGGACACCATATCGTTTGGCATATTCATTCGCATGGGATCTGGGTATCCAAATTCTAGTCCTTTTTCTTAATAGGAAGTGCTTTAACCATTGACGCATCTCTCCAGCCCAAACTTCTAATTTCTTAGCTACAATGGCCCAATGTTTTTTTTTAATTACTTATATGTGCATAATCCTTACAGTATACAAGATACAGACTCTCAGGTTTTACTGAGGTGAATACTTACAGTCAGTTTATGAGAGGCGTGTTAAATTCTCCATTCTATGGTTGAAAAAAACAAACCAAGAAACATGAAATAATTTCTCCAAGATCGAGCTTGCGAGGAGTTAGAATGCGAGCCAAACTTTGTCAAGGCAAAGCTTATGGTCTTAGACAATTTCTCCTTACTCTTTCCCAGCTGTTTCCACTGGCATGCAAGTACCTTGGAGAGAAGGAGGGGTAGAATATAGGGTTGGATGTGAAACAGACTCCCAATAAATATCTGCTAAAAAGTGAGTGCTATGATTCAGTATATATTAAAACAATATCTATCTATACCTGCTGCTTTTTTGGAGGTGCGACTGAGACTGGAACCCAAGGCCTTGTGCTTGCTCTGGAAGCTTTTGACCACTTAGGTAAATCTCTGATCCCTTACATGGTACTTCTACACCTACACTGTATCTGACATTTTACTATATCCGTGGTAATCTTAATATAAAGTAGGCTTTGGCTTCACTGACTAGTATGGCCACGAAGACTACTACAGACACTTTAGAATGTTGCCCAATCATTAGACAAGTTTACAGCCTTATGGGACTCTAGTCTACGTAAAAGCCCTTCCAGGATTTGTGAGAGTGTCATTGAGGTAAAAGGAGAATGGAGCTCTCACAGATCTCAGAGCACAGCAAAGGGGGAAGTGGCTTCAGTGACAAGAGCTGTCAAAAGCAAGAAGAAAACAGGGCGGGGTGACACAGTAGGTCTCATGGATGCCCCAGTGTCCACCTGGCTCCTGTGAGCCTGAGTGTCCACTTCACTCCTGTGCCTGAGTGTCCACCTCTCTCCTGTGCGCCTGCGTGTCCACCTTGCACACAAATCAGATCACATCGCTCTTGTAGCTAAACTGCAGTGGTCCACTGCTGTCCTTGGCATCGATTGATGTCTAAGCCTCGCTCAGCCTGGTTCTACTGACTTCTCTATCCCAGTCCTTCCAGCCCTTCCCAGATGCCCGCCACTCACAACCACTTGGAGTGTCAATGCTTCCTGTTCAGTAGTGTTTCTGTTTCTCTGTGGGAAAAGCCTTTTTCCTCCTTATTCATGCAATGAAGTTACACCTAGCACCTGCCTTTTTTTTCTGATAGAAGTCTCTCTAACCCTCAAAGAAGTATGACCTGAATACCATCTCTCAGGTGAACTTCCGGAAAGTCTCCTTTAGAGCAGCACCACCGTACATTTGTGCTATTTGTCTATTGACCTGACCCACTCGAAGCTTGTGAGCTTCATGAGGGTAGAACCTGCATCTTCTTGCATTTTTTCTCCTGCATGTGAAAATGTATGCTCAATTTCTGAGGAATAAATACTTGGGGTCTGGGTGTGTCTTAGTGGTGGGGTGCTTGCTTGGCATGTGAGGGCTTGAGTTCCATCCACAACAATGAAAAAAAACAAGGAAACAATAACAAGAACAAAATGTGAAATGGATTAATAGAGGAGGGGCAGAGGGAAGAAATAGGAAATATGGGAGGGAATATGTTCAAAGAACATCGCACACTTATATGAAAGCATCTTTTTTTTTTTTATTTCAGCTCATACAAACTTATTAGGTACAACAGTTCCCTCCCTCCCTCCTCCTCCCCCCGTACCCCCTGCTCCCCCTCCCCACCCCTCTCCCTCCCCATCCCCCAGTGCCTCCCACCCCAATTCCCAGAGAGTCCTTTCTTGTGCATGACTGATTTTCCTCTGGGCCCTCCTCTCCGATGACGTACAAGGACTCAGTGGCCTTTGCCGAACCCTTTCCCATGTTCCCCTTAGGTATAGGAACACTGCTGTGGCTGCCAATTCTTTGCCTCCAAGGATCTTGATGCCTTTAGCAGATGCTAGACTTTGTGAGGTCAACAGTGTGTTGGACAATGCGCAGGGCATGCAAAGTCCAATTATGATTGCTTCAGCCCTAACTAGTATAGAGTATCTTACATATCATTGCTCCTCCCATCCTTATGCTCTTACACTCTTACCGCCCCCTCTTCCGCAAATTTCCCTGAGCTTCAAGATGGGGAGAGACTAAGCTGGCCTAGTTCTAGGTGGTTGATATAGAGTCTCTGAAGTTCTGGATTGTGGTTTGTTGATTTTCTTTTGCAGTTTTGCTGCTCCTGCAATGCCCTTCACTCCATCCTGGTGGGCATTGTATGTTACCCCCTGGCCAGAGACAAAAAGCTGTTAGAGTCTTGTGATAAAAGCACATTCAAAGGTAGATGTAATAAAAGTGGGAAACCACAGTGAGGGAGGGGTCTATCACCCATTTGCAAAATTGTTACTTTTTATCTGCCAGACTATATGCCCTCCTCTTCTGGTGAGATCACTCCCCCTCAGTAGTAAATGATCAGGAACAAAAGTCTGTGAACTTAATCAGATGTCTCATTACTTATTTGGGTCCTTGGTGGAGGCCTATTTTCCCTGCTGTAACATGGTCCCTTCTCTCCTTCTTTCTGGTGTGGCCCTCCTACCCCATCCCTCCTGTTCATAATCCTTGGAATTCCTGTCTCTAGGTGGGCTGGGTGGGTTTGGTACTAGGAGCCACCTATTAGGGAGTACATACGGCGCTTAATTTTCTGGGTCTGGGATACTTCACTTAATACAATTGTTTCTAATGACATCCATTTCCCGGCAAATTCCAGTAATTCATCATTTTTGATGGCTGAGTAGTACTCCATTGTATAGATGTACCACTGTTTCCTTATCCACTCGTCAACTGTTGGACATTTGGGCTGATTCCATGTCTTTGCTATTGTAAACAGTGCTGCTATGAACATGGTCGTGCTTGTGCTATCGAGGCGAACCTCTGCTGTATGGGGGGTTATTCCCAAAAGTGGAATAGCAGGGTCATATGGCATTTCAATCTTTAATTTCTTTAAGAATCTCCAGACGGCTCGCCAGAGTGGCTGTATGAGCCTGCATTCCCACCAGCAATGTAGGAGAGTTCCCCTCTCTCCACATCCTCTCCAGCATTTGTCGTTGTTAGTATTGTGGACTTTTGCCATCCTGACCGGGGTGAGATGATATCTCAGGGAAGTTTTGATTTGCATTTCCCTGATGGCTAAAGAAGTGGAGCATTTTTTCAGATATTTGTTAGACATTTTAATTTCATCCCTGGTAAAGTTTCTTTTAAGTTCCAGGGCCCATTTTTTAATTGGGCCATTGGTTTCCTTGGTGTTTAGTTTTCTAAGTTCTTTGTGCACTCTGGACAATAGAGCTCTATCAGATATGTGGTTAGTGAAGATTTTCTCCCATTCTGTGGGTTGCCTTTGAGCTCGCGTTACAATCTCTTTATCTGAACAGAAGCTCTTTAATTTCACAAGCTCCCAACTGTTGAGAGTTGGTAGCAGTGACTGTGCCATTGGATGTCTGTTTAGGAACTGTTGGCCTAGCCCAATCAGCTCGAGGGAGTTCCCTATCCTTTCAACTATGGTTTTTATGTCTCTGGCCTGATATCAAGGTCCTTGATCCATTTGGAATTAAGTCTTGTACATGGTGACAAGTACGGGTCCAGCTTTAATCTTCTGCATGTGGAGATCCAGTTTTGCCAGCACCATTTGTTGAAGATGCTGTTCTTTTTCCATTGGATTCTTTGGGCCCCTTTGTCAAAGACCAAATGGCTGTAACTTTGTGGGCTTATATCTGGGTCTTCAATCCTTATCCATTGATCTGTGTGTCTATTTTGGAGCCAATACCAGGCTGTCTTTACAACTATGGATTTGTAGTATAGACTAAGGTTTGGTATGGTTATACCTCCAGCTGGGTTTTTGTTACTCAGGATTGTTTTTGCTATCCTGGGTCTTTTGTGCCTCCATATGAACTTTGAGATTGTTTGGTCAACTTCTTTGAAGAATTGCTTTGGGATTTTGATTGGTATAGCATTGAATCTGTGTATTGCCTTTGGTAGGATGGTCATTTTCACGATGTTGATTCTGCCAATCCAGGAACAAGGGAGGTCTTTCCACCTTCTGGTGTCTTCGGCTATTTCTTTCTTTAGGGTTTTAAAGTTTTCATTGTAAAGGTCTTTTACCTCCTTAGTTAGGTTTATACCAAGGTATTTCATTTTTTTAGGGGCTATAATAAATGGTATTGTTTCTCTCAAGGCTTTTTCACTTCTTTCATTCTGGGCATATAGGAAGGCCTCTGATTTTTGCACATTTATTTTGTATCCTGCCACCCTGCTGAACTTCTCAATTAGTTCCAGGAGCTTCCTGGTGGAGTTTTTGGGATCACTCAGGTATAAGATCATGTCATCTGCAAACAGGGATAGCTTGACTTCTTCCTTGCCAATTTGAATCCCTCTTATGTCCCTTTATTGTCTTATGGCTTCAGCTAAGACTTCAAGTACAATATTGAATAGAAGTGGTGAGAGTGGACAGCCTTGTCTAGTTCCTGATCGAAGTGGGAATGCTTCCAATTGTTCCCCATTGAGCATAATCCTTGCTGTGGGCGTGTTGTATATAGCTTTTATTATATTGATAAAGGTTCCTTCCATTCCTACTGTCTCTAGCGTTTTGATCATAAAAGGCTGTTGGATCTTGTCAAAAGCTTTTTCTGCATCTATCGAGAGTATCATGTGGTCTTGGACTTTGGACTGGTTTACATGATGAATTACATTTATTGATTTGCGTATGTTGAACCAACCTTGTGTGCCGGGGATGAAGCCTACTTGGTCCCCATGAATGATCTTTTTAATATGTTTTTGAATCCGATTTGCTAAGACTTTGTTGAGAATCTTTGCGTCTGTGTTCATCAGGGAGATCGGCCTATAGTTTTCTTTTTTAAGCGAATCTTTATTAGGTTTTGGGATTAAAACGATATTAGCTTCATAGAAGGAATTTGGTAGTGTTCCTTCCTTTGCTATTTGATGGAACAGTTTAAGGAGTATTGGTGTTATTAGCTCCTTAAATGTCTGGTAGAACTCTGTGCTGAATCCATCTGGTCCAGGACATTTTTTGGTGGGAAGATTCGAGATTACTTCCTCAATTTCCTTATATGTTATAGGACTATTTAAATAATTCACAACTTCCTGATTCAATTTAGGTAAGTTGTGTTTACTTAGAAATTCATCCATCTCTTTTGTGTTGTCAAACTTCACAGAGTATAAGTTTTTGAAATATGATGTTATAATTCTCTGGATTTCTTGGGTATCAGTAGTGATAACTCCATGTTCATTTCTAATTTTGTTAATTTGGGTTTTCTGTCTCTTGCTTTTGGTTAGTTTCGCTAGGGGTGTATCAATCTTATTGATTTTTTCAAAGAACCAGCTTTTTGACTGGTTGATTTTTTCTATCATTTTCTTAATCTCGATTTCAGATATTTCTCCCCTTATTTTGCTAATCTCCTCTCTTCTACTACTTTTGGGATCAGATTGATCTAGCTTCTCTAAAGCTTTAAGCTGCATTGTTAAGTTGTTTATTTCTGATGTTTCCATTTTTTTGACGTAGGCATTAAGAGCTATGAACTTACCTCTTAGAACAGCTTTCATTGTGTCCCAGAGATTTTGGTAAGTTGTATTTTCGTTATCATTCACTTTCAGGAAATCTTGAATTTCCTTTTTAATTTCTTCCTGAATCCATGTCTCATTCAGCATCATAGTGTTAAGTTTCCAGGAGTTAGTGTATTTTCTCTTGTTTGATGTGTTGTGGATGTCCAGCTTTAGGCCGTGATGGTCTGATAGGGCACAGGTTAGAATTTCAACTTTCTTGTATATGTGTAGATTCATTTTGTGGCCCAATATGTGATCTATTTTGGAGAAAGTTCCGTGTGCTGCAGAGAAAAATGTGTATTCTTTGGTGTGTGGGTGAAAAGTTCGATAGAGATCTGTAAGGTCCATTTCTTTCAGGGTTTGATTAAGTTCCAAAGTGTCTCTGTTAAGCTTTTGACCTGTTGATCTATCCCATGTTAACAGGGCGGTGTTGAAGTCCCCAAGAATTATCGTTTGGGGATTGATTTCTTGCTTTAGACGCTGTAGGGTTTTCTTAATGAATGTGGAGGGGCCCGTATTGGGTGCATATATGTTCAGGATTGTGAGGTCTTCCTGGTGAATTGTGCCTGTGACTAAAATGTAGTATCCATCCGTGTCTCTTATAATTTTCTTTGGTTTGAAATCCACTTTGTCTGATAGCATAATGGCTACCCCTGCCTGTTTTCTGCTTCCATTAGCTTGTAGAATTGTTGACCAGCCTTTTATTTTTAGAGTGTGCCTATCTTTTGTGGTGAGATGGGTTTCCTGCAGGCAGCAGATTGATGGATTGTGATTTTTAATCCATGTTTGTAATCTGTGTCTCTTGATCGGTGAATTAATTCCATTAACATTTAGTGTTATAATGGAGAAACTATTGTTAATTCCAGACATTTATTATGTTTAGTAGCTTTTATAAGTATATTGCTTCTTTTTTAATGATGTTATACTTGCCTTCTGTTCTCCTGCATATGCCTGTTTTTTTCTTCACGCTTGAGTATCATTTCTAGCATTTTTTGAAGGCCTGGTTTGGTGGCCATGTATCCCTTAAAGTTGTCTTTGTGCTGGAAAATTTTTCTTTCTCCCTCGATCATGACTGATAGCTTTGCAGGGTAAATCAGCCTGGGTTGACATTTTTGCTCATTCAATACTTGAAGTATGTCTCTCCAAGCTCTTCTTGCTTTTACTGTTTCGACTGAGAAGTCATTTGTTATTTTAATAGGTTTACCTTTAAAAGTGACTTGTTTTTTCTCCCTTGAAGCTCTCAGCACCAGTTCTTTATCTTGAATGTGGAGTGTTTTAACTATTATTTGCCGTGGCGTGCTTCTATTTTGGTTGTATCTGTTTGGGGTGCGGAATGCCTCTTGTATATGGATGGGCCTCTCTTTTTTTAGATGAGGAAAGTTTTCCTTGATGATCGTTTGAAAAATTTCCTCAGGGGTGGTATTTTGAGATTCTTGCTCTGGTATTCCATGAATACGCATGTTAGGCTTCTTCAGGGTTTCCCATATCTCTTGGATATTTCTCTCAAGTATCTTTTTGGCTTTAACAACCTCTTCCATTGAGCTGGTTAGTGCTCCCACTTTATCTTCAAGGTCTGAAATTCTGTTTTCTGCTTCGTTAGTTCTGTTGATAAGACTCTCTGTGGCGTTCTGGGTTGAAGATAACTTGTCTTTTAGCTCAGTTTTAAACTCTGCTTGAGTTTGTTTTAACTGCTCTATGCCACTTTTTGTTTCTTGCACTGTTTTTCTCAACTCCTCCAGATGTCTGTTGTGTTTCTCTTCAAAGCGATTGATTCGATTATTTAATTCCTCCCTGATTTCCTCTTTCATAGTATTGAACATGGTAATGATCATATTTTGAAAGTCTTTATCCTGGGTGGGGCTTTCTTGGCCTTTTTCCGTGGGTTTGTTCTTGTTGGAGTCTAACATTATGGGATTAATTTCTTCAGTGGGAAATTTGTTTACTTGATTGTTGCTTCTCATGGATTTGCACTTTGACTTTGGCATTGTCATTTTAACTCTTAAGATCTCTCAATTTCACTAAACTGAATTATTTGGCCTGTGGTCCTGGTGGGCGGGGCGGGCGGAGACTTACTTAGGTCGTGGGGTGAGGCCCGGCTGGACCGCGCGCGCGTCCCGACCGGCGGAGCGGGTTTAGGGTGCAAAAGGGGGGATGGGGGCGACGGCCTGGAGCTATTTAACCCGAGGGCAGCTGGGGCGGGGCCCGGGCGCAGGGGGAGGTCCTCCTGGTCCCTGGGTCCCGCGCGCGGCTCCGGCTGGATGGTGGGAGGCGGAGCCGGGTCCCTGTGGGCCGACCTGGGGGTCCTGGTGGGCGGTGCGCGGGGGGGCGGGGGTACTCACCGGCTAGGGCGCGGCGTGGACGCCCGGCTGGACCGTGCGCGTGCGCGCGTCCCGACCGGCGGAGCGGGTTTAGGGTGCAAAAGGGGGATATGAATGCATCTTATGAAACCTAGTAATATATGCCAGTAAACAAGAACTATATATGTATATGTACATGTACACATATATACATACATGTACACACACACACACACACACACACACATAGAGTGTCTAAAGGACATGTCAAGAGACCACATGTGCTCATAAGTCACCCTGGCCTGCTCCCATTCTGAAATGCAAACATGCTCAGCCCCCTTCTCCCCTCTGACAAGCACCTGTAATGACATTACTCATCCCTCTCTACTATGTCTGCAAATGGGGCATCTCAGAATGACCCTAGCTTGGAGAAAAGGCATAAACATGGAGGCCGACAAACATGGGGCCCCCTTTCTCCTAGATTTTGGGGGACCTGGAGAGCGACACCTAAGGGCCGGGATCAGTCTCTCTCCACCTCCAGTCAGTGTGGAGTGGGTGCTGCTGTGTGGGGTGCAGGGCCTGCAAGGAATGTGAAATCCTTGTGTTCAGTAGCTACTGTTTCCTGGAGGAGAGTGCATGGGGCTGCTGTGCAGATGCACATGAGAAGTGAAAATCTTGTCAATCCTGGCGCGTGCTGACGCGGTCTAAGCAGGGCTTGGTGACGAGAACCTTTATTGTGACCTCATGAAAATGCAAGTCACCGTACAGACAGGTGTTATGCACAATCCCAGTGTGCAGATGAGAAAACAGGTTCTGACTGATGGAGGAACTTTACCAAGGGATTTGTACCAGGTCTCTCATGACCAGCAAGCCATGACTGATGCATAGTCCTATAATGGTTGACCCCCTCCACACACACATAGCAGGGGGCAACAGGGCTGTGACTGTGCATTTTGGGCTCAAGATCATCAGTTTCCAGACTCTCTACTGGAACTGAGTGGATTTATATGATCCAACTCGAGGCTCCTAGTAACAATTTTAGCCTTAGTATCTTAAACCTCTGTGGTGTGTGTGTATGTGTGTGTGTGTGTGTGTGTGTGTTTCTTCCCTCCTCTCTCTTTCCCACTGTCCTCCAGCAGAGTAGCAGAGCTGATTGCCTAATATGGTTCCACCCTAGTGTCTCTGTATTTGGAGAGGGGAATTTCTTGCTGCTGGTTTATGAGAAAATGGAAATGATTGTTCCTGGCGTTGAACCAAAGAGTGGAAAAGAAAGGAGTTGGGAAGTGAAGCTGCTGCAGGTTCACAGATGGAAGGCTGGGCTCTTGGGCTTGCTGGTCAGGAGCTGCAAATATTTATGTAAAAGGAACGCAGCGTTTGTATCTTATTTGTATGCAGGCACGTTTTTGCTCCTGTTGACAAGGACGGCAGCCAAGGACCTCGAAAGAGGCATGTGGGAGCCCGGAGGATTGCTAAAAATAAAGCCCGCCATCAGAATCCTGGAACACACTTTGTATCTGACACAGAAATGCTTCCTCAGGCTTCTGCTAACTATTGGGACATGCAAGGTGGGGGGGGATGGAGACGCCTTGGCTGTGAACAGAGACCATTGTGGAAAGGAAAAGGAACAATGGAGAATGAATGTCTGGGTCATAGCAAGCTCTAGCCTAGTAATGCATGTTGGGGGTGGGGATTTGAGAGTAGTTAAGAAGGATATGATGTTAGAGCATATGGTCCTAACTGAGGGGACCCTCAGGCTGGTAATCCTAAGCAGGGAGTACTGGGGAGAGGATAAGTCATGAAAGTGTTCAAAGAAGGAAGCAGGTTAGCATGACTCAGCACCGGCTATGGCCAGGTATTGCATTGCCTATTTCTGGGTGCCATCCTGATCCCAAACCCAAGGAATGCTATTGCTATGTTAGGTGGGACATCAAACTCTGGCTGCAAAGCCCGTGCTGTATGAGCAAACGCGTAGGAGCGGTGGAACACAGAGGCTGTGCCCTGTGTGTAAATGTAAATGCATGTCCCTTGGCCAGAGTGCCCTTCTCTCTTTCCAACCTGAGAGACCTTCTTATCCCGGAGAGGCCCTTTGATCACTTACACCTCGAAGCTTGTTATTCTGTCCTGAGGGAGAGCCAGGTGCGCTGATTGCATTTCAGACGCAGACGCTACTGGCTTTTCTGGAATCATCTATTTATTTCTTTTGCCTCCTGGACCATGAATACTTCCCCTCACCCCGACCTGCCCAGAACAGGGCAGAGCAAGTATTGCTATGTGGTAAGCAGCTGTTCCAAGTAATCATTCCACGTGCTGAGCAACTTGAGGCATCTCAGCTCCTACAGGGAAAGTTTATCTCTTATATTTATGATGCGCAGAAACCCCAGGGCTTTGCAGAGTAGAAGTCAATTTTTTATTGGTATGCATCAGAAGTGGGAGATGGGAAAGACCCTTACCCAGTGTCCATGCCCATGTTTTGAATGACCCACATATACTCTCCATTCAAGAAAATTGACCTCTGTAGAATGGTGTGGGGAGGAGTCAGGGCTGCCTTGACCCAGGGATGCCTTATCTGTCCCCTTTTGGAGTATAGATGGCAGCCCCAGCCAATGACAGCCCTGCGTAGCACAAAGAGGTTGTCTTTGTTTGTCTCTAGTGGACCCAGGTGCATCTGTAGTGCCGTTCATGCTCCTGGGATGCTCGTGCCAGCCTGCTAGCTCCTGGATGAACCCACACTGTCCCATCTGCCGTCCTCCGCTGTCCTGAGGCCCTTCAGCTACTGCTAGCCTCTCTAGCTCACTGCAGTCACAGCCACAGGACACCTAGTAAGGGCAGGAACTCTCTGCTCAAGGGGTTTCAGCTCCCACATGCTGTAGGTCCAACATGCAGTAAAGGTGAACTGGGTAGTGAGTGTAGGCGGAGCCTCTGCTACCATTATAGAGGCAAATGCATCATCCGTATTCTTTCAAACTCCTGCGCCACCCAGGACTTACCTCTGAGCAGAGGTTCCCCTGAAGTCTTCGCAGTCACCCTTTTCTGGATGTCAACACTTCATGGTCACATAACAGAGCAAGTTTTCCCTGGCTACTTGGTCCAAGACTGGACCTCCCAACTCTTTTTTTGGCAAGGTAAATAAGAGTGAGGTATGGAAAGGCATGGCTGTGGGTGTACAATGTTAGAGACTCTCCTCTCCAAACTTCTCCATGTTCGACATAAATGATGTATAATGGAATGTTTTCAAGTATCAACATAAATGCAAAATGTACAGGATGAGCGAAATTGCTAATTTTAAACGAAGACCTGTGCTGTTCTGAATCAAGCATGCGCCTGAAACAGAAGGGGCGGCATGTGCCTCTGGCTCTACTGGAAACAGACTCTCAAGCCTATTTTCCATATCTGCTTCTCTGCTTCCTGATAGGGGATTGCACGTTTGAGAGTATCTCTCGACCTAAGTGGCAACATTAATGATTTTTTCAAAAATTAATTAAAGGTAAATAAAGCAATATTAAAATAAATTTTGCTTTTGGACTACGCAAACTATTTAAGCACATAATGTCACGAGTCATATTATGACTTCTTTTGAAGTTTTTGATACTGTTCTACTCTTTTAATATTCTGGGAATATTACCCTTTTAAAAACCTAAAACCAGCCAGACATGGCTTGGTACAGGTCTGTAATTCTAGCATGAATTCTAGCTGAAGGATTGGGTATTTAAGACTGGCCTGAGCTATATAGCTAGAACCTGTCAAAAACAAAACAAAGCAAAAAACAACAAACAACAAAACCAAACCCAAACAACAACAGCACTGGACAAAGTATGCAGACCAGGGAACACAGTCTGCTTCCATCTCTGGTTCCCACAGGGCTTGTTGCGATGTTCTTTGTTCATTTTTTTTTTTTTTGCATAGTTTGTCTTTTTGCATTACTCTTGACACTTAAAATTATTTTCAACGGTCTCTTTTGAACCATTTTAAAAATTTTATTGTGTGTATGTGTGTGTGTCAGAGGGCACTGTGTGTCCCTGTGGAGGACTAAGGGTGAATTTGGGAATCCTCCTGGATTGCTTCTACCTCTTTCTTGCTTCTCTAGGATTTCCCAAGGCTCTGCCCACCAGGGAAGATTTTTACATGGGACATGAGATATGAACTAAGGACCTTCTGCTTGCAAAGCAGAATTTAACCCTTTCAAGCCCTACCATTTTTTAAAATGCTCAGTTGAACAGTTAGTTGTGACCTGTCATTAACAACCCCTTAACTCCATTCCCCCCACCCGCCCGGTGTCTGGTCACCGCCATTCTCTAGCTCTATGATCTCGACTTTCTAGGCTCTACATATAAGCAAGTGCATGTGCCATTTGGCTTTCTTTGCCTGGTACATTTTACTGAATGTAATGCCCTTCAGGTTGTAGCTGGCTGGCAGAATTTTCTTTTGTGGAGAGTCATATAGTGTTTCATGTATGTCGACCATGTTTCTTTCACCCATTCATCTGCTTTCTTTATTCATTCTGTTCCGTAGCATGGTACTCATGAATGATGGTGCAATGAACACTGAAGTGATCTGTTGGATAACATGGTGACTACAATAAACAATAAAGCATGAATTCTTTCACAATTATTAAAGGAATAGGTTGAAAAATATGGAGTTAGGAATTAGTTGGATTAAATTATTCTACAATGTGAATATATATTAAAACATTACACTGTATCCCATAAGTGCCTAATATGTACAATTATTTGCCACTATTCTTGATATATAAATATCTAGGGCTATCACCTGCTGCCAGGCTGTTACTCACACCAACCAGAGGTTTAATAGCATTGATTTCCTTCTGGAAGAAATCTCGGCCAGGCCCCAACATCAGATAGAGCATGTTCCTGGGCCAAGCCCTGGGTGTCTGTTACAACTCTTCGGTCCAAAGTCACACTCGAAGCAGCGGATACCACCCCTTTGCCAAACAATTGTCAGTCCCTGGCACTGTGCTTGAGAGTTTATCACCAGAGCTTGGTGGGGCTTCCTGTCATAACTTTGTACAAGGCATGGGGTTATCTTGCGGGAACCTTTGGAGTTGAGAATAGAGCCGCAATCCCTTCCCTGCGGCCCACTCATGCCGAGATGATGTGAAGAGGAAGATCAAAAGGGCCTTCCCGGGTTGTTAAGGTTTCTTTTATCAGCTCCCCAGCCTGTATCAAAGAGGCATTTGTGATGCATTGACACCATGAGAGATCTGGCTCATCTGACTGCAATTGCGGCAAGTTTATCTGCACCCGCAGAATGCCAACTCCCTGAGCTGGCAGTTTCCCACCTGGTTTCGGCCATGAGAACTGAAGGGCATTTGGCCTTATCAGTCCAACTAAGGGGATTCCGTTGGGTTTAGGAAAAAGGAATCCTTTCAGGAATCGCCTCAAGTCACCTCTCTTCCAAATGCGGGGATTCCTGGCTCCTGATTTCTCTAGGACTTAGGTGATAAAGTGGTCTTTCAGCCTCAGTCCTCAAGAGAGATGCAAATGATGTTTCCTTGTCTTGCAGAATTGGTGTTCATGCCCAGGAAGACCAGAGAACCCTACACACAGTGGGGGCTTCATCAGCGCTTGGCAGCTCGTGTATATAGTTTTCCTTTCCTACGCTCCCGTGTCTTCTATGATTAGGAAAGGAAGGCTAGCACACCCAGAGGGCTTGAATTCCAAATGCAAAGATCAAGCTCCAGCTTGGAGCCCTTCCAGTGACATTTTGTCGTTTGCAAGCAAACACACCTTTACGTATGAAATTCATTCATTTCGTCTTTTGGAACTTTATGAAAATAAACCTACACATATCAAGCCTTGGTTTGGCCTCCGCCTCAAAGTCTCCAGACTTGCCTAAGACCACTTGAGAACTGCAGCCCATTAGTTAGTTTTATTGACTACCAGCAAAGGGCCCCCTGATTCCTCATGATAACCCCATGCTCAGCAAACATTCATCTCTCACTTCCTGAGCCTCAGAGTGCGGTACTGTCGGCATCCTTTTCTGCCTTCAGTGATCTTGGGAAGTCTTCCTTTTCTGCCCTCAGTCTCCTTGTGAAGCGAGAGGCTGTCCTATGAGGTTCTTCTCAAAAACACCTACGAAGCTCTGTGCTGCTGCAATGCTCTGCACCACCCAGTCATTGCTGACTGATCAAGCAGCCATCTCGCAGATCTGGGGGTACACTGATCATTCCGACCTCTCCCTTGCCTCCAGGAGCACCCTCCTTTGTCCTTTTCCAGATGGTCACACGAAAGGCTGTGAGGTTTTGTGGGCAGAAGATCTGAGCTCAAATCTAAGCTTTATCATTTATACGCTGTATCTCCTTGAGATGACCCACTGATTTTTTTTCTCTCTCTCTGGATCTCAGTTTCTTATCTATATAAAGGGAAAGCGACTCTGAAATAAACCCATAGACGAGGCTGTTTCCACCGATGACTGAAATTGCACTGTCATGGTGAACTGGTTGTTCAACGTCATCCCCATGAGTGAGATAGAAATGACTTCCCCTTATCTTTCAGGACTGGACCTGAACACGCATTCTTTTCAACCATTGTACAGTGCAGTGGCCATTCTTTACTTGCAGGTTGTACCAAAGAAGGCGGCAGGCCAGCTCTGCCCTTGGGGTCAGAGTCAGCTGACACTCATCTGGCTGATTCTCTCTTTCTGATGCAGTCCTACAAAATCTGAGGCCAGCCTTGCAGAAGCCCTTGTCTTTTTTTTTTCCCGCTCATACAAACTTAATAGATACACCGGTTCCCCTCCCTCCCTCCACCCCTCCCTGGACCCCCTTGCTCCCTCCCCCCTTTTCCCCTTCCTCCTCACTTTCTCCCAGTGTCCCCCCATCCCTGGAGCATCCTTTAGTGTGCATGTCAAACTTTCCTCTGGGTCTTCCTCTCTGATGAGGTGAAAGGACTCAGTGGCATTTCCTAGAACTCTTTCTTGTGTTCCCCTTAAGTATAGGAACACTATTGTGGCTGTTAATCTCTAGCTTCTAAGGATCCTAGTGCCTTTAGTCCAGGCTAGACTTTGAGGGGTCAGTAATGTGTTGGTCATTGCGCAGGTCATGCGAAGTCCTATTATGATTGAGAAGCCCTTGTCTTGAAATCTTCCACTAAAGGCTAGAAGCTATCTAGAGGTGTCATCTTTATTGCTCTGAAGGTCCAGCCTCCCTTTGCCAATGACTCAGGGACAGATGCCGGTGCATGCTGCCTCCTGCCAGTCCTCGGCTCTCACCCACGTTGCCTGGCATCGGTGTAGGAAATGCTGTTAGCCGATGACTTGTCCATAAAACTTTAATTTATGTCAGTCCCTTATGTGCCAAGATGTGGACCTCCAAAGTGAGAGACCACTTAAGTTGATTATGAAAATCTAAGATTCCCATCTGTGGAAACAGTGCTGTCCATCTCGCTCCTATCTAACATCCACATCCTAAGACTGTGAAAACTGCAAGGTTAAGAAATGTGTGAGACGATAATACCCTTGGTTACTTTGATTAGGAAGCAAGCAAGATAGTTCAGTTATGACCGAATGCCTAGACTTTGGAGTCAGACTCGACTTGACTTCTGACTTTGGTAATTGCTCACCAAGTGACCTTAAATATCATATCTCCAAGTTTCAATTTTCTCACACAAACCAGGAACAATACAAATGGAACCCGTCTGCCTCATTTAAAGGGACACAAATAAATAAAATTTGGAGGTCTTTATCCAAACGAGAACACACACCTGTCTCTAATCTACCTTCAGAGCAGACCTGGAAGAAAGACACAGGTATCCGTACCTCTTCCTTACCTCTCTCCAAGCTAGTTGCTGGATCCCGGACACTCAATGCAA